>CM030368.1:192817386-193417386 GCA_017893485.1 Hemerocallis citrina | reverse complement strand
ATCTCACACAAGTATGCAAGACACACCCAACACACTTGTGTTCACTGAAACGCTAATAAGAAGTGCATCGATAGTTTTAGCTTCCTTGAGACCTATTAGTTGCATTCGAAAGAGGGACAAAAGGTAATCATCCAAGTGACTTTCTTCTAAAAGCCCAGGTAGACCAGTGCCCTATCTTTGCGACTCTGGGCGAATAGATCACGGTGGATTAGAAGAAGTTAGGGATGAAGAATCATCAGAGCTATTGATAAGTTTCCCCTTAATTGAACTGATGATCCACCGTCTCCTTTCACTGTAAAACGAGCAAAACAAGCAACTGAGAGACAAGAGACTAGGAGAGAATGACATATTTCTCTTAAGAATTCGACATTTCCTTGAACTACGAATAAGTAGCCAAACTTTCTTCATAAGAGAGTGACTTCAGTCTCTTCCTGAAAATCATGCTACATACTCTGCTATAACTTTTCCTCTGAACATCATTGAATTATCCTTGTGTGATTCGTTGAACTACAGATGTAGAAAAATGAGGATACAACCTCTGATAAATGTTGGATGCTGTGTTTTTTTGATGGAAATGTTGGATGCTGTGTTAACAACCAATAAATAAATGTTGCCTAGTAAGATAGGATTTTTTCTATTCGCAAACACCTCTCAGATGGGGCTCAAAGAACTGCCAGTTCGTGAACTCTACTTCCTTCAAGACTGCTATTATCTTTTTTCCATGACTTCCTAGCATGCTACATGCAACTATGACAAATTTGTGCCACCTGAACTGGCCTGGTTTTGCCTCCTTTGCTTGTAATTTCAAGCGATCAAATATTATCACTCGAGGTTTGTTTCTTCTTCATGATTTATTGCAGTTTACAAGAACAATAGCAGGAAGGGTACTCTGATTAATAACGAGGGGAAACCAGCAGCAACTAGTTTCCGGGGATACCCTAACTTGCATAGTAAAACTCTGGAAAGATATTTTCTGGCTCCCATTCTGCAGAGAACTGAGATTTTAAAGAACCAAAACAAAAGTTGTAATGGGAGCAAAGCCAATCACCAGAAGTAGGTTTTCCCATTCCCAGTATGTAGTGAAGAATGAAAACATTTTCATGGGGGAATGCAAAAGAAAAATAAATAGATATCAATCTCCCTCAGAAACCGTTAATTCCATAACAAATCATAAACATAATGATCAAAAAAACCTAAAGATTGAAATCTGATTTGGAATTTCAAACCAAACACCCAAAAATTGACGAGGGCAAGAATCTGAATTGGAACATTTCTAAAGAACACCAAAAATTGTTGACAAGAGCAAGAATCTCTCACAAACCACTACAATGTTTCTGGAAGTACCAACAAAATTTCATTAAATCGTGCAATTGAAAACCAAATGATTCCAGCGTATCTGTAAAATCTCTAGCTTGACTTTGACAGGCATCATACAAATCATGTTCCAGTTAAAGGTCAAGAATATAATAAATGCTAATCACAGTGACGAACAACAACACAAATGCAAAGCATGAACTGTCATAAACAAATCGAAAAAAATTGTGCAAAATAAAGCTAATCACAAAAGGAATCCTTAAAAGAGTAGAACTGACTGCAACTGATAATGTTTCATTCTCTGAATCACATTGCAGCTCCGCCCATACAAAAAATGGGGTTCAAATTCAACAAACACTTGACAATTCACCTAACACGGATGCACTACTGGAAACAAGCAAAAAAAATAAAAATATAAAACCAAACCAAACTCAGCAACACACTCTTCAAAGGAAATCATACATATGCAATATCCAATAGAACCCTAGCATTCTACAGAATGAAATAGGAGTGTTCGGATAGGGACACTAAATGGCGGGCAAGAATGATTTGATTTAGTCAAAAGCATCATCATCATCATCTGGAAGGGGTTGAGCAGCAGCTGCTGCAATCTCTTGCTCATGCCTGTTATAATTGGCCAGGTTAGAACGAAGATAGGTCAAGTTGAAAACCCAAACAGGCCAAGAAATTTTCAAAACACATGGTAAACACTTACTGTTGCTGGAGAGCCAAATCGATTTGGACCTCTGGTGGCGCAAGGGCTGGAGATTCAACAAAATGGAGATTCGGATCACTGCACAAAATCAGTTGTTAAAGTTTATTTTATTTCTAAGCATAAATTTGTGCTAAAATACCGTCAAATTTCATTGGCAATGCAATTTGCCATCAGTTCCACTCCCTAAAATTTATAACATACAAATGGTGGGACTGAGTTAATTTAAGAGACAAAAGACTACAATAATAACTATACAATGAAATACTTTAAAGCAAAAGAAAATATTGAAGAATACTAAGTCGTCTGATGCAATATAGCACCTTCTTTTGTGTGAATTAGGATTTTCTTCGTAATAGATTAACAAACAAATAAAAAACAAACTTAAGAAGAGGCATGTGTTCATATGATTACCCTGCAAGTTTCCTGGCCAAATAAAGGAAGGGCTTCTCAAAGTTGTAATTGCTCTTAGCAGATATCTCATAGTACTGCAAGTTCTTCTTTCTATGGAAAGTCACTTGCTTTGCCTTCACCTGCCTGTTCTTCACATCAACCTTGTTACCGCACAGCACTATCGGAATATTCTCGCACACCCTGAAATGCAGCCGTTTACCAATTAAGAATAAGAATGTGAGGGGAGACATCATTCTTCTATATTTAGAAAGAAAAGAAACCAATACACACCTGCAAAGGTCCCGATGCCAGGTTGGGACATTCTTGTAGGTCAATCGTGCAGTGACATCAAACATAATAATGGCACACTGTCCATGAATACTGCAAACAGAAGGCAGGAAAATAATATAAAAACAAGTTAATCTGATAAATACATATTAGATAGTAATATAAGATTGCATAACCAATGACCGACAGCAGTGTTAAACCAAGCAACAATCATAACCGTACAAGCCTATGCAATCAGCACTCTGAATTATTGATGTGGGTAAAAACTCCAGCTCAACCTGAGCCGTCTGCGCACCCCTATGGGCCTTCTGCTACTTCACGTCGGTCTACAGAAGCAGGCGATCCGGCCCATTAGGGTTAGGGCTCCCTCTCTCTGTGCCTATAAATAAATACATAAATACCCGACCCTCTCCTCTCTCTGCAAGTAATTGCAAGTAATAAACTTTTCTCCACTGAAACCCTAACTCTACTTTTTTTCAGTGGCTAACTAGATCGTCAGAGGGCCTGTCGCCGAGATCACTCCCCGTGTCTCTAGAAGTTTTGCAGGTGCTCAGGGCGACTGGCATGTGGGTAAAACTCCAGCTCAACCTGAGCCATCTGCGCACCCCTATGGGTGCTTCTGCTACTTCAGGTCTACAGAAGGGGTCGACCCGACCCATTAGGGTTCGAGCTCCCTCTCTCTGTGTCTATAAATACATAAATACAAGACCCCCTTCCCTCTCACTCCCTGTGTCTCTAGAAGTTTTGCAGGTGCTCAGGGCGACTGGCATGTGGGTAAAACTCCAGCTCAACCTGAGCCATTTGCGCACCCCTATAGGTGCTTCTGCTACTTCAGGTCTACAGAAGGGGTCGACCCGACCCATTAGGGTTCGAGCTCCCTCTCTCTCTGTCTATAAATACATAAATACAAGACCCCCTTCCCTCTCTGCAGGTAATAAACTTTTCTCCATTGAAACCATAACTCCACCCTTTTTCAGTGACTGACTAGATCGTCGGAGAACCTGTAGCCGAGATCACTCCCGGTGTCTCTAGAAGTTTTGCAGGTGCTCAGGGCGACCGGCTACCAACAGCACCCCCTCTCCAGTTCATCACCAAATCCTCATCTCAGATCCAGATTTGTGGTTGAGATCTGTCTCACTCGATAAATAACAAGAACTCACATCTTCGGTACATTATCAATAACCGGCAACCTGTGGATGACCTCCGACTCCAGCTCAGCCGATCGAGTGGCATAGCTGCCCCCTTCAACAGGGCTCGAACCCACAGCAATCACTCATCCCAAGGTTGAGAACATATTTATGTCTGGCCAAGGACAATACGCTGGTAGAGAGATCAGGGGACAGATGGTAGCAGAGTACTCCACTCTACATCGGCTAGAAAGACGATCTTGTATAAGTATATATTAGATTGCCTATAATCAAAAGGCACCAACTAGTTATGACAACCTTTGAAAGGCAGCCTGTGGTGGGCAGTTGTTAGAATTTGTTTAGGCGGGACCCGAAACGTTACAAAAATGGTATTAGAACAGACTTTCGACACCGATTGTGGGTAAAAGTAGGGTGAGATGTATGCCTGGCTAAGAACAATATGCTGGTAGAGAGACCAGGTGCAGTACGCTAGCAGGGTACACTATACATCAGTTAGAAAGGCGATCCTGTATCAGTATATATTAAATTGCCTATGATCAAGAGGCACCAACTAGTCATGACAGCATTTGAGAGGCAA
Source organism: Hemerocallis citrina (assembly GCA_017893485.1). Classification (NCBI taxonomy): domain Eukaryota; kingdom Viridiplantae; phylum Streptophyta; class Magnoliopsida; order Asparagales; family Asphodelaceae; genus Hemerocallis; species Hemerocallis citrina. The sequence continues at coordinate 193,412,954 of CM030368.1, read as the reverse complement.
TCTGTGGTAGACAGTTAGAATTTGTTTAGGCGGTGCCCGGGGAGCGGCTGTGCCGCTCCCCGAGAGAGACCACCCCCGAACAGTCAAGGCAGCAGGTCCCAATCACAAGAGCCGAGTTCCAGAACGATGTCCTCTAGGCCCTCTGGGGTGGCCCGAGAACCGAGCGTCAAAACAACCCTGATTGGGAGGAAGTGCAGGGCAGTGAATCACGGCTCGATTCAGCCGGCGAAACAGAATGAGGTCGTCCTTCATCGCCAACAAGAAATGAAGAATCGCCTCGCTCGAATCGGCGAGGACGGGTTACAACCCAACCAAGGGTATCAGCCTACTCGACCCCCGTTCTCCGCTAAAACCATCGTTGCGGAGATTCCAAGAAATTTCAGACCGTCTCAGTTTGAGACGTACAATGGAGTGATCCTGCTAATTACATGGATTGGAGCAAAACCCTCGTGATGGTCCACAACGTCTCGGATCTTCTCCTCGGTCGCGCGTTCCAAGCCACCCTGCATGGCCCAACACGGGAATGGTTCTCCAAGCTCACCCCAACTCGATTCATTGAACCAACTCGAAGCGAGCTTCCTTGTTCACTTCGTGACCAAACGCAAGGACAAAAAGACGAGCGCTTCCCTCCTGGACCTTAAGCAGAAGAAAGGAATTCCTTCGGGACTTCGTGCGAAAGTTCACCACCGAGGCTAGTCGGTCTCTTCTCTCGACGTTGGCGTTCCGTCCGCGGCCTTCCGACACAATGTTCTCCACGCCCAGCTAAAGGCTTCCTTGGCAAAGCAGCCTCTCATCGATTTTCCCGACCTCCTCAACAGGGTCACAAAAAAAACATCCGAGCCGAGGAGACTCTGCACCCTGAAGGCCTAAAAGAAACCCCAACCAAGACTCCAAGCAAACAAAGAGGGCTCAGAAAGATGCACTCGATCAAAAACGACCACCTCCTATCCCCAAGTTACGGACCGCATGTAGTGCAAGCAACAAGTACAAAAACAGATAAAGAAAATACAGAGTAGCAACAAGAAGTAAATACAGAAATAAGCATGAAAGGAATGTGACAGCAAAATAGAGCAACTAACTCTAAAACCAAGAAACAGAATCAAGTGACATGATTAGATAACAGGGTTCAGGCAACATGTAACAGGTGTCAAGTATCATGCAAGTAACAGGTTCATGAATCAGATAGTAGTATAACAGATTCATGAATCGAATAATAGTATAACAAATTAATGAATCAGGCATAAAGTGAAAAACACGGACCCCCTTCCGAATATACTTACCTATATTGTTCACTACTAACGTCTTTCCCTTAACCCCGGCTTGTTATTATTTATTATTATCAAAGCAGGCATATACGTGCACAAAACAGGGCAAGAAGAACATGGCAAGAACAAGAGACAGGTTCAGGTCGGACAGAAACATGCACGGGTGACAAACAACTCATAATAAGCTAGGACAACGAGACTTTCAATTCTGCACAGCAAGACACGACTGCACCAAAACCAAGATTCTCGTTGCCACAAGAATGCAAACCTGGATCCGTCAGAAAATCTAGAAACTAGGCTCTCAGCCGAATCCAACGCATATACACAAGTCATATAACAATTACAGAAACAGGGCTCAAAACAGCGTTTCACACAAAATTCATGTTCAGTACGAAATTGCGAAGTGTGTTTATAAGCATGAAAATGACATAAAAACTTAATGATTAAATCTAAGAAAAATCTGGAAGATTCCCTAGCTCTAGTATCAGCAAATAAAATTTCATAAAATTCCATCACAGATAGCTTAGTCAATAAATTCGAAAAACAAAAAGATATAGCAAGTTTATGAATCTGAAATTTTAGACACAGCAGTACTAAAACAGTGATGTTCGCAAAGTATAATTTGAAATCCAAATCCATCAAAAAGGTTGTAAAATAGACACAGCATGCTACATTTCATATTCACAAAAGTTTAAAATCAACAGTGACTGGAAACAGGTTAAAAATAAGAGTTTTTCACCGAACAGCATGCAATTTGGAAATACATTGGTATGTTCACAGGCATGGAATAATTTATAAAAGTCATTAAATAAATCTACAAAAATTTGGGGTTGATCCCAGTCATGACTATCATACCCAGAAAAATATTAAATCTAAATTTTACCTTTAACACAAGTTTTAAAATAAATGACCATACAGCAAACTCATAAAACAGAATCTGAAAATTTCAACACAGCTGCAGTAAAACAACAATAACTCACATCACAAATCGAAACTGAGATCTGTCAAAAGTTTTGAAAAATAGACAAGCCTACGAATCATATTCACAAAATAATTTAATTTACTAACCCTATAAGGGTCTAAAATACTGAACCAAAACAAGGCAGCATCAAAACGAAATCTCTTCTTAAACATTTAATCAAACAACTTATATGCAATGAATCCAAATTAAGGTACGATGTAAAATATGATATATTAGATATTCAAAACAACATTGTATGGGTATTTAACAAGTCTACTGCAAGTCCACACATCTAATACACCAAGCATGCAACAAATACATAACTTATCATAGATCACAAAGAACATATACACATGCATCAAAAGTCTAGCTAGATCTAATTTATTTTCATGTCGTGTGTGACAACTATGATGATGAATCATGACTACGAATGGATCAACCGAACGAGGCCAAGATTTATCAAAAGATCATCACGAGAACGAACACAAAAATATGCAAGACTACATGTGATATTTTGTACTTGTATACAAACAAAAATTTATACAAATTACTTGCCTTAGGGTGGACGACGAATCCGACGAAAAGAGAATAACAAGAACGGATCCCGAGCAACGAACACAATAACACGGATCCGTCAGGCAACGAACACAATAACACGGATCTTGATGTTGAAGAAGATGATCAAGACTACGATTGGACGGCTAGATGGGCTTGAAGGTCATGCACAACAAAACAAAGGCAACGGCAGCCGGGGGGTGTGCTCTGCGATGGGAAAACAACGGCGGACAGGCAACGCGATGGTGGGAGCAACGACGTCGGAGTGGGGGAGGCCGAGAAGGGGTGCGTCGTGGGGTGTTACTTGCTTCGGGAGGAGAAGGGGAGGAAACCGGGGGGCTGGCAGTCGTGGGCACAGGGCAACGGCGATAGGTGGGTGGTGCGAGGGTGGTCACTGCAGGCGGAGGGCGGCGCAACGACGAGAGTAGCCGGCGGTCGGGATGCAGTGAGAGGGAGAGAGAAAGAGAGAGATTAGGGTTTAAGAGATAATGACCGTAGATAGAAGTACAAATTTTGTTGGGATTTTAACGGGATATTTGGCAAGCAGGATTTTGAAGAATCAAGAAAGGATACGGGAAAAACATGATCTGCTTGTTAGGTAGATATGAAGAATGTGAAGAAATATCTTAGGGAAACTAGGTAAAAGAAAAGGGTATTGGGTAGTGGGTTAGGATCCAATAGGACGAATAGTATGGTTTAAATAGGGTGGACTAGGTAAAAACCAGATCCAAGATCCAATAGGACAGAAACAAATGAATAAGCAATTAGACCAAGAATGGGATAAATTAGAAACAACAAATCATTCAGAGACAAATAATTGGCAGAAAATTTGAATCAAGGAGATTGAAATTACAGACGACAAAAACAATAGATGAACTTTTGAGAATGAAGAAACAATACACGGTCCAGAAGGATGAAAGAATACAATCAGATAGAATACACTGGAAAGATAAATACAGTACAAAAATACAAGAAACGGAATACATGAGTTCCAAGCCAGCTTTTCCACAAGCTGCACTACGCTAGATGCTCGTTACGTTCCTTGAACCAGCAGCAAGCTTTTCCACAAGCTGCACTATGCTCGACGCTCAGCATGCTCCTCAAGTCAGCAGCCAGCTTTTTAAGCTGCACTACGTCGATGCACAGCATGCTCCTCGGTCTGTCTGCAAGTTTTTTCACCAAGCACACGTCGCTTAACACTCGAAATGAACATCGAGCTAGCTACCAGCGTTGGACAATGCTCGACACCTCCGTCCCCGAGGCACGGAGCTCGGGACATCGACGCTCAGTGACGCAGAGTTCGGTCTCAACCTCAAGTTGCTCCTTAACGGGATCTTCCACCTTGTCTTTGTGCGCACTGTCGACTGGTCTCCTCACGAGATTGGAGCTACTCCTCGACGGCTAGTACATACAACCCTCCAGGAGTGGGAGGCCTATAATGTAGGTAAAACTCCAGCTCAACCTGAGTCGTCTGATCCCCTCAGGATCTGTGCACCCTTACAAATCAGGCATGATTGCCCCTATGGGCCTTCCACTACTTCAGGCCCACAGAAGCGGGTCGACCCGACCCATAAGGATTAAGGCTTCCTCTCTCAGCCTATAAATACCAGACCCCCTCTTCTCTCTGCAAGTAATAAACTTTTCTCCACTGAAACCCTAACTCTACTTTTTTCCTAATGACTTGCTAGATCATCGTAGGGCCTGTCACCAGGATCACTCTCGGTGTCTCTAGGCATTTTGCAGGTGCTTAGGACAGTCAGCTACCAGCAGCACCCCTTTCCTGCTCCTCACCAAATCCTCATCTCAGATCCAAATCTGTGATTGAAATCTCTCTCTCCCTCTACAAATAACAAGAACTCTCATCTGTTGCTCCCACCCTCTAAATCAGCGGTATCAATTATCATTCCCAAATTTCAACACAAATTACCCACAATCATGCTCTATACACATTTCTATATAGGATTTTTTGCAATTTAGTCCATATAATATATATTTTATTTGAAAATAAAGCAAAACTAGATAAATAACAATCCAAAAAAACATATTTTAAAAACTTGTTGCAAGTAATACCGACATATCATACAATCTTCAGGAATGACAAGAAAGTCATTAGAATAAAAACTTGTTTTTAATATAAAATAAAAGAGCGTACACCTAGGTTAATTACAAATTAAATTACCAAGCAAAAATAATGAACATAGAAAAAATATGAACATGAGAAAACATACTTCACATATGCCTTAAAATCATTCACCACAAGCTTGCTCAAATGTGATTAGCAAATTAACTGCAACCGTAAGTCAACAAATCATCTAATCGGGTAAGATAATAAGCATTTAAACAACTTTAAATCAATAACAAGCTGAATAACTTAGAGCAACCAAGAAACTTTGGTCCCATTTAGAAAATCACAAAATAATAAGCATCTATTAACGAATATCAAGATGAATAACTTGTAGCAATCAAGAAAATTTGGTCCCATTTAGAAAATCACAACATAATAAGCATTTAATAACAAATATCAATAACTTGTGTAGCAATCAAGAAACTTTGGTCCCATTTAGAAAATCACATTGCATATGCAGCGGCAATTATATATGGTCATCAGCTACATACAACATCATACATCATATCTGACTGCATGTGGCCAACATTCCACGAAGTTTACATAAAATATTCCGAGACAAGTGGAGGAATATATATATATATATACCGACCAAAACTACCGACAATAAAACCCTTTTCTTCAACTAGTTTTGGTCGGTATATATATATATATATATATATATATATATATATATATATATATATATATACCGACCAAAACTAGTTGAAGAAAAGGGTTTTATTGTCGGTAGTTTTGGTCGGTATATATATATATATATATATATATATATATATATATATATATATACACACACACACACACACTAGATTTGCCGGTAGGCACGTGCCTACGGCACGTCTTCAGAACGATACAGCATACGAAAAGCCTTGTAAACAGTAAATCAATAATTATGTAGCTCAAGTTTGAATAGTATGACAATAATTAGTTGTAAATAAAAGTTCATGTTTCCATAAGTATATATATATAGAGAGAGAGAATTAAATAAATAAAGGAGTTTTTTTTGGTGGGGGGAGAAAGATTTGAGAGAGAGATAGAGAGAAATAATTAAATAAATAAAGGAGTTGTTTTTGAAGATTTGAATTTGAGTTTTGGGGGAAAACTTTTGGTGGGAAATAAAGAGAGAATTAAATAAATAAAGGAGTTCTTTTTTTGGTGGGTGGGGGAGAAAGATTTGAGATAGAGATAGAGAGAAATAATTAAATAAATAAAGGAGTTGTTTTTGGAGATTTGAATTTGAGTTTTGGGGGGGGGGAACTTTTGGGGGAAAATGTGTTTTGTGATATTAGATCTGTGCCTTTGATTTTGGGAGGATTGAAGGAGAGCCACTTGATAGGTTTCTTTGTGTTTCCTTATATTTATATATATATAAGGTAAAAGGGATATGAGCAACTTGCTCATTTAGTAAATGAGCAATTGATTATGTGGCATTCATGTGATACATTGGACAACTAACCCTTTTAAGGCTTTTCCAATCACATGTATGCCACACCATCAATTGCTTATTTACTAAATGAGCAAGTTGCTCATACCCCTTTTTCCCATATATATATATATATATATATATATATATATATTCAATGAGCTCATGTGCCAAAAAATATTACAATGTGTTGAAAGCTTATGTAAATTAATAAGGGAGCATATACGCAACATCAATGCTCCAAGATTATAATACAAAGACAATATAGAACATAATATGAAGTACGAACATAGAATCCATCTTCTAAATAAATTTAACTTCACCCAATTCCCAATACCTATATCAGACAAGGATACATTCTAGTGTACAGTTATCAAAATAACAGTCATGCGGATTTTATTTTAATATTTGATATAGAATAAGTCAGATGATTCTCAAATAAATCAAATGACAAGCAATTGCATAAGATACTCATTTGATACAATACCTTCCAAGAATCACAAAGCAAAATTAGCAGAACTCGATCTAAAATCATAATCATCTAAACCCGGAAAATTTAAACAAACCATCACTTTATATATATATATATATATATATATATATATATATTCAATGAGCTCATGTGCCAAAAAATATTACAATGTGTTGAAAGCTTATGTAAATTAATAAGGGAGCATATACGCAACATCAATGCTCCAAGATTATAATACAAAGACAATATAGAACATAATATGAAGTACGAACATAGAAACCATCTTCTAAATAAATTTAACTTCACCCAATTCCCAGTACCTATATCAGACAAAGATACATTCTAGTGTACAGTTATCAAAATAACAGTCAAGCGGATTTTATTTTAATATTTGATATAGAATAAGTCAGATGATTCTCAAATAAATCAAATGACAGGCAATCGCATAAGATACTCATTTGATACAATACCTTCCAAGAATCACAAAGCAAAATTAGCAGAACTCGATCTAAAATCATAATCATCTAAACCCAGAAAATTTAAACAAACCATCACTATATATGTGTTGCATGGAACACCACCCCCCCCCCCCTCTTCAACAAAATGCTCAGTGAAAATACCAATAAATCTGAATAACCTGGTTTAAATTCAAATGAAGTATTTAGCTTGAATCTACTAAACTCTCAATTAGCGTGCTCCCAGTCCAAGATCCAAACTATATTCATGTTTATCTTTCGATCTAGATAATCATTCTCCTCTTAATTTACAAAAGCATTGTTCTGAAAAAAGAGGTCATAGGAGTCTCATATGGCCCGTCTCTTGTGTGAGCCTTAGGGTTGTATTTATAGCATGTTTAATGCGAAAAAATATTAATAATGCTATTTATACTGAAATTTATAGACTCAAAATGTACACAAAAGAGAAAGAGTCGAGCCCACAGGCAATAAGATAAGATGTGCTTTCCCACCGGCTTCACATTATTGTGTCTCAGGTTGGGCTACAAACGAGACGAGTCGAGCAGAGTATCTTGAGGCTCGAGCTCGGCTTATTAAGCAATCGAGCTCAGTTTCGAGCTCGGTTTCGAGCTCGGCTTGAGCTCGTTTTGAGCGCTCGAGTAGCTTGCGAACTTAGCCTAATAATCACAAAAAGCCCAAGGTTAAGCTCGGCTCGTTAAGCTATCGAGCTCGTCTCGAGTCAAGCTTTGGCCGAGATCGAGCCGAGTAGCTCGGATCGTTTGCAGCCCTAGTCTCAGGTACAATTATGAGTCTGTATACTACTTGAGTACAATTACCATTATTCTTAAAAAGTTTTTCCAGCAGCAGTAAAGCATCTAATTTTACTCCTAACTACAGCAACCAAATCAAAAAACACATCACATTTAATCCCCCTCAAAAAAACCCTCATTTCTATCCTTCAATGAGTCGAAGAAAGTGACTTACTAGTATCCATCCCTAAGCCCACCAAACTTCTCCTGCCCCGCCGTATCCCAGCAGTAAAACCTGATCTTCCCGCAATTCGTAAAGAAATCCAATGGATGAACCTCCACACCAATAGTCGCTGCTCAAAACAAATAACACAAATCAACAAACAAACCAACAAACTTTCACAAATCGAACTCCAAATCTTAAAAGAAAAAATCGATTACTTACGCTCATATTTCTTCTCAAATTCACCAGTCAAATGCCTCTTCACAAAAGTAGTCTTTCCTAAAAAAAATCAAACAACAGATCAAATCACCGCCAAAACCCTAACCTTTTTTTCACCAAAACCCTAAAGATCCGCCATTTATCCCGAATCCGCAAAGGATCGGACAAATGCTCCAGATGGAAAATCAAAGAACAAAACTTTTCCTCATTTATTCATCAAAAGTGAATCTTTTTTTACCAGTTCCACCATCGCCGACGATGACGAGCTTGAAGCTGGGGTAATCGACGGTTTGCTGATTCGGCAGCGCCTGAAATCAATCAATCAAGAAGATCGCAATTAGGTAACGAAACCGTAACCCTAGAAGTCTGGTAGAAGAATGGGATCTTACCATTAGGGATTGTTGATTTGGATCGCCAACAAAAAAAAGGAGTTGTGATTTTGACGATAATGAGAACAGAGAGAGAAAGAGAGGGGAGAAGAAGAGGGTTTATAAGTTGAGATGGAAGTGGAACCCTAGGAAACGTTGGTTGCTGGAAGGTTCAGTTAGCTGTGAATGAACGCGACTCTGTGAACCGCTGGATTGAGATTTCATGGTTATCGGATAGGGGACGCGTGGCTGGATCGGCTTTATTGGGCCGAGTTAGAGCATCCAGTCTTGAGGCATCTATATAATAAAACACACTGAAAGCTATCAAGTAGCTCTCCTCCAATCCCTAAAAATTAAAGGTCCAGATCCAATCTTACAAAAAAATTCAAATTCAAATGCCCATCCAAAACAACTTCTATATTTATCAAATTCCTCACCCAAAACAACTTCTATATTTATTTAATTATTTTTTTTCTCTTTCTCCCTCCCTCTTCAATTCAAAAAATTTTAAAATTTTAAAAATTTTAAAAAAAAAAAAAAATTAAATTATAAAACTAAAAAATTTAAAAATTTAAAAACTTTAAAAATTATTCAAAAAAATAAAAAAAGTTATCAAGTGGCTCTCCTTCAATCCCCCAACAATCAACGGTCTAGATCTAACCTCACAAAACATATTTTTCCCTCAAAAGTTTCCCCCCAAAACTCAAATTCAAATCCCCCACCCAAAACAACTCCTATATTTATTTAAATTTTTTTTCTCTCTCTCTCTTCCTCCCTCTTCTATTCAAAAAATTAAGAAAATAAAAAAATTTAAATTTTTTTTTAAAATAAAACATTAAAAAACTGAAAAAAATTTAAAATTTAAAAACTTTAAAAATGATTCAAAAAAATTAAAAAATATATATATAATATGTTTTTTGCTGGACCCCCAAATATTTTTCATATAATATGTTTGCTACTTCAATTAATTTGCTGGACCTCCAAAACTATTTTATATGATCAAATAAGGCGCACCGTTACGAAGACGTGCTGTAGGCACGTGTCAACAGGCAAACCTAGTTTATGCATATTAAGCATATTAAGCATATTTTTGAAAAACGTTCGGCAATCGTTTGGCATTTATACATATTTAATCTTTTCTGCTACAGTAGAATGGTATATTTAAACATGGATATAGTAATCTCTATATTTTAATCGAAGAGTTGGGGTTTGTAACAAACAAAGCCTAACTTTGTAACTATATAAACACGTATGAGAGTATCCACAGTCGTGTGTTATTTATGCATAAAATGCATTTTATAGTAAACAACCAGCTATAGTCGTTTGCTATTTATGCATAAAATGGTTAAATAGCAACAGTAGATTGCTATAAATGAGAGTGGATTTGAGAAAAATGCATATTATACAGGACGCAACTTCACTTTCCGTCCCGCGAAAAAAAAAATCATTTTTTAATTCCCCGACGCAACTTCACTTTCCTTCCCGATTATAAAAAAAAAATTCTATTTTTTCCTCGAACGGCACTTGAAGTGGTGTCCCTCAAATAGCTCATTTCCCCTTTTGGCTGGGACGGAACTCTTAGAGTTCCGTCCAACCATTTTTCTTTTTAATCATTAAAATTATTAAAATAATCAAATAAATTATTTTGAAATGGCCAGATTTTTTTTTGCGCCGGTCGGAGCTTAGAGTTCCGTCCGATGATCTTTTTTTTCGACTATATTTATAGCATTTTATCACTGCAGCAAACAAGCTTAGCTATATGTATAATATGCGAAAGTGCATATTTTAGCAAAGCACGACTGTAGATGCTCTAATATACGTTAAAACTATATCCAACAAATATAAATGTGTACCGCACGTGTGGCCCAAATCAAAAAATTCAAATATAAACTATTTTTTTGCCCAAATCAAAACATTCAGATATAAAGATTTTTTTCTTATTCGATATATATTTATTTAATTTGATAACTTTACTTTTGTAGACGTGCATCGCACGTACATTATACAAGTATGCATAATATAAAGAATTGATGTTTCGTCTGTAATATTTTATAATATTTTTATAGGATTACCGATGAAATTGTACATTTTAAAAATTAAAAAAAATCACGGAAGAAACATCATATTTCGTCCGAGAAAAATCCAAATTTATTTTTTTAAAATGAATTTTTAGTTTGTTAATTAGGTGATTAATTAGTTTAATTAGATATTTAATTAGATAATTTGTTAAATAATTAAGGTTAATTCTAATTAATCAAATTAAACCTTAATTAACTTAATCCTAACACCGGGACGAAACGTGATGTTTCGTCCTATTGGTGGATCCCACCAACTTTTTTTAAAATTATTAAAATAATAATAAAAATATTTTAAAATGAAGAATCTTTTAAAAAATCACAGGAATTTAGACGGACCGTCCGTTTTTTCAACAACTTTGTTATATTTTGTCATTTTTTCCACTGTAGCAAAACAACGAATTACTATTTTCATTTATCCATATATGCATTTTTAGCTCTCATGAATATGGATGCTCTTAGAGCATCTTTAGTCGTTGGCCAAATTTTCAAGATGCAGTCGTTGGCAAAATACCCAAAATTTAGGTTCGAGGTGAACAGTCAATGGCAAAATTTGAGAAAAGAAATGGAAAAAGCCAAAATTTAGAAATCGGGATATCATATCTCATCGGTCGACAATTTTATTTTATTTATTAAACAGATCAGACGAAATATGATATCCCGTCCAATCAATTTATAAAAATAATAAATTAAAAAAACAAAAGAAACGAAATCATACACTGTCCGAGAGATTCAATTCTCAATTTCATTTTTTTAAATCTTATACATTAGGCCTACAGTCCATATTATGGGTCCATTCACTCGTTGGTTCATAATTAATTTTTTCTTGAATGCGATATGATATCATGATATCTCGTCTGATATTTTTTGAAATTAAAAAAGAAAAATTGCTCTCACTAGAAACGGTCTTTCGTCTGTCTTTGAAAACCCACATTTTGGGTTTATATGACTACAACTCATTTCTAAATTTTCTATTCCTATAGGCCAAATACCCAAATTTTAATTATTAACGACTACAGATGCTCTTAGAGAGGAGAGAGTTTTTTTTTACTTAAAGGGCCGTGAATTTTGGACTTTCGAAATACTGAAATGCTTTGTTTTATGTTGAGTTTCTACCCTTATCTTAAGAGCAACCACTATCGTTGCTACTAAATTTTAAAATTTTCGCATCAGGCAAATATCTTTTGACGTCGAGTGCTGCAGTCATTTAGTACTAAATTTAGAAGAATAGACGATATATATTTTTAAAGCTTCTTTTTGGCCGGACGGAAGATCTTATTTCGTTCGAGCATTTTTTTTTAATTATTTTATTTTTAAAATTATTTTAATAGCATTTTCGTAATTATTGTAATGGCAATTTAGTATTTTTATTAAAATAAATCTAAAAAATGCAGGACGGAAGATCTTCTTCTGCCCGAGCATTTTTTTCTTTTCTTTTTTGATTTTTTTTTAAAATATAATGGCATTTTTGTAATTATTATAATGGCAATTTAATAATTTTTTGAAAAGAAGTTCTGAACAAATTGCCTGACGGAATATCTTCTTCCGTCCGAGCGTTTTTTTTCTTTTTTGATTTTTAAAATGTATTTGAATGCCTTTTTTGTAATTTTTTATATGGCATTTTAATAATTTTGAGATAAATATATTTAAAGAACTTGACAGATGGAAGACCATATTAAAAAGAATAATAAATAAACGAATGGGGCATCATCATCTGTCATCTATATTTAGCCACCGCCTAGAGCTACTTCTATCTTTAGTAGTCGACTGTCCACTTCTATTCTAAATTTTGATTTTTTAGCAAACAATAGTGAAGAGATTTTTCAACACAATTGCTAAATTTTGGGTTTTTATCAAATGATAATGAATGCTCTAATGGGTTATTTAAAAAAATATCTTATCCTTAGAGCATCTCCCATGGCTAGCCAAATTGGAGAGGTATAGCCATATTTAGCTAGCCAATACTCTTTTTGAATCTCCAACGGCTAGGGAAAATATAGAACTATTTTGCCTAACTTTAAGAAAAATAGGCAAAATGGAGAGAAAGAAAGGTGTTTTTGTTTTTAGGGTGTGGGAGCAACAGATAATGTGAGTTCTTATATTTAGGGAAACGACAGTGATCCTGACCTTCGCTCTGGATCTGAAGGAGTGTTGAGTGGATCGGTTGGGAGGCAGCTGTCGTGCTGACCTGCAAAAAGAAGCCTGAAACACTAGGAGTATTCCCGACGACAGACCCTCTGATGCTTAAGTTAGAAAATAGTAATTTAGTGAAGGAATTATGTAGCAAAAAGAGTGATTACCCTGTAACAGTACAGTAGATGTTCTATTTATAGATCCAGGGGAAATCCATTATGGAGAGATCTCTTGGCAGTATAAAAATCCCTATGATCTCGGATCTGAAATTGATCAGATTTTTAATCTTATGAGCGCAGTTACGACTTAACCGATGGAGTGTTTGGCGCAAACGGCGGGTGATTCACCTTGGTGCGCAAATGGGCCTGCAGAAGGCCTATGGAGCTCTCTGGCCTGGGCCAGTAAAGAGGTTGGCATTGAGTTTAGTCCGTTGTTTTGCGATTCGTGCTAGAATCGTTCGGCGGAGATCGACCACGGTTTTTACCCATATCATGCTCCCCCAACTTTCGGGAGTGAGTTGTTCGTCATTTATGAGGAGTAGATAACTTGTGGAAAAAGCGTTGGTCTGATGGCCACATTAGTTTGCTGAGATTCAGAACCGGTATGCCCTTTCGAGGCATGGGTCCAATGTGTGAACTATGTGGAAAGTTTGGAGTCGAGGAACCAAGGGTGCCGAGGGTCGAACCAAGGCGTCAATTGCTTCCCGCCGAAGCCTTGTACTAGTCAACGGGACGGGAGGTGTTAAATCTTCTGTCCACGTGACTTCTTGCCACGTCAGATTTTGTGGATCTTGAGGAGTCGACACGTGATGGTAGTCATTTGAATGACCGTCGCTCACGGAATCGGAGGTGACGGCATGTGCGGACGGTTCCAAAAGCAGCCAATCTTTATAAATTTGCTCCCTCTTATCACTGTGAGGGGTTACCTTCTTTACGTCTGGGATTCCTCAATTCATGTTTATGATTCCAGATACGTCGACCGTAGAAATCGGTAGCTCATCCTCTTCCGGCAACGGTAGTGGATCAGAGGACAGGTCTTCGCGAGGTAGGTCGTCCGCGAGTTCATCAAGTCGGAATACGATGTGAGTTGGACTTGGAATTTGATGAAAATGGGTGGATGGAATGGGAATTTGATGAATTTGTGATTTTTTTATCGATCCAATTTATTTGTTTATTTATTTTTTAAATGATACAGATGATCATAAAAAAACATTAAAAGTTTGCGGACATAACATCTTGTTCCGTCTTCTATATTGGGCAATTGCCAAATGTGTTGCCAAATATGGTAACACACTATTCACCAATTGCCAAAATTATGCAAAAAATAACAAACCACTTATGCTGTTTTTTTCTTCCGAAATTTGGAAATTTTGGAAGAAAAAGAAAACCTACAGTTGCTCTTAGGTTTCTTAATTGAGGGCTATCAAACTAAATAAATCTCTTACGGTTGATTTTCGTCCGAATTCAACTTAATCATAATAATAAGCTAACTTGGTATGCAAACGATCAACTTATCCTCATACATTGTATTGGTGGGATTATAGTGGTAAAATTTGTAGTAGTTTTGGGAAGAAAAACAACGGAATTAGTTAACTTTTTAGAAAGAAATCCATTTATAATTAGTATAACCTAATTGTTAGGTATAATATGATAGGATTGAAAGAGAAATTACGAAAATGAAAAACATTTATGTTAAGTATGACGACGAATTGAAGAGAAATCTATAGTAAATCTATCGCAGGAACTAATATCATATTTATTAGATCAATTAGGGGACCTAATATCAAATAATGTAAAATATGAACTAATTTAGAAATAAATATTTTAAAATAAACTAATATCTGAAAACTCTATTTAAAATTTTCACTGAATTCTCTTTTTTAAAATAAAATGAACAACCTAGCACAGATGTAGATTGTTCTCCTTTAATATATATATATATATATATGATTTTCATAAAATAGTGTCATTTGTTAAGAGTTTTATCGAATTTTATTTTGTACAAATATGTGATGTTTGTAGTACCCCAGATTTTTAAATAATGCTTTTACGATTAATAAACGAATTAAAATGAAAATTTATCTTTTTACACGTGCAAATATTTTCATGGGAAGTTCAAAGTCAAAAATTATTTTGGGGAAACTCCTTATTTATTATTAGATATTATTTGTGAATTTTCTGGATTTTTCTAATAATTATTGGACCTATTTGCAAATATTACAAAAAGAATAACTTTTGTGTAAAATTATCAGTTAGAATAAAACTCCAGATTTTCGGATTTTTGGGCTGAGCTTGATGCCTAGTCAACTCAGAGATAAAGATTTTACTTTTTTTATAATAAATTTGGTTTATTTTGCAAGTTCTGATAAAGAAGGGTCTTTTTGTAAATTTGCCACTTACAGGGGAAAAAATGCAATTTTTGTTTTCTGGGTTTTTCAAACAGTGCCGGCTGATACAAGAGGGGCTATTTTTCATTTTAAAATCTTAATTAAGTTGGTTTTATTCAATTTCCAAGTATAAGGATTTATATATGTAAAGGTATATTTAAAAGAGAGATTTAGCAAATCTATTCAAAAACCCTAGATACATCAAATCCCAGCCTATATAGGGTGAGGTGCAGCCGTCTCTTTGCTGCACAACACAAAGAGATTTCTTATTATTAATTTCTTGGAGTTTTTAAAGCGATGAATTTGGATTTTGCAAAAGAATGATTTTTCTCGTTCTTTATTAATTCGATTGATTTCTTCATTGAGGTTAGCGACTTGTGTTTTCTAAGCATGTGTATGTGATTATTTATCTATTAGAAAGCATGTTAGTTGATTGTATGACGATATAATGAATTTCAATTAGTAGATGATTTTAAAATATCTTTTCTATTAGAAAGCATCTTTTCTTGAAACTATACTATTGATGACCAAAACCCTAATTTGATGACTTATGATTGTTGAAGAACCTAATAGAAATTATGAGTAGGTCGCTTTCATCTATATGCTTGCTGAATTGTTGGATTGGACAATTATATATGTGTATGATGCAGAATTTGAACAAAGGGTGAGTTTGCTACTGTTGATAGGTATATGTGTATTGTTGATGCATAAACTTGTTGAAATATCTTTATAATTGTTTATAATCATGGATACACAGATGTAGGTGAACGGGTATGTGTATAACAAGTTATAACACTAAAAGAAACAATGTTTTGAAGTGAAAGAAGGGATGTTGTATTTTGGGTCTGTTTGTGTACAGATCAAAAGATGAATTATGTGTGTTTGTAAAGTCCTCGATTAAATCTCGCTGTGTTTCATACTGCGATCATCTCAACATCACACTACTCCCTATCGACGAGACTGCAATGCTTAACTGATTTCTATATGTGCATATACACCTAATAACATACACACATACACATTCACCTTTATACTGTTTTATAGAATTGTGGATTTTTGATGGATTTGGCCAATGTGAAGACTGAAATAATAAGATTGTTTGTGTAGTATTTGACAATCACGCATAATGAACTTTAAGAGGAAATCAGATTCGAAAAAGAATTCTTCATTTCCTTCATGTGCAGGATTTGTTTTTCTTAAAAATTGGTACTGAGTTCTTACAAAAATTGATTTTTGGTTGAGGCTTGAACTAGCAACTGGGTATGTCCATTGCATTATTGACCCACCCACACACACACACACACACACACACACACACACACACACACACACACACACACACACACACACACACACACACACACACACACACACACACACTGCTTGCTTCATGAAGAGGGATTTTAGACCCATTATAGGGTATACAGAACTAGCAGGTTACTGTTCATACCTGTGTAAATATATACACATATAGAATTGTCATACTAGAGTATGTATACTGATGCCTTCAAAGTCCTAATATACCTTATTTTACCACCAAGGAAAACAAGTCCTATATCTTCAATCAATTAGAAAGTTGTGTGGGTTTTTGTAAGTATCGGTTTCCTTTTTACTGCAGATACTGCTGCACTGCTGTGCATGTGCACACATGAACAATCCACCTCCACATGAACACCCAGTATCTTGTTTAAGTAGTAATCATAAGTATGGTGTATGGTAGTTTTCCTTGTGTCTGGGGACTAACCCCTATAACTTGCATATGGTTTGTTTTTTTTACAACCTGCATTTACTTCAACAATAGAGTAATTCCTATATCCTACTATAGTTCAATTTTCTATATCCTGCTATAGTTCAATTTCCTATATCCTTCTATAGTTCAATCTTCTATATCCTGCATATAGTTCAACTGCTATATTTCTACTTATACTCAAAATCAATAGAAGGCCATCTTCTATATATATCTGCATATGGTCATCTTCTATATGTCTGCATATGTTTCATTTTTCAATTAAAAGAGCTTCTACTATATTTCTGCATATACTTCACAGTGAAAGGGGTTTTCTTTCTATATTATATATATACACATTTACACTTTATACTTAGTAAAAAGGGATACTTTCTGTATATCAGCAATCATGTATATATAAATGCTCATATGTTTCAAATGAGTAAAAGATATACATTTGTGCATATACTCCTATTCAGTAAAAGATATATTTTGTGCATACTTCATATTCAGTAAAAGATATACATCTGTGCATATACTCCTATTCAGTAAAAGATATATTCTGTGCATACTTCATAATCAGTAAAGAGGATTTCCTATATATATACCCATATACAAACAATATGAATGAATGAATTTCTATGAGTAAGTTAACACAGATATGAAGTGACTAAGAATAAAGGTTTATTTTGTGTTGTGAGTCTCTAAAGGGTGTGCGGGACCCTAGATACCGGCAGTTGAGATTTTGTGGTTTGGCCAGTTATGGCTTTATTGTTGATCAGTTGAGTTAAGTCCGGTAGGGTACACCAACTCTAGGAGATTCGAAATTAATTAATTAACTTAACAAGATAAGGACATGCACTAGATGGTGATATGATGAAATGAGTGCAAATGTGAGTTATGGACTCCAGGATGATCTAAGGAGTGAGATATTCCCCAATATTCTGGGACGATGGACGTATGGGCCACAAAATGATCTGCAGAGTGGGATTGATCTCCAGTATTCCGAGAATGAGAGCGATGCTTATGGGATGTTTGTGCAATGAGGGTTCCAGGATGACCTGCGGAGTGAGGCAATCCCCATGTAATATCCCGCAAAATAGCATATGACTATTTTACATTGTAATCTGTGCACAATTGAGAATTACACACGGTTATGTATTTTTCTAATAATAATTGATTTTAATTAAAAGATTTCGGATATTAGTTATTCTGAACCCGACAAGGTATATTCGGGGTATCTTCTCAATTAAATTGTGTGTATTGTCCCGATTATTTAAACGTGACATTCTTTGGGAAAATAATGTTTTTTTTCTTCATATATTCTTATATTTTATTTTACAAATAAATGTTTTATTTGTAATGGAGGTACATATACATATACAGATGTATTTATACCTTGATTGGGTCATATATGATATATATGTACGGATACTTGTATGTATATAAATCTGTATGGATATGTAATTGAATTGTATTGAAGTGAATTGTACAAATACATACACATGTATAATTGGAGTGTGTATAAATACATAGTATTGTAAGGGTGTATAAGATACACACCAAATCCAATAAAATCCCCCACTCCCTTTCTCTTCCCCTATTCTCCACCGACCTCTTTCTCTCTCTTCCTTCCACTCCAATTTCAGCTACCAAATCCCAACCCCAAATCTTCATAGCCAAGTTCAATTCTCCTTCTCCAATCTCAAATTTTCACCCAAAAACTCCATATCCATCTTCTTCTACTTCATCTTCTTCCACCTCTCCCAATACTCAAGAATGAAAAGAAAGAGGGTTTTTTGATTTTATGGGTTCCTGGAGCTTTGGAGGTGAAGAAGACATTGAGAGAAGGAGGAGAAGGAGCTAGCTAAAGCTACTGGAGTCTTCTTGCAACAAGTGGGTGATACTCTAACTCTAGTTTTGATTTCTTTTGCATATGTGAATTTTAGCATGTGAAAGTGGTTGGAGAAATTTTGATTTTCATGTATGTAAATGGCATGCTAAGAAGAAGATAGTGGTATGGTAGAATATCTTCTTTCATGATGCTTTTGTTAAAGAACATGTGTAAATATGAGAGTTTGAGAATTTATTGCTCTCAAATGGCTCAGAATTTTGAGCTCAAACTTTGGAAAATTGTTCTTCTATATATGTAGAGTATCCATGATTTTTTTCATAATATTTGGAAGCAATTTAGTAGCCCAAACAATTGGTCCAAATCTGGACAGAGAACAGCCGAATTTGCCGTTGCTGTGTGGATTTTGGCTAGGTCTTTCCGACCTTGTAACTCGGTGTGGACTAGGTATTTAGAGCTGAAAATTTTTGTGGACACTCGTGTATTTGTCTACAACTATAGTTTTAAATTTCGTAATTTTCCGAGGTTGTTTGATACCTCAAAGAAATTGTAGAAAGTGACTGGTCTGGATATGGAAACTGTAGCTGACTGTTTTTGGAATGAAGTTCACATGGCCATAACTCCTTGTGTGTTTGTGATATTGCTATGAAATTTTGGGAGTATCTTATGGTATGAGTTTAGTTGATGATTCTCAAATTTTAGAATTTTTAGAGGTCGTTTGATGAGGTTTCAAAATAATTAGTGAAGGGTAGTAAATACCCTACAGAAGAGAAAGCTGAAATTTATGCTAGGTTTAAGGAGTTATAACTCATTGTGTGATATGAATCTCAATACAAATTTTGGACACAGTGAAATAGCACGCGTGTGGATTAAGAATCTCAAATTTCATGAGCATTAGATTTAAGGTGGATTTGTTTTTGAATTTCAAAGTGGGCTATGTTCAGCCTAGTACAAGTTAACTAGTTTGTGAAGATGAGAAATTCCGGAACTATTTGTTAAGAATTTGGGAATTTGACCAACTAGAGAGTCGTAGTAGGGAGTCATAGTTTTCTAACCCATCTGGAATTTTGGAATTCCAGCTTATAGGTTGAGAGTTATGATTTTCCAAAGATGGAACGGATCCAGTCTTAGTTAAGGTATTATTGGCTAAGTAAACCAGTTTCTCCTGTTTGTACACCTGATGGAACTTAGTGTTTTCGAGAACTCAAATGGTTGAATCTGAGAATGTGTTCAACTAGAAAGTTGTAGTAGACACTCTCACCTTTCCACTGAACCCAAAATCAAGTAATTCCGATGAGTGGGCAAGTTTTTACGATGTCAGAAAGGTGCAGCGATTACATGAAGGAATTTACTATTGAGAGTATATGAGGTTGATATGATGTCCAAATAATTGGAATTGAGGAAATGGTTAACTGGAGAGTTATAGACTAGGATCCTATCTTTCCAGAATGGGGGATATCAAACAATTCCGATTTTTGTGCTGGAAGTTATGGTCGTTACAAGTTTGGCAACATGTTCTTTAGTTTTGACTTCGAGCTTAAGTTAGCTTGGGGGACTTGAGTTCTTTAAAAATTTGAGGGAATCGTCCACTAGGGGATTGCAGTGGATCTCCTAGCCTTCTAGAAAGTCTAATTATGTTGGATTTCCGATGAGTGTAGTTGGAGTTACAGCTACTGCTATTTCTTGAACTTTTTCATCAGGCAATTGATGAGGAACCCTCTGCATACCGCAGTGTGGTGATCATGAGCTATCATGTTTTTAAAGAGGTTTTAGCATTTCATTTGGAACTCAGACAAGTTCCTATGCTTAGTGCTCATGGTGGACATGAGTGAGTTTGGTTCTAGCTCTGGTCGGTTTGTGTTTGGTGTCTCGATGCCTGAGTCTGTCAATGGTCAAGAATCGATGGTTATGTGTATGCTTACCTTCATTTGAGTTATATTGCATCCTTGGGACACCGTTGGACCACTCGCTGAGGGTCACGGGCCAGGATTATTTGGTCGCTGACCTGTGAAGGTATTGGAAATCAATGGATGTGATTCCCGTAATGATTAGTGTTTTGACAGACCAGACATGCTCGACATTGTTCATCGACACTGGGTGTGATTTAGAGTAACAACTTATTTTCAGTAAACTGCATTGATTAGGTTTTCCTTTATTGTTTCACTCGAAGACCGAAGTGGTGTTAGGGGTGATTCCCTATGATCCAACTCGTTCTAAGAGTTAGCACTAGGTGGTGATACTATGGGGTTGTCTCTTTCTGTCATTAGGGATACGTGCTGCTGTGTGTATCTTGCACTGTTGATTCCTGAAGTACCATGGTAAGAACGGGATGCCGATTTCCTGGTGGATAGGGTGTTTTAGACCTTCGAGGCCGTCATGTTCTATGTTGGTGGACATGAACGGATCATAATGGATCTTCTGTGCAATGGATATGCTGCGTGTATATCTGTAAGTTCGTCACAACTTTCGAGAAAGGTCCGATGCAACAATTATTGATAACAACGGGTAGCATCCTGAATTATGTCTTTTATTTATACCTCCTCAACCATGTCATACTATCAGGAACAGGAAGTAGACCGAATTAGAATGCATTGCATATCGAGGGTTCGAATCCCTGAAACTGGAGAAACGGCTTGATCTGGGGCATGTGTAGTATGAAATGTATGTGTGTCCAGAGTCTTGCTGATATTAGAATAAATGCATCTGTTCTATACTCTGTATTTTTGCATTAGACTCAGGTCATGGCTTACACGAACACTAAGAAAATCAGGATACACGTTTATTTTCCATTCAAGATGAATTGTGGGTGTGATAGTTGAAGTGTATAATGAGTGTGAAAGTGATGTATTGTGAGACGTGATGATATATGTTGTAAGAAATGAATGAATGCGATGTTATGTGATATGAGATTGGGAAAGAACATGTTTATGAATGAAGATGAGTACGAAAGAATATAAGTCGTGAGTCTGTAAATGCAAATGAATGGTAAATGTAGTGCAGTTTATGTGAAAGTAGAGTTATTTGTGAATATAGAGCTTTATGGGAAAGTAAAGTTATAGGAATATTTGTATAAGGCATAAAGTGATGGGCGTTAAGCGACTAATTTGTGAATGATTTTCAAACTAAAGATAAGTATGTTATGAGCGGGTATGGATATCATGCAGGTGATGACTCAGAGAGTATTTGATGTGAAATCCCATTTATGATGTTTACATGTTCAGATTTCAGGTAAAATTTGATTATCTTGGTATTCGTAAGTTTGTTTTGTTTTTACTTATAAAGTTTAATTTATTTGCTTAATTAGTAAATTATATTCACACCAGAAATGGCTAACCCCTTAGTGTTTGGGGGGTTAGAGAGTCCCTAGACTATCCTAGATCCCCTACTGTTACAGGTCCTCAGCAGTGCAGAGGTGAGATGTAGATTCTATGGAGTGGAGCTTTTATTTTAAAATTATTGTTTAAGTTTAATTATGTGAATAGTAAAATTTATGATTTAAATTGTATTTTAAATGTATAAGTATGTGGATGATGATGATGAGTATAGTGTGGAGTGGCATGATATGTTTTTGACCCGTACCCATCTCGTTGTGGAGTACCGGGCCCTGTGGTATATTTTATAAGTTATTTTCTAAAAACTTTACTACGTTTTCAAAGAAATTTATGGTTTTTAATTGATAATTGATATCCTATTATGAGTTTGGCCCCCAAAGCATCATATTTATAATGCCTGTGTGATTCTTCTCATTTTGGCTTGGGGAGCCCATGATATTATTGCCTATGATGTGAGCTACGGAATTTAGAGCAGAATAACGTAAGTTTTTTGGGTTCGGGGCAGAAATTTCAGGGAAAAATCTGCCAAAATTTTATTTGAAATATAACTATCTTAGTTTATGTTTAAAGTGATACAGAAATTGATATTTGTAATTATTGATGTAATAACTCTGATGGCAATAAAAGTATTTAAATTTCCGTGTTATTTACTGTGCTGAGATGCATTTGAAGGCAAAGATTCTGGTTGTGTAAAAGATGTTCGATAATGGGGATCTGGGGCGCTACACCCCAGTATTCCGGGACAATGGATTAAGGACCACAGAATGATCTACGGAGTGGGATTAGTGTCCAGTATTCCAAAGGCGAGAACCAATACTTACAGAATGTCTAAATCTCATAGTAGTCACAGTAGTAGGATTAGTAGCATAGTGGGGGATTAAACCCTATCAAGTGGAAAACGATAAGGGCCTGCACAGGACCTGTATAGTATGGGATGCATAGATACCGACAAGTATGTATTAGAGAGTCAGCATATAGCATTGATGTTTTCTTGACTTGGTTTTATGCATATTGTTTTCTGTTTTTTTACACTTGACACTTAGTCTAGTTTCACTTGATGTTTTCATGTTTTATTTATTGTTATTTCTTATTTCATTTATTTTTGCTGTTGATACACGTTGTTTAGGATTCTATGTTTCATGTTTTATTTATGTTATATTTATTTTTATGTCACTCACACCGTTATGCCTTATCCCTATAGTTTTGGGGGTTAAGGTTATCTCTAGCCTCATGTTTTACAGGTAGGTACGTTTAACTTGGGATTTGGATGCATGGGGTAGAATGATATATGGCTTATATAAATTGTAAAAGAATGTATTGTAAAAGAAAGAAATTATAATTCAAGGTGTTTAATTTTCCGCTGTGCTTTATAAACAATTGATGTAATAAAAGTTTTAAATTTTCCTTATATTTGGTTGCTATGTTTATGATTACATTGAAGTTGATTCTAGAAATTGTGCCACGCATTTCTGAAACATTATATTGGAAATTCGGGGCATTATAATGTACATTTTACAAGGCAGCAATACGCCCACATAATAATTAAGTACAGTTGTGGAGCCAGGATTTTCATCAAGAGGGAGCGAAATCACAAGAACTACAAATTTATAAAAGTTTTTAAACATCCACATCACAATCATATTACAAAAGCAATTAAACAAACATTGTTATAATACAAAACTCCCCTACACGACTTCATATTTTGAAACACTTTCATGATATCCTCATTTTTTATTGACTTCAATGTCCTTTTCTTAACATATGCAATCAAACAATCATTAAACCATTCATCTCCCATCTGGTTGCGAAGCGAAGTTTTTATAAGCTTTATAGCTGAAAATGCTCTTTCACAGGTTGTCGTTATCACCGGTAGGAGTAATGTCAACTTCATAAGTAAATACACCAATGAATAAACAATATGTCTTATAGTCTTCACCATTTTTTGAGTCAAATCATTAATTCCAATTAGATTAGAAAACTCATTAGCACATGTAACATCTTCATGGTATGTATCAAGTTGCAAATTCAAAGCCATCAAATCAGTAGGAGAAAATCAACTGGATAAAACTTTGCAAATTGCAGTAGGTTTACCTTATCAAAAACAGAGAATGAATCTCTTAGATCATGACAAAAAATGCACAACACCAACTAGGTATTCTTATCGAAGCAGTGATTCAACTCTTGAAGTTGTAAGTCGATCAAAGCATAAAATATCTCTACACGGTAATGATGAAGGATTGTCAATTCCTCGGCTCGACGACGTGATCTCCCACGTGCTACAAAAGTTCATCCATATTTGGAAATGAAATTTCATTATTCTTGCAAAACTCACAAACTTCTTTTAAGAAAGAATCTCATTCGTTTTCCCTCAATTTCTGCAATTGCCTTTTGGTTACACCAACAAGTCGGCTGCATTTAGAATGTTTTGGTCCCTTCTTTGTAATGCTTGAGACAAGTCATTACTGATTCTCAATACTGTTCTCATCAAATGCAAAATAAATACAAATTCAAAATTAAATAACTTCAATAGTATATTTGCATCTCCGTGCAGGTCATCTTCATCAATAACTTCAAGTACCTCAACTATTGAGGGAAACCAGTGAAATAAACTCAAAAGAGTATTAAAGTGAGATCCCCAACGTGTGTCTCTTGAGCGCGTTAGTGTTGCTTATTGATTCAATCCTCGCCAAGTTTCAATTTCATCATTACTTATTCCTGCATTCAATCTCTCAAACTATTTATCCCGAAGAATTTCATGTCGTTTTGCTGAACCTCCAAAAATATTGCACAATTTTGAAATTAAGTTGAAGAATGTGGCAATAATCCTATGCTTATGAACAACACCCACAAGTGCTAACTGTAATTGATGAACAAAACAATGAACATAGAAGGCAAACCGATTTTCTCTCATAATCAAGGTTTTGAGACCATTATATTCACCCTTCATGTTGCTAGCTCCATCATAACATTGTCCACTCAAACGTGAGATACTCAACCCATAATTAGCAAAAAGAATATCAATTGCCTCCTTCAAACATATAGCAGTTGTAGAAAAAATATGTACCACTCCAAGAATACGTTCAACGACACAACCTTTTTTGTTCACATAACGAAGGTATACAACAATTTGTTCTTTCACGAATATGTCTCTAGATTCATCAACTAAAGTAGAGAACAAATCACTTCTAGATCATCCATGTTACATTTGTGATCTCATCTGCTGTTGCTATCACAATATCCTTCTGAATTATTGGGGATGTCAGCTTATAATTCTCTGGAGCATTTTTCAAAACAACTTTTTAACTTCTTCATTATCTTCATCATAAAACTCTAGTACTTCAAGAAAGTTTCCCCGATTATCTGAATCATCAGATTCATCATGTCCTCGAAATGGAAATCTTGATGCAAAAGCAATTTAATAACTTTAATTGAAGCAAGTAAATGCGTACAATAATCCATTCAGACTTTGTCTGGTTGCTTTACCAACTGAACATCTATATATTGTCTTTGACATATTAAATGAAGACACTTCTTCATGCATGAATTATGAATGTTATTGTAACCCCTATTCTTCTATTTCGGATTTCTTTGTATTTTATTTTTTTCCATCAATTATTGTATCTAAATTATCTTTGAATAATAAATCTTGTTTTTTTTAGCTCATTTATTCTCTTTTGATCATTTTGTACTCTTTTGACTTGAATTCTGCTATTTTTTGCTCACTACCAATTTTGCTCTTTGTGTTTTGAGTTTAAATTGATCCTCTATATATCTATCCCATTGATCTCTTATTTTTCTCTTTTTTGAGCCTAGACCCGTGCCCTAAACCCATTAACATGCAACCCAAAACCCCACATCTTAATTACCCTATAAATACCCCCTTAAACACTAATTTAATATTCTAGTCTCTCTCTCCCTAACCTCCCGCTGCTCACCATCTCTCTCCCTGATCCCTTGTTTTCAACCCATCTCGCTCGCCTTCTTGTCCTCCGACCACCACTCCTCACCGACCCGAGCATCCACCTTCCCATCGCCATCCCGTCGTATTCACCCTCTCACCCAACACCGAAGTCCTCGCTTCTCATCCCAACTCCACCGAACCCATCGATGCCTCCCGCTCGAACCCATCACCCTGAATACCTCCATTGCCGCATCTCCTCGCCCTTGTCTGTAACCTTCACCCCGCAACCACTGGTGATCCCCTCGTCATCGATGCCCAGTTCCGTCGCCGTCTCCGTCTCCTCCTCTGTTTCGGTGAAGAAACAGAGCACCGTCCCCCCCGGCCTTCCTCGTCATTGTCGTCACTCCTCGACCTCCAGCGCCCCGCCGTCAGCACCCCGAACAGGTCTCAATTCTGGGAGTGTCTGCAGAAGATCTTGGGTACCAAGTTGAGCTACAGTACTGCGTTCCATCCTCAGACGGATGGGCAGTCAGAAAGGACGATTCAGACCCCAGAATACATGTTGAGATCCTGCGTTCTTTAGTTGGAGGTTCGTGGGAAGATTATCTGTACTTAGCCGAGTTCTCATATAACAACAGTTATTAGGCAAGTCTCAAGGCTACTCCATTTAAGGCTTTGTATGGATGCAAGTGTAGATCGCTGGTCTGTTGGGATGATATCGGCGAGAGGAAGCTTTTGGGTCCTGAGTTGATCACGAAGACAGTTGATGCCGTGGCTCAGATCCGAAAGCACTTGTAGGCTGCTCAGGATAGGCAGGAGAGGTGGGCTGACTGTCATCGTAGACCTCTAGAGTTTGAGGGAGGCGAGCATGTGTTCCTTAAGGTATCGCCTTGAAAAGGTGTTATCCAATTTGGAGGTGGGGGCAAGTTGAGTCCCCAATTCATCGGTCCATTCGATATTGTGGAACGTGTGGGCAAGGTGGCCTACAGGCTCGCCCTATCGCCAGCTCTAGCGGGTGTCCACGATGTATTCCATGTTTCTCAGCTAAGGAAGTACATCAGGGATGACAGTCATGTGTTTGACTACTCAGACTTGTCTGTGAGATCAGATTTTTCCTATGAAATTCAGCCAGTCTCTATCTTAGACCATCGAGAGAAGGTGTTGAAGAATAGAGTCATCAAGTTGGTTCGAGTTTCTTAGAATCCTCACTCGCCAGGTGAGTTGACTTGGGATTTGGAGGCGGAAATTCGGTAGAAGTTCCCTCATTTGTTTGAGTAGTGTTTTATTTTGTTTCGGGGTTTGCCCTATGTACCACTTATATGCATTTCGAGGACAAAATTCTTCTTGTAAGGTGGGTAGGATTGTAACCCTTATTCTTCTATTTCGGATTTTATTGTATTTTATTTTTTTTCCTCAATTATTGTATTTGAATTTTCTTCGAATAATAAATCTAGCTTTTCTTTGGGCTCATTTATTCTCTTTTGATCATTTTGTACTTATTTGACTTGAATTCTGCTATTTTTGGCTCACTACAAATTTAGCTCTTTGTGTTTTGAGTTTAAATTGATCTGCTATATGTCTGTCTCATTGAATTCTATCTGCTTTTCTCTTTATGGAGCCTAAACCCATTAACCCGCAACACAAAACCCCACATCTTAATTATCCTATAAATACCCCTTTAAACCCTAATTTAATATATTCTAATCTCTCTCTCTCTCTCCCTAACCTCCCTCTGCTCACCCTCTCTTCCCCCGATCCCCTATTTTCAACCCATCCACTCGCCTTCCCGTCCTCCGACCACCACTCCTCGCCGACCCCAACATCCACCTTCCCTTGGCCATCCCATCGTCTTCTCCTCTCACCCAACCACCGAAGTCCCCGCTTCTCAGCCCAACTCCACCAAACCCATCGATGCCTCCCGCTCGAAGCCATCACCCCGACGACCTCCATTGCCGCATATCCTCGCCCTCATCTGCAACCTTCACCCCGCAACCACTGGTGATCCCCTCATCGTCGGCATCCAGTTCCATCGTTGTCTCCGTCTCTTCCTTTGTTTCGGTGAAGAAATAAAGCACTTTCCCCCCCGGCCTTCCTCATCGCTGTCGTCGCTCCTCGACCGCCAGTGCCCCGTCGTCAGCACCCCAAACACCCCTCGAGTTCACTGCAGTCGTCGCCGTACCCCACCACCGTTCTCTCTTCCTTGGCCGTCGTTGTTTGGTGTGTGTGTAAAGGAGGATCCGTGTTTGGTGTTTGCAATTGTAGGAGGAAGGGATTTAGTTACTGTGTTGTTGCTTTGTGAACGAGGATTCGGTGTTTGCCGTTTTTTGTGCGTGTGTTTTGCACGTCTTTCCGTGTTTCGTGTTCGTGGTTCGTCGTCCGGGATTCTCATCCCGTTATTCTAGTATATTCGAAACTATCGTCTAACAGGCAAGTCTTTTCTTGAACCCCTTTATTGTTTGTGTTCAAGATTCTTTGATCTCCACAAGTAGATCCAAATCTTTTTATCGTAGCGCTATTTGAATTTCGTTAAGTGTATTGAGGATTTACACGAGCTAACCCAATATATTATTAATATTGTTCCTACATCTTTGATCTAAAACCTAGTCCCTCTTGCACATTTCATATGCACGTTTACAATAAAAATAACTAGATCCATGTTATAGGATTATTTGATGAATTGAATAAGTCGATTGAAATTTGATTTAATGAATTGATTACCATGACTGTGAAATTGCATCTTGAATCTAGAAATCTGCATGTTAATCATCAAATAGCAATTTGTTTACTAATTATCGTGAATTATATGTTTGTATGATGAAATTATTGCCTATACGTAACAAACTATTTTCTTACCTGCTATTTGTGTCTTTTTGTAGCAGATTTTCGACCCTGTTACTATTGAAATTTGAAATAACTTTCTGAATATGCTTTATAACCCTATGAGTCTATTTTCTACAATTTTTGAAAGATCTGAATTCCGATTAATAATCTGTGAGATATCTTATTTTTAGTACAACTGTGTCTGAATTTCCAGATTCACAAATTCATGCATATCTTTCTATTTTATAAATAAATAGGACATGATAACAGTAAAATAAAAATATGAGATTAATTTGGCTGAGACTAGGCATGTGTAGGAACCACCCTGAATTTTTGTAGATTTAATTGATGAGTTTTCTGACCTATTTCATATGTGTTTATACAATCTATAACCTGCTGCCTAAACATAAAATCTGTAAAGAATAGAAATTTCGACCTAGTTCTGTAACTTTCACATGTCGTATATATATTTGCTGGAACTGAAAGAGAGTCTAGTTTCTAGAATTTCTGACAGATCCATATTTGCCTTTCTATAGTAGTGGTAATCTGTGTTTTTGTACAGCAATGTCATGCTGTCCAGATTGTGTAATTTATGTATAATTAATATGTTTGCTTCTTGATTTGTCTGTAATGAGTAGAATTAGTCACACCTAGCATAATACAACCCTTACACCCTCTTGCATGCTCATATAGGATGAAATAAAATGTTAACAAGCCGGGGTATTATGAGTTTGACTTGGTAATGAACGATCGGAAAATGTACTCGATAAAGGCCTTCTTGCTTGCATGAATTATTACATGGAAGGTGGAGAAATGCTTGTCATTGTGTGATCACGCTATCACGTTATTTTGTCATCTTGTTACCGAGTACACGATCCGTGAATCTACCATCAGTCTAAAGCGTTCACTGTTTGCTTGCACCGAACCTGTGGTATGGAACACATGGGACGTAGTAGTACATGCACTAGATAGATTAATAAAATGATTAATAATCTGCATTTGACATCTCATGCTTGATCCTGTATATCGTCATCAATATAGAACTTTAATTGACATTACTAATTAAATGCATGCTTAAATAGACCTTTGACATTATTTTCAATCTTTGACTTTGTTATTGACTTTGATCTCGTCCCTTTTCTTTGATATACTATGTTACTATTACTCCCTGCTTTCTCTACTTGCTGTCCATGACTTACTCTAAGGACATTATTTTCTTTCTTTTTAGACCAAGAATTTACAAGTACCGAAGGATCTCGACAAGCAGAAATTGGTGAGCAACGATTCTAGAAGATGGAACTAAAGATTGCGCTGCTTAGTTTACTTTATTGCTAAATTTGTTTCCTCTAAACATTGACATGACATTATACTTTGTTTTGGGCTTTTGTCCCGTCGTTTATTTATATTTCTCAGATATTGGACATTATGTTGGATATTATTTTGGATTATTTCATTATTATTGAAGTTTATCTTTGATTCATGTGATTATATCTTTCTTGTGTGGCTGTGTTTATTGTTCATATTGCTGAGTTAGTCTGGTACAGCTTATGGATGGTGTTTACATCATTCGCTGGGCCTACGTTATGTACTCGTATTCCATATTTTGGGAAGCGGGGCGTGACAGTTATTATGACCCTCGACATGCTCTTTGAATTTGTGTGGCCTATTATTCTAATTTGTAAATCCTTCAGCAACAAACTTGTCACCGGCACTTTGAGAATAACTTGCGGGTTTGAATAAATAATAACATAAACAGAATGCAGCATCTTTAGACACACTATACTTCAACCAAGTCCTATTAGGATGTTCTTGAAACCAATTAGGAATAAACTTTCTTTTCTCGTTGCAAAATCTCTAGAAGGGAAAACACGAGACTTTGGTTGGCACAGACCTTTTTGTCAATAATATCTTCGAATTATCTCTCTATCATTAGCATCAATGGAATAAAAAATATTCCTATTTCCAGGATCGGATGCAAGTTCATCAACGTTCAGCTCTACACGAAGACAAAGAGGACGAACACTTGAATCACCGTCCTCCCTTCGTTTTCTTTTCAAAAATTTATCCATAACTGTTTGAATTAAATTAATATCAAACAAAAATCTAATTTATAAATCCCTAATTTAGTTGCTACACATTAGAACCTAATTACTTACGGAACAACTAAAACTTTATTCGCAAAATCCTCTTTAAGGTATATCTTCAGATATATCTTTATAGAAATTTTCATATATATCTTTCTGATATGTCTTGGTTAAATACCAGTTACTAGCCTATCAATGTAATGAAATGTCATATGGAGATGTTTCCAGGAATTTAAGGCAGCTGTCTCCATATTCTATAGTTTTTTTTTAGGATAAAGAATTCATTGTCTTCTAAGTGATGACTAAAGTCTCTAAATTGACATCTTTGTGCCGCCTCACTGCTACATTACATAGTCTAGCACATTTATTTCTGGAAAGGATATACAATGAGTTACAAGTACTAGACCTCAGTTTTTTCAATGTCTTCATCAATATGCTCTTCAATGATGCTCCAGTGCTAAACTCTTGCTCATTCCTTAGTCAAGCTGGAGTCTTTCTTTCAATCTTCAGAAAGCGTCATGCATTAAACATCTTTCCATAAATATGTCTCATTTTTCTGCTCATTCTTTAATTTCATCTTTGATAGGAAACTAATGGTCCTATATCAGCTATGACTAAGCTTATCACATCTTCCAAAACAAACAATACTCTTTTGAGAGATCATGGTTCGTCTGTTCATTGCATGCAGGGTGTTAGTTCTTATTAGAGATTATAAGAGATTATAACAATAGAAAATAGTGTTAATATCCTAGACTAAGGTGTTTGAGATATTACCCAAGGTATCAAGATTGGAATACCTAGACTACTATCCCAAGCCAGTATTTATAGGATAAATACTAGTTTGGGTACTGGATTCTCAACCTATTCAACCCGCATTCCGATATCCATACAACTAGTACGTGTAACACATGTGTTACCCATAGAATAATATTACACATAATATTATTCATACAGTGAGAATATATCTATATATCCAATAATCTCCTCCTATATTTTCAATATATAAACATATTGGATTATCTCATCAGTTCAACATGAAGCTGACTGGCTGATAGCAGTCTTTAAATAGAAGAAATGCATCACTCAATGTACAGTTCATAAGGACTAAATCAATTATAAATCCGAATAGTTTAAAATACTAAACCAAAATAATTAAATAATTCTCAAACCATATCACAACAGAATAGTTTACAATGACTAAACCAACTGGACTAATATGTCATAGTTTCAAAATCAAACAAAGCAAATAAACTTCAAGAACAAAATAAGAGTTTTAAGCTCAATGAACATAAGAGTCTTAAACTCAACAGAAGTTTTACCAAGCAAGTGACTAATTTATTCTCGAAAGAAATAAACTGAAACTCCATCCTTGCACACTGCTTTATGTTTACTCCTCCATTTTGAGCAAATCATTATTTTGAAATCTATGTTGACAGATTCAACTCCTCCATCTTTGCTAGCATATTGAAAACAAAAATATCAAGAGACACATCTCTAAGAATTCCAACGAATTTCACAAAGTATCTAGTTGCACAAAAAAACCTAGCACAATTCATAATTAGCTTAGCAAAAATATAACGCAAGCATTACAGTCAAGTTTCTTTAACTAAATAAAGAACAAGAACTATTATAGTTTCTACACAAGAACTATACTATGTTTCATATTATAATGATAGAATAGTCAAATCAATTATGGCTAATTCTGAATCATCAAAATTGGAATGAAACAAGAATCCATAAAAGAGATATATCATCAAAATTGGAATGATATAACGACATTCTAAACATCGGAAACACATCGACAAGTTTTCATGTTTCGTATTGGAATATTATGATTATTCTAAGTAAATTATCTAAATATATAATACCATCGAAATTGGAATGACATTATATATTTGTGGAATTTATGTAGAATCATCAAAATTATCTAAAACATATCAACTGCCTAAAATTGATGCTTAAGTTTGAACTTATCTATGGCTCCAATTGGATTCTAAATTTGAAAACAATTAGGATGTTAAAACTTTGACTCAATAACTTTTAACTCCATTTTCCCCACAGTTCTGTTAATTAGATCACTTTCAAGTCTCTTAACAAGAACATTAGGCATATTTTATTTCAATTGCACTTTAGTTTTGAAAAAGTTCACCTAGACTTCTTTCAGCCTTAATATACTCCTCTTACTATTATGGAGTGAGTTATGAGATATAGTGCATTATAGCTTGATAGTCGCAAAACAGAATCAGAGAGTTACTTAAACTTCTTAATGATGACTAGCAACAAATTCTTCAATCCACTCAGCCTTATCCCCTGCAGAGGATAACGCATGGAGGTCTGATTTCATGAATGATAGCACAATGCATGTTTGTCTTTTAATTTCCATAATATTTATGTTCTTTCTAGTGTAAACACATATCCACTAGTTATCGACTTTCACTAAATTCTGAGCATCATAATGCATCAGATCAGTCATTCTTTCAAAGAATGACTAGAGTAGCACAAAGCAAACTCTTGAGTACCACTCAGGTATTGCATTAGCCTCTTAAGGACACTCAAATGTGTATGGGGTTATTAGTGAATCTGCAGATCATACATACCTCAAAGGCTATGTCTATTCTAGAGCAGATCTTTGTATACATGAGACTTTCAATTCATTTAGAATGATCTACCTATCTTATAGTTGCACCATCATTATGTGTCAACCTTTTATCATAATCATAAGGTGTTTCAAAATACAGTTTTAGTCACAATATCCCCACTTTTGAAACACATTTTGATTTGATGAGTTTGTTTAAGGGTTATTCCTTGCCAACCGAAACTCACCCTTATACCTATGGTGTCCACAATACTTAGATTTTTTCTGTTGAATTCTTTGGATAGCACAATTTTAACTTTATTTGTAATAGAGAGGTCACTTCTAAGAACAAGCATGTCAACAGAACAAGTAAATAATAGCCACTATATTTGACACACCACAAAGTTAAAGGCACTGATCTGAATTACTTGATTCATATACTAGGCTCTTTAAGAAATTTGTCAAAGTATTTATTTGTCGGCTATACATGTTTTAAGAACATACAATGATTTTACTAAATTGTAAATCTTGTTCACTAAACATATTAGTTCAAAATTTTCAGTACAAAACTGTTCAGTACAAAACATCAAGTACAAAACTTTTAGTACAAAACTGTTTAAATATCTTTTATGAATAACAAAATTTTAAATAGATGTAATGGTAAGAAGAATACTTATTGTAGCAATATGACAAATATATGAGTAGACATCAAATAAATCTACCCCAATTTTCTCAGTCAATCCGTTAGCTACTAAAATGCATTAAAATTCATACTAAACAATCCAAAATTAAATTTCTTCTACAAACCTCCACTTATTTACTATATTTTTAGTCCATTTCGGCCGATCAACTAATTTAAAGTATTATTGTATGACCCAAATTCATCTCATTGTCTACTAAGGACTCTTCTTGGCTCATTTGACATCGAAATTTTAAGTGTCAGTAATGTTGGTTCTTGATTCCAACTGTGAATCATTGACCGTGTCTGTAGGACTAGATCATTTCATACATTTATCTTTGATGAACACATCCTCAAGGAACTCTGCAAGTCTAGATTCTTCTAACACAAATGAGATAGATCCAACATCTGTCTGCAGAACTACATTCTACACTTTCTAAACACACAAATATTTGTTGTATGTCCTACTTTAGGCCTTCTAGGGTCATGAACTCTAAAAAATGTATCACAACACAAACTTTCACTTTAACAAAATTATTTGTGTTTTCATGTCATGATCTACAAGGTGTATTCAATTTAGAGTGTAGTAACACATTAGAGATATGATTAACAATACAACATCACTCATAATTACACAAGACGAACAACGGTCAATATTATACAATTCAACATTTCACTAAGTGTTTGATTCTAATTTTTATCAATACCGTTTGACTGTTGTAAGTAGAATGCAGTAGAGATTATGCCATATGCAAACTTCTCTAAAATCATTGAAACATATTCACTTCCTCTATCAAATCTAAACCCTTGAGTTTTAGCATTTAACTGGATTTTTTAATTCATTAAGAATAACAAGTGCTTCATTCTTCATATATATGACAGATTTATATGAATCATCTACAAAAGCGATTAAATACTTCTGACCAACAATTATTTTACATAGTCACAAAGCTATTGAGATCACAAATATCATAATGTATTGATTCAAAAAGTAGTGAACTCTTAGAGACCATACAAAATGATTTTCTAGTGATCAAAATCTGAATTCAAAATTCGCATTTGTCATATTTAATGAATGTTGTGCGGAAGACGAATGACCCACCAAACAAAGAGAGAAATAGCGAAGAAAAACAGAAACAAATCAAACACAAGGACACAAAGATTTAATGTGGTTCGGCAAACAAGTGCCTACATCCACAGGGCGGTTGGGGTTTCTTCTTCAAATAATCACCAATGGGCGAAAACAAACCCTTACAAAGATGACGGCTGCAAAATCCGAATAGAGGTGTTACACTTTACAAAACCCTAACGGGTGTATTTATAGGGAAACTACTGGGCCTTTCGAAATGGGCCTTTTCTAGTTCACAGACCCGCCTACAGTCGACTGGTCTAATTATCAGTCGACTGACAAATAGTTCAGGACAGTCGACTGAGACCCATCTTCAGTCGACTGCTGCTGCTGTATCCTTAGCCTTTGAAACTTCTCTCTGGACAGTCGACTGACTCCATACCTCAGTCGACTGGTGTACTGGAACTTTTGATCGCTGCAGATACGACGGATATAAACAAACTGAACCAGAATCGAGCCATTATCCTACAATCTCCACCTTGGTGAGATCTTCCAAGTAGCCCAAGCAATCTCCAAAAATACTCCAAAACAAATGCTCATCACCAAATGTAACAACAAACCAAACTCCACCTTAGTATGATATCACATACTTAAGCAAACAAATAGCGAAGCACCATTCCAACCGCCCATGCCAAATCATCAAGCATGCAAAATATTAGCCAGGTTCATGCAATGCTCGAACTTGGCTGCCCCAACAATTTTGGTCAACATATCAGCAGGATTATCAGCTGTCCCAATCTTCACCAGAAGAATATCACCATCCTTTATTAAATCACGCACAAAATGATAACGGACATCAATATGTTTGGTCCTCGAATGATGAACTTGGTTCTTCGCTAAATGAATAGCACTCTGACTGTCACAGTGTACCTCCACCTTCTCCCGATGAATTCCCAAACTCTTCAAAAGTCCATGAATCCAAATGGCTTCTTTCATGGCCTCAGCAACTGCCATGTATTCAGCCTCAGTAGTAGACAATGCTACAGTGGACTGCAAATTGGACCTCCAACTTATAGGTGCCCTAGCCATAGTAAACAAATAGCCTGTAGTAGACCGCCTCTTATCTAGATCACCTGCATAGTCAGAATCAACATAACCCACCAATAACCTGCTAATATTGTCATCCCTTTCAAACTTCAAACCCACATCTGTGGTGCCACTTTTGTACCTCAAAATCCATTTTGCCGCTTGCCAATGCTCTCTGCCTGGATCATGCATATATCGACTAACCATACTCACCGCCTGAGAGATGTCTGGTCGAGTACAAACCATGGCATACATCAAACTGCCAACCACACTAGTGTAAGGTACATTAGCCATATACTGTCTCTCTTCATCTGTACTTGGAGACTGAGAAGCACTAATTCTGAAATGAGTGGCTAAGAGTGTACTGACTGGTTTAGTTTTCTCATCTATACCAAACCGTTTCAGCACCTTCAATAGATATTGCTTCTGTGTCAAACTTACTATGCCCTTTGCTCTGTCTCTAGCTATCTCCATCCCAAGTATCTTCTTGGCTTCACCAAGATCCTTCATCTCGAATTCAGAACTAAGCTGATTCTTTAAATTTTGAATCTCCTTAGCATTTTTAGAGGCAATCAACATGTCATCCACATATAATAACAGATATATGAAAGAGCTATCCTGCAATTTTCTGAAATAGACACAATGATCATACTCACTTCTGAAATATCTCTGCACTTTCATAAACTGATCAAACCTCAAATACCACTGCCTTGGAGATTGCTTCAATCCATAGAGAGACTTCTTCAACCTGCAAACAGAACTTTCCTTCCCAGCAATCTTAAACCCATCTGGCTGCAACATATAAATTTCTTCCTCCAGATCCCCATGTAAGAATGCAGTCTTCACATCCATCTGTGTCAATTCAAGATCAAACTGTGCTACCAATGCCAACAAAATCCGAATAGAAGGATGCTTCACAACCGGAGAGAACACTTCATTATAGTCAATTCCTTCCTGTTGAGCATACCCCTTTGCAACTAGTCTAGCCTTGAACCGAACACTGTCTTTTGAACCTTCTTTCTTCGTATACACCCACTTGCAACCGATGGCTTTCTTCCCCTTTGGCAATTGCACTAGATCCCAAGTCTTGTTCTTATGAAGAGAGTTCATCTCTTCATCCATAGCAACTTTCCAATCTGCATTTTCAGAACTTCTAGTAGCTTCTTTGAAGTTGGAGGGAACTTCATCATCAACAATGGGAAGAGCAAATGCAACTGTTTCTGTAAAGCGAGATGGTCGTTTAATATCTCTTCTTTGCCTTCTTGCTGCAATTGATTCTTCCTGCTGGGGAGGGTCTTGGATAGGAACTTCTTCCTCATCATCAGTATCAACCACATCATCTTCATTTTGGGCAGGAGCAGGATTTTCAACTGAAAGCTTTTCTAACTCCACCTGTTGGAGAACTCTCCCACTCTTCTGCTGATCAGGATCACCAGTCGACTGGCCACTTTCACCAGTCGACTGTTCCGAGCTAATACCTCTTGTTGTCTTCTGCTGATGACCAGTCGACTGAATATGCGGAACAGTCGACTGTCCCGAACTAATCAAGCTGGTCTCATCAAAGGTAACATCCCTGCTGATTACTAATTTTTTCTGTTCTGGACACCACAACCTGTAACCTTTGACACCAGTACTAAAACCAACAAATATAGCCTTTTTGGCTCTTGCATCAAGTTTAGTTTCAGTTACATGAAAATAAGCAAGACAACCAAATATATGCAAAAAACTATAATCAGATGCAGGTTTACCACTCCATACCTCAATAGGCGTTTTGCCTTCAAGTGCTGCCGATGGTAAACGGTTGACAATGTGGCTTGCATATATAACAGCTTCTGCCCAAAATGTCTTCTTCAATCTAGACTGTGCTAGCATACATCTCACCTTCTCAAGTAAGGTTATGTTCATCCTTTCTGCAACCCCATTTTGCTGTGGAGTCTTCCTAACTGTGAAGTGCCTCTGGATCCCTTCATCTTCACACAATTTCAGAAACGGATCGTTCTTGTATTCCCCTCCATTATCTGACCTCAGAACCTTAATCTTCCTTCCAGTCTGGTTTTCAACCTTCTTCTTCCAACTTGTGAACAATGTCAAAACTTCATCTTTGTGTTTCATGGTATATACCCAAACTCGTCTGGAGTAGTCATCAACAAATGTAACAAACCAGTGTCTACCACTCATAGAAGGTGTCTGAGTAGGGCCCCAAACATCTGTGTGCACATAATCGAAGATACCCTTTGTCTGATGTACAGCTGTACCAAATCTCACCCTGGTTTGTTTACCTAACACACAATGTTCACAAAATTCCAACTTGCAACCTTTAGCATCTTTAAGCAACCCTTGCTTCACAAGCCCCTGCAAGGCCTTTTCTCCTGCATGCCCGAGTCGCATATGCCACAACCTAGTAGAGTCGGGAACAACCTGTTTAGGCCTTTCAGTTACACTGGCAGCCTGACCCAAATATGTTTTTCCCTGCAAGAAAAACAAGTTCCTTTTTCTTTGCCCTTTCATCACCACGAGTGATCCGTTAGTCACCTTCAGAATGTCACCTTCACTTGCAAATTTCAATCCACTGGCCTCCAAAACACCAAGTGAAATCAAATTCTTTTTCAAATCTGGAACATACCATACATCTGAAAGCTCCCTAATAAGACCATCGTGCATTAGCAATTCAATCTTCCCGATTCCTACCTTCTTACAAGGCGCATCATTTCCCATCAAAACTACCCCACCATCCATATACTCTAAAGAAGTAAACCACTCCTTTTTCCAAGACATATGATAGGAGGCTGCTGTATCAAGAAACCATACTTCTTGATAAAGTGAGGGACTAGCAGCAAGTGCAAAGGAAAAATCATCCTCACTATCTAACTTATCAACAGTCACATTTGCAGTCGAATTTCCCTTATTTCGCAGCTTAGGACAATCCTTTCTCCAATGCCCCCTTTCATGACAGAAAGCACATTCATCTCTGGCTGGTATCTTTCTGTCCTTTGAAACTCCTCTCGATTTGGAACGAGATTTGTTTCCTTTATTCCCAGATTTGGTCTCAGATCTGCCCCTTACAATCAATGCTTCAGAAGTTTCTCTATCAACCATTTTATCCCTTCTCCTAGTTTCATTATTCAACAGAGCATTTGCAACATCTTCATATTTAACAGTATCCTTTCCATATATTAGAGTTGTTGCTAAATGATCATAACATTCAGGTAATGAATTCAACAGAATTAGGGCTTTGTCTTCATCTTTAATTTGCTCATCCAAATTTAACAAATCAGCCAATAATTTATTAAATGATTCAACATGAGCGTTCATAGACATACCTTCAGTATAGGTGAAGCGAAAAAGTCTCTTCTTCAAATACAGCCGATTCTCCAAACTTTTCCTCATGTATTTGTCTTCGAGTTTCTTCCACAACACCGCAGCAATGGTATCCCTCATCAAATCATACTTCTGAGCCTTCGCGATAAAGA
This sequence comes from Hemerocallis citrina, assembly GCA_017893485.1. Taxonomy (NCBI): domain Eukaryota; kingdom Viridiplantae; phylum Streptophyta; class Magnoliopsida; order Asparagales; family Asphodelaceae; genus Hemerocallis; species Hemerocallis citrina. The sequence continues at coordinate 193,372,951 of CM030368.1, read as the reverse complement.
GCCGAATAGTCCCACACGCAACTCGATTCAACTTCTTCCAATCTACATCGGACATATTCTTTGGTTTTTCTTTCTCCAAGGCAACATCTTGTTCTTGTTGAACCAGAACATCCAACACCTCACACTGCCACATCCCGAAATTATTTGTTCCATCAAATTTTTCCACTTCAAATTTTGCGTTGTGAATCGTTGTTCTGGACGAACTTGATCCCGCAACATCCTTGGTTGCATCTGCTTCACTCGCCATCTCCCTCTAGGTCGAACCGAAAACTCTGATACCACTTGTTGTGCGGAAGACGAATGAAAAACCAAACAAAGAGAGAAATAGCGAAGAAAAACAGAAACAAATCAAACACAAGGACACAAAGATTTAATGTGGTTCGGCAAACAAGTGCCTACATCCACAGGGCGGTTGGGGTTTCTTCTTCAAATAATCACCAATGGACGAAAACAAACCCTTACAAAGATGACGGCTGCAAAATCCGAATAGAGGTGTTACACTTTACAAAACCCTAACGGGTGTATTTATAGGGAAACTACTGGGCCTTTCGAAATGGGCCTTTTCTAGTTCACAGACCCGCCTACAGTCGACTGGTCCAATTATCAGTCGACTGACAAATAGTTCAGGACAGTCGACTGAGACCCATCTTCAGTCGACTGCTGCTGCTGTATCCTTAGCCTTTGAAACTTCTCTCTGGACAGTCGACTGACTCCATACCTCATTCGACTGGTGTACTGGAACTTTCGATCGCTGCAGATACGACGGATATAAACAAACTGAACCAGAATCGAGCCATTATCCTACAATGAAGTGTCATTTAGTAGAGTTATATGTTATAACAATAACAAACAATTTAATATATAGTTCTCAAATCCTAGCTAATTATGCTATGTTCAGAAACTATACACAATTAGAACTATTATTATTAATTGTCTTATTTGTTAAACTCAACTTATACATGCGATTGACAATATATGCACATTATAAGAGTTAATACAAAACTACTTTTCCAAATTTCACAAAACTATTTGCTTTCTCTAGTGATTTTTACAATGTCCACTTGCTCAAACACAATGAGCGAATAATTCTTTCCTTTATTTGTTCTTCATCTTCATAACGCTAAATGAGATAATGACTACATGTTCAACTTTGCACACATAGTACAATGAACGAGAAAGAACAAAACGTAACTAATGAAGTCATATCCTACATAAAGAGATGCTCTCTCCAAAGTTACAGACATTTGTTATACATCTTATACATTTTTTTAAAAATATTAGAGAAGCAAATATATAATCCCACACAAACTGCAAACAATTGATTTGTCAAAATATCTATACACATAGTATGATAAAGCACTTAACAACCCTAACATGCTAGTTTTCAAGGCGAGAATAACTATGATCTAAAAATCTCAATCATGTGATCAAACGCACAAAATGTTAATACATTCATCACATGAGAATATTAAGAAAGATTAGAGTAGATCATACCAGCATTTCAAGTTAGAAGTGTTTTCTAAATTCGATGGAGAAGCCTGCGTGGTGCAGATTTATTCAACCATGATGCATATCCATCGTCTCCAACATACACAATTTGTAGGTAACATTAAAGTTCCTACATTCATCACATTGTTATAGATTAGCCAATTAAATAAATTATTAGCACTATTTAATTCTAACAACAATTTTATTGGAGATACAGATTTATAGTTAAAAATATAACTTATCTTATGAAATAAATATTTGATCTTCAGCACATAGCCACAACAGTTATTCAATTTAATTAAACAATGCGTAATACAGTTTTGAACTTTAGCACTTAGCAACAAAATTCAAACAAATAATTAAATAAAAATTTTAATTTGATGAAGATTTTATCTTTAATTTAGATTTGATCCAGTCCAAACATATTTGGATCTGGTCTAAACAACATTCTTACTGCCCACACTATTTTCAATAACTACATCCACATATTTTGTTGTACTTTCACTTTCCAACTGTTAAATTTAGAATTGTCAAATATTTCTAGTTTCGGAATCTTTTATACACGATTAAGTTTTTCCATCTTATAGGAATAAACAGTAAATTCCAAAATCTAGAGGGCTTTTCTGAACAATTTCTACTAACGTAATTACAGTAAAATGAAAGGTTTTTCTGTAAAACTGCATAATAAACAATAATACAGAAAATTAAATTAAATACAACAGCACAAATCTTAAAGTTTAGAGTATACCGTATCTTGATAAGATCAAGTAGTAGTTGAGGGTTGGATCTGATTCGTACACAACTGCAAATCTAGTAGTGGCCCTAAACACAACACCATAAAGTGGTTGTAAGCAACACACAGAGATCTGATCTATCCCGTATTGCACTCAAAACACCACACACCAATAGATAGGCTCAATTTAAGGTCGGTTTCTGATCAATTCCAAGAGCACCAAAGATCCCCTCTTCAATCCCAAACACAAAATACCCAAATCCTCCAATGCACAAATTAGATCTGAACCAACCATTAACCAGATCACACACAGTGATCGGGAAAAGGAAGGGGGAAGGATTTGCGGCTAGTGAAGGCGACCTCGTCGACTCGCGGCAACGCCGGCTGCAGTGGCATGCGTCGACATCGTCGACAGCGGCGACGAGGACAACACTTTGGATCTGGACGTGCTCGTGAACGACGCTAAGGAGGAGGGGCCCGCTAGCGACGTGGTGAGCCTTCGGCCTGCGATGACACCGACGACTGTGGCGACGCCCATTAACGGTAGTAGTGAGATTCTGACAAATTCTTCGATGATTTCTCACTCAATTATCTTTCTTAATCTCAAAATTAATTTATCTAAATATCTCAAGATTGTTAGAGATTATGAGAGATTATAACAATAGAAATTAGGGTTAATATCCTAGACTAAGGTGCTTGAGATATTTACCTTAGGTATCAAGATTGGAATACCTAGACTACTATCACAAGCCAGCATTTATAGGATAAATACTGGTTTGGGTGCTGGGTTCTTAACCCACTCAATCTGCTTTCCGATATCCATACAATTAGTACGTGTAACACATGTGTTACCCATAGAATAATATTACACATAATATTATTCATATAGTGAGAATATACTTAAATATCCAACAATTCTAAAGGACAGATTAGGGTATTCTTGAAATTTGCATAAACAATACTGCGAGCACTTCTCTTTTGTTCATCTAAGGGATTGAATGCACACAAGGCATATGCATTTCTTCAAACTTTTTTCTTTCAACTATATTTTCTATATATTCTCCCTGCATTGAGCAAACTAGCACCCATTGTTGTTTTTAGTTTTCAAACTGCTAAATTCTGTACATTTAATTCTAATTTCACCACTAACTAACCATAATTTTAAAAGAGCATAAACAAAATTACGTGAATTTCAATGCACTCATAACAAAAACCACACTTGTAATGCAAGACGTAGGCGGCTCTTTCTTCAAAACCTTCAACTGTTCAACTCCTTCAAATCCTCTTAGAAGCCATCACTCACCAACCAGAATCCCTAATTTCTCAAACACAACAAAATTGATCTTTACTTACATAGTCAAACAACACAACAAAAATTCTTTAAAAAAAATGATCACTCACCATCGAGATCTGACATCAAGTTGGGAGGGGAGAGATTCGGAGGTACTGATGAAGATTTGGAGGTTTCGAAATTGTAATTGAGGGCTTTGATCTATGGATTATGAGCTAGGGTTTCGGTGGAGGCTGGAGCACGTAAAGAAAGAAAGATAAGAAGAAAGAAGAGAGAGCTAGGATTTCGGTGGAGGCTGGGGTTTCAGTGGAGGCTGGAGCACGGAAAGAAGGAAAGAAAAGAAGAAATAAGAGGATTTCCCGATTGAGGGAACTAGGAAGAAGAGGAGCGGGGCTAAGGAACTTTGGTAGTTGGGCCAAGGAGGGGAGCTGTTTGGATCGAAAGAAGAGCAGAAGCCTAGTTGAGGGGGAGCATGAGTTTTATGTACTTGGGCCTACTAGGAAGACTGAAAAATTTCAGGGGGAGCGATTGCTCCCCTTGGCCCATTACTGCCTCCGCCCCTGATTAAGTACAATTATGAATGTAACGGAAAAAAGAAAAAAAACTAACTGGACAAACCAAGCCAAGAGTAGCAATCTACACAAGTGAAGAAAAAAAATCCCAATTATAATTAAATCTATCTAAAATGAGAATAAATGTTTCTTGGTCTCTAAAGATTGTTACTGCAGTTCTCTTTATAACCCCAAATGTAATTGAATTTCTAACAATCATACTAAGATGTATTAATTTTATGAGAATGTTATACATATGTTGATTTATACCCAAACATAACTTCTAGTGATTGAAATTTTTTATTTATTTTGTAGTGAATAATGAAACCAATGATCAATAAAAGACAAGCTGAGTATACATCTGAGATAGAAATTAATGAATGTGTAGTATTTCTCTTATTTTATAGTGTATACTAGGTTTGCCCGTTGACACGTGATTACGGGACGTCTTCGGAACGGTGCACCTGGTTTGATTATATAAAATAGTTTTGGAGATCGAGCAAATTAATTGAAGTAGCAAACATATTATATGAGGAAGCAGTATATCTACCTTTAAGCTCAACCATCGCCTTCTTGATCATTAGCTTGAACTTACTTTGAATGCATATAGTCTGTTAGAAACACTGCATAGAGTTTTTTTTTAACTTCAGCATCACTTCTAGATGCTTGTAATCGTTATGCATGGACATTATCATATAGGTTTTATAAAGCATACTCTAATCTCATAACCACTATGAGCATGTCTAAATACAATAGTAACGCAAGTGCAGGTGTGAAAGTATCTACAATATCAATAATCTAAACATTTGTTTGTTTGAGACCCAGTTTGCAATTAAAATATCTCTTATTATTATTTCAACCAAAATGAAATACATGAAGTTCTCAAAACTCTAATCCAAGCTAACCATTTCTTTTATCTCCACTTTGTCTTCCCACTGCACCTTTATAAAAAAAAACCAAAATGGATAAATAACAAATTTACTTTAGCTGTCTTTCTTGAGTGGAGAGTTTGCACCATTCACTTGTAAACTCCAGTCATCCCAATCTTATATATCCAAACATACACTAAAAGTTTTTATATATTATATTATCCATGGTATCTAATAATCAGTGAAGGGAACACTTCACGATAGTATTTTATCTTGTAGTAAAGAAATTAATGTTTCATATTTGCCCAGTTATTTTAGGTTGCTGATCAGCTTACCTGTCCTGTTATGGTTTGGAAGCCCAAATTGAGGCTACCAAATAATCCATCTCTCACTTGCGTACATCTTAAATCAAAACCAATAAAAAAACTCATCAAATAAATCACTAAATTAAAAATTTTTAAATCCAAAAATAAAACAATCATACATCTCTGAACTTAGATCTCATGCACACATAAAATTCGAGTGAGCAAAAAACTGAGTAATCCCTTGCACACATAAAATTAAAAATTAGAATGAGAATTCGGTTAATGAGATGAAATTAGAGTCATCGCATCGCATATAGAGGCTCTCAATTCGGTGGAGGGGGTCGCCGATACGAAGTCGCTTGATATTCGCGCTCGATTTTGTGGAGGGGAGTCACCGATACGGAATCAGCAGCGGATCAGATATCGGCGACGACCTCTTAATTGTGGTTCGACATTGGATTTGGAATTGAAATTGCTTTGAGACTTTAAATTTTTTAAATTTTTTTTTAATTTTGAAAATTTCGAAAATTTTAGAAATTTTAAAATTTTAAATTTTTTAAAAAAATTTATTTAAAAATTTTTTAGATTTTGTAAATTTTTTTTAAAAGTTTTTGATATTTTTTAAATTATTTTTAAAGTTTGTAAATTTTTTATTTTTAAAGTTTTTTTTAGTTTTTTTAAAAAAAATTATATGTTTTTAATTTTTTGAAGAGGCAAAAAAGTGAAAGAGAGAGAAATAATTAAAGGTGTTGTTTTGGGTGGGGGGATTTGATTTTGAGTTTTGGAGAAAAACTTTTTTTTTGGGAGGGAGGGGGAGTGTGTTTTGTGAGGTTAGATCTATGCCTTTAATTTTGGGGGGATTGAAGGAGAGCCACTTGATAGCTTTCTTTGTGTTTTATTATATAGATGGGTGCAACATTTTTAAAAAGAAAGAGGATAGTTTAGCAAATGTCACCATTCAAAATATAGAAACTAACATATTCTCCCATTAAAAAAAAACTAAGAAATACCCCAAGTTTGGACAAAACCGATAAAATTCCCGTTATGTGAACTCACATGCGTCACACGTGATATGTAAAAAAAACCTAAATACCCATAATAAATTGTATTTTAGCAAACGCTCTCATTCGGAATGTGGAGACTAACATATATCCCCACTATTTTAAAAAAATGGATAGTTGAGATTTTTTGCCAAATGCCCTCATCCAAATGCGGAAACTAGCATATACCCCGACTATTTGTTTTAAAAAAAACTAAGAAATATCGTCAGTTTGGATGGAATAACTTTAGTGTTCTAAATCTATATAATACATGTTGTTATTTTTGACAAAAAAAATATATCAATGCCAGCATCAATGTTTTGTTTTCACATCTCAACTTGGGTGTTATTGAAGATGATGCACAACCTAGTGTGACAGTAGGTAATACCATATTAACAAAGTTCATGAATAATTCAATTATTCATGATGAAATAATTTGTCGAACAGATTCGCGAATTATTTGCAGGTTTGCATTTATTTCCCGCAGTCAGCGAATTATTTACAGAAATAACTAATTAAGCAAATGTTTTGCGAATTTAGTGAATTATACAAGAAATATATATGGATTTATATATTTTTTTACTTAAGTAATAGTACTAACTAATTAGATGCATTAAATTTTGTATTTCTTTCTTCCCGAACTTTTGCCAGATCTTTTTCTCCTAATTTTTCGATTTTTTTTAATTTTTGAATATTAAATTTTTTCGAATTATTTATAAACGAAGAATTTGTGACTATGGGTAATACATAAGCTCCCATTGAACCTATTATGAATAAAGATAATGGAAATGATGATACACATTCTAGAGTGGAATAGGAGACCACATAATCTATTGTAATAGATGATGATACACAAACTAGTGATGATGCATAACAATCAGTTGTAATAGATGACGTTTTTTGTGTTTTTTGGGGTCAAAATGTGACGTAGAATCTATTTTTATTACATTGTTATCATCAGTACATGAAGAAAATTATTCATACTGACTAACAACACATCACACTCATATTTTTTACAACACCTAATACTGAAATAGTGGAGCTATATGATAGTTTCCGCATTTTAAATAGGGAAATTTGCTAAAATATTCCAAATATCATTTTTAAACAGTGGAGGTATATGCTAGTTTTCACATTCTGATTGGGGCATTTGCTAAAATACATTTCATCGTTGGTATTTAGGTCTTTTTATATATTACGTGTGACCGTACCTAAATTCACTCAATTAGAATTTTAATTGTTTTGTTTAAATTTTAGGAATTTTTAAATTTTTTAAAATAGTGAGAGTATATACCAGTTTTTATATTTTTTTTTTTGATAAAAAGACGACTAATGTCGCCGCTTCATTAAAAAGAAATTAACGAAACAGGAATAGTAAATACATATAGTGCCCGAAGGCGAATGCCACCTAATAGTCTCATCCTGACGGAACACTCCGCCGAATATCCAAAATACAACAAACTGACTAAGCATCTAATACATCTGACCAAAAACTGGAGGACCCTTTCCCAGAAATGCAAGGTCCCCCTGCAAGCAGTCTACTCCTCCTCCTGTCCTGATCGCATCTTCTTCCTGGATCTGTTCAGCCCTGTCCATTCATAACAACATAAGTGAATTTTGTGCAACAACGATGAAAGTGAATGACGAACGCTATTGAAACAGTAGTCGTTACGGTCTAGCCATAAGTTCCACAAGATGGATGCAACAGAAATGTCCCACTGTAATCTATTTTCTTTTCTAATCCTGTTAGATCTAATATCCCCCCAAACCTCTGCACTAGACGTAGGACAATGTAAAACCCCAAACTTTGTACCCACTTCTCTCCAGACCCAAGTTGCTCTATGACAATTGAATAAGATGTGGTTCGTATCTTCTTCTTGGACCGTACACGTGGTACACATAGCAGTATCCACGATTCTCCGCTTCCTCAAATTAACCCTGGACAAAATTGCGTCATGCTCTACCAACCAAAGAAAAACTTTCACCCTGGGCGGGACACTGATACTCCAAATTACATTAGTAATGCCGTTTCTAATACCTCCATCGTTCAGCCTTTTGTATAACGAAGAAACCGAGAACTTGCAATTAGTCTCCAACGTCCACCATCGCTCGTCTTCCGTTTGCAGGGTGTATAATCCTTCTAAGCGAATGTAGTTATTCACCATCTGTAATTGACTCAGCTCTTCCTGATCCAATTGATCTTTGACCTCTAATCTGAGCTTGTCGTTCCTCCAAACATCGGACACCAGTGAATCAATGTTCAGAGTTGCCTGTGCCGCTGCAGGGAAAAGGCTCATAAGGGAGTTATTGCCACACCACCTGTCTTTCCAAAATCTTGTACTTTTCCCGTCTTTGATCCTACAGATAGTGTTGTCGTGATAGATCTCACCCGTCCTGTACACCCCCTTCCAAAAGAAGGATTTTCTACTATGGATGGCCTTCCCCCCAAACCTGAATTTTTTCCTAGTCCTGTAGTTAGTTAGGGACTTACACCACCAATTATTACGTCGTATATCTAGCTTCCACCACCACTTACTGAGAAGGGCCTTGTTCATGTCTCTAAGATTGATGATTCCCAATCCTCCGAATTCCTTCCTTTTGCAGATCCTTCCCCAGCTCACCAAGTGAATCCCTTTCCCCCCTTCGGATGCTCCTTTCCAAAGGAAGCGCCTTCTTAATTTATCTATCTTGGAGATAACCCATCCCGGGAGTTCGTAGATGGACATCAAATAAATGGGTATGCTGTTGATGACTGCATTAAGCAAGGTGATTCTCCCCCCCAACGTGAGAGATTTCCCTTTCCACCCTGCGAGCCTTTTGTCGATCCTATCGATAAGTGTTTGCCAGTCTTCCTTGTTGAGCTTACCCGGTCTGATGGGTATCCCTAGATAGGTCAACGGAAAATCTCCCATCTTGCACCCTAGCATTTGTTGAATCGTTGAGATGGGAACAGAGCATACCTCGCTCAGCTGAATGACACAACTTTTGTTGAAGTTGACTTTCATTCCGGACCAAGCCTCGAAGCATTTCAGGACCGACCCCATAGCTATGATGTCCTCCTTAGACGCCGATCCAAACAATAACGTATCATCCGCATATTGCAGGATAGAGATATGAGATACCCCTGATGTCGATGCCAAAATTACCCCTCTCCTTGCTTCTGTAAGCTATCATCTCCGGCAATCCATCCGCTACGATTGCGAATAACATCGACGACAGGGGGTCCCCTTGGCGTAGACCTCTCTTGCATCTAATCTCTTTACCCTGTGACCCATTAATAATGAGGGACGATTTACCTCCTCTGATGCACTGGGATATCCACTTCCTCCATTTCTCTCCGAAACCTTTGAGTAGCAGCGCTTCATCCACCGAGTTCCATTCTACTGAATCATAAGCCTTTTGAAAGTCCACTTTGAAGAGGAACCCGTCCGTTCTGTCTTTGCGCGCTCTGAAGACAACTTCGTGTGCCGAAGCGACGCTATCCATGATATCTCTACCCTTGATGAACCCGCTCTGTGATTCTCCGATGATGTCATTTAAGAGTGGAGCTAATCTATTGGCTAAAACCTTGGTGATGATCTTAAAGGATCCATTGAGAAGACTAATAGGTCTGAAGTCCCCCACCTCTTTAACCTCGGGAACCTTGGGGATCAGCATGATATTTGCGTAGTTAAGACGACTAAATCTGTCTCCCCCTTGTAGAACTCTTCAACGATACGCATGAAATCTCCTTTGATGATATTCCAATAAAGCTTGTAGAAAAATAGCGGGAATCCATCTGGGCCAGGAGCTTTATCTAATCCCAAACAGTTGATGGCGGCTATCACCTCCTCTTCTGAGAACATGCTTTCAATATTGTCAGACCCAGTAATCCTTGAATCGGCCCACATATCTTGGCTCATCGAACATCTATGCTCTCTTCGTTGACCCAACAATTCCTTGTATTTCTGGTGAAGATGTTGTTTAATTCTATCCTCATTCTCGCACCATACTCCCTCCATGTTAAGTCCTGAAATGTGATTTTTACGCCTTCTTCCATTGGCCATCTTATGAAAAAATTTGGTATTAGCATCTCCTTCCTTCAGCCACTGTATTCTGGAACGTTGCTTCCAGTAAGATTCCTCCAATCTCCCGATGCGGAGAATGTCTTGTCTATTCCTATGTAGCTCCTCCCATTCAGCCTCTATCAAATCTCGTTCCTCCTCTAGAATTTCTAGTTGCTCAATCCTTTCCCCTATTTCCTCTTTAATTCTTCGATTCTGGTCAAATTCCGTCCTGGCCCACTGTTTCAAATTAACTCTTAATCTCCTGATCTTTTGAACCCAACAACCCACTGCAGAGTCAGTCGTGGTGGGAGCGTTCCAACTCTCCTCTATAATCCTCTTGGATCCTTCACACATCGTCCAAGCTTTCTCGAACCGGAACTGATGAGATTTCGTTCTCTGTCCTACTCCGCAATCTAGAGCAAGCGGAGTATGGTCTGAAGTGAATCTAATCATCGCTTTAGCCCTCGCTAAAGGGAAATAGTCCTCCCATTCAGAGGAGACTAGTATTCTGTCTAATTTAGCCAAGATTGGAGTTGCCTGTAAGTTCGTCCAAGTAAATCTCCTATTCGGGGGATTCATTTCCACCAACTCTAAATCATCTATTAAAGCGTTGAAGCTATCCCTATCTCCCTTAGGGGCTCCCCTACCCAAATGTTCAAATTGAAATCTAGTGATGTTGAAGTCTCCCCCCACCACCCACGGACCCTTAGCTCTACCTCTAATGCTCCTAAGTTCGTCCCAGAACAAATTCCTTTGAGTCGACTCGTATGGACCGTAGACCGTAGTAACCGTATGAATCCAACTATCAGCCCGTCTTCTGATAGTGATCGTGATGGAATACGCTCCAGGAATTTCATCTATTATCTCGAGCACCGTAGGATCAATCCCTATAGCTATACCCCCGGAGAACCCTCTTGACGGCTTAAACCTCCACTCAAAAGCCCCTATGCCTTTGATACTTTGGAAATCTACAGAATTAGGATGATCAACCCTAGTTTCCTGAAACGCACAAATAGTGGGTCTATACCTAATAATAGTATCACTAATAAGCCTCTTCTTTGATTTTTGTCTCATCCCCCTAACATTCCAAAAAATGTAATGCATTAAAAATGATAGACTCTCACACCAAACCTCTAACCCTAGAAACCCATCCTTATTCTATCTTCCGTGAACTTTCCCCTCTAATAATATTCACATGGAACAATTGTTCCTCCCTGCTGGACCCCATAGCTAGACCGTAAAGACTAGCAAAATAAATAAGAGAATCATCATTTAAAAGATCTAAAACCGACAAGAAACCTTTAGGATTACCTTGACATGCCGAGGTTGGCTCTTTAGTCTTTGCCGCCGCTCTAATCAAATCTTCTTCTCTTGGTCCATTTGTGCCCCATTTATCTAATTGCCTTTTGCTCTTTCGCTGAGAGTCCACATTAGATTTGACCCCGCTGCCATCTCCTCTTTCTTCCGACCCTCCTCCTGTCAATTCTCTAACCTGTCTCGCCCATTTTTCATGTTCCGAATCATAAGTGCTCCCACCGCTATGAAGACCATCCAAAGCCCCAATCATGCCGAATCATAAGTTTTTATATTTTAACCGGGTCCTTCGATAAATTATGGAAAAAAAACAGAAACAGAAAACAAATAATAAGTCAAACAATCCTTCACTGTTTGATTGCGATACTGGGACCCAAAGAGACAACGTCACTTTAACAGTGAATCATTTCGCATATTCCCGGAATCAAATAGACGCGGAACACGTGTGGAGTGCGGGCCCATTTGAAAACCACGGGCAATAGACGGGTCCCACACGCAAATCAAGAAAGATGCCAAGAACGGGCGACCCAAATATCCCCCATCTCGTTCAACGGATCTTTCCGGGTCGGATCCGATTCAAACCAACTCCTTTTCCTAAAAAGTAAGGGGCACTCTCGTCCTTTCCCATCCATCCACACTCCCCAGATCTTGAGAAAAACCACGACCCAAGAAAGTGACGGGGGCCAACCATTAAACCGGTTAAAAAGCGTCTCCTCGTCTACGTCCCGTTAACCGCCACGTGTCCGTCACCTCCGACCTTATCCATTTTCTCTCACCTTCTTTAAAATCAAGTAATCAACCACCCTCTCCATTCTATATTTTTCTCCCAAATCAACAAACAGCACTCTGTTTCTCTAAAAATGGCATCAATGATCTCATTCCGTCCGGCTTCGATCACCGCGAGCGTGAATCCCAAAGCGGGCCGGACCAGATCCGACGGCCGCGGGAAGAGCTGGTGGACCCCGCTGTTCGGGTTTCCGGCGGTGCCGGACTACGTGGAGGAGGCGGCGAAACCGGCAGAGATGGTGGAGGCGGAGGAGAGGAGGGCGAGGCCGAGATTTGCGGCGTTGACGGAGGAGAAGGCGAGGGAGCTGAGGATGAGGACAGTGGAGATGGAGAACTTTCATGATGTGATGTACCATTCGGCGATTGCATCGAGGATGGCGTCGGATCTGGGCCGTAGATCATGAGATCTAGGGTTGGGAGGTGGTGTAAATATGCTTGTGTTGAATAATGGAATGTTTGGAATGTTTGGAATGTTTGTGTAATTGGTTATAAAAAATAATTAAAAAAACCTGTTTTGGTAGTGTGTTTGTAATGGTTTGGTGGGATTTTTGTGGTGTTTTGTTGATTAGTTTTTTTAGAGCATCCGCAGTCGTTTGCTATATATGCCATTTTGCTATATTATAGCAAACGATCTCTGCAATCGTTTCTCATTTATCCATTTTATAGCAAACATGCTATATTCGTTTCTCATATATGAGAAACAGAATAGCGATTTTCAAATTATAAAGGATGGGGAAAGATTTCCCGTCCAGAATATGATACCCCGTCTTCCCCACTTAAATTTTTTTTTTTTTTAATGATTCCCTCAGACGGGGAAACATACCCCAGCCGGGGTATGTAACCTCGTCTCTCATTTTTTTTTATTTTTATAATAAACGAACGGCCATGATTGGCCGATGAGGGGAAAAAAAAACAAAAAGGTGGGCCGGGAAATGATTCCCCGGACGGGGAATGTATCCCCGTCCAAGACAATGGGTTTATTTGGTAGGTTTAGGTAATATTTAGGTTTAGATGGTTAATTAATATAGTTTAGTTATTATTATATTATTTAATTTAGTTAATTAATATAGTTTAATAGTTATAATAAGTAATTAACTTTTTTTAGTTTATCTGAAAGGATGAGAGACGGGAAATGATTCCCCGTTCCGCCATTTTAAAATTAAAAAAAGAGGGACAGGATATCATATCCCGTCTCTAATCCAAATGAGAAAAATATAGCAAAGCACGACTGCACGATACGCATCCAATTGCTATTACTGTAGCTGCCATTTTATAAGAAATGAGAAAAACGACTGTGGATGCTCTTATTAGATGTGAATAACGTAAGGGTAAAGTTTTTCTTTTTTTGGTAGAAAATTATACCCCATTTTTTTTTTCTTTCATATAACCATACTCAAGCTTGCTGCTTTAGGTGGTAACTGTTATCTGAAAAATGTGTTGAGATATCAAATTTTCAATTACGAAGATAACCTTGTACAGTTTTCAAAAATACCGGCATGCCATTTTTGTGTGTTTTTTTAGAAAATTGGCAGATTAGGGGGTGTTTTTTTGGAAAATTGATAGATTAGGCGGATTTTTTTTTTACAAATCTCATCAGCTGTTTTTTTTTTATTTTATAAATATTCTCTTCAAAATTTCTCAAAAATTTTCTAAATTTACTTTAATTCCTTAAAAATTAAACAAAAAATTCATCGAAATTCTTCAATATTGTGAAATTACTTTATAAATAGATCTCATGAAGATCATAAACATATTAAACAAAGCTCAAGATGTCTGAAAACAATATAAACAAAGATCATAATGCTCATAAACAACATAAATAGAGCTCAAGATGTCTGAGAACAATATAAACAGAGCTCATAATGTTCACAAACAACATTAACAGAGCTCAAGATACTGAAAACAATATAAATAAAGCTCATAATGCTAACAAACAACATAAAAAAACTCAAGATGCCTGTAAACAACATAAATAAAACTCATAATTCTCACAGTACAACATAAATAGATCTCCAAATGCCTGAAAATTACATAAACATAGCTCATAATGGTTACAATTTTCCAAATTTCACTCTTTCACTCAAATCCAAAATCCCAACGCTTCTTCTTCTTCTTCTAGTAATTGTTGCTACTTCGTCCAACCCAGTCTTTATTTGCATGGACTATAAAGAGTACTAAAGTTCTGCTGTGATTGCTTAACAAACCCAAGGAAACAAACTTTTCTGCAAGATGCAACCATATATTAGAATCAAAACAATGCAGAGACTTGCTCAACAAACATGAAAGAGAAAGTAAATTGTTGCATCATTTTTGTAGGCACAAAATACATCATATATGTTTCTGTTCAGAAAATTTATTTATACATTTGTTGTTTACATATTGACACTTTAGAAATAACTTAAAATTCTAGTTTCATATAAGTTGCTTTTGATCGACTAAAATTATAAGCAGTTATTATGAACATAAATGATTAGGGAGAAGTATAAGTGTACCATTTTGAATCGAGTAGTGAAGGAAATATATATATGTGATTTGCACAAGAGAAGAGTTTCAGACAAGATATTTATAAGTTCCAAAAAATAAACTAAGAATTTAGAGATATATTTAGTAGTAATATCCCAAAAGATCATCAGAATATTGTGCTTTGCTGAAAGAAAAGGTAATGTTTCTCTATTTCAATCATCATTAATAATTTCTGATACATGTATTGCAGCAGAATTATATATACAATAACTATGTTCGAAGTGATTAGTAAACAATAGAAACTCAACTGGATACTTACTTACTTGAAAGCTTTTCTATTCTAATGCGGATTGTTAAATTTGCGGTGGTTTTGAAAACATATATTTTCAAGTCACCACCAAAATTTAAAAAAATGAAGTAATTTATGTCATGGCTAAGAAAGTATCACCATCATGAATATCTCTCTCTCTCACTAATCATTCTATAATTGCTTACTTGAAAGCGTACAATTTTAGATTCTTAATCTTCACTATTCCAACATACAAGAACATTACTAAAGCTCTGTATGATATTAAAGTTAAGAGTCTTACTCTTTTTAGAATATAAGAGTGTTTTGATTGTGCTTTACTAATTCCACTCATATCAATGTAGCAACAATACAATACATAGTTTTAGTGAAATAAGGGATTTTAATTTATGTATATTATGATGGCCAGCAGTCTTGCAGTAAAAGAGTCACATCGTATTCATCAAAATTTCATCAGACTCCAATTATATAAAAAAAAAAAATTTGATCGGAGTAATTTTAGAAATACATTAGTCCATATCTTAAGGTTGTAAAAAAAAAAGATTGTGGAAAGAGTATTGTAGAGTAGGTGGCACACTATTAGTGGAGGGTACTGTAGAGTAAGTGTAAAGTAGGTGGTAGAAACCTTCAATAGTAGTGTGCCACCTAAATTAGTATAGGAAAATCTTTAATATTATAATGGGAGAGCTGGGGTTGTCATTTGTCAACATACAAACCCGTGTGTTGCACGTGCAACTCCAACTCTCCATTAATTACAAAAAAAAACAAACAAATTTCTTTCCCACACATTTAAAACGCGTAACGCATGTGCATAACAATTTCATAATATGTTTTAAACACTAAACATACACATATATTGTACGTACAACTCAAATTCTAATTATAAATACGTGCATTGTACGTACAAATTGTAGCTTTCCTTCAAAATATTTTTTTCAATTACATGTAACGCACGTCGAACTCCAAAACTATTTCTTGACATGTATATAGCAAGTTAAAATTCTTTATCTCTTATCAAAACCTACATCGCACGTGAAAAATACTAGTAGTATAGTAAATTTGGTAGCAGGTGGATCATTACTATTTTTTTTTTGTTCTGTTTATTTTGAGTGTTCGAGTTTTTGATGTTTTGAATCAATCAGGATGATAAGATTGCCACGTGTAACGTACGTGCATTTGCATGTGCAGACGCGTGACGCTGTTTTGATGAGTCAGATACGTAGCATCCAAATCCAAATCATAATCGGCTGCATCCTTCGTACTTATCACTAGTTTGACCAAATATAATTCAATTAGTAATACGTGATGGAGACCACTTTCACAGTACTATATATGTAGTGAAGTATTTTCTACATAAACAAAAACCGTATTGAACCAGTTTGAGCCCATTTATGAAGCTTAACTCGGCCCATTATGAGATGGGGTTCAAAAGTTTAGGCCCAATTCAATTGAGAAGTGTGGCCCACACCCGTACTATTGTTAGAGTACAGTGGTAAAACATCTCAGCGGTAGGCAAGAGCTTTGTGGATTTAATTTTGTCTGATGATATATTCTCAAAAGTCTATAAAGGGAGAGTGGGCTCTTAAATTCCAACTGTAGAACATCTCTCACTTGCAATTGGAGAGGCTGCAAGAGCTTCCGTAGATTGCATACTGAAACAAACACATACTACTCTGTTGCTGCCCTTTGAGATTAGAAAGAATTTGACGTACATTAATGAAGTCCCACTCTGCTGACATTGGCAGATGACGAGGCTAACTTCCCAAGTCAATTATGATGCACGATATTGCTTTTATTGTCCCCATCACAGTTAATTTGCAGCTTTGGTCCTATCGATTGCAGCATTCCAGATGAAAACTGTCCAGTCTACAGAGGTGATCAGCATCGAGTTCTCTCCAAAAGTGCTATAGATCCAAGAATTGAGAACCATGAATATTAGGATTAAAATGTCAGCTTCCTTTTCAAACTAACCCGATGACATTGACGTGTGTTGGGAATTGTTGCACAGTGTAGTTAGAATGAGAGGCGACAACCAATCGAAATGATCAACCTATTGATAATTATGAGACAATAAAAAAAAAAAAATTAGGGTTATGGTTTACTACCTATACTGTTTGAGATATTATACAATGATTATCAGAATTGAAATAATCTCAGACATTATCACAAGATCAGTATATATGGGATACGACTGAGTTCAGTGTACTGAGCTCTTGGCCACCAACCCAGTTCAATAACTTACGGATAACATGTGCAACTCTCAAGTTGCCCACCACAATATATATATATACTAGGTTTGCCCGTTGATACGTGCCTACGGCACTTCTTCGGAACGGTGCACCTTGTTTGATCATATAAAATAGTTTTGAAGGTCCAGCAAATTAATTGAAGTAGCAAACATATTATATGAGAAACTTTTGGAGATCCAGCAAAAAACATATTATATGAATTTTTTTGAATTTTTTCAATTATTTTTTTAGTTTTTAATTTTTTAATTTTTTTAGTTTTTAAAATTTAAAATTTTTAAATTTTTTAAAAAATTTATTCTCTTAATTTTTTTAATAGAAGAGGGAGGGAGAGAGAGTGAAAAAAAATCTTAAATAAATATAGGAGTTGTTTTGGGTGGGGGATTTGAATTTGAGTTTTGGGAGAATTTTTTGGAGGGAAAAATATGTTTTGTGAGGTTAGATCTGGACCTTTAATTTTTGGGGGAATTGAATGAGAGCCACTTGATAGCTTTCTTTGTGTTTTATTATATAGATAAGTTGCAGTCTTCTTTTTTGGGGTGTGGGAGCAACAGATAATATGAGTTCTTAGATTCAAGAAAAACGCAGTGATCCTATCATTCGCTCAGGTGCCGGGGGAGTAATGAATGGGTTTGATGATGGATGATCGCTTCGCAGACCTGCAAAATGAAGTCTGAAACACGGGAAGTATCTCGGGTGACAGACCCTCCGATGCTGAAGTCAAAAGACAACTATTTAGTGGAGGGGATTCAATAGCAAAAGAGTCCCTCCCTGTCACGGTACAGTCCATGCTGTGTTTCTAGGTTTAGAGAGAAATCCATTACCCCCAGATCCTAGGACGGTATCAAAATTTTCTTAATCTCGAATCTAAGATTGATTATTCCTTTGATTTTAGGGAGTGCGGTAAAGGCACAACCGATCTAGAACGGTGGGAAATTCTTCCAGGCGCGTGACTGGGCCTGTGGAATGCCTGCAGATCTCTTTGGCCTGGGCCAGTAGAGAAGTTGGCGTTGGGCCTGGTTTGATGCTTCGCAATCTGTGCCAGAATCATCGGCAGGGATTGCTCACAGTTTTTCTCATATCATGAGCCCCCCACTCTCGAAAATGTGCTGTTGGTCACTTACGAGGAGTAGATAACTCGTGGAAAAAGTGCCGGCATGACAGTCGTGTCGGATTGCTGGGTCGTTGCTCTAGAATGGGAAAACGAAACGATGTTCGGTGTGAGTCCCTTCTATGAGCTTAGCAGGTATTATGTTCGGCAGGAAGCTCGGGTTTGGATGGAGTCAAGGTGCCGGAATATTCCCAGGCGGGGCTTCCTGTCAACTTGGCCTCTTGTCAAGTCAGTTCTCGCGAAATTCGATGAGTTGACATGTGACAATGATCATTCGAAGGGGTGTCAATCACGAAATTCGAAAGGTCAGCACGTGCCGATAGTTCGAGAGTCAGTCATTTCCTATAAATTTGCTCCCCCTTCGCCATAATGAGGGGCTATTTTCAGGACTTGTGGAATATCTCTCTTCAAGATCATAATCCTAGATATGTTGGTCGCAAAGACCGGTAGCTCGTCTTCTTCCGGTGACCATGGTGGATCAGAAGAAAGTTCTTTCGGGAGCGGGTTAACCACCCGTTCGTCAATCCGATGCGCTTCGAGCGGAAGCTGTTCTAAGAACTCGAGATCACCACATGCGATCTCGTCAGAATCAGAGGTGGATATCGTTCGAGTCTCTGATCCTGAAGGAGAGTACCATAGCCGGGACGGAGATGAGGCCAGGTCCAGTGGCACCGGGGGTGGTCTAGTGAGGGAAATTCGGGAGCTGCTCGTGGTGTTAGAGGGTGGAAGCGACCGGGGGAGTGGAGATCGGTCAGTGGAAGTCGAGGGGAGATTCACGAGCATTCTTGACGGGGTAGTCCTAGAAGCTGAGATCCGGTTGGATGCTCCTCCCCAGGAGTAGGGATCGTTGAAATCAGAGGGGGGGTCGGTTCGGCCTGGACCAGGCGCTCGTGCAGACGAAGCCCATCCGAATGTACCCTGAAGACCTGAAGGGTGAGCCTGGTTTCGATATTTTGCCTCCGTCCGAAAAGTCGATAGTGGACGTCGATAAGGTGAAGAGTGCCTTGGCTGGGAGTGAGCTGGAGTCGCTTCGGGTGGTTTATCGCATTCCTTCCCGTTTGAATTGATGCTCCCAATCTCCGGTTTTGAACAAAACGCCAACCTTCCAGGGCCGCTGTGCGTAATGAATATTGACATGTTCCATTCTGATTTGCATCTCCCCCTCCATCCATTTATAAAGGAGGTGTTGAATTGGACTGGCTTGAGCCCTATGCAGTATGCACTGAATTCATGGAAGTAGCTGACATGTTTCATCATGATCTGCCATAAGAGAGGAGTCCCGCTCTACTTCAAATATTTGAAGATGTGTTTGGGCTTCAGAGCGTTGCCGGGTTACCCCTATCGGTGGTATGTCTCGCCGTGTTGGGGGTACAAAGTGGTGTACGGCCATCCCAACTCTATTAAGGGCTGAAAGAGGAGATATTTTGTTATCCAGAGTAGCGAACCCTAGGATGTCCCTATGAGGTGGTCGTATGAGGGCCCGCCGAAGGTGGTTCCCCCGTCACCTCATGATCTCAGCCCGGAGAGCGTGCCTAGTTTCAGAAACTCTTTGAAGAAGGTGCTAGTGTCGATTGGCAGCAAGTATCAGAAGAGATGCTGGTTGATACTGGTTTAAGCTTCGTTGGCTTGGGTAGGTTCTTTTACCCTCGGCTCATAGTACTGGTACTTTACTTTATTTGATATCTATTTTTCTTGGCAGGTATCGGTGTGACATTTGCCTTGTCATCAGAGCATTGAGAGGTGCTGAAGGTTGACTGTAAGGGCAAGTGGAAGATCGAAGTGTCCGCCTTGGTTGCCGAAGAAGCCTAAGGCCTCAAAAATCCATGACCTGGAGGGGGCTCCAAGGGGGCGGCCAATCAATAGGTTGTTGAGGACTGCTGAAGAGACCATGTAGCGTTCCACATCAGATCGACTCATGGGGGAGTTGGGCTTCGTGGAGTTGGAAATTGCTCGGGAAATAGTGGAGAATCTTCCTCGTCCGAGAGATCAGGAGGCCCTCGCCCAAGAGACCACTACTTTGTGTTTCCTTCGTTTTCCCCAAGGGGTTGTACAAGCAAGTATTTTTGTGCCCTGTTCTGTCAACGGAATTGTTCCTTGTTGACATTCCAATTTTTCTCTACAGGCTGCTCTCTATGGTACTGAATTGAAGAGGCGGTACGAGCCTTTGCTTGACCTAGCGGTTCAGAAGGCGGAGCAGTACAAGAAGAGTTGCGAAGGATAGCGTGAACGCACTGAGGCCTTGGAGGAGAGGGTGAAGGATTTGGAAAAGAGGTCGGAGGGTGATCCAGCGAGGGACGGTCTGCCTATAGGGCATTGTTGAGTGAGAAGGACACGCTAGAGAGCCAATTGGCCCAAACACGATCAGAATTAGTGGGGGCTGCGGACGAGATCGTTGAAGGAGAGGAGCATGGGCGGGAGTACCCCCATCTCGACCTTGGTTCTCTCAAGTACGATCCGAAATTCGTCACTTCTCTTGCGACTCCCTGCTCGATTCCTTTCGACCTGGGGTCAGTACTGACCCTGCTCTCGGGACTTTCGGTGGTGTAGGTGATGAACGTGCTCACCTGCTTTTGCCAGGGGTTTCACCCACGACCTTGACCGAGCTTCCTCCAGAGTTGGGATCAGATGCCAGGTCTATTCCTTAAGTTGCTAGGGGGGGCTCCCCTTTCCTTAACTTTTTATGTTTTGTTGTGTTTTGCTCAACGCGGACTGGCAACTGTCTCTTGTACCTGATTATTTTTTTTTGGAATGATAATGATTTTTAGTATTGTTGAGTCTTAATTTTGCTGTGAATTCAAAAAAATTTCGATGACCCTTCGAGGTCGGGTTAATCTCTTCGGCCAATTCTGTAGGAGAGCAGTACCTGTGGAATTCGAAGAGTCCTACTAGAGAGGAAGCCAAAGGTCAATGGACCCACGCGTCTCAGGCTTGCCACATGAGTACACAGTATTCGATGTCCCCTTCGTGCTTATATATTACTTTCTTCCGTCTGTTCTTTCTTCACTTTCTCCCTTCGTTATCTTTTCTTCTCCCTTCGCCGTGTTCGTTCTTCCTTTGATCATGGTTTTCCGACGCATTTCTGATAGAAAGGCATTTGGCCCGTAAGGTGGCAATGAAGGCAGCTGAAGCTAAGGCCAAGGCTGACCTTTGGGCTGAGGGTAGTATGAAGACCGAGACGGATGCAGGGAGGAAGCTGGCCAAGAGAAAGGCCAAGGTAGGGGGGAGGCGACTGGGTTATTCGAAGACCCCACGGGAAAGAAAGTACCGGAGGAACTTTGAAGTGTCCTTTTTCTCCCCCTTTTGCCGCATCTTCGGGGTGGAAGAAAGGTAAGGATGCCGACCTTCAATCGTTACGGAGATTTCGGTCTCCGCAGAGGGGACTCTATGGATGACACCGAAGCTGCTATCGCTAGAGAAAGCGTGGATCCCCCCTGGACCGTTACAGAAGTGAATTTGACGACAGACCGCACGAATGCGGCTCAGGTGGTAGAAAATCTAGCCACTCCTAAAGAGTTAGCGTCCTTGAAGAGGGAGGCCCAATGCAACATTTATGCCCGTTGGGCTCAGACTTCAGTCATGGTAAGTCGCCCTGAAGAGGGTCTGTCACTTGTAGTTGGTGCCCTCCTTAGGTTTCAATATCTAATTTTCTTGACAACCTCCCCTTCCTACAGATTGCCGTCACTGGGGTTGAGCTAAAGCGAAGGCTAGACGCGATGCTTGCACGGGCCCTGGTGTCCGAGGAGAGTGGTAGGGAGTTGGTGCATCAGAACTTAGAACTTTGGTGGGGCATCAAGGATGTTGAGAAGGCACTGGAGAGGGAAAAAAGCGGTCGCAGGGGTTGCTGGTCGAGAAAGAGAAATGGGCCGAAGAGCAGCTCGCATGGCAAGCCGAGGAGAAGAAATTACGGTGGTTTCTGGATGAGGCGGCTCAACGCACGGTTAAGGATAAGCAAGAGTTGGATGAAACGATGTTGCAGGTACTCGGTGCCCATGATGCGGGGTATGGTAGGGCTCTTACGCACATGAAGATCGGGTACCCACACCTTTCGCTCGAGGGTTTGTCCTTTGATGCAAGTGAAGAGGACTTGCATTGGATGGCCGAGCTGGATGCCACGGCTTGCGAGAAAAGGTCGACCCCCATTAGCGAGAAAGGACCAGCGTTGAAGCGTCGTTAATGAATTGCTTGTACCCCTGCCATTTTTGCAGACTGGTGACCGCCTTTGTAATCCTTTTTTTTTGATGAATAAACTTTGTCTCTTTTCCTTTCCTTCTCTTTGTTCGATTGTCGAGTGTTGTGGAGTTGGGGCTGAGTAATCAAAATTTTATCTCTGTAGTCACGCTTTGGTGTTTGTGCGCAGATAATTGCTATGTATTTGCTTATGTCACTTCTTTCACGATAATCGAGGTTACTGTATGTCTTGGAAGTTGAAGCGTTGGCCGTATGAATTCATATTTAATGAGGTGGTTGGCTGAGTTGCCTATAAATTCCCTTGGCCTCAAAGCTGTTTTTGCCAACAAGTGAATGCTTCATTGATGAAATTTTCAGAGAGTGGCTCAAGTTCTCAAGATTTCACCTTTGGAGGGCTCGCAATGGTGAGGCCTTATCTTGGCCTACTCGATTCGGATTTCAAGATTTGTATCAATCGTGACCGGCCCTTGAGAAATTCTTTTTCTCGCGACTGTGCTCGGATTAGGGCTTGGTCGTGATTTTCTGGTCGGAAGTTTGTGCTTTATCATCGCGAGTCGAGGGGAACTTAGAGAAGAATCGTGTTGAAGTTCATCACTAACGACTCTGGTTACAAGATTTGGTGCCTCCGATCGAGGGTCGAGGCCTGGGGATGTGGTGTTACCTATATCGGAGGACTTTTCATCATTCTCTTGAGACTTTCTTAGTTGGGCCGGCAGGAGCGACGGACGTTCGGGTCGTTTTTGGCATCAACTTCCATCCTCCTTTGGGGATTCCCGAGGGGCTTCATCATCAATGCTTTCCATTGAACATGATGTCTCTTCTGCGCCAGGGGGTGTCGCTGAGCTGTGGCGGCGAGGGGAACTGACGACCTGAGAGGTACCCGGTGCCTTTTGGTTGGTTCGGCTCCTCCTGGTTCTTTCATGAGTGCCTTTCTTCATCGTGATGGATTCCTGGGGTCGGCCACTGAGGTTTCCTCACCTGTTTCTTCTCCTCACCATTTGGAGAGTCACTTGTGTCTCATGTATAAGTGTAGGTTTAGACCTTAGCATTATGTATGCCTTTTTGCGGACTAGCCACCACCTTTGTAATCATCTTTTGGTTAATAAAATTATTCTCTTCTTTTTTTATTGAGATATGGGATGTTGACCTTTTGGCAGTAAAGGAGTCCATGTTGATCGTGAGACTCAGAGTCAAGGTGCTCTTTCGAGCAACTCTTTTCGAGGTTTAGACTTAGCAGTGAGGACTGCGTAAGACTCAGAGTCGAGGTGATCTTTCAAGACACACTTTTTGAGGTTTAGACTTAGCAATGAGGACTGCGTAAGACTCAGAGTCGAGGTGCTCTTTTGAGGCTACCTTTCTGAGGTTAGAATTAGCAGTGAGGACTGCGTAAGACTCAGAGTCGAGGTGCTCTTTGAGGCACTTTCCGAGATTTCGACTTATTAGTGAGGACTACATAAGACTCAGAGTTGAGGTGCTCTTTCGAGGCTACCTTTTCGAGGTTTAGAATTAGCAGTGAGGACTGCGTAAGACTCAAAGTCGAGGTGCTCTTTCGAGAAACTGCTTCTGAAGTTTAGACTTAGCAGTGAGCACTGCGTAAGACTCAGAGTCGAGGTACTCTTTCGAGGTACTCTTTTTGCGGTTTAGGTTTAGCAGTGAGAACTGCGCAAGACTAAGAGTTGAGGTGCTCTTTCGAGGCACTCTTTTCGAGGTTTAGGTGCTTTAAAAAGGAGTATGCAAGGATTGATCGACGAAACTGAAAAAACTTTATTCAACTTTATTCGGCTGTCGGTGGGAGCTGACACTTATTACATTTTCCTTGTCATGAGTTTGAATCGTTTTAAGGGATTTCATAAAACTTCATCAGGTGTTCCGCATTCCATGTTCTCTTGAATGCCTTGCCCCTCAGGTATTCGAGTGGGTAGGTCCCCGGACGTATCACTTCGGAGACCTTATAAGGACCTTCCCAATTTGGAGTAAGTTTTCATTTCTTAGTAGGTTCCGAGATGGCGAGTCATCGAAGTACAAGGTCACCAGCTTTTATATTAGTCGGTCGAACCTTCTGATTGTAAAAGCATTCAACTTTGTGTTGGTGGATGTTCCTTCCGATGGCCGACTTCTCGCGAACCTTGTCAAGGAGATCGAGGTTGGCTCTCAGGCATATGGTGTTGGAACTTTCATCAAAACTTACGATGCGGGGAGAGGGGAGGCCGACCTCCAGAGGGATGACTGCTTTGACTCTGTAAGTTATGTTGAATAGGGATTAGCCTGTTGGGACCCTTTTGGTAGTTCGATAGGCCCACAGGATGCTCGGTAGCTCTTCTACCCACAAGCCTTTTGGCGAGTTGTCCAGGCACTTCTTCAGTTTGTTCAAGATCTGCTGGTTGGCGTTCTCGGCCTGACCATTGGACTGGGAATGTGAGATTGAGGAGAACATTTTCTAGATCCCCAGGTCGGTATAGAACTTGCGGAAATTTTTTCATGTGAACTGGGTGCCATTGTCGGTTACGAGTATCCGAGGGATACCAAATTGGCAAATCATGTTCTTCCAAAAGAATTGCTGCAACTGATACTCGGTAATGGTGATGAGTGGTTTTGCCTCAAATCACTTGGTGAAATAGTCTATGGCGACGATGAGGAAGCATTTCTGCTCAGTCGCCATTGGAAAGGGGTCGACTAGGTCCATTCCCCACATAGAAAAGGGGACCGGACTGGTCAGCAATTTCAGCTCAGCTTGGGGAGCATGTCGGATGGAGGAATGCCTTTGATAGGGGACGCATTTCCTCACAAGGTCCTGAGCGTCTTGAAGGAAGGTCGGCCAATAGTACCTGTGGTTGAGTATTTTTCTTGCAAGCGCTCTGTTGCCCATGTGGCAGCTGCCGTTCCCTTCATGCATCTCCCCTAACATGTACTTTGCTTCCTACGGACTTAGGCAGTGGAGGTAAGGTCTCCCGTCTGCTTTGGTGTATAAGAGTTTGAAGAGTGCGCTATTGATCAGTGCAAACCTCTCTGAATGAGCCTGTACTCTTCGGGCTTCGGATGGATCCTGGGGTAGTTCGCCCGCCCTTAGGAAGTTCAGAATTGGATCCATCCAAGTAGTCTCTCCCGCGGTTGGGTCGACACAGTTGATCTCGGGAGGCATGGCTGCCTTGATGCTGGGTTTCAGGAGGACCTCCACTAAGGCAGTGTGATCCAATCCTTCGAAGCAGGTAGTGGTCAGCTTGGAGAGGGCATCGGCCTGGGTATTCAGTTCTCGAGGAATCTGAGTCACTGTCATTTTCGAGAAATCTGAGAGGATAAGGCAAACGCGCGCCAGGTACTGGATTATTCAGGAGTCGCGAGCCTCATACTCTCCGGAGATCTGATTGACCATAAGGTGGAAGCTGAAAACCTTGATGTGTTTGGCTCCTGCCTTTCAGGCGAGATGGAGTCCTGCAATCATTGCATCATATTCCTCCTCATTGTAGGAGGCCAAAAAATTGAGGTGGAGAGAGTATTGGCGAACAAAGGCATCTGGTCCCTTAAGTATGACTCCGGCTCCTCTCCCGCCTTCACAGGACGATCCGTCAACATAGAGTTCTCACTCCGGTTCACCTTCTTGCGTTCTGGGAGTATCGGGAATAGTACATTCGATTATGAATTCAGCGAGCGCCTAACCCTTGATAGCAGTTCAGGGCTTGTAGTTGATGTCGTGATGGCTCAACTCAATGGACCATTTGATCAAATGGCCTGACGTCTCGGGTTTATGGAGCACTTGTTTGAGGGTTGGTCTGAAAGTACCTGAATGGAGTGGGCCTAGAAATATGGGCGAAGCTTTCTTGCTGCCATTACGAGTGCGTAGTCCATTTTCTCTACCTTTACCGGAACTCGGCATCACAGAGAACTTTACTAACATATTAGATCAGCTTCTCCTACTCGGTTTCGTCCCAAACTAAGACAGCACTGAGCTCGTGTTCGGAAGCAGCGAGGTAAAGGGAGAGTACTTTGTTTGGCTCGATTTTGCGAGGAGCAGAGAATTAGCCAATTATACCTTTAACTGGTCAAAAGCTTGCTGTTAGAGCTCCCCCCACTCAATTTTTTTAGCTCCCTTGAGAGCTTTAAAGAATAGTAGTGACTTCTCTCCAGATTTGGAGAGAAAGCGACCAATAACTGCTAACCGACTGGTGAGACATTGCACTTCGTTGATATTTCTTGGAGGGGCCATGTTTAGGATGACCTGAATTTTTTTGAGGTTGGCTTCTATCCCCCGTTGACTGACCATGTATTCGAGAAACTTCCCGGAGGTGACACCGAAGGCGCACTTTGAAGGGTTCAGCCGCATGTTGTGGAATTGAAGGACCCCAAACGCTTCATCTAGATCTTTCACATGATCTCAACCTTGGAGGCTTTTGACGAGCTTGTCGTCAACATAAACCTCCACGTTTTGTCCTATATGATTTTTGAAGACCCGGTTCACGAGTCTTTGATATGTAGCTCCGGCATTTTTCAGCCTGAAGAACATGACGCGGTAGCAATATAGCCCTTGTTCGGTTATGAAAGTATTCTTAAGAATGCGTCCATGAAAGGTCATGTGCGGACGTCGTGTCGATAAGGGCATCGATGCTCGGGAGGGGGAAAGGAACCTTCGGGCAAGCCTTGCTGAGATCTGTGAAATTGGTGCGGATCCTCCACTTCTCGTTGGGATTTCTGACCATCACAACATTGGCTAGCCATTCGAGGTAGCTCACTTCCTGGAAGAAGTTGGCGGAGAGGAGTTTTTGTACCTCCTCCTTGGCCACCTGTAGCCAATCAGGGGCGAACTTGCGACACCTCTATTGCACTGGTTTATAGTTTGGACGGACGCTTAGTTTGTGCATTATAAGATCCTCGGAGATTCCCAGCATATTCGAGGGTACCCAAGCAAATAGATCCGACTCTGACAGATGCAGTTGATGATCTCTCGCCTTAGGTCTGGAGGAAGGGATCGACTCATTTGGAAGCATTTGGATGAGTCGTCTTCGGAGAATGAGATCTCTTCCAGCTCATTGAACGGCTCTGAACCGATTGTACTCCTTTCAAAGGGGAGGTCAACCGTGTCGAGGGGCAAGACTATCATTCCCATAGCGGCCATAAAGCAGGTTCGAGCGGCCTCTTGGTTACTTCAGACAATGCCTACCTCATGTTTAGTGGGAAACTTCATCTTTATGTGGTACGCCGAGGGTACCGCCTGGAGGGACGCGAGGCCGGGTCGACCGAGGATGGCGTTGTAAGCAGCTTGGACATTTACCACCATGAAGTCCATGGTTTCGGTTCGGGAAGTCGAAGCCTGTCCGGCTTAGATGTCGAGGGTTACAACTCCCTTGATTTGAACCGAGCCTCCTGAGAACCCTTGGAGTGTGTACCTCGCCGGTTTCAACTTTTCTCTAGGGAGTTTTAGGGTGTCGAAGGCTGCTAGAAACAGAACGTTCAACGAACTCTCGTTGTCAACCAGGACGCGACGAACCTTGTGATTCACTAAGCCGAGGCTAATGACGAGGGCATCGCAATGTGGGAGTCGGACACCCTCAAGGTTTTCGTTCGAGAACGAGATCGATACCCTCGACCCTTGGGGGAAGTTCGTTGGTGGATCGTGTTGACTTCTTAGACGAAAGCCTTGCGGGAAGTGTTAGAGTCTCTGCCAATTGGTCCACCGTGAACGCAGGGGAGAATAGCTAGTCCGTCGGCTCCCGACTGGTCGGGGATCGTTGCAGGATGCTTGTCTGCCCTTCAAGGAGGGGAGACTCGTCTAGTATTTTGAGTAAACTTAGCCAGATAGCCTCTCTGAATGAGTGCTTCGATCTCCTCCTTAAGAGCACGACAACTGTCGGTCCTGTGGCCGTGGTCCTGTTGGAATCGGCGGTAGAATCTTCGATCCATTTTCCTGTTGTTGTTGGTGGATGGTGGTGGATATTTGACCATTCCTTTGTCCTCAATTTCCATGAGGATGGTCGAAACATTCACAGTGAGTGGGGTGAATCTCTCGAACCGAGGGACAGGCGGTGGATGCCTCTGGCCAATGAGGTCCTTTTGCAATTTTTTTGGGGCCTTAGACTCATCGGCCTTCATTTCCCTCTCGTTGGGGATTCTTTCCTACCACTGGGATGAAAAGCTCCTCAGCACGAATACATTTTTTGACCCTGCGGACGAGGTTGGGAAAATCGAGGGGAGGTTTCTTGGCGAGGGAGGCCTTAAGCTAGTTGTGGCAGACATTATGTCGAAAGCCTATTATCGAGAGAGGAGATTGACATGGCTTCGACTGTGAATCTTCGAACGAAGACTCGGAGGGGCTCCCCGTCCTTCTGTCTTAGGTCCAGAAGGGAAGCGCTCATTTTCTCCGCCTTGCATACTGGCCACGAAGTGCGCGAGGAAAATTTCTCCGAGCTGATCGAAAGAGAGAATCGAGAAAGGGGCAAGCTTCAAATACTATTCCCGAGCCGGTCCACGCAGAGTGGCAGGGAAGACGCGACATAGGAGAGGATACGAGGTGCTGTGAATCATCATGATGGTTTTGAACCCCTCTATGTGATCAGCATTATCTTTTTCCCTGTTGTATGTCTTGATCCGTGGAGGCTTCAAGTTCCTCGGAATAGGGGTGTCGAGGATTCGGACGGAGAAGGGGAGTATGGATGGTTGACGACCCTGGCCGAGATGTCCCTCGTTTTCGCCTATCAACGGGAGATAGTCTTCCATATCTTAGAGTCGCCTTCGGACGTCGTCATGTCGATTCCTAGACCGGGTCGATCTGTGGGATTCTTCTTATCCAAAATTATTGATTAGTTCCTCACCTGATCGTCCTTCATCCCGAACTCATCCACAGAGTGCCCGTAGGACTTCGATCTAGAACTCTTGGAACTCAGCACGTGTGACGTGACCCTATCTGTCGTGGTCATTAAAACATTGGCGATCTTTTGGGGAGTGGCTACACCATTGATCTCGGCCTCGGGACTGAAGGACATTGTGGCTCGAGGCCAGGTTTGATCGCGTGGCTTCGCCTCTCGAACGACTGAGCTGGTTTCGAAGGTCCCCATGGCTGGACCAATTATTAATGACGTTCCGGAGGTTGCCCGTTACAGGTTGTTCGACCGACCTTGCGATGGAGCGGGACGCACTCGGAGCCGGTCCCTACGGATTCTCTGTTCGCTGCGTCCGTGATCCCTGGGTGTTTGCGGGGCTACAGATTGGTGGGGGAGGAGGGACCGAAGGACCCACGGCAGAGATCCTCTTGGTTTTGGGGGCCATTAGAGCGGGTCACTTTGGACAAGAACTTGGGTCGGGAATATGATTGATCTGCGGATTTCCCACAGACGGCGCCAATCTGTTGCGGTCTTTTTCTTGAGGTGTGGGAGCAACAGATAATGTGAGTTCTTAGATTCGAGAAAAATGCAATGATCCTATCCTTCGCTCAGGTTCTGGGAAAGTTTTGAATTGGTTTGATGATGGAAGGCCGCTTCGCAGACCTGCAAAATGAAGCCTGAAACACTGGGAGTATTCCCGGTGACAGACCCTCCGATGCTTAAGTCAGAAGACATCTATTTAGTGGAAGGGATTCAATAGCAAAAGAGTCCCTCCCTGTCACGGTACAGTCCATGCCGTGTTTATAGGTTCGGAGAGAAATCTGTTACCCCCAGATCCTTTGGCAGTATCGAAATTACCTTAATCTCGGATCTGGGATTGATTGTTCCCTTGATTTTAGGGAGTGCGGGTACGACATAACCGATGGAGCATCCAGAACGGTGGGCGATTCTTCCGGGCGCTTGACTGGGCCTGCGGAAGGCCTGGGCCAGTAGAGAGGTTAGCATTGGGCCTGGTTTGATGCTTCGCAGTTCGTGCCAGAATCATTAGCTGGGATCACTCACGATTTTCTACACATCAATATCCAACAATATCCTTATATATTCTCAATATATCAAGCAATACTGGTTATCTCTTCAGTTCCATATGGTGTGGACTGGATCAGAACAATTTCAACTAAATATTGAACCACAAGAGAATACAGTTAATAAAGACTAAATCAATTATAGACCTGAATAGTTCAAATAAGACCAAACCAAAATAATCAAATAGTTCCAAGACCATATCAAAACAGAATAGTTCACAATGACTAAACCAACTGGAGAAATCTGTTATTGTTTCAAAATCAACCAAATCAAATAAACTTCAAGAACAAAATAAGAGTTTTAAGCTCGATGAACACACACGTCTTAAGCATAAAAGAAGTTTCACAAAGCAATTGACTAATTTATTCATAAGAGAAATAAACTGAACTCTATCATTGCAAACTGCTTTATGTTTATTCATCCATTTTGAGCAAATCTTTATTTTGAAATGTATATTGACAGATTCAGCTCTTCCATCTTTGCTAGCATATTGTAAACAAGAATATTATGAGGCATGTCTCTAATAATTATAGCGAATTTCATAAAGTATTTTGTACAAAAGAACTTAATACGATTCAAAAATTAGCTTAGCAAAGATGTAACACAAGCATCACAATCAAGCATCTTTATCAAAGTAAAGTATAAGAACTATTATAGTTTCTACACAAGATTTATGCTATTTCATTTTGGAATGATAGAGCTGTCAAATCAATTATGATTAGATTCTGAATCATCAAAATTAGAATGAAGCATGAATCCATAAAAGAGAGATATCATTAAATTGGAATGATAAAACGACAATTCTAAATATTGAAAACACATCGACAAGTTTTTACACTTTCTTTTGGAATAATGAGATGATTCTAAGTAAGTTATGAGAATATATAACAACATCAAATTTGGAATGAAGTTATATATTAAAAAAATTTATATAGAACTTTTCATTATTTAAAGCATGCCAATTGCTCAAGTTTGAAATTCTCTATGTATCTAATTGGACTCTAAATTTCAAAACAACTAGGATGTTAAAGCTTTGGGCTCAATAGCTTTTAACCTCATTTCTCCCACAGTTTTGATAATTAGATCACTTCCAAATATCTTAGTAAAACATTAGCTATACTTTATCTCAATTGCACTTTATCAATGAAAAAGTTCAACTAGGCTTCCTTCAGCCTTAATGTACTCATTTTATTATTATAGAGTGAGTATGAGCTACAGTGAATTGTAGCTTGATAGTCGCAGAACATAATTAGAGAGCTTACTTTAAACTTCTCAATGGATGACAAGCAACAAGTCTTCAATCCACTAAGCCTTTTTCCTTACAAAGGATACATAGAGATCTGATTTTATGGATGATAGCGCAATATCCATTTGCCTTTTGATCTTCATAATACGTATGCTGATCCTAGTATAAACACATATCCACTAGTTGATCGAATTTCACTAAATTCTGAGAACCATAATGCATCATATCATCTTTTCAATACTGAAGGATGACTAGAGTAGCACAAAACAAACTCTTGAGTAACTCATAGGTATCTTATTTGTCTCTTAAGAGCATTTCAATGTGTTTTGATAGGATTACTAGTGAACTAGCAGATTATACCTACCTCAAAGCTGTCACGCCCCACCTCCCAAAAGAGAATACGGAATATGGATACGTGACTAAGCTCAGTGAATGATTTTCATCATCCATAAGCTGTTCAAGAATCTTTAAAACATTTCACAAGAATAATCAGAGTCGGAAGCAAAAGAATCAACCAAGCGTACACATATGAACCAAAGTACCAACGAGAATACTTGATACCAAAATATATTAATCTCAAATAATCCAGATCTGAATAAGTCAAATATCCTTGGTCACATTGCCTAAATACAAAATAAATCCAAGTACAAGATACAATTGTTCAAACCAAGCAACAAGAATAATAATAGCAAAATTCAGCACTAATATTTGATATCACCAACACCATCTAGTACATATTCTCCAAAATCTGCAATTTAACACTTCTAGGAATAGGAAAAAGAAAACAAACTCCCATCAATGCAAGTTACGAACCGCTTGTAATGCAAGATATAAGTACATGGGAAAAACTAACTAATAACATGGAATAGATATGATAATAAAATATAACAACTAGCATGGTAAGGTGAACCAGTATAAGTAGCATGTATCCAGTATCAATTAAACAAGTATCATGTAAACAAGCATCAAGTATCAAGTATCATGTATCAAGTGTCATGTATCAAGTCTCATGTATCATATAGTCAAGTATCAAGTAAGCATGTATCATGTTCAAGTGTCATACATCAAGTCATGTAGTTATTACTATCTAGGTAGCACTTCATGCAGCCCACAGTACATGGTTGCTACAACAATCAATTTCACTTTAGATTTTATAGTGGACCATATAGGGCAGTGTACTTAAGGACAAGTATCAAGTAATCGAGCTCCAAGCTCCAACTATCATGTATCATGTATCATGTATCACGTGTCAAGTTGTGCAAGTGGCAAGTAATCACGTGTCTTGCGTGCAAGTGTCAAGTAATCACGTGTCAATTATCATGTATCAAGTAATAACGTAGGATCAGTGGATTCCCTTCTGAGTACACGTTTCAGAATTATCCACTATTAGATCTTTTCCTTAAACCCTGATTTGATTATTTACTATTATTATCAAACAAGCATGTATGTGTCACGAACAGGACAAGAATACCACGGCATGATTAAGTAACAAGTTCAAGTTGCAAGATAAACATGTACAGGTGCAAGATAACACATAAAAGGATAAAATAACCAAATTTTTAGTTCAGGATAGCAAAACCATACTGCAGTAAAATAGTGATTCCCGTTGTTATAAACATGCAAACCTGAATCCGTCTAAAGGTCTAGAAAATAGAGTCCCAAAAGATTCTAGCAAACATATATAAGTCACATAGTATTTCACAAAAACATAACTCAAAACTGATTTGAATCAAGAAAATATGTTTAGCCAGAAACCAGAAGATCGTATTCAAGAATAGGAAAACAGCATGAAAACTCGATAAAGAAATCCACAAAAAATTTGGGGTATTCCCCTATATATATAGTAACAGAAAATCAAGTTTCATAATTTTTCAATAAAAATAGAGTAGTCAAGTAAAATCAGAAAACATAAAGATGTAGTAGTTTTGTAAATATGAAATTGTAAACACTGTAGTACAGAAACAACAATATCTCACAAACCATAAATCGAAATCGAAATCCGCCATAAGGGTAATAAAATAGATACAGTAGGCTAACTTTCATATTTAGAAAGGTTTTAGAAACAACAAGTAGAAATAGGTCGAAAATCAAATTCTTTACTGAACAGTAGTAAAATTCTGCATGTAAACTCTTTATTTGGAAGCATGAAAAGGTTTGTAAAAATATTCAAATAAATCCACCAAAATTCTGTGTAAACCCCAATCAAGTCTAGAAATACTAAGCAAAATTTTAGATCAAAATAATAATTTTAACACCAAAATAAAAATAGATTACTCTTCAGAAATCATTGGAAACACAATCTGCAAATCTTTCTACACTACTGTAGTAAAATAGACATAACTCACAAACCGTAAATTGAAACTGAGATCCGTAAAAAGGGTTAGAAAATAGACAGAATTCTCTAAAAATCATGTTCACAAAATATTTTCAAATACTAACCTTAATAGGGTCTAAAATACTGATCAAAACTAAAAAGCCAGCAAACTGAAAATATCTCATGTGCACAAAATCCACCAGTTCACATAGAACTCATCCAAAACTCAACCAAACATGATATAGAGTATACTAGATGTCCAAGCAATATGATATAGGGTATTTCACAAGTATTCGACAAGTCTATCACGAATAACACATCAAGCACACGATATCATATGAACAACACGCATATATGCAACAAGATGTGGTCAAACCTAGGTTATATCATGTCATGTATGTCGTGAGGCAATTATAGTCAAATCATCACTATAGAGACAATATTAACAAGGAGAATCACACACAAATTGTCTCTAGAACCCAACTACACTACAAATGGTATTTAGTACTTGTATTTGCAAAGGAGTTTAATACAAGTTACTTGCCTTAACTGATGACGAAAAAGAATCCAAGCAAGAATAACGGGAACAGATGCAACGAACACGATTGAATGACGAACACGAATCACCACAACTAGGAACGAGAACCACACAACCACGATTGTACGGCGAAGAATCACGAACCAAGAACGAATGAAGAACCACCAAAAAGCTCGTGCACGGAGAACGTACGTACACACCACGATCAAACAACCAAAGACACCGACAACGGCAAGAGCAAGCGGCGATGCACTCAAACATGGCAAGAACGAATGGCGAGGGGACGGCGGGGGGACTGGTTGCCTGCGGCTGGCGCGCGACAGAAACAGAGACAGAGCGGGGGCAGGGATGAAAAGAGACAGGGATGGAGAGGGGCCGGGAGGGAAATAGACGGGAGAGAGAGGGAGAGGGAGCACAGGGTTCAGCCGGGGGTGGCTAGGAGGTCGGGGAAGCACCGGGATGGGGGTTAGCGGCGCTAGCGTATCACACGAAGAGAAGGGGATAGTCGGGGTGCATGGGTTTTCATACATATAGTTCGGTTTTTAGGGTTAGAGAGATAGGGGGTAGGCAATGACGGCGGAAACACGGTATAGGGGAGTAGCGGGTCGGGTTGAGATTGCAGGTTGGGGATGTTGGGTAGATTTGTGAATAGGTCTGCATGGTTCTTGGGTAACGGGCAATAATAATTGAGTAATGAATATAGATGGGTTTTTATAAACAGGGAATTAATTTGTAGGATATGGGTTTAGGTGGAAATTAAAAATAATGGGTTTGGTTAAGTGGATAATCAGAGAGTTTAAATGGGTATTAGGAATTCAAACAAAAATATAGATAGAGCAAAAGTGAATAGAATAATAGAAAAATAATATAGGGTGTGAACAACAATACAGAGTATCACAAATAATCAGCTCGATCAAAATGGAACGAAACAAGAGACGAATAAGAATCAAGAATTCAAATAAAAGAAGACAAGAACAATAAAATGAAAATATATTGAAAATAAAATCCCATATACGGTCCAAAAGAGATACAACGGAATCAAATACAAGGAAAAAAGAAAAACACACTCAAAAAAATACACAAAATGAAAAATAGGGGTTGCAAATGCTATGTTTAGTTTAGTGCAAATCAGTGTATACATGAGACTTTCAATAACTTTAGAATGATCTAACTGTCTCATAGTTGCTCCGTCATTAGGTGTCAACATTTTATCTTAATCAAAAAATGTTTCAAAACACACTTTCAATCATTATATCCCAACTTTTTTGAAACACATTATTGATTTACTGAGTTTGACTAAGGGTTATCTCCTGCCTACCGAAACTCACACTTATACCTATTATGGTATCCACAATACTTAGGTAATTCATGTTGAATTCTTTAGGTAACATAGTTTTAACTCCATTTATAACAGAGATGTTACTTACTGTAACATCCCGCAAAATTAGAAATTACAATTTTGCCCTCGTGTGTTACGCACGGGTATTTTGTAACGTGTTTTCACTATCCATCTTGATTTCCGACTCTTTATACATTTCCCATATTGATTTCAGTTGACTAAAATATAATATTTCAATCTCGGTAATTTTACGTGCTTCTTACGTGTTTTCGATGCACGTATTGATTCCGTATTTTTTCACTATTACGTGTGATATTTCTGTATCTCAATTATTTATTTTATTCATTTGAATTTGTTTTATAAAACGAAAATTTATTTCTCGCATTATGATCTAAATACTTTTGTACGTATAATGCACGTGTTTTCTACGCACGTTGCAATTACGTCGTAAAATTAATAAATATATTTCTTGTATTGTATTTTTATTATCCTTAACAATTTTTCATTGATAACGTCGAATTTCGTATTTTACGTGCGATGCACGTATTTGTTTTGGTGCGTGTACTTTGTTTTCAAAATAAATTCGGAGTGTTTGTAACACCCCGTAGTTTTCAAAAGAGTATAAATAAATAAATATATATATATATATATATATATATATATATATATATATATATATATATATATATATATATATATATATATATATATATATATATGTTCAAAAGTGCTGTTTGTATAAACAAATATATGATGATGGCTTAATGGTAAATAAGTGGAAAAGTGTAATTGATATGGGGGGGCCCACGTGGGAGTGGGAGAGAACAACAAAGCATATCTGCATATGCATGTTGTTGCTCTTGCTTGCAAGACGTTGCTATCGGATGAGGGGCCCACTGGGTTGAAGCACAGCAAAGCAATTGTGCTTGGTGTGTTTTGGGCTGTTAACGTCACATAAGAGTGACGTGGATATGCTAGAGGGGGCCCACCCGGGAGAAGTGAGGGATATGCCGGTTTGGAGTTTTGAAAGATGAGGGGTTGGGAGTTTGGGAGTTAGAGTATGTGGAAAGTTGGAGGGAGGAGTTGAGAAAGTGAACAGATGAAGAATTAAAAGGAGGAGTTATTAGGTTGAGAA
The DNA here is from genome assembly GCA_017893485.1 of Hemerocallis citrina. Taxonomy (NCBI): domain Eukaryota; kingdom Viridiplantae; phylum Streptophyta; class Magnoliopsida; order Asparagales; family Asphodelaceae; genus Hemerocallis; species Hemerocallis citrina. The sequence goes on along the minus strand of CM030368.1, from coordinate 193,335,749 downwards.
TTTTGCAATACAGACCCTAATCTAGACCTATAAGTACAACCCTCTTCTTCTCATTCCACACACCAAAAACAAATCAAAATAAGTGAAGAAAAAGAAAGAGAAGTAGTGTGTTCTTGTGCTTGGAGATTGTTGCTAGGTGGAGAAGTTTTAGGTGTTGCTTTGGAGCTAGAAGAGGTGTCCTATCTTTTCATTGTTCAGGCTTCACAAAAGGTGGGTGTTCTCTTGCTTTCTAATATTAGAACAATGCATGTTAATAATAATGAATAAGTAGTATGAGAATTTTGATGTGATCTATACTATTGTATGTAGTAAGAATGATAGTATATCATGTTATGATGAGTAAATTAAATTACAATATGTAGTTGTTAATGAGAAAAGAAATAATTGATTATTTTGCCATGCACTAGTATACATGAATGAATAGTTGAATGTATGAACAATTGTTGGGATTTCTTCTTTTAAGCAAACAAATTTTTTGTAAAGTAAATTTGATGCTATTGAACTCATTGATGGTTTATAAAAGTTATAATGTGCTATTTTGATTACATTGAATAAATGTAAATTCATGTTTATTAATAGGAAGAAATAATTTGAGAATTTGATTTTATTGTCTGAAATATGGATTTTTAATCTTTGAGTTACTGTAGAAAGTAAACTTAGTTTATATGAATTAATTTCAGCCTAATAAAAGATTAATTGGAGAATCGAGTCTTTGTGAAATAGTGGGTGTTGCTGCTAAATTTGGTGTGGGGGCAAACAGATAGTATTTGTGGATTCTTAGGGAAACTGAATAGTAAACCTGTATACCTGTTCCGTGGGGGATGATCGTCGCTCCCGCCGTACACCTGCAAAAAGTGCGAGACACCGGGGTTGTTCCCGGCGACGCACCCTCCGACGCTCAAGTCAGTAACCAGAAATGATTATGAGAGAGCGCAAAAACTGGAGAAAGATTGATTACCTCTTAATGGAGATGGGTGGAGGGTATTTATAGGCGTCTTAGGGAACATATTAGGAATGTGATCTCTGTGATCTGATAAGGAATATTCTCCTTGTAATCAGATTAGGAATGTAATCCCTAATCCCGGTGAAAGGATAGATATGAATCAGGGCCGTTGATTAATATTAATCAGAAACCCTAATTCTATCCTGCTGGACCGGGTTTGTTGCGGGTTGAAACCCGCACCTAGTCGTGGTGGATCCGTTCGCGGGCTATTGGATTTGTGAGAAGGAGACACAGTACCTGCTTCAGACCCGTTTGTAGGTGAAATTAGTGTTTTACCCCTGGGCTTCAGGATTCGTGTCCGATTTGGACGGTCTCGATTAAACCCCTATTTTTAGCCACATCACGAGCCCCCCACTCCTAAAGGCTGAGGGCGATCAGTCTTTGAGGAGTAGTTTGACTGTTTTAGTGGCTAGTGGAGTTGTATCGGAGTCCGAATGGGTGATTTTGAATCCTGAAGTGGGTGGTAAGGTAACTTCTTCTTTTTTGAAGCCATATAATGTTCCGAAGTCGTGTCGAGTTTTTATTTATTTTTTCGGGCTATTTATTTAATTTTGCGATGTGTTAGCTAATCGTTCGGGGGTCTTAACAGTATATTCTAGGCAATAATTGTTCATTCGGGGGCTCAAAAATATCCCCCAGAATTTTTAATTATTTTCTAGAATTTTTAGCTAATTTTCCCGAATTTTTAGCAATTTTTTGCCATTTTTAAATAAATAAAACGATTTAAATAAATAAAAATCGATTTTTAAATACTAATTTATGACGTGGCGATATCTGGACCATCGATCAGAGCGGAGGGCAAATTTTCGAGTAATCAGACGGTCTCTGTTCCTCGGCAGGCTTTTTTGCCGTATACGAGGGTCGGCTCCTCGGCACCTCGGCTCGGAGGATCAACGCTTCGGCTCGGTGGGCTAGCTCCTCGGCTCGGAGGCTTGGTTCTTCGGCTCGGACCCTCCGAGGTACGTGGCACCATCTGGGCCGTTCATCTGAGCGTGGATCCCCAAAAAATGCTATCTTGTCGTTTAGTGGACGTGGCAGCATCTGGGCCGTCCATCATGACGAGCGCGCTTTTTTACAAGATCCAACGGCTGATATGGGTCGGCGAGTTTTTTCGCCATATACGAGGGTCGGTTCCTCGTCCTCTCGGCTCGGCCTTATATTTTGAGGGATATGAGGGTCGGTTCATCGTCTCTTCGGTTCGGAGGATTAGACCTTCGGCTCGGAGGCTTGGTTCCTCGTCTCCTCGGTTCGGAGGATTGGACCCTCGGCTCGGAGGCTTGGTTCTTCGGCTCGGAACCTCCGAGGTACGTGGCAGCATCTGGGCCGTTCATCTCAGCGTGGATCCCCATAAAACGCTATCTTGCCGTTTAGTGGACGTGGCAGCATCTGGGCCGTCCATCATGACGAGCGCGCTTTTTTACAAGATCCAACGGCTGATATGGGTTGGCTTGTTTTTTTTTTGCCATATATGAGGGTCGGTTCCTCGTCATCTCGGCTCGGAGTCTAAGCAGCGTTGGACGAGGCGCTGAGTTGGGTTCTTGAAGGTTGCGTCTCTTACCGGTACCACTTTTCCGAGGCCTGTAGCTCGGCTGTTCGACTAAGCTGTTCGGTAGCTCGGTCGAGCAGGCCGATGGCAGGCAGTTCGGAAGGTACACGTGGCCGGATCTGGTCCGTCCATCATGGCGCGAATCACGAGGATGGGGTTCAGATCACGAGAAAACGTTATCTTGTCGTTTTGTGGGCATGGCGCAATCTGAACCGCCCATCGAATTCTGATGCGAATTTTGGAGAGATCCGACGGTGATTTTGCCTTGGAAGAATTTTTCTCCATATACGAGGGTCGGTAACTCGTCATCTCGGCTCGGAGTTTAAGAGGAGTGGGCCGAGGCGCTGTGTTGAATACTTTGAAGGAAGCGTTTCTTACTGGTACCACTTTTCCGAGCCCAGTAGCTCGGCTGCTCGGCAAAGCTGTTCGGTAGCTCGGTTGAGCAGGCCGATGGCAGGCAGTTCGGAAGGTACACGTGGCAGGATCTGGTCCGTCCATCATGATGCGAATCACGAGGATGGAGTTCAGATCACGAGAAAACGTTATCTTGTCGTTTTGTGGGCGTGGCGCAATCTGAACCGTCCATCGAATTCTGACGCGAATTTTGGAGAGATCCGATGGTGACTTTGCCTCGGAAGGATTTTTCTCCATATACGAGGGTCGGTTCCTCGTCATCTCGGTTCGGAGTCTCAGCGCTGTTGGTCGAGGCACTGAGTTGGCTACTTTGAAGGAAGTGTCTCTTGATGGTTATACCTTTTCGAGCCCAGTAGCTCGGCTGCTCGGCTGAGCTGTTCGGTAGCTCGGTCGAGCAGACCGATGGCAGGCAGTTCGGAAGGTACATGTGGCCGGATCTGGTCCGTCCATCATGGTGCGAATCACGAGGATGCGGTTCAGATCACGAGAAAACGTTATCTTGTCGTTTTGTGGGCGTGGAGCAATCTGAACCGTCCATCAGATTTTGACGCGAATTTTGGAGAGATCCGACGGTGACTTCGCCTCGGAAGGATTTTTCTCCATATACGAGGGTCGGTTCCTCGTCATCTCGGTTCGGAGTCTCAGCGCTGCTGGCCGAAGCGCTGAGTTGGCTACTTTGAAAGTACTCAGTAGCTCGGTTGCTTAGCCAGGCTGTTCGATAGCTCGGCTTGGCAGACCGGTGGCCGAGTCGTGGACTTGAGCGATTTGTGGAGCCCTTTCGTTTTTCGAAACGTCGCAACTCTCCGCTTGGCGCTTTGGCTTAGTGGGCTTTTCACGTTTCCCAAGAAGGCCCAACACTTTTGGGGTTATAAGTTTTCACTCTCCCACCCCCAAGCTCATTTCTTACTTTTTACTCTCAAGACTTCACTTTTGTTCTCTAAGTTCTCTGCTAGCGGTGACTTTTGTTCCAAGGCGGTGACGTTAGCTGTCGCGTGGGCCAGGCGATTTCCGGCGAGCAAATTCTGACCGTGAACGTCACTTCAAAGGTCAGTCTACTAGCCTTAACTTTTTTTTCTAGAGATGTCACGAGTGAACTCGGGGAGTGGGGCCTCGTCCTCGGACGATGATGGTGCCGAGGAGAGGAGAAGGGCGGAGATTCGGAGGAAGGGTAAGCAGGTCGCCGAACCGTCCGCGACCGAGGCGAGGAAGGAGAAGAAGAAGAAGAGGAGGGTGGCGGCCCAATCCGTGGTGGTCGAGGAGATTGTGGAGCATCCGAAGCAGGCCCCCGAGATGGGACGATATCCCTCTGTTCTGTCCGGGCATTCGGGGGTCAGGCAGTACGAGGGCGACCTCTTGGAGAAAGCGATCTATGGAAAGTCGAAAATCCTCGAGGAACCTAACCCGGCCCTTCCCACTGAAGCCGACGAGCTCATTTCGGTGCTATCCGAGAGGGATCTCCTTCGGATCAGAAAGGGATTCGCCATCCCTCCGGAGTACAAGCTGATGATCCCCGGCCCCGGGATGCGAGCGAATTCCAAGCTGTCATCGTCGGATATGTGCATGTTCGACTTCAACTCCTTGAATGTCGGACTACGTTTTCCGCTGCATCCTTTCATCCTCCAAATCCTCGGCTGGTTCTGCCTCGCGCCGACCCAATTCATGCCGAACACATGGCGTCACGTGAATGCCTTCTTGCTTCAGTGCTGCAAAGCTGAAGTAGAGCCGGACCTGACAGTCTTCCGAGGCCTGTACCGGATAAACCAGATGCACAAGACGGAGCACCGGTACTACTTGGGGCCGAGGAAGGGTGTTAGGATCATAGAGAACCCAGACTCAATTAAGGGTTGGAAAGAGAAGTATTTTATATTGAGGGGAGAGGCGATACGGCACATTCCGACCCGGTGGAAACCGGAGGTGCCGAAATTTGCGAGAGCCGACCCTGTACTGTCTGAGGCCGAGGAGGAGGTGGCGAGGAAGATCGTGGCCCTTCCCCTGCTGAGTTGGAGGGAGTTGACGGAGGAGGTGCTGTTCGGGTCCGGCCTTAGCCCCATTGACCCGAGTATGCTCCTGACATCTCATTTATTTTCATTTTCCTTTCAAGTCTTTAGTTCGTCTTGCTGACTCGTTTTTTGTTTGTCCAGTGCAGAAGCGATGAAGATTGATTTCAACGCTATGAGGGACGATAGGTCTAAGTTGGCCGGGGGCAGGAAGAGGAAGAGGGCGACCGCGGCTGCCTCGTCGACTCCGCAGCCCCAGGCTGCCTCGACAACCACCCCGCCTCCTCCTACTACCGAGGTGCCTTTGGAGGTGGTTGTTGCCGAGGAGCCATCGGCGCCTGAAGCCTCGGCCCCTGTTGACGGGGCCTTCGATGTTAACGCGGCGCTGTCGCTCGAGGCTCCGCCGCTGACTAGAGCTGCTGAGGAGAACCTGACCGAGCAGCACAAGCAGTTGTTTGTGCCGAACTGGCGGGTGAAGAACCACGACGGGTTCCTCGGTAACTCGCAGATGTCGGTGCAGGTCGTTAAGCACTTGGCGACCCCGAAGACAGAGCCGCACTAAAGGCGGGGACGGTCGGCGACGACACCTACGAGGTGGCTCGGTCGCTTGTGTCAGTAATTTTCTCATTGCGAATTCCTTCAAGTTTACTGCTCGGCTTGTATATTGCGCTCACCGTTGTCTTCGCAGGCTACTTGTCACTTCGGCCATCTCCTCGAGACGTTCGCCGAGCAGGAGAAGGAGTTGAGGGCCGCCAGCGACAAAGACCGATTGGCGAAGGTGGACCCCTGATTCCCTCGCAAACTTTGTAGTTTTTTGTTGTTTTTTCTTTCAAACAATGTAATGCCTTTTGCGGACTGGCCACCGCTTTCATGAATGAAATATATGTTTTGATTTTGGACTTCTGTCTAAGTGTTTGGTTCGGCCATATAGTACTTCAATGTTGCCCCTTTTTCATTTCAGATTGTCGAGCATACTCTTATCTCCGCGGCGGCTCGGCGCCGCGCAGAGCTATTTCAGCAGTCCCGGGAGGATCGTCTCGAGGGCGAGGTTCATCTGACGAGGAGAATACTTTATAATGTAGAGAAGATGAACAGTGAGCTGTTGGTCGAGCTGCACCATCTGTGGATAGTCGAGGCCGAACTATCTGCGAAGGAGGAAGAGTTGGTTCGGGTTTCGGCCGAACGAGATGACTTCGCAAGGAAGGTAGAACAGTTGCAAAGGGTGACGGTCGACAAGAGCATCGAGGTGACCCACTTGCGTCACGTTATATCCGACAGCGCGGAGTATCCTGGTTCGGCGAAACTTTCTCGATTCAAAGTGATTGTGAAGGACGACACGCTGAAGGACCGGATCGTCGAACTGGAGGAAGAGGTTGCTCGGCTCAAGCCTCAGCCGGTGAGGGCTAACGTCCGGAGCACCTCGTGCACTCGCGAAGAGATTGAGCAAGGAATTTCGTTCTATCAAGCCACGAGCCGAACCCCCATCATAGGTAGGTCAGCAGCCGATGCCCAAAGTGGGGTAGCGGTGTCTTCAAGTGGTGCTTCGATTGGAGCGACTATCAGGGTCAGCGGCGAGGGGGCGTCTCGATTCGTCGGTCTAGAGACGAGCTCGGAGGTCAAGAAGCGCCGACCCAAGGTGTCGCTAAACCGGAGCGTCCCCCTTCCGCGGAGGCAGTAAACGGGTCGTGTCTTGTCTTCGGACTTCCGAACTGTGTTTTGTTGTAATCTTTTTGTAAATTTATCCAAGTTATATTAATAAAGTTAGAGTTGATTTATCCGAACTGTCTTTTGCTGGCTTCTTGTTGTGCTGTAATCGCGCTAGCTAGGGTAGGCTCGAAATGAACCGTGAGGCGAGTGTTTGCTTCATCGAGCATCTTGGCCTCGAAACTCACACTTTTGCCGCTGTTCTGAATCTTGGTCGGCACCTTCCGGCGCGGCTCGGTGCTGCGGCTGAGGTGTAGCTGTTTCGTGCGCCGTGCCGAAAAGATGGGACCAGTTCCCTAACGGTATTAAATGGTGCTCCGGAATTCGTGGGAGCGTTCCATCTTCCCAAGGGCATTGAGAGTGGGGCCCTTTAATAAATACGCGGCGCTTCAGTTCCCTAGGCGTCTGTTGGACTTTCGAGGGTCATAATGTCGCCCTTGGGGATGGCTATAAGTACCCCACCCCCCTTGCAGTTTCAGTCATTGCAGTCTAGAGCTCTAGTGGCATCGATGGCGTCTGCCCTTGGGCGGAAGCCAGCTTTGCGGAAAATTTTCGCCTCGAGAGGTTCGGAAGGGTGGTCACCTTACTGCCTTGTTCTTCTCTCGTTCCTGACGGCCTCGATGTGGGTGTCAGGGTCGGGGGAGGACAAGGCAGAAGAGTTGGCGACCGTAGTCCGGACCCGAGGGAGAGATTCTTCGGGAGGATGGGTTGCCGTTTTTCAACCGTGATCTTCTCCCGATTCTGACGGCTCCGATGTGGAGGTCAGGATCGGGGGAAATTACGGTAGAAGAGGTGGTGACCGAAGTCCGGAACCGAGTGGGAGATCGCTTCGGGAGGATAGGTGGTCGCTCTTCCACCATGATCTTCTCCTGACTCTGACGGCTCCGATGTGGGTGTCAGGGTCAGGGGAGATCATGGTGGATGAGGTGATGACCAAAGTTCGGAATCCGAGGGGAGGTCCCCTAAAACCTTAATCCGAACTTTTTGAGGCTAGGTCCTTGCTTGGTATAGGTTGGCAGTGCTCATACGGCTCGATGGCCGAAGCGATCGCGGCTGAAGGTTGATTCGGACTGCCTGTCGCTCAGCGTTTGGTGCCGAGCGAAGTTAGGTGATCACGGCCGTCGGATGGTTGCACGAATCTCGAGGCGGGTCCACTTCCCAAGAAAATGCTATCTTGTCGTTTTGCGGACAAGTGGGGTGATCAGGTCCGTTCATCATCCCCCAGCGCGTATTTTGAGTCGATCTGACGGTGGTTTCGCCTCGGAGGGTTTTTTCACCATATACGAGGGTCGGTCCCTCGTCCGCTCGGCTCGATTGCCGTTGTGTAGCTACCGAGCCGAGGTTAGGCCACGTGGCTTGATCCTGATGGCCGATCATTATCAGGGTGCAGATCTCGAGAAGGGATACGCAAGTCCCAAGAAAATGCTATCTTGTCGTTTTGCGGACACGTGGCGCAATCAGATCCGTTCATCACATTCTAGTGCACGCTTTGAGGAAATCTAATGGCGACTTTGCCTCGGGAGGTTTTTTCGCCATATACGAGGGTCGGTGCCTCGTCCACACGGCTCGACGGTCGTGGGGTCAGTTCCGAATGGCGAGCTACTTCTAGCTCGCTTAGGAGCGAACTTGCGAAGTAGAATCGAGCCAAGTGTGGACTCCGAACCCTCGGTGGATTAGTTCAACGATTGTGGGAGCAGTTCCGAACGGCGATTTACTCCTGGCTCGCTTACAGGCGAGCCGAGGTAGTAAAGTCGAGCCGAGTTTTGGAATCCGAACCATTGGTAGATTAGTTCAACGGCTGTGGGAGCAGTTCCGAACGGCGATCTACTCCTGGCTCGCCTATAGGCGAGCAGAGGTAGTAAAGTCGAGCCGAGTTTTGGACTCCGAACCATTGGTAGATTAGTTCAACGGCCGTGGGAGTAGTTCCGAACGGCGATCTACTCCTGGCTCGCCTATAGGCGAGCCGAGGTAGTAAAGTCGAGCCGAGTTTTGGACTCCGAACCATTCAACGGCTGTGGGAGCAATTCCGAACGGCGATCTACTTCGGGCTCGCCTATGGACGAGCCAGGGAAGTAAAGTCGAGCCGAGTGTTGGACTCCGAACCATTGTTAGATTAGTTCGAGGGTTGTGGGAGCAATTCCGAATGGCAAACTACTTCTAGCTCGCTTAGGAGCGAACCTGCGAAGTAGAGTCGAGCCTGTTAGGGTTATATACTGAAAGCATCACTTTTGTATTAACTTTATTTCTTTATTTTTTTTGAATGAGAATCATATGGGCATATGTTTGCATATTGTGTTTATTATAATATTAATGCAAGTGTCTGATATTCTATAAGGTTGATAATATGGTGTGAGGTGACACACAGAAGATCATATTATCAGTTTCCTATGGAATATATAAATAGTTCACAACCTAGACGGACTTGGACAATCCATTGGAAAGGTTGTAGTGTATTCTGGTATTAGTCTATCTTGACTATAGGTTTACACTAGTACACTTTGTGTGTATTGAACATGACCACTTGAGGTTGTTCTCTTTGTACTGACTATAAAAGAGAACAAATACCTCTGTTATTATGGATGCTTATGCTCTTAATCCAGATATAATAACAGACATGTATATGCAGTGTGCATTACTTTGACTCATAAAATAGTGAGATTCATTATGGATCAACAACCTCTATGAATTGGGTAATAGCATTGTATGTATGATGGGCTGTTGATTGTAAAAGGAATCCATGTCCCGATACGTCGGGTTGATGATGTCCCCTTAAGGAGCTCATAAGGATTGTCATGTAAACCCTGCAGGTGGATTATATCCGACATGACAAATAAAGTTGAGTGGTACTACTTAAGGATAAAAGATGTTGATCAATGTAGTTGTCAGTAACTTAATTTGATCAACGGACATTCGATATCTTAACATGGGGAGTTGAACGAGCATATAATAAAAGGAGCCCATAAATATAATTTGGGATTAGGAAGGTAGTGCAACAATAGCTCCTTAGTGGACCGAGCTATTGTTAATGGGCCTGGGTTGTGTGTTCGGGCTGAACACGGGATACCCAGATCCGTTAGGAGACCTAACCCTAATTTCTCCTCATGGTCCCTGCCGTAGCCTTATATATATCCTCTATTTTCTCTGGCCGTTATTAACAATCTGAAATATAAGATTTTTTTCTCAAATCTCGTGATTGACGTAAGGAGAGAAAGAGAGGTCAGCCAAGGGAGAAAGGTTGGGAGATCGTCGCCCACACGACGTCCAACCCGAGGAAGGAATACGTGCAGAAGATCTTGGGGTCGCTGTCGTCTTCTTCTCACCGCAGGTATACTTTGTGAACCCTAGTTTCCGCTGTATAGGGTTAGATCACAATTAAGCCATCTGTTTATCTTTAACGATCGATACGCACACCAATCCGTAGTCTTGGGATTCATCTCAGTTCCATCAGAGCCAAGTGTTGGACTCCGAACCATTCAACGGCTGTGGGAGCAATTCCGAACGGCGATCTACTTCTGGCTCACCTATGGGCGAGCCGGGGAAGTAAAGTCGAGCCGAGTGTTGGACTCCGAACCATCGTTAGATTAGTTCAAGGGTTGTGGGAGCAATTCCGAATGGCGAACTACTTCTAGCTCGCTTGGGAGCGAACTTGCGAAGTAGAATCGAGCCAAGTGTTGGACTCTGAACCATTCAACGGCTGTAGGAGCAATTCCGAACGGCGATCTACTTCTGGCTCGCCCACGGACGAGCCGGGGAAGTAAAGTCGAGCCGAGTGTTGGACTCCGAACCATCGTTAGATTAGTTCAAGGGTTGTGGGAGCAATTCCTAATGGCGAACTACTTCTAGCTCGCTTGGGAGCGAACTTACGAAGTAGAATCGAGCCAAGTGTTGGACTCCGAACCATTCAACGGCTGTAGGAGCAATTCCGAACGGCGATCTACTTCTGGCTCGCCCACGGACGAGCCGGGGAAGTAAAGTCGAGCCGAGTGTTGGACTCCGAACCATCGTTAGATTGAAGAGTTAAAAGCAGAGAGATGTAACAGTAGCAAAAATATGAAAATTTTATTTATTAATATCCAATGATCGGCTGCTTCTAAAGTTGCTAGCCGTTATTACAAGGAAAAATAAAAGAAAATTACTACAAGTAACAGGAAAGGAACGGTTCGACATCTCGAGTTACCTAGAGAGGCGTTGTTGCTCTCTCTTGGTATTTTAAGAGATGGTCGGCATTCCAAGTCCTGGGAATCTCCCTACCTTCGAGATCTTCTAGTCTGCATGTGCCGGGGCGGACTTCTTTAGAAATCTTGTAAGGTCCCTCCCAGTTCGGGGCCAATTTGCTTTTCTGACTAGGGAACGAGATGGTCAACTTTCGGAGGACCAGGTCCCCCTCTTTAAGGTCCGTTGGGCGAACTCTTTTGTTGTATGCTAGCTCGATCCTTCTTCGGTAAGCTTGTTGGCGTATGACAGCTCTCTCTCGGATTTCGTCTATCAGATCTAGACTTGCTCTGAGCTCCCTAGCGTTCTGCTCTTCCTCATAAGCTATCAGATGAGGAGAGGGTAACCCGACTTCTAGGGGGATGATGGCCTTGGACCCGTAGGTGAGATTGAATGGGCTCTCGCCTGTTGGAGTCCGCTTCATGGTGCGGTAATTCCAGAGCACGTTGGGCAGCTGATCGACCCACAAGCCTTTGGAACACTAGTCTAACCTCTTCTTAATGCCTAAAAGGATCTGTCGGTTGGCGTTTTCGGCCTGGCCATTTGACTGAGGATGAGAGACTGAGGAGAACCGGTGTTGTATGGCGAGGTCTTCACATAAAGCTCGGAAGGTAGCCCCCGTGAATTGCGTTCCGTTGTCCGTAATCAGGACCCTGGGAACGCCGAATCGGCAGATCACGCTTTTCCAGAAGAATTGAACGACCTTGTTTTCGGTGATCGTGGCCAGGGGCTCGGCCTCTATCCATTTCGAGAAGTAGTCGACTGCCACGACTAGGAACTTAAGCTGTCCGGGGGCTGGTGGAAACGGCCCTAGTAAATCCATTCCCCACATTGCGAAGGGGATCGGACTTGATAGGGAGACGAGTGGCGCTTGTGGAAGGCGTCGGATGTCGGAGTACTTCTGACAGGAGCTGCATTGCCGAACGTGTCGTTCGGCGTCCCGTAGGAGAGTGGGCCAGAAATACCCGTAGTTCAACACTTTGCGCGCCAGGGCTCTGGAGCCAGAATGGGCCCCACCGATGTCTTCATGAAGTTCTTGCAGGGCGTAGTCTGCTTGCCCGGGGGAGAGGCACCTCAGGTAGGGCCGACCGTCCACCTGGGTGAAGGAGCGTTTATATAGGATGCCTCCGATTAGTGTGTAACGCTCGGCTCGGGTTCTAACCCTTCGCGCTTCTTTGGGATCCTCGGGGAGGAGTCCGTCCCTTAGGAATTCGACGAGGGGTTTCATCCAATTGTCTTCGAGGAGGACAGGCAGGGTTTCTACGGAATCCAGTGTTTCGTCCTCTATGCTCGGCTTCAGGAGGACTTCAATCAATACGGTCTGCTCGAGACCTTGAAGGGAAGAGAAGGCTAATTTGGATAGGGCGTCGGCCTGTGCATTTTCTTCTCGGGGGATCCTTTGGATGAGGGCCTCTTCAAACAGCGCCATGAGGCTCTTGACTTTGGCTAAGTATTTAACCATCCTGTCATCACGTGCTTCATATTCGTCGAGGACCTGATTGACGACTAGCTGGGAGTCGCTAAAGATCCGCAGGCGTTGTGCCCCGGCATTTCGGACCATTCCCAGGCTGGCTATTAGCGCCTTGTATTCAGCTTCGTTGTTCGAGGCTTTGAAGTTTATACGGAGGGAGTATTGGAGGATAAAGTCATCTGGGCCTGCCAGGCTGACCCCTGCCCCGCTTCCTTCATTGCAAGAGGATCCGTCAACATAAACCGACCAGACGGGTGGTCCCTTCACTGTTTGGCTGGATTCGGGGATAGTACTCTCAACTATGAATTCGGCTAGCGCTTGAGCCTTGATCGCGGTCCGAGGCTGATAAGTTATATCGTGCTGGCTCAGCTCAATAGACCATTTCATAAGGCGACCCGAAGTCTCGGGCTTGTGCAGGACCTGTTTCAGCGGCTGGTCGGTAAAAATGACCACCGAATGGGACTGAAAGTACGGGCGAAGCTTTCTCGCGGCCATTACCAGGGCATAAGCCATCTTTTCTATCTTCGGGTATCGGAGCTCGGCGTCCCGAAGCACTTTGCTGACATAGTAGATGGGCTTCTGAGCCCGGTCTTCTTCCCTCACTAAAACTGCACTGAGGGTCTGCTCAGAGGCTGCCAGGTAGAGGTAGAGGGGTTCACCAGGGATCAGCTTGCTGAGGAGAGGGGGATTGATGAGGTAAGCCTTGAGCTGGTCGAAGGACTCCTGTTGCTGCTGCCCCCATTCGAATCCTTTACCCCCCCTGAGGGCCTTGAAGAAGGGGAGGCATTTTCCCCCGGACTTTGAGAGAAAGCGCCCTATGGCGGCAAGGCGGCCTGTTAATCTCTGAACTTCTTTAACATTTCTGGGAGGGGCCATGTCTAATATGGCCTTGATCTTTTCCGGATTTGCTTCAATTCCTCGTTGGCTAACCATGAAGCCGAGGAACTTCCCTGATGAGACGCCGAACGCACACTTGTTCGGGTTGAGTCTCATATTGTGCTTTCTCAAACGTCAAACGCTTCTTGGAGGTCGGGTACATGATCAACGCCCCGGATGCTTTTCACCAGCATGTCGTCAACATACACCTCCATGTTTCGGCCGATCTGGGCCTAGAAAACCTTGTTGACGAGGCGTTGGTATGTTGCACCTGCATTCTTGAGGCCGAACGGCATGACTCTGTAGCAATAGAGGCCTTGGTCGGTCACAAACGACGTCTTCGGGATATCCGGGGGGAACATCCGGATCTGATTGTAGCCTGAAAAGGCATCCATGAAGCTGAGGAGCTCATGTCCCGAGGTTGCATCAATCAGAGTGTCTATACTCGGAAGAGGGAAGGGATCCTTGGGGCAGGCCTTGTTGAGGTCGGTGAAATCAATACAAATCCTCCAAGTCCCATTGGACTTCTTCACCATTACTACGTTTGACAACCACTCAGGATAGTTCACCTCCTGTATGAACCGAGCCTTCAAGAGCTTATCCACCTCCTCTTTAACGGCGAGCTGACGTTCGGGGGCGAACTTACGCCTCTTCTGCTGAACCGGTTTGGACCCCGGATCAACGCTGAGGCGGTGGACTAAGAGCTCTTCGGAGATACCGGGCATATCTGCAGCTGACCAAGCGAAGAGGTCATGATTCCTTCGGATGCATTGTGCAATGTCTGAGTATAGGGCGGACGGGAGGGTCTTGCTGACAAAGAACTTGCGGGCCGGCTCCTGCTCAGAGAAGAGCACTTCCTCCAGTTCGTCCACCGGCTCGAACGTTGGTCGAGCAACATCTTGGGGGATTTCAAGAGTTTCTAAGGAGAGGACAGGTCCGAGGGTAGAGGTCATATAGCACTTGCGGGCCTGCTCCTGATTGCCCCTTACTTCTCCTATTCCGGCCCGTGTGGGAAATTTCATTTTGAGATGGTAGGCAGAAGGGACAGCTTCAAGGGCAGCCTGGCCGGGCCGACCCAAAATGACATTGTAGGCTGCTGGGACATCTACAACCATGAAGTCCATCGACTCCGTTCGGGTAGTAGGAGTTTTGCCAGCAGTTACGTCAAGGGTAATTACCCCTTCAATAGTCACTGGCACTCCCGTGAACCCATGGAGCGTGTAGCCGGCGGGCTTGAGTCTATCTCGGGAGAGCTTTAGGCCTTTGAAAGCGGCGAGGAAGAGGATGTTTACGGAGCTGCCATTATCCACTAGGATTCTCTCCACTTTGAAATTTGCCATGTGGAGACTGATGACGAGTGCGTCACAATGAGGGGTGCAGACACCTTCAAGATCTTCGTCGGAGAATGTGACGGGCACTCCGAGGCCTTTGGGAGGAGGGGTGGTTCGGACCGAGTTGACTTCTCTTATAAATGCCTTCCGAGAGGAGTTCGAGGAGCCCCCCATTGGGCCCCCATGAATGAGGTGGAGGACTCGCTCTTCCTCAAAGTCAGGCGTCTCTTCTCGTTCTGGACGCTTGTTAGCCCCCCGAGGCGGGGGAGGAAGTTCGGCTCGGTCCTTTCTTACAAACTTGGTCAGCTGCCCCCTCTGGATAAGGGCTTCTATCTCGTTCTTTAAGGCGCGACAATCGTTAGTGTCATGCCCGTGGTCCCGGTGATAACGACACCATTTTTCTTTGTCTCTCCTCTTGGCGGGGGTCTTCATCCTCGGAGCAGGAGGTATTATCCCTTCCTTTTCGACTTCCATGAGAATGGTTGAGACATTAGTGGTGAGGGGAGTGAATTTCTCGAATCTGGGGGGAGGTCGGTGCTGACCGACATTATCCTTCTGGAGCTTCTTGGCTCCTTCATCTTCTATTCCCTTTCTCTTGAACCCGGAGGAAGACCCCTCCCAGTTGGGTCGCTGCTCGGCCTCTTCGGCCCGTATGTACTTTTCACTGCGAAGGAAGAGGTCGGAAAAGTTCTGTGGAGGCTTCTTGGCGAGGGAGGAGCGGAGGTTGGAATTGAGGACATTAGATTGAAATGCTGCCGCTGCGACCGACTGGTCGAGGGATGCTATGGACCTGGCCTCGGCTGTGAACCTCTTCACATAGTCTCTCAATTTCTCCACCTTCTTCTTGTGGAGGTGCAATAGGGAGATGCTGGTCTTCTCAGCCCTACGGCTGCTTACGAAATGGGTGACGAAAAGGGTCTCGAACTGCTCGAAGGAGAATATTGAGGAGGGGGCAAGGCGAGAGTACCATTCTCGAGCTGGGCCCTTGAGAGTTGCGGGGAAGGTTTTGCAGAGGAGGGCATCGGAAGCTTGATGGAGGAGCATCAAGGTCTTAAAGCTTTCGATGTGGTCAACTGGGTCGGTCTCCCCGGTGTAAGTCTCAAATTGGGGAGGTTTGAAGCCGAACGACACAGGTGCATCCACAATGGTTCGGGAGAAAGGGGGTCAGTTAGGACGTAGGGTCCTCCCCCTAAGCTCTTCTTCTCGGTCTATCTGACCCAGGCGCCTCTCTACCTCATGAAGACGGCGGTACATGGTGTCGTCCCTCTGACGATAATCAGCCGAGCCTCTAGACTCGTCTTCGTATGAGGGAGAGCGGGGGCTACGGCGATGGTTACTTTGGGAGCGACGAGGACTTGGGGTACGCCGGGAGTTGCTAGGAGCAGGACGAGGAGATGGGGACCGTCGGCGAGGGCTTCGGACCGGAGGAGGAGATGGAATCTTGGGTGCGTTGGTGTTGGAACGGAGATTGAGAGCTTGTAGGACGGTCACTTGGAACTGCTGGAACTCGGCACGTGTGATGGGTGCCTCATTATTCCTGGGCTGTTGTCGACCTGTAGGGGAGTGGGGCCTTCTTCGGTAGTGCTCGGGGGATGCTTTCCGACCCCTCTAGTTAGGGGACCTTCTATACTCCTGGTGGCGAGGGTACCGCTCGTCCGGACGGTGTTGGCGGGAGGTTCCCTCTCGGGCCCGCTTCTCATCCAGATGGCGGCGAAGGACATCATCTTTCTGGCGGTTGAGGGCGGTATTATGGCGACCAGAGGCTCGGGGATGATGGGAGGCCATAGAGTCCGTAGAGGCGTTGTGGATGGAGACGTGTTCTTGGTGAAGAGGCTATTTTTGAGGGTTAGGACCCTTTGGGGGTGGCTGATTTGGAGGAGGAAGATCCTGTTGGAGCGGGTCTTCCGCTGGAGGAGGAAGTTGCCCCTGTTGTTGGGTAGGCTGGATGGGAACTTCTTGCTGCTGATCGGGGTTGGGTCCCCTGTTGGACCCTCTTGACCTGACTTTCCTGGGAGGCATGGCTGGAGAAGATCTGTTCACCGGGAAGAGGAGAGGTTCATATTCGTTAGTTTCCCACAGACGGCGCCAATCTGTTGCCGCTAAATTTGGTGTGGGGGCAAACAGATAGTATTTATGGATTCTTAGGGAAACTGAATAGTAAACCTGTATACCTGTTCCGTGGGGGATGATCGTCGCTCCCGCCGTACACCTGCAAAAAGTGCGAGACATCGGGGTTGTTCCCGGCGACGCACCCTCCGACGCTCAAGTCAGTAACCAGAAATGATTATGAGAGAGCGCAAAAACTGGAGAAAGATTGATTACCTCTTAATGGAGATGGGTGGGTATTTATAGGCGTCTTAGGGAACAGATTAGGAATGTGATCCCTGTGATCTGATAAGGAATATTCTCCTTGTAATCAGATTAGGAATGTAATCCCTAATCCCGGTGAAAGGATAGATATGAATCAGGGCCGTTGATTAATATTAATCAGAAACCCTAATTCTATCCTGCTGGACCGGGTTTGTTGCGGGTTGAAATCCGCACCCAGTCGTGGTGGATCCGTTTGCGGGTTATTGGATTTGTGAGAAGGAGACCCAGTACCCGCTTCAGACCCGTTTGTAGGTGAAATTATTGTTTTACCCCTGGGCTTCAGGATTCGTGTCCGATTTGGACGGTCTCGATTAAACCCCTATTTTTAGCCACATCAGTGGGATAACAGAAAGTTGAACAAAAGTCGAAGAAGAGGCTTTATATCGTTGGGCGCACTTGACCCTGTGGTCTGGCGCTGCGCTGGTCTCCCTATCGGCCTGGGTTCGAAACCCGTCAGCCCCCAAACAATTTTGTTTTGTTTTCAAAAAACCATTCAGACCCGAAGGCTGGCATATAAAGTTTCGGTCTGGTTTTCTTGACGCCAAGTCCTCTTGGACTATTAGGCTAGTGGAGGGAACCTTGGGCACTGTCTGTGTGGAGCTTGGGTTCAAAACCCGTGGCTCTCTATAACATTTTTTGTGTTTTGAAAGATTTTGAAGGGGTTTTAATGCAATTAAAAATTTGAGAAAAAATCTATTATTTTTATAAAATGAAATGGGATTTATTAAAAATAGATTTGGAAATTTTTATGTGTATTTTGAGGAATAAAAGGGACATTGAGATAAAATGAGATTTTGCCTTCAATGTTAATTATTAAAGAGTATGACTTTTTTTTTTTAAGAAGAAAAGTAAATTCTTGATATGAAGATTGATTTCTCTTAATGAGATTAAACATTTATGTTGAGTAAGAAATGTTTGATGTGAATTGAGATATGAATATGCTTGTTTGTGGTTAAAAAAAATTTATGTGATCATTTTTCCTAAAAGAAATGTGGATCTATGCTATAAACTTATGAAAAGAATTATTGTCGTAGAAAGATAGTGAATGAATTGATTGAATGATGCTAAAACAAGACATATACCAAGTTGTGAATAATTTGAAGATAAAGAATATTTTGAGTTAAGACATGATTATTGAAGGGTGTGAATACCCATGATTCTTGTACATGAAAAGTTATGATGTAGGGTTAGTAAGACATCGGGTACCGGCACTATTGATTGAAAAGAGATGAGCTATATTTTGAGATACGGCTATGGAGCTATCTCGTATTTTGTTAATTAAGTCCGGTAGGGGGTAAAACTAATTCTAAGATTGATAACTCATTCATGTCTTGAACTTAATAAATTTTAGGCACATAAGTGAAGATGTAGTAAGACCTAGGCAAATGTAAGTAGGGCACTCTATATAGTCGGGCGGTGGACTTGTTGCGGCGGTTCACCGGGGCTATAGACACAGTTGGTGGACTGTGGTTGCTCCGTGGGAGACGGAGTTTTATTTTTAAATCTGGGACTATGCGTAGTCGGGCGGACAGTTTGCCGTTCTCCATGTATATACGTATACCGGGGCTAGAGGGGAACTTGCGGGAGGTTCGCACGATGAGGAGTCTGTATAACAGTCGGGTGGGGGATTTGTTGTGGCGGTCCCTGGGGACTGGGATCCATACTCGTGGAACGTCTTAACTTTGTCTTATTACTGGGTAGTTGCCATGGCGAGGGATCGAGCCCTTTATTGTGGAGTACGTAGGCGCTTGCCCTCGTACCTATGTTGTATGAGATGCATAGAATCCGAACATGTGTGCATTAGTGTCATCCTAGTATAAAAATGTGTGCATTAGGCATTAAGGCATGACATACACTTACATGTTTAGCGTAGTCACAATTTAACACTTTATTGTTCATTCAACTTTTGTGATTTTTGTTAAAGTAATGAGATCGTTATATGTACGGCATAGAGAGGATAGCCGAGTATAACACTTTCGTCAGTTGTAAGTGACTGACGTGCCCATAGCTTGATATGCAGGTAATGAACTTTGCTATGAAGATGTTATGATGAAATCGATGACTTATTTGATAAAGTTGTACAAGTTATATTTTTGTTTTCAATGTTGTAATATTTTATTCTTCCGCTGTGTAAACAAAGATGTAAATGAACTCTGATGTATTATTGAAAAAGTTTTAATTTCCTTGTAAAATTGTACGAAGTGAAGTAAAGATCCTGTGAAATCTCGAATTCAGTTTTATTTGGAATTCGGGGCGTTACACTTACAATAACAATCATTAATAAACAAGTAATGATAGCCAATATATTTTACACACCACAAATTTAAGGGCATTGATCTGAATTACTTGATTCAAGTTCTAAGTTCTATGAGAAATTTGTTAAATTATTTATGTGTTAGCTTTAATATATGTGTTAAAACATACAACGATTGGTTATAATTATGAGACAATAAGAAAAGAGAAATTAGGGTTATAGTTTAATATCCCTACTGCTTGAGATATTATACCCTGATGATCAGAATTGGAATAATCTCAGAAACTACCACAAGACCAGCATATATGAGATAAGACTGAGTTTTGGGTATTGGGCTCTTGGCCCATTCAACCCGATTCATTAATTTACAGATAACATGTGCAACTCACATGTTTCTCTATACAATATTATACACAATAGTATTCTATATATATGTTGAGAATATACCTATATATCCAACACAACCAAACAATGTAAATCACACCAACCACACAAAACACAAAATATTTGTCCCTGTTCGGCGAACCTATTCCGGGAGAGAAATTATCGATATATTATTCAAATAGAGAAGATTCAAGAGTTACAGTACTCTCATCAAGAACCAATCTATCTTTCTATCTATCAAGCCTCACTAGAAGATACTCTATTATTTACAATGAAAAACTTTCCGATGAAGTACTACCTCTCATGGAGGTCATTACATTGTTATATAGAGATCTAGATAAACCTTAGGTTATAGTTTTGATTCAACACCGTCTGATTTACCCTGAAGATCAAACCACTATAAGATTCGTATAATCTAACATGGATCACAAACATGTTCAATCTAATCCACCAAACACTCGACCCGATACTGCAGTCGACCCGATACTACTATGCAGCCGAGAGTAGCAGCTGCTCATTGCACTGGACTGTCACATGCTTCTTAGCCCAAACGACAGCCTCCTTCAATCTCCATCTTTCGCTTCGAAACTACAGCCTCCTTCAACACTGAAGGAAGAAGAAGAAGGAATACAACCAACTAATCTACAATGAAAATGTATATTTTTTATCCAGCGGCACCTTCAAATCTCTCTTCTCTTGCTTCTTCTCTTGGTCCTTCTTATCCTCCGACAACCTCTTAGTCCCCTTCCAGCTTTCACCTCCACGCCTTCTGCACCATTATCATCTTCTTGATCACCCTTCGGACCTTCGGCTCCATTCCCTTATGCTTTCGGAGTTGGAGTTGAGTGGGTGCAGGCCCAATGAGAGGGTCTGACACACCCCAACTCCCCCTACCCCCCCCCCCCCCAACCTCTGATCCCCCTCCGCTTCCTCCGCCTCATCCACATACCTCTGGCACTCTCTCAACGGCTGCACCCTCCATCCCTACCACAAACCCTATCCCACTATTTATCCCCCCTGAGGGGGATTCCCCTAGGCTCAGACGTGCGCTCTTCCCACCGCGGGCACACCGAAGTGCACATCATCGACAGGCGGGGAGAGGCAATGTTCATCATTGCTGTCAGGAGGAGTTGAGCTCAAGGGGACGGGCCCACAGAGGGGGTCCTCCAACTAGCCACTACGGGCGTAAAAGAACCCCCCCACGTTCCGGCATCACGCTCAGAGACATCATTATGATCAGAGGGATTTAGACTGCAGTTGTCGATACCAACCAGTGATACAACACAGGAACTACCACAGGCTAAGCAATCATGAACATCACCCTCACAAAAGCTATACCAGAGAGACTCACCACCCCCACCATTACAGTGACCACCATCAACATTCAAGACACCCAAGCCATGACATCCAACACCACTCAACCTCTCCACCACAACCGAGATCACCCTCACACCACCACAATCCTCCTAATCCTACTATACCCCCAACGAAACCCACCACTCAACACCACAAACCTCCAAGTGCCTCATCTTCACACAACCCCCACCAATCACCACCAAAGGAGGAGGTCCTCGACCCTCGCAAGTCTGTCATTGTGTGGGCCCAAATAGGGGGTCCAAACGACGAGCCTAAAGAGGGTGAGGAACAGGCTCTGATTGGGGATTCGTCGGAGAGGTGGCAAGAAGTAGCCCATAAAGGAAGGAATCCCATCTCACCAACTCCAATCCAACAGGATAACAGGAAAAAACAAAGAAAAGGAAAGTGCAAACCGGTACCATGCTTCAACTGTGGAGAATTGGGTCACTATCGGGAAGAATGCACTAAAGAAGTTCGGTGCCTGAGGTGTATGAAATGGGGTCACATGTCATACACCTGCACAAACGTCGTCAGCTCCAACAACGACGACGAACGGCAGGTGTGCAGAGATAGATCACCAGACAAACCAGCCATGATTAGACTTACAAACAGTCTAGACACGATCAAGAATGAAGAAAAATGGCTATGCCAATGGTGTGTAGTGGCACGAGTGAGATCAGGAAGACCATCGGAGACCCATCTTCTCCAAGCACTGAACGCTAAGTGGCCAATGAGGGCTCATAGAGATTGGGTAACAAAGAAAATGTGTCACCTTCAATTTCTGGTATCATTCCCATCACCAGAGAAGATGATAGAGGTCACCGAAATGGGCACGCTGGAGTTTGGGCACTTCAAGATGGAGTTTAAAGTATGGTCACCGAGCTTTGGTGCAGAGCTGCCACAAGGCGACTAATTTTGAATTTGGATACATAACGTGCCACTTCATTTCTGGAAGGAGGCTCTACAAGAGATAGTCTCCAACTTCGGTACGGTGAAAGACATTGACGAGAAGACGACTCGCCGATCGGAGATCATATCGGCTAGGATACTGATCAGGAGCTGTGACATCTCCCTAATGCCGCATTTTGCCAAAGTATTCTCCTACGAGGAGTCCTACCTTAGCCGGTTTGTGCTAGACAAGTGTGTGGAGACGGAGACAGAGCTCCTTCCCATCACGTCCCCAACACCTCCCCTCTCTCTCAGAGACGGCCGCTCATACAAACAGGTAGTCTTACCGGAGTGGGATCTTACCATAGACGGGACCCATGAAGTGGAGCGGGCTCACTGAGCACTGATCAAGGCGGCTAGAGGGGTGGAGGTTTGCCGGGAGCCTGTGGCGGAGGGATCGGATGCTCAAGTCTCAGGGTCGAACACCGTTGGTCGAGAACGAAGCTTGACCAAGGGATCCAATGGCCAGGATGGAAGAAGGATGGTAGAGCGAGATCCATTTCCTGATATGGTTAATTTCACAGAGTCAGAGGCAAGACATGAAAAAGGAGGGCAAAACGTCTCCCAAAAAGGCAGTTAACCCCTGCAAGTTGGTGAGGAGAGGTGAAGAACGGAACAGAGAAGGGGGCCAGAGCATGCAGACCCTAGAAATGGCAAAATCCCACTCCGTTACGACATGAAAAGTAGCTCTCCAAAAGGGAAAAAGGTACAAGCTTTGAGACAAGGGCTGGTAAAGGAAAGCAACTGTATGGGGAAGACAACGAGCGAAGCGTTGCTTTTGGCTAGGAAGTTGGACC
Source organism: Hemerocallis citrina (assembly GCA_017893485.1). NCBI lineage: Eukaryota > Viridiplantae > Streptophyta > Magnoliopsida > Asparagales > Asphodelaceae > Hemerocallis > Hemerocallis citrina. Next base: position 193,313,086 of record CM030368.1, on the reverse strand, counting down.
CAAAGCAAAGTAGGTCGCCAAAAGGGAAAAAGTGGAGTACTTTGGGTCAAGAGCAGGAGAGGGTAGGTACCATTTTGGGGAAGACGACGAGCAAACAGTTGCTCGTAAACAGGGAAGAAGGCTCAATAGAGAGTGAAACAAACATGGGGTTTGATTCTTAGGGAAAGAGGAAGCACGCAGTTGGCAAAGAAGCATTGAGAAGTGAAGAGCCTTATGCATCGAGTGTTGCGTTCAACTCATCGATCACTGCTCCCAATGTTTCGACCACAACGCCAGCCGCTCAGAAAAAGCCACGTGACGAAGGCGACAGAGGAGACGATCTACTGCACCAAAGGCACAGAATAGGCTATGGCAGCCCTCACACAGAGCGCATTTTGAAAGCAATGGAAATTCATACTGGGCCCAAGCCCAAGGACTGGGGCTCTAAAGAGGGGAATTTATGCGGCAGTGGAGAGTCTTTATTTGGGCCCAAAGAGGGGCCCAGTTCAGGGGGAGAACAATTAATTATTTGCAAAAATGAGTGTGTCCCCATCTCACCTCTTGACCTAGATGAAGACGATCGAGACGATAGACTTAATCTCGATGATGACTGTGTTTATTTAGATGAAGAGTCGATTTAAGCGAAGGACCTGGCAGACGTGTTATCGAACATATCTCCGAAATTTTTGCCCTCGACATTCCCCCCTTGCAACCAAAGGCTCCAAGCTCGACTAAGGACATTACAGGTTTCAGGGTTCACAAAGTCGCCAAGAGGGCTATTGAGGAGTCCTTATACGACTATCTGTAGATTGCGGCAGCTGCAAAATCGGCCAAGACAAGTGACGGAGGTACATGCTCCTTCCTTACATCTATTTTTAACTTCATGACTGATAATGAGATATTTACTCTAGCCAAAATCTGTGGTCTTGCGGTTACCGATACTGATAGGAACGCTTTCCTCCTTAACAAAATTAGAGGTTGGGAGACCAATAGAGTTAACATTTTCTCGAACGCGAAATCCAGTTCGAGTCACGTTCCCTTACCTAACTATAGTTAATGGAGGCACTATTCTGGAACGTGAGGAGCCTCGGTAGGCGAGGAAAGCGAGAAATAGTCAAGGAAGTCATAGCCAAGTCAAAGGCTAACATCGTGGGTCTGCAAGAGACCAAACTATCATATATGTCTAGACTCAGTAGGTTGGGGGGTAACCGAGTCTCAGAATGGAGAATGTCCCCTTCTGTGGGGGCATCTGGGGGTATCGCTCTAGGTTTTAACCCAGACGCTTTTTCCTGTCTAGACGAGCTATACGGGCAATTTTCACTGTCGGTATTGCTCCAGTGCAAAGCCGATATGTGGACTCAATTAGTTACGGTAGTCTATGGTCTGCATACGTTTGTATCTAGAATGGCATTCTAGACAGAACTAAAAGCTATCCAGGCTCACTGGCCACACCCTTCGGTGGTGGGGAGTGATTTTAACATCACTAGATTCGCCTCTGAATACAGAGGCAGAGGAGCCAGTGAGTCGGATAGGGAAGCTTTTAATGAGTGGATCACGGACCTAGATTTGGTTGACATTCACATTTTGGATAGGCTTTTCACCTGGTCCAATATGCAAGCGTTGTCAATTCTAGCTAAACTAGATAGGATTCTTGTCTCCACTGACTGGAAGACCATATTTCCGCTGGCTTCAGCCAAATCACTCCCTAAACCAACATTGGACCATGTACCTATTTTCTTGTCTGCCGGGGAAGATCAACTCAGAAAGTCTTCAAAGTTTAGATTCAAGAAGGCATGGTTAGAAATCCAAGGCTTCCACCATATGGTCAACGAGAATTGGTCGCGCCCGACCAAGGGTGGTGAGGCGTCCGCTATATGGTGTGAAAAAATTAGCAGACTCAGGGGCAAGCTCAGGAAGTGGAACAGGACCAGGTTTGCGCTGATTTGGAGAACAAAGGAATCCCCTCTTGAAGGAATTGAGGAACTTGAGAAGACTGAAGAAACTAGGGATCTGCTGCAGGAAGAGCGGAACCGACTGCTCCAATTCTGACAAGAAATTGACCAACTCTACAGGATTGAAGAAATCAAATGGCAACAACGATCCAGAATTTCGTGGCTCAAAGAGGGAGACACGAACACATCATTCTTCCACCGAGTCGCCAATGCCCGGCGTAGATCTAACCTCATTCACTTGATCCACTCGGATTCCGGAATGGTACAAGGCGATGTTGCTATTAAGCTCAGTCCCACTTCAAGCACCTCTTTGGGCAAAAAGCGGACTTGAGAGTCCCTCTCTTTCTGGCAAGACCAAGCAGGCAACTCCGATCCTTGTCTGCAATCCCTCAAAGCACCATTCACTGAGAAGGAGGTCTGGAAGGCAGTCCAACAACTTGGAAAAGATAAAGCTCCAGGTCTAGATGGATTTCCTATACTATTCTATAGATTTTTTGGGAGGAAATCAAAGGTGACTTAATGAAGGTGTTCGTTGACTTCTATGAGCATAAACTCAAATTAGGGAGATTCAACTATGCGGAGGTTGTGCTGATTCCTAAGAAAGAAGACTCCCGACGAGTTTGAGACTTCTGCCCCATAAGCCTCTTTAACTGCTCTGTTAAGAGCATTACCAAAACTCTAGCTAACAGGTTGGGAAAGGTAATGGATGGCCTCATTAGTCAAGACCAGATGGGATTCTTCAAAGGACGATGTATTCAGGACAATATAGCAACGGCTGAAAAGACTATCCATCAATGCCACACTTCGAATTCTAAGAGCTAGCTCCTGAAGCTGGATTTTGAGAAAGCCTATGACTCTGTTGAATGAGACTGTTTGTTGGAAGTGCTTGCTGGAAAAGATTTCGGGGATAGATGGATCAGATAGATCCACACTTATCTTACCACCAGCGGAACGACTATTTTGGTAAACGGGATATCAGGCCACCTATTCTCCTGCAAACGGGGGCTCAGACAAGGAGATCCGCTCTCACCCCTTCTCTTTACCATTGTGGCAGAAGTTCTAAGATCCATGATGGTTAAGTGTAGTAGAGCAGGTTAGATCATACCAGTGGCCAAGGGAGTCAATCATCAAGGATGCTCTATACTCCAATACGCGGATGATACTCTTCTATTTGGCAATGGCAATCTAGGGGAGACTACCGTCTTCAAAGGACTTCTGTATTGTTTTGAAGCTTGGTCAGGTCTAAGGGTTAATTTCTACAAAAGCACTCTCATTCTCATTGCCCTAACTCCAGAGGAGGCCCTTGAACATGCCACAATCCTCAATTGCCCCACCGAGAGTTTCTCCATTCAGTACCTTGGATTGCCGCTAAGACCCGGAAAACTCAAAAAGGCGGATTGGCTACCCATCATTGACCGGGTTGAGAAATGGCTAGCAGGCTGGAAAGGCAAAGCCCTATCTCTGGGAGGGAGAATCACGCTTATTAATGCAGTCATCTCAAACCTTCCTAGCTATAATCTCTCCTTCTTTGAAATGCCACAATAGGTAATCCAGAAAATTGACCGGACTCGGAAACATTTCTTATGGAAAGGGGTAGACTCGGACTGAGGAGGATATCACCTCATTAGATGGGAGAAGACGTGCATGAAAAAGATACATAGAGGCCTAGGTATAATTGATCTTCGAGATATGAATCTGGCGCTACTGGATAAATGGTGGTGGAAAGTGTTCCACCCTAATAGAGAAGGGTGGCAAAAATTTGTTCAGGAATACCTGCATGGGAATGGGTCGAGAAATCTGGGCTTCAGGATAGGCCCTCGGGTTTTCTGGTTCTGGAAAGGCATCACTAAGGCATATGAACCCTTCAATAGTTGTGTGAAGTTAGCGATCGGTAACGGCAGACTCACCTGATTTTGGTGGGATAAGTGGTATGCTGATCACACACTCAGATTCATGTTCCTCGAGTTATATGAGCAGGCGGCACAACCACATTGCACGGTGGCCGCAGCCTGGAAAAGAGGCACCTGTAAGCCATCTTTCAAACAACCACTTGACCGAGGCTCTCAGCTTAGATTAACGGAACTTCAGGCCTACATCACCAACGCTGGAATTGGCTGCTCTCAGGGCCCCGATAAGAAATCCTGGGGATTGGAGAAGAACGGCAAGTTCACGGTTCGCTCCATGTACAATCGCATCCATTTTAGGGCTTGTATCCCAAAATGGTCAGCCGTCATCTGGAGAGTGAAAGCGCCGCTAAAATCAAAGCTTTCTTATGGTTGGTACTAAATGATGCGATCTTGATTATAGAAAATCTCGCTAAGCGCCAGCCGAGTGTGGACTTTCAATGCGGGTTCTGCCACGGTGCCCTGGAGACTAGAGACCATCTTTTTCTACAGTGTCCTAGGAGCAAAGCGGTACTCGTAGAGGTACTCAGCGCCCTAGGGACAACCCAATACCCTAGTACATACGAGGACCTGTGGGTAGGCCCAAAGTTCGCGTCGGAGAGGGATTCTATGAGAGAAGCGTGGTATCTCGCTTTCGCCGCAATGACCTGGCTTCTATGGCTAGACAGAAATAATCTTTACTTTCGTAGAACTTGCAATAGTATTTCTGTCAATTTGACTCACATTATGCATTTTATTTCATACCGGGCTAATGTGGCAGCAGCAGGTCCCATGGGAAGGATTGCGAGCGTATTCCAGGTAGAGGAGTTTGATGATGAGGAGATCGAAATCGGGCCGACGATCGATTGATGGCCAGCACAACCTATTATGGTCATTGATACCCACCACCCCAGAGTTTGTTGGGGGATATGATGTATTTCCTTGCGGCTACTCTATGTTTCTTTTGTCCCACCCTCCATGTTCGGGATAGAGTTTATGTACTTTTTGTTTTGTTTGTAGGATTTTGTAGTAGGCTCAGTACTCTGAGTTTGTTTTATTAATCACTTATTAATGAAACATGGTGGTCAGACTCCACCTTGAACACAGTATGTAAGACATAGTATGTTCTTGCTTCGCCCTATTCTTTTCAAATCGAACAAAGTATGTAAGACATAAACCCAACAAGATGGTCACACACAAATTGTGTATATAGATGTTAACAATGTGTTACAGAAAAGGAAAAAAAACCGTTAATGATGAAAATCTAAATAGAGAATGTACATGAAAATCAAAATAGAGAATTTATTTTTTGAAAAAAAATAGAGAATGTATTGATCGAGCACATCTTGCTTATTGTTCTCGTATTGCCTGGATAGGTGGATGAAACTACGGACGTTTAAATTTGTTAATTTGTTTGACCGTTTCCTTCCCTTCCTGTAGCTTTATATGACTACTAATTATTAATTTGTCAAAGTACACACCCACTCATGATTCTTCCACTTTGAAGTTGTAAATTTATAATTAACTGGTATAATTTAATTAAATAATTATTATTAATGATTTGTCTGGTGCTTTTAGGCCATCTCCAACCCCACTCCATTTTGACGCTGAAGTGGGGTTAGGCGTTGGATTTGGTAGGGATGGCAACTGAGCCGGGTCAACCGGCGACCCACCCGCGACCTGCCCATTGAACCCGGCCCGGTTAAGAGTTTGGCGGGTTCGGGTCGAACCCGTGTACAGTAACGGGTCGACCCGGGTCGAAGAAAACGCGAATCCAACCCGCCTAACTCGGCCCGCGAACCCGTTAAAAACTATCTAACCCGCCGCCAACCCGCGGGTCGACCCGCGGGTTACGACCCGTTGGACCCGTACGGGTCGACCCGCGGGTTACGACCCGTTGGACCCGTACGGGTCGGACGTTCGACCCGTTACGGGTCGACCGTTGACCCGCGGGTCAGCGGCCCGTTGGGCACACTGTTCAACAGAGCCCAATAACGGCTCTTTTAGCCGTTTTTTGGTTTTTTTTTATTTTTTTTGGTTTTTTTTCCTTCACATTTTTAGCCTATAAATACCCCCAAAAATCTCCTAAAAAAATCACACCTTACTCACTTACTCTCTCTACTATTATACATCATTTCTGAGGAATTTTTCAACAATTGTAGTATTCAACAAGCAAGTCTACAACGAGGCATATACACGATCAATTTTCAATCGTATCGAAATCAAAATTCAACGTCTTCAACGTCATCAACTCTCTTCAACCCTCGTCAAATCTCCTTCAAGCTCTCCTCAACTCTTCAATTGCGGAATCGGCAAAGCGCTTCTTTCTAGTTTTATTCTATTCTTATTTTCACGGTTTATTTTACATACGCGTATTCCATGGTGAACGGTACCAAAATTTTATACCTTTCTCGTTATATATTTTTTTGCGTTGTAGTTAAAATTATTATTGGTTTTTTGATCTTCTCAATCTCAACCCTCTTGTTTTTTAGATTTTTTTTTTATAATTCACCGTTCCTACATTGTGTATTTTTTTTTTACATACATTAGTACATTACTACATTATGTCTAGATCACGCGGTAGCGGTCGTAGCGGACAAGATTCCTCATCCTTTTCCCGTAGGCCACAAATTGTCCCAACTAGTGAGCTCGCCCAAGAGTACCATGATCCTCCTACCCAACAATGGGGTGCACACGACGAGGTTGTAGGTGACATACAATTAGAAGAAGAAGAAGAACAACAACAACCAACCGAAACCACACAACCCCGTAGTAGTAGGAAAAGTAGAGGAGAAACTAGTGATTGGCATAAGTTTTACGATTATATCCCGGACGAACATACTCCGGGTATAGGTTTGAAAGTTTGTAAAACATGTGGTAAAACATACAAATTCAAGATGGGTGACGGCACCGGTACAATTAGTAGACACATCCAACATAACCATAAAGACCTTCTTGCTGACCTACAAGGCCAACAAAAAAACAAATCCTAGGACCGGTCTAGTTGATAGCCACCCTTATGATCCCGATCTTGTTCCTCGGGAAATGACCCGATTAGTCATTAAGGAAGAGTTACCATTTTTCTATCCCGAGAGTAGGAACTTAGAAAATTTTAATCAAACAGCCTTAAACCCTCATTTTAGAAGAATTCCGAGAAATACTTGCAAATCGGATTGTTTTAAAATGTACATCGAAATGAAGGACGCTTTGATTCAATTTTATGGAGTTAACTTGTACAGTTAGTTTAACTTCGGATTGTTGGATAGGTGTCAACAATATTCCAACGATGGGAATAACCTGTCATTGGATCGACAATGATTGGATTCTTCAAAAAAGAATCATATCACTTGCGCCGTTGCCGTATCCCCATAGTGGCGCTGAAATAGCAAATCGTATTATAGAAATTTGTGATGTTTTTCATATTCACGATAAAATTATGTGTATTAGTTTTGATAATGCATCTAACAACAATGTAGCAATTACTACTTTAAAATCCGTGTTAAACCCTCCATCTGACAATATTTTTCATGTTAGATGTGAATGTCATATTATAAATTTATGTGTTCAAGATGCATTAAAAATAGCCGATCCAAATATAGTTAAAATTAGAAATTGTGTACATTTCATTCCATTAAGTCCAAGCATATTACAAGAATGGAAAGCTTGGTGTAGGGTTAGAAATGTACCTTTTAGAAGATTTCCAAAGGATGTTAGACACTGATGTAATTCTACTTTTGATTTACTAAATGTTGTTACCGAATATAATGCAGTTGTAAATGATTTTTGTATCGCAAAAAATATGCAGAATTTTGAAATGACTCCCTCTGATTGGTTTTTTGCCGAATCTTTGTTGAAATTTTTAGAACCTTTTAAAACCGCAACTTTAAAATTTTCAAAAACATATGAATCTACTTCTAGTAGTATTTTTATTGAATTAGTTAGCATGATGTAAACATTTAACGAAATGTTAAATGATATCAATGTTGGTGAGATTGTAAAACCTGCATACTAAATTTTTTTGAAGTATTATTTTCCTCCTCCTATGTTGATTTGTGTTGATACCGTTATGGATCCTCGTATTAAATTAGAAGGTACAAAGAGTTTGATAGAAATATTTTTTACATTACTTGGAGAAAATGTAGAATTAGTAATTGATTGCGCTACCTTTTTAGTTCAGTTTGAATCTACGTTAAATAACTTGTATGATTATTATGATAGACATTTTGCTTCTAGTAGTTCAACTTCTGTAGTTAGTTCTTCTTCTGGTACTTCTAAAGGTAAGGGTAAAAGTAGAATTGGTGATAGAACATTTAATTTACTTGACCAAATTCAATCAAAAAAACCTAGGACTAATCAACCAAATGAATTAAATTAGTATAACCAACAAGATTCTGAGCCTTCTACTTCTCCACTAGATATTTTACAATGGTAGAAAGACCATGAACACACTTTTAGTATTCTGTCAATTATGGCTAAAGATTTACTAACTCCTCATGTCTCTACAGTTGCTTCTGAGAGTGCATTTTCTTCAAGTGGCAGGGTTCTAACTGATTACAGGAATCACTTGAAGCCCGACTCGTTAGAGATGCTCGTTTGCACAGAAGACTGGCTGAAGGCTGAAGATAGGACACAAGGGAAAGCACTATCAATGTCCACAAGTGGGAGCAACTCGCCGGAACAACAACAACAACAACAACAACAATAGCTGCTTTGCTTGTAATAGCAACTCGACCGACACGTTAGGAATTGTATTATATATTTGCTTGTTATGTTAAATTAGAAAAATTGGAGTCAATTAAAATTGTATATAAGAAATATGTTATTGTATAAAGCTTATTTGTGAATTGAATTCTTCATTTCATTAGAAATTGTGAAAATTGTATAACTTAAATTCATATGAATAATATTTCAAATTTTTTTGCCAATTTCACTCTTTCAATCTTATTATTATTATTACGATTTTTAATGTTTATTAGTATTATTAGTTACTTATTATTATTATTATTATTATTATTTTAAGCTTCAAAAAAAAAACCTACCTATATAAACGGGCCAACCCGCGGGTCGACCCGACCCGACCCGGGTCGAACCCTAAAGGGTTCACGGGTTGGGTGGGCCACCTAAATCAAGTTTGGGCCCGGCCCGGCTAAGTGGCCAAACTGGCCCGAGCCCGCCCAAGTCACGTGCCAACCCGGACGGGTTCAGCCCGGTCCGGCCCGGCCCGTTCGACCCGTTTGCCATCCCTAGGATTTGGCCTCCAACCCAGCGTCACTTCTGGCGTGGATGGAGACCTGGTGAACAGTGGCGCGCCATATATGGCGCGCTACTGTTCATCCAGCGGCAATTTTTTTTTTTTTTAATTTAAAAAACTCCTAAAAGTTTTCTAATTTTTAATTAAACCCTAATTCAATATTTTCTTAACAAAGTTTATTACATTCTACTCCCAGAAATGAAAATTTAATTTATTTGTGTTCTATTGAAGGTTATTAATTAAATATTTAGTATATTTAATATTTAGAAAATAATACGAAATATCAATTACAATATGTAAAAACTTCGTACATTTTAGGACGCCTTAATTAAAATTTCATAAACATTCAAATAAAAAGCAATGCAAACTACATAATGCAAAATACAATAATGAAACTAGAAATACATTAAATTTTTTTTGGTGGCTAATTGGTTAAATACAATAAGGATCAATACATTAATTTTTTTTTGATGGCCGTTAAATAGATAAATAGTGGGGAGTTAGAAGAGAATTAATTTAAAAAGTAGATAAAAAAGAATATGCTGAGAATATTCATTTTTGGAGTTAGAAATGGAGTTATGGGTTGGAGATGAAGTTACTGTTTGATGTGACAGTTACTCCATTTTGGAGTAAAAGTTGCTCCAAAATGGAGTTGAGGGTTGGAGATGGCCTTAGAGTGTATATTGTACTATTTAACACATCATTTGATGATATTTTAATTTTAGCTTTATGTTTTTTTCTTCATAATTTCAGTGAATTTTAACCACGACCTAAAAATAAAGTATTCCTATATCATTAAAATTATTTGTGAACAAAAACTTGAAATAATTTCAATGAATTTTAACCACTTATCATACGACCTAGAAATAGAGTAATTCTTGATCATTCATAAAATATCAATTTTTTTATTGAATGATAAACGATCAAATCTAATCAAATTCACACAAATGTTTGCGTACAATTACTTTTTAAGGTCCAGATCACAGTTAATAGAGTAAATTTTTATCTCAAATAATCGAGATATAAGTTTTTAGATATTTCCCTAATTAAGTTAGCTAGGGTGACACCCTAGCTCCCTTACTCATTCAAGATAGTCTCGTAGCTCTGTTAGTTGTTGATATTATAACCGGAAGCCGTAGCAAAGTTGGTTAGAGTGTTGGTCTTATAACCCGAAGTTCGCAGTTATAGTGTTGGTCTTATACCCCGAAGATTATGGGTTCAAGCGACACCATGACAATTACTTTTTCTATGTAAGAGCATCCACAATGGTGTTTCTCATTTTGTAAAAAATGGCTGCTACAGTAGTAGCAAATAACAAATTATTTTGCAGTCGTTGTTTGTTATATTTTTCTATTTTTTAAAAAAATTTGCGTGGGACGGTATAACATTTACCGTCGCGCATTTTTTTTTTAAAAAAATGGGAGGGACGGTACATGTTATACCGTCTCACGTTTAAAAAAAAATTATAAAAAAATTTAATTATTGATTAACTATTAAATATATTAATTAAATAAAATAAATAATATAATAATACCTAAACCTAATTAAAAACTAACTAAACCTAATTTATTAAACTAACCTACCACTAATTAATCCCCCAATTCAAGGATGGTACAACATGTACTGTCCGAGAATTTGGTTTTTTTTATATATATTTTTTAAAATTTTTCTTTCATTCAATCTAGCGAATCTCGGCCGTTCATTTCAATTAAAAAAAAAATAAATAAAAAAAATTTATGGGACGGTACATGTTGTACCGTCCGACGCTATTAAAAAAAAATAAAATAATTGGGACGGTATATGTTATACCGTCTCTTATAATTTGAGAATGACAAATTCGTTTCTCAAAAATGAGAAAGAACTGTAGCCATTTTGCCAAAAAATGACAAAATAGCAAACGATTGCAGCAAGCCATTTGCCAAAAAATGGCAAATTGGCAAATATACCAAACGACTGTGGATGCTCTAACTCACTCACAATGGAGATTACATTACAAAAATCTACATATGGTAATAACCATCAAAATTCATAGAATAGAATATTATTAATTATGAGAAAAGTGAGCCTCATATAGAGTATGAGGAAATTTTTCTCATACAAAGTGATTATACTCATTTGGTGGGGTCCTTATGGAAGATCCACTCCGTCCATCATGTTTATCATACTAATGGATATAAGTGCAGAAAAAATCAAGTGGTTCGGAGGTCATTCACCAATGCATCATGTAGTTGAAAAATGAATAATTTCAACAGTAATACAAATCGAACCACAAATTGGACCCACATGATGCATTGGTGAATGACCTCCAAACTACTTGATTTTTTCTGCACATACATTTATTAGCATGATAAAAATGATGGATGAACTGGATATTCCATAAGGGTCCCATCAATTGAGTATAATCACTTTGTATGAGGAAAATTTCATCGTACAAATATGAGGCTCACATTACTCTACTAATAGTTCGGTAGCTCAGTTGGTTAGTTGGTTAGGGTGTTGGTCTTATAACCTGAAGGTCGCAGGTTTAAGCCCCCACCAGGACGATTACTTCACTATGTAACTCACTCACAATGGACATTACATTACAAAACTCTACATATGGTAATAACCGTCAAAATTCTATTCATAAATCCAAGCATTATGGAGTGTTTTTCTAGAACATCTTGCTTATTGTTCTTGTGTTCTTGCATGGTTGAATGAAGCTAACATGTCGGCCGATTAAATTAGTTATTCATTTATTTGACTGTTTCCTTCCCTTATTGTACGTAGCTTTATATGAATACTAGGTATTGATTTGTCGAGAACACAACCACTCTATGCTTGCATTTTGAAATTATGAATTGGGTAAACGTTGGAACCACCCCCCCCCCCTCTCTCTCTTTTGCCCGTACTGACCAATATTTTTGAAAATATATTAAGGGATCTAATCCACTTTCAAAAATATTTAGCGATCTAATTCATTTTTGGACACGTTAGCATAAACCGTTATTGAGAAAAATGACATAGGTTATTTAGATGCCGTTGTTTCCAATAGCGGTGTAACACCCCACATTTTTATTTAAATTTAAAAATGCATTTTTTAATTTTTGCACGTATGATGCACGTGCTAATTTATCCATCTCTAATTCCTACTCTCATTTACTAATTTTAAACATGCATAGTCCTATTTAGCCTTTTTATTTAACCATGGACCTAAAGTTAAATTCTAGCCCTTTAGATTAATTTAAGGGAGATTCCACTAGGATAATTAAACTAGTTAATTAAAATGAAAGCTCATGGGACAAGCCCATTAATAAAATCATAATTTAAGTTGAACTTGGACTAATACACGACAAGTTACAACTTTTAGTACACATTTAGAACTAAAAAAAAAAAAATTGTATGTGCTTGTGTGCATTTGCACACATGAGTTGTAGCCGGTTTTGAACCTAGGGGAGGCCGGTTTTAGGCTAGAGGGGAGGGGAAGAGTTGGGAGTTAGGTTATTTGGAGAGTTTGAGGGAAGAGTTAGGAAAGTGAAGAGGTAGAGAGTTCAAATGAGGAGTTATTAGGTGGAGATTTATGCAAATTAGACCCTAACATTGTCCTATAAATAGCACCCCATTCTCCTTCTCTTTTTACACCAAAAACAAATAAAAATAAGAGAAAGAAAAAGAAAGAGTAGAGTGTTCTTGTGCTTGGAGGGATTCTTGTACTTGGAGGAGTTCTTGCTAGAAGAAGAAGGATTGCTAGAAGCTAAGAGTGTGCTTCCACTTTTGTTCAACCTTCATTAGAGGTGGGTGTTCTTATATTTTCTAATTTTAGAACAATGCATGCTAATAATAATGAATGAGTAATATAGAAATTTTGATGTGCTAAACTAGAACAAATCTGTACTTTCGATGTAATATGAATAATTGTAAATCATGTTATGATTGGTAAATTAATTAACATCATGTTAGTTGGTAATAAGAAAAGAATAATTGATTAGTTTGTCATAAACTAATATACATGAATGTAGAGATTTTGATTATGTGTATAATTGTTGAGTTTTTCTTTTATGATAAGCAAATGAATTTTTGTAAAAATGTATTTGGTGCTCATAATTTCTCTTGGTTGTTGGAAATTGCTAGTTGTTTAAAATGAAGAAATATATTGCTTATTCATAAAAGAGAAGAAATAAACTGTGTAATTTAGATGTTTGTCTAAAAATATGATTTAGAAAATTATGTGTTTCTGTTAGAAAGTAAAACAAACTATAGTTTGATGAAAGATTGGATCAAGAGAAAAACCGAGTTTTTGTGAAGATAATAGAATAACAGAAAGACTGAACAAAAACATGATAGTATAACTCTGTATCAGTAACTACATATGGATTTCTTGGTTAGCAGAGGCTCTTTAAAACCATCACTGTAGCGCGCCTTGTCCTGGGTCACGAGTTCGAAACTCGGCAAACCCCTTTCTTTTATTTTCGTTTTTTTGAAATCCGACAACAGAGTAATTTTATTTGGGGTTTCGGGTGCTCCTTTGAAGCACTGAGTCCATGTGGACTTATTAGCTAGCGGGTGGGGGTCTTTGGGCGTCACTGTAGCTAGCGCGCGGCCTAGGTTCGAAACCTGTGGGCTGCACGTCTTTTTTTATTTTTTTGTTCTTTGATTTTTTGGGAAATTTTCAGTGGGTTTAAATGAGAATAAAATTTGAAGAATAATAATAGAATTTTTTATAAATGAAATAGAGATTATTAAAAAGAGTTGCAAATTTTTCTAGTAGATTTGAGATACAAAAAAAAGGATATTTGAGATGGAAAGTGAATTGTAACTTAAGATTTGATTAGTAAATGAAATTTATATTTTTTTTTTTGAAGAAAAAATGTGTTTGTGTGAATGAATTCTTTTGAAAAGATTATACTCTTACTTGGTTTAAGAATTGTTGAGATACATTGTATGAACTTAAATTGTTAATAAGATTTCAAGTGATGAAAGTGTGTTCATGAAAAGAATTATTAGAGTTTGAATTTGTTGATAAAATTTCATGTGATCTTGAAAGAAGTGATTTGCTTATAAAGAATATGAATAAATAAATAGATCATGAATAGTGGCAAGACATTAATCATTTGTGAATAAGTTGAAGATGAAAATATCTAAGTTAAGACGTGTTTATTGAAGGGTATGTGTACCAATGGATTCTTGTACATGAAAAAGTTGTAATTTAGAGTTAGTGAGACCTCGGGTACCGGCACTATTAAATTGAAAAGAGTTGAGATGTATTTTGAGATATGATCGTGGAGCTATCTCGTATTTTGTTGATTAAGTCCGGTAGGAGGTAAAACTAATTCTAGGTTTGGAAATTTATTCATGTCTTGAACTTAAGAATTAGGCACATAAGTGAAGATGTAGTAAACCTGGGCAAACGTAAGTGGGGCACTTTATATAGTCGGCGGTGGATTCCGAGGCTATAGACCCAGTCGGCAGTGGATTCGGGGATAGTGGTTGCTCCGTGGGAGACGGGCTTTTATTTTTAAATCCGGGATTATGATGATTGGTCAGCGATGGACTCCGGGATCATGAGTAGTCGGGTGGATGGTTTGCCATACTCCAATAAATATACGTATACCGGGGCTAGAGGGGCACTTGCGGGATGATTCGCACGATGAGGGATCTGTTATAATAGTCAGAGGTGGACTCCGGGACTGGGATCCATATTCGTGGAATGATCCAAACTTTGTCTTATTACTGGGTAGTTGTCATGGCGAGAGATCAAACCCTTTATTGTGGAGTACGTAGGTGCTTGCCCTCGGACCTATGTAGTATGTGATACATAGAATCCAAACAAGTATGCATTGGTGTCATCCTAGTATAAAATGTGTGCATTAGTCATTAAGGCATCGCATACACTGACATGTTTAGCATAGTTATATTTAACACTTTATATTCATTCAAGTTTGTGATATGTTAGAGTATTGAGATCGTTATATGTATGTCATAAAGATGATGGTCGAGTATAACATTTTTGTCAATTGTAAGTGACTGACGTGTCCACAGCTTAAATTGCAGGCAATGGACTTTCTCATGATGAAGTAAAGATATTATGATGCAGTTGATGATTTACATTGATAAAGTTGTATAAGTTGTATTTTATTTCATTGTTATGTTCTTTTATTCTTTCGCTGTGTAAACAAAAATATAAAGAACTCTGATGTATATTGAAAAGTTTTAATTTCCTTGTAAAATTGTACGAAGTGAAGTGTAAGTTCCTGTGAAATCTCGAATTCGGTCTTATTTGGAATTCGGGGCGTTACAAGCGGCATCTGTTTAAAAATAATTTTGCGTTCTGCTATTTGGAGTAATAGCATCAGTTATCTTATTCTCAATCACGTGCTCTTTGACTTGGGAAAAAAATGCAAGTGTGGAAAAAGCCTATAATAGATGCCGCTATCACCAATAATGGTATTCACATTACATATGTCGTTGTTAGGGATAACGACATCAGTTATAAGATTTTTGCATATAAATAATGACCCCCTCTTCTCCTTCCCCTTTCACTTTACATATGTTTCCAATCTCTCTCTCACTCCCGAAACCCAAAAATCCTAGAACCCTGAAACCCAAAATCCCAATTATTGGAGTGCTTTTTTACATCCCAAACAAATTCATTAAATACCCATCCATAAACCCTAATTGTGATTCCCACCTATCTCCGTTGATGTTGATATTTGGCGCTCATTCCTTCTACAACTCTTCTAAAATCCAAAAGTTTGGTATGTATTCAAAAACCATTTTCTTTGAAAATGTTCATTTTGATGATTGAGAGCTATATTAGTAGTATAGTATAAGAGATGTAGATGTGATTCATCTAAGTTGTTGTATGAATGGATTATTGTAGTTGATGTAGTCTATAATTGACAATGTTACAAGTATGAAAAAATTGTCATATATTAGAACTGCTATATTTTTAGTCATTATATTCATAGTTGTGTATGCATGAATGGATATTCATATGATATTTGTTTATATAGATAAAATATAGTGTGTGGAGATGTTGTGGTGGAGATTGTTATGAGTAGTAGTTCGAGACGAGTATTAAGAAATTGTTGTTATCTTCACATATCGTTTATTAATTTTGTTGAAGAAACATGGCTTATTAATTTGTTATCTTCACACATCGTTTATTAATATTGTTATTGACACATGTTTTTTGATGTTCACAGATAAATGGATGCTAGCCAACCATCTTCTTCCCATGCCGTGGGTGCATCATCATCGCACGCACAACAAGAAATTCTGGGTCCATTAGACCCAATCGTACTCTATTTGCAAGAAGATCATGTCTTAGGTGGTGTGGAAGGAGAGACCGAGAATATGAGTTTCCGAATGCACATCATATTACCGATGCACCCTTGTATACACAACTATTTGGTAAATTGCGGGTTCTATGGAATGTCCATGTTGGCCAAAGTAAAATGCGACCATTCATTACTTAGTCTAGTATCTAAAAACTGCTTTTCTCGTTCTTGTGGAGCGATGGAGGCCGGAGACACACACGTTCCACCTACTCGTTGGTGAGATGACGGTCACGCTACAAGATATAGCCATCATATCGGGTCTTTCAATCGATGGGGTGGCGGTGACTGGAAACCTCATGTTCAATAAAGTAATGTTGGTTAGAGATTATCTTGGGAGGAAGGTTGAAGAGAACGATAAAGGAGTATTCATCGGCGAATCAATCTGACGTTCGTAGATCTTTTCAGAGATTAACAATAGTTTGGGAGAGGAACCGACGGACTTTGAAATTCAACGTTACATGCGGGCGTATCTTATGTAGATGATCGGAGGTATTCTCTTTCCGAATTCTTCCGGTGATGTAGTCCATTTAATGTACCTTACTTTGATTGCTGACATACATATAGCCAGCCGATATAGTTGGGAAAGTGCGGCATTGACTTCTCTTTACCGTGCCATGTGCAATGGTTCAATGGGCCAATCCAAATGATGGGGCCAATGGGAATATTACAAATTTGGTGTTGGGAACGAATACACCTCGGCCGGCCCCGAGTAACTGTTCTTTCAAATAATTGGAGTGCTTGAAGATAATTTAGTGTTGATGGCTTTTTGGGTGTGTATTGGACCGGTAAACTCACGTGGAGAGATAACCCACGTGGTGTGTTGATGTATTATAGGGATGAGCTCGATCAACTTCGGAAAGAGTACATCAATTGGACACCGTACACGGCCGAAAGGGTAGAACGTCTACCCCCACTGCGCATGGCAAACAATCAACTTTGGTTGACACGAGATCCACTTATAAATTTATCTGTCGTTGAGTTCTATTATGCCGATCGAGTCCTCCGACAATTCAATGCACAACAGTTTTTTCCGGAGAATAGGATGTACGACCGAAGACTTCACAATATTACCGGTTAAGGTCGATTACCGAGTATGGATTGGGCTGATCACCACCGCTCAAATGTAGCAATGTGGAATGAGAGAAAATATAATTTGGTGGTAGAAGGGATTGTACCATACGACAGGTAGAGAAGCTTATATGGCGTAGTACCGTCGTATTACATGTTTGTTTATTGCTCCACGATCTGCTATCCCCGCGGGTATCCAAATACCGATCCCGAAGCACCAAGTCGAACCACAACCGGCGCATTCCACTTTGCAACCGGTGTATCAACCAAAGGCCTCCTCGAACTGACTCATGGTAAAATTATGTTTTTGTTAACAAATATTATTTTAAAATTTTCGTGGACATTTTGATTATAATTGTTTAACAAATTTTGGTTTACTTCTTTTATTATATTTTTTTGGTGTTGTAGATTGACAACACATGATATATTACACGGAAATGTGTTCTAGTGTTGAAAAACAATGCTTTGAAAGCTTGCAAGGAGATAGCCCAAGAAATCCTCCATCCATATCGTTTATCACTTGAAGAGGTTGGAGACGGCCTAGCCTTCGCTGCACTTTTAGGATCAACCAAAGTTACAACTTAACCGCCCCGACCAACTACCAGACGAGATCAACCCCCCCCCCCCCCCCCCCCCCCCCCCCCCACCAAAAAGACAAGTTCAACATTCCTCACCACCACCAAGACAAGGTCAATCTCCCCCACCACCATCTAGACAAACGGAATCTTCATCTTCACATGGGCAACGGCGGAAGAGTATCCGACATCCTCTTGCAGCTTCTGAATTAGCATCACAAGAGATTGCAGAAGAAGAAGCGGAGCATGAAGAAGTGATTGGTCCCAGTGTACATGGGACACAAGATATTGTAGAACGTAGGAGGAGAGTCCCATATCAGAAGATGAGACAGCCACAACACTATATGCCTAGTTAGGTTAAATGTGGAAATGTGTAATTTTGTAACTGTTGACTTGCACAATTATTGGGATATGTTTTATCTACTATATTTTGTAAATTTGTTAACCTTGGTTGAATGTCAACTTTTGCCTTTTATATTGTGTTGTAAATATAAAACTTTATGCTATGTATTTGCCGTTGAATTGTTTATTGGTGTTAATTATTATGTTTATTTTATGGTGTTCATAATTGCATTTGTTGATCATATTCAAATTGAAGTCTTGAACTACTTGGATTAGATATGTGAATGTTTGTGCATATTTTGAAGCAAATTTAAAATAACAGATGCCGTTGTTGGGAATAACAACATCAGATACCTGTAACGTTATTCCCAACAACGGCAACAGTTCAAAACTTTATTTTAAATTTTAGTCTTACTTGGTGCTGCTTTCTAGAACTACGACAACAGTTACACTGTTTCCATTGTTTAAAAAAACGACATCAGCTATTTTTTGGGTGGGACAAATTGGCTGCCAATCTCTCTGCCTCCATAGTCGTTCTTTGCGATAACGACATCAGTTCAAAACATGTCGTTATTCTAAACAACAACATCAGTTAAATCAAATTTTAACTAACAAATAGCTTCTCTTCCAAGTTCTTTGCCTTCACAGTCGTTTTTTTCAATAATGACATCAAAATAACGGATGCCGTTGTTTGGAACATCGGCAATAGTTAAAATTTGACAGATAATCTTGGTAAGTTAAAAATTTGAACTGTTGTCGTTGTTCAAAATAACGACATCTGTTTTTTGATGTCGTTATTGACATTTCGGCTGTGGACCCAGATAAATTAGCAGAGAAGGTACTTGGAGGGAAAATTTTGATTTAAATGATGCCGTTGTTCAGAATAATGGTATTATTTGTATTGATGTCGTTGTCGCAAAGAACGTCTGTGGAGGCAGAGAGTTTGGCAGCCAATTTGTCCCACCCAAAAAATAAAGATAACTGATGCCGTTGTTTTAATCAACGACAACAGTTTAACAATTAACGTTGTTCTGGAAAGCGACACTAAGATTAAAATTTAAAATAGATTGTGCATGTTTTGAACTGTTGCCGTTGTTGGGAATAACGTTACAAGTATCTGATGTCGTTATTCCCAACAACAACATATGCTATTTTAAATATGCTTTAAAATATGCACAAACATTCACATATTTAATTTTCATGTATCACAATCATATCTCTCAGACTCAACTTGACATAATCATATATTACAAAAAATGTTCATCACATCCAACTTCAACAAATCATAATAAGTTACGGATACATATTACAAAATTTGTAACTCATGAGAGTTACGCATATTAGGATATGATACAAACACCGGAAAATATTCTGTGGTAATAGGTTCTGTTGGAGTGGTGCTAATGTCTTCTTTTGTATATGGTATTCTTGCATGTGACTCGACAGATGGTTTCAAACTCGCAGCTGGGCTTGGACGTGGAATAACAACTGGCCTAGTGTTTGGAAGCTTCATTTACTCAATATATAACCCCAATGCAGTACAACTACAATTTGGATCAAGTGTCCTAACAATCAGATCTCAAAGAATTATCATTATCTACGGGAACCACGTTCCATGAAATATTGCACTTCTCCTTTACCAGCAGCATAACGGGCTTTAATTTTGACACTCAATTCACCTCTATCCCAATTCGTAACCTCAAATATATTATCTACTAGTTGTGAGTATATAAAGTTACGGGGAGCCCAAATAATGGCAGGTTCAACATCGCTATAACAATATCCAATCTGCAGATCTCGAATTATTTCCCCCTCAAAATATAACCAAATAGGTATATCATATTCCATATCTAAATATAAAGATTCACACATATTCAACTCATTAACTACTCATAAGCATAACCTATGCATACATATAAAACATATGATTATAATAATACCTTCAAATTAGACCGTATTTTGGATAGCTTGAAAATACGTCGTGGATGAAGAATGAGATGAGAGTGAGAGTGAGGAGGTAGGATATATTAAGTTTGAAAGGAAACAATTGTGAGATTTTGGGTTCTAGGGTTTTTGAGTTTCGGGAGTTAGAGAGATTGGAAACAGATGTAAAGTGAAGGGGGAATGAGAAGAGGGAGCCACTGTTTATATGCAAAAAATTCTATAACTGATGCCGTTATATCTAACAACGACATTTGTAATGCGAATATCGTTGGGTGATAGCGACTTCTGTTATAGGTTTTTTCCACACTTGCAAAAAAAAATTCAAGTCAGAGAGCACGCGATTGAGAATAAGATGATTGATGCCGTTACTCCAAATAGCGGCACGCGAAATTATTTTTAAACAGATGCCGTTTTTGAAAACAACGACATCTAAATAACCTATGCCGTTTTTTTCCCAATAACGATTTATGCTGATGTGTCCAAAACTAGTCAGATCGCTAAATATTTTCGAAAGTGGGTCACATTCTCAATATATTCAAAAAGTGGGTCAGTACGGCAAAAAATTCCCCTCCCCCCCTCCCACCAGTGCGAAAACTGTTGGAGTTTTCATTCACATGTTTTGCACGTATTTTCGTTATAGGACAAATATACACTTCACTTAAAACAGAAGTTCCAATTATATATTTTTTAGCCTTAAACAAGATCAGAGAGCTTAATCGAAGCTAACTAAAAATTAACATCCCAAATCCATATTAAAAGCCACACCCTCATGGTTATGGACATGTTTAGATGAGATTATCGGAAAAATTAATGGTAAATAAACTTCATCAAAACCCAGTACTCATCCCAAGTGCAGAAAATCCAACTCAATCAAAGTGCAACCTTTAGCAAGACATAGAAGCAGAAAAATCTCATCTTTGTATTGATCTCATCCCAAGCATTCATGTAAACCACAACCATCTTCTAAAATTTAACCACCAAATTTGATCTTTTATAAATCTAAGCACACATGTAAACCTCTCTAAATTGGATGATTCACTTCAAATTAGTAAGGGTACAATGGTCCTAACGATATAAAGAAAATCACATGTAAAATATGTAAACACCGTCTCTAACAGTTTTTCAAGCGCCATGACCCTAGGGATGCTTTCGGATCGAATACTAACTATACCAACATTTGTATCTGCATTTGAAAGACGGATTTGGATACAAATACATATTTGACTCAGAAAAAAATTATATCTGTATCGATCCGCAAATTTCGGATATGGATGTGAATCAGATATGGTCTAACGGATAATGGATACTAATTCAAATATCAAGCAGAAAAAGAGAATTGAAAATGGGCTATATTTCTTCATACTTGTTACAATAATATTCTTCTCCTTTTATAGAAAAGAGATCTACATACAAAGCACGTGTGATATTTTCCTTCAACAGACTAACTCAATGGCTTAGATGGAAGTTACAAATGTAAATACTTCATTCTTTTTTATAAGATCTAATTAACCACTTAACAATTACAAAAGACAATGAACAAGAGAGTCAGAGTCCATTGTAAATCGCTCGGGGGGGGGGGGGGGGGGGGGGGGGGGGGGGGGAAGAGTGATCGTGCGGAATTTAAAAAATTAAAATAAAGTAAAGTAAATGCAAGAGTGATAAGAAAATCAAACACAGATGACGCAGCGATATAACGTGGTTCGACCCCCCAGGTCTACGTCCCACCACCTACTTATAGCAATTCTCCGTCACAAGCGTTCCACAATTCTTAAAACCCTTGTACACTGATTCTCGGATTTCAGGCCGCGAGACCTATTACACCCACATGACTTCTAATCCAAGTCCCGTCAATCTCACTGAAGTGGAAATGAAAAGAAAAGAACCTCAAGATCGTTAATGATCTTGACTGAAGAATACAACCAAATAAACGATCACACTCGGATTGATTTACTGAAGGATTAGTTCACAAGAATTTAATCAGAAGTGATTAGGTCAGCAAGACAGAATGGATTCGTCAATATTAATAGACGGGGAAGAGTATCAATCCAAAAATGGAAACGATACTTTCCAAGAATATACACAGCGCAGTGTGCGGTCGACCGTCATATGGTGCGGTCGACCGTTCAGCTCTCTGACGTAAAGTAGAGAGGTGAAAGGTCGACTGCTCCTCGAACAACTCAAGTTGCGGTCGACCGGTCATGCGCTGTTTATTTCGAATCACCATGTTTTTCTTACTATAAACTAATCTCTCTTTAATCAATCTTATACAATTATATTCTCACGAAAATAGAAAGAAAAATTCAGTTCTTGATAACTTCCTCTTTTTCTTGTGAACCAATTAATCAAGAATTCCTTTTGAATATCTTCCTCTTTTGCTTCTGTTTGCCATTATTCTTTGTTGCTTTCCTTGTTTGTATATTTGTGAATCTCTCTTGGATCTCTTTTTGATATTCTTTGATCCTGAAAATCTGACACACTAAATTCAAACATATTAGTATGAGTGAGTACGTTTTGTGCACACCAAACTAGAAGTCAACAATCTCTCCCTTTTGGTGTGAACAAAACATGCATGAATGTTTGAAATTTTAAAGCACAATATATGAATACTCCCCCTGAATTTAGCACATCCTGTAATACAGATTTTCATTTAAATAATTTGAAGATTTATGAAAATTTGAAGAAAGCATATTGAGAACGTTCAATAATTCTCCCCCTTTTTGGAACACACCAAGAGGGGATATACAAAAAATAAGCCTTGGAAAGTTCGTAGAATCAATTATCAATGAAAACACCAAAGAGAAAACATATTATGATATTATCAATGAATACAATCTTGTAAAACCAATGGAAGAGTATCTTCTTACATGATACCGTTGATAGCGAAAATCTTTGCTATACAGTGAGAGCTCTTCATAATATCATAGACTCGAGACTCTTCCCAATACACATGAAAACAACAAAAGAAAAAACAAATATTTGCGAGAGGAACATTAATTTTAGAAAATATAGGCCAGAGAGAGAACCGGTCGACCGTACTCTGCGGTTCTTAAAAAGAGTTCAAGAGAGCGTACCGGTCGACCATACGGCCGACCGCAAAACCAACATAACTCACAGAGGGCAAACCGGTCGACCGTTTGGTCGACCGCAGATACTGAGAGACCATTTTTGCTTATAAGGAGGATCTCTTTTGATGAATTCAGGAAGAGCAGTGTATGGGGAAAATGAACCATTTGTAGGGGTTATAGAGAATGTCTTATACTGATATATATATATAGATCTATGATAAAAATCCCTTTTCCTGGTTGCTCTGGAACATTGCAAAAGCATGTAGAAGTTAAATACTTTGGTGAATAGAAGTATGTACAAGCTACATCTATAAAATCCTTCTTTTGTTGATATGCATCAAGAAGAAATGGGTCCTATGTAGGTATATAGAAAATTGATTCTCTATGCATGCACAACACTCAACTACTGCTTAATCACATATACTGGATGAGTCAATAAAGATGAACTCTTGTTCATATGTGCACCTGCATAGCAAACTGCAGCAAGAAACCATATACTTAACATCTTATCTGTTATTTGAAAACATAGGACTGGTTTACTTGATAGTAATCAAGTATATTGGAACTTTCAAAGCATCAATGCTAGCATATGTAAATTTATGCAAGTTTTTGACAGATAGCACTTAAGTCATGTAAAGATAAAGTCTAAGTCATCACATATTTAGATAATGCATACATTGAGATGAAACATTTGCAATTACAATTAAGCCTACTCATCATCATCATCATCTTCTTCTTCTTCTTCTTCTTCACTTTCCTTTTCCTCATCATTGGGAGGAGGAAGAATCTCCAAATCATCCTTATTTTGCAAGAATTCAAGTGTATTGACATAGTACTTGTAGACTTATGTTTGATGAGCAGCAAACTGCTCATAGGTCACGAATGATGATGATGAGGAGGAAGAGGCATTTTTGCGACGCAAGGAGGAAGGAACTCGTGGTGCTTGTTTCGCTTGTCGTGCTTGTTGTTGGGCTTGACAGCGGTGAGCCCGCTGATTAAACGGAACATCAATACCCATTTGTTGAGGGAGGATGGGCATAGGACTTTTACTGTGCAAATAATTCCCGACTTCAATACGGGAGTCAATGGCGAGGTTGTAGATGAGTGAGCTAAAGGAAGACCACGATTTGACGTGGTAGCATAATTCATCGTACGAATAATGAATGTGGCAAGGTCAAATTTATACTCCCCCAGAATAAGAAAGATGATGAATGATTGATCGACCCTGATTTCTGATTTATCATTTTTTTTAGGCCAGATATCAGCATTAATAATTTTATTGAGAACACGAGCGATATCGGTAAAGTTGGTAGGAGCGGGATAAGGAAGATGAGAAAATTCTTGTTGGACAATCATTGATTTAACAATATTTTCATTGTGACCGGACTTATAATTGAGAGTTTTAAAGTCTAGGTGATATGCATCAAACTCCCCTTTGGGAAACTCGTATCTCCCTCGGAGATATTCGGGATTGATTTTAACCCTACGGCCAAGGATGACAGAAGAGAGTGTAAGATCATCATCTTGAAGCCCCTCAAGATTTGCATAGAATTGTTGAGTTAAAGACTCGGAGTGAGTGCTAGGGGCAGCAAGATAGTTTTCCCATCCAAACTCCCTAAGAATTCTAACCATGACTGAGAATTGCCCACCCAAGGATGATAGGTTAATAACCCGATTTGCAACAACGGGGACATTATAGAGAGAAGAGAAGTAAAGATCAGCACACTGTGAGTTGCAGAAAATTATACCGTTTTTAGTAACGGATTTGGAAGCAGCAACTTTCTTGCCCTTCGATTTGTGAGAGGAGGAAGCCATTGAGACAGAGGATAAGGGAGTTCTTGAAATATTTTGATGAAGAACTTAAGAGAAGAGAGTTTACTAGATGGGTTTGGAGGCTAGGGTTTCTTTGTGAGGTTGAGAGGTTGGGGTGAAGGAGTATTTATATTGGAGAGGGAATAGGCATATCAGCCGACTTGAACGGTCGACCGGTTCAACAATATGATCGACCGCTCAACACTACATAAAAGGTTTTGAATTAGCAATTTGTGACAGAGGGGTAGACGGTCGACCGTTCGGTCGACTGGTCCAGTTTCGCCATAAAAGAGATTTTAGGAGGTACGGTCGAACGCTCGGTCGACCGGTTACTCACCTTTTGAAGCACAATTCATAAATCATTGTTTATTGTAAATTCAAGAAAATATAGATTTTACCAGGTGTTGTGCTTGTTTGAAGAACACCGTTCTTCACTTATTTCCTTGATAGAGATGCAGAATACTACTATGCCTGTTGAGATTTGTGCGTCTTCTATCAAGGTTTCTACACTTTTTCTACGTTGAAAACATCGTACTGCTCACCTGTATGTTTGTAGGAATCCATGTGAGCTTTGAGTCTGCATCAACATTCTTTCTTATTCAGACAAGATTAGTGTTCATTTTTAGTGAACAGTTATAAGAAATATGCCATAGTCTACAGCAGAAATTACATGTGATTCGATTATGCCTTGAGTCATTCACCCTTGCATAGCTTTGGATTGGTTTATGTTTTAGTTGGATTTTATGCAAGTGCGTGTGACTTGATGATTTACATTTTTGATAATGTATTGGTTCTTCGTAACCAAGCCCTCGATTATCATGATAGGATCTTGAATCTTTTGTAATAAAGTAACTGGGCCCTTCATGTTTTCAAGCTCAATTACCTTTTTACACAGTCTTTTTCTAGTCATCTCATCGTCTTTTGTATTCCAATGAAGAGTATATAGTGTGGCATCAAGAATCCTATTTTGTTCAAGGGCTTCATTACATCCTTCCACTACTTCATCAAATTTTCTTTTACATTCATCTAAATCATTTGTGAGCTTGGAAATATAAACAGATTTCTCCTGAATCTCTTTTAAGTGATCATCATGCTTTGCTAGCGATTCACAAATTTGTTATTTTAAAATCTCATTTTCTTCTAGCAAAATATTATGATCTTTTTGACACGACTCAAGTTTTTCCAAAATTAGGGCATTCTTAGTTTTCAGTTTGTGATTTTTTGTTATGCAAGCATCATGTATTTTATTAGAATTTTGTTTATATTGCCTAAGTTCACGACTTAGTTTCTTGGCATAGTCTTTCGAACCATTACACATATCTACGAGTTCATCATAAGTTGGTTGTTCGAATACCTCTTCTTGAGAATGTGATTGCACCTCACCACTCCCAAGAGCCATGAAGCCGACGTCGTCGTGGCTTTGCTCTTCCTCACTTGAGTCCGAGTCTAGCCAAGTTGCCTTTAGGGCCTTCTTCTTCTGACTTGGATTTGAGCGATAATATTTCCTGTTCCTGTCTTGTTGACTGGGACAGTTTGTACGGATGTGTCCGGGCTTCTTGCACTTGTAGCACACATCCTTCTCCTCCTTTTCCCTTTCCTCTTGATACCTGCCATACTTTTTATTTTGAAGGTACTTATGAAATTGTCTTGTTAATAGAGCAATTTTCTCGTCTGACTCCTCATGATCTGAACCAGCTTTTGATGGTCGGACCTTTTCTGCCTTTAGTGCAATGGATTTCTCCTCAGTCTTTGGTTCAATACCGATATTTTGCCTGTATCTTTTTGTCTCCAACATTTTCATCTCGTACGTCTTTAGCTTTCTTTATAGTAGTCAAATCCCTTCTCTTCGAGAGTCTCTCTCATTATCGCGGCCTTAACGTCCCACTCTGGTGTGAGACAGCTTATGAGATTTCCGAACTTTCGGTTATCATCAAGCCCCTTACCCAAGCTCTCAAGTTCGTGGGCAATGATATCGAAACGTACGAGCATTTGGTCCACATTTTCACCTAGAAACATGCGAAATACATCAAATTTATAGAAACACAATTTCACTTTAGCTTTTACCTCGGAAGCGGTTCCTTCATGCCGCTTCAGCATGTTGTTCCAGATCTCGTCGGCTGTTTTGCAGTTACACCCGCATCGCATTAGCTCTTCATTGTTCAACCCTGCATAAAGATCAGTCATGGCTTTGGAATTTTTCGTTTTGAGAGATAACTCCGCCGGTATGAATGCCTTCTTTCCATCGCTAACTGAGATTTCTGTTTTGTCGATACATACATTCCATACCTCTTCTCCAAGCATCTGTAAAAAATGAGACATACGAACTTTCAGACGTCATAGCATTTTTCATCAAAAATGGTGATCGTGTAAGACTTGTCCCATTGGAGACGAAAGGCTCCGATGAGTACAAGTTTTTGGGAGGAGGGATTTCGGCCATTGGACCTTTTGCTTAAGCTTTTAAGCCTTTTATAAGCACCTCGCTCTAATACCACTATAAATCACCCTGTGGGGGGGGGGGGGGGTGAATAGAGTGATCGTGCGGAATTAAAAAAATTGAAATAAAGTAAAGTAAATGCAAGAGTGATAAGAAAATCAAACACAGATGACACAGCGATATAATGTGGTTCGACCCCCATATCTACGTCCACACCACCTACTTGTAGCAATTCTCTGCCGCAAGCGTTCCACTATACTTAAAACCCTTGTACAGTGATTCTCGAATTCAGGCCGAGAGACCTATTACACCCACAGGACTTCTAATCCAAGTCCCGTCAATCTTACCGAAGTGGAAATGAAAAGAAAAGAACCTCAAGATCGTTAATAATTTTGACTGAAGAATACAACCAAATAAACGCTCACACTCTGATTGATTTACTGAAGGATTAGTTATCAAGAATTTTATCAGAAGTGATTAAGTCAGCAAGACAGAATGGATTCGTCAATATTAATAGACAGGAAAGAGTATCAATCCAAAAATGGAAACGATACTTTCCAATAATATACACAGCGCAGTGTGCGGTTGACCGTCATATTGGTGCGGTCGACCGTTCAGCTCTCTGACGTAAAGTAGAGAGGTGAAAGGTCGACTGATCCTCGAACAACTCAAGTTGCGGTCGACTGCCATGCGGTCGACCGGTCACTGAGTGCGGTCGACCGGTCATGCGCTGTTTATTCCGAATCCACCCTGTTTTTCTTACCATAAACTAATCACACTTTAATCAATCTTATACAATTATAATCTCACGAAAATAGAAAGAAAATTTCAAATCTTGATAACTTCCTCTTTTGCTTGTGAACCAATTAATTAAGAATTCCTTTTGAATATCTTCCTCTTTTGCTTGTGTTTGCCATTATTCTTTGATTTTTTCCTTGTTTGTATATTTGTGAATCTCTCTTGGATCTCTTTTTGATATTCTTTGATCCTGAAAATCTGACACACTAAATTCAAACTTATTAGTATGAGTGAGCACGTTTTGTGCACACCAAACTAGAAGTCAACATCCATGATGTCTTGAGGCAATAAAAAGATGGAGCATCCAAGGCCACACTGATAATATAAGTAGCATTCAACCTCTTTTCCTCATCTTCATTCCAATGATTTAGGCAGTGTGAGAAAAAACACATATTGAAACTTGCACTTGATAAGAGGGAAACCAGCATGGCTTAGATGTCCCAATTCCTACATAATTGAGAACAATTACTCTTTTTTTCTTGAACTAGAAAAAACTTACTGGTTTCTCCCTTGCTAACAAAATAATTAAAGGCACCATAAAATATCAATCTACTAAACTATCAAATTATAAGTTAGACAACTGTAATTCACATCTACTGATATCTAAAACCAACAATGAGAATAGATGCTGAAGCAACAATACGCAGACAACAAGCTTGTAGATTCAATTATTTTTGGTAAAATAAAATAAGAAATGATAAGAACAGAAGGTAAAGATAACTTTTGTACTGCAGGTAATCAATTAAGAATAAAAATCTTACCAAGTATGAGCTTCTTATTCCCCGGAACAATGTCACATCTAGTCACATTAACTACGGAGAACTTCAACTGTTTTCCAATTCTTACAACTTGGCTGCAGTTTTCGGAGTAGGGTTTCGATGAGTGGGGGATTTAGGGGGGTTGCGAAGCTCGGGTTAGGATGAAAGAAGTGAGTTATTATGGAGTAAGGTGGAGGAAGATATTCGTTGGATTCAGGGAATTAGGGGTGAACTCGGAGCTAGGGTTTCTTGATTCGGTGATTTGGAGCGAGCTTAAAAAATCGGGTTCAGAAAAGGAGGGAAATGAGAGAGAAGATGAGAGGGGCGTGGATTTATGGGACGTCAGGATTTAGGGGACTACATCGGGAGCTGCTAGGGTTTGGAGTTCGGGTTCGAAGAGAGAGGGAAGTGAGACAAAGAAGAAGATGATAACGGTGAGAGTGAGAAAGAGAACAAGCAAAATGACCAAACTACCCTTAATAGGAATGGAGAAGTGGAAGAAATCATAACCGTCCAATCATGATCATAAGATCGGACGGCCAGGGGAACATTTGCATATATATATTTATAATAAATAAATAAATAAATAAATAAATAAATAAATAAATAAATAAATATAAATAAATAAATAAATAAATAAATAAATAAATAAATAAATAAATGAATATATATATATATTATAAATAAATAAATAAATAAATATTAAATTTGTGGATATCCATTTCTGAATCTGTTTGTTTGAGGGATATCCGTATCCGTATCAGAATTTTTTTGGATTTGAATATCTGAATCCGTATCCGTATCCGCTAAAATTTCATATTCGGATACAAATCAGATCAGATATATCCTTATCCGAGAGTATTTCTACATGACTCCTACGGGGTTTACACGTTTACCAGAAAAGATAGGAGGGTTTCTACATTTAAATTTATAACTAACTGATGCTGCTGATTTAGAGGTGGGACTAACATATGTGAGTTCTTATTATTTGTAAAGGGAGAGATAGATCTTAACTACAGATCTTGATCTGAGATGATGATTTGGTGAGAAGCAGAAGAGGGGCAGAAGAGGGGGTGCTGCTGGTAGCTGGCCGCCCTGAGTACCTGCAAAATGCCTAGAGACACCAAGGGTGATCCAGGCGACAGACCCTCTGACGATCTAGCCAGTCACTAGAAAAAGTGGAGCTAGGGTTTCAGCGGAGAAAAAGTCATTACCTACAGAAAGGGGGAGTGGGTCTGGTATTTATAGGCAGAGAGTGGGAGCCTTAACCCTAATGGGCCGGGGTGACCCGCTTTTGTGGGCCTGAAGCAGTAAAAGGCCCATTGAATCCTCAAGCTTGATGATAAGAAATAAGCCAATTTTTGAGGGGATCAGACAGCTCTGATTGTGCTAGATTATTTACACACATCATAGGCCCCCCACTCCTGGAGAGTTGTAGGTATTAGCCGTCGAGGATTAGTCCGTCCTTGTGAGAAGATCGGCAGGCAGTGTGCATGAGGATAGGATGGAAGATCCCTATTGATAGTGACATGAGGTCGGGGCCGAGCTCTGTGACGACCGAGCTCCAACCTCCGAGCGCCGAGCACCGAGCATTGTGTGTAAGCAGGAGCTAGTTCAAGATTAACGTTGAGCACCGAGCGCTGAGTGCCAAGCGCTGATCGTCGAGCTTTGTGCCAAGGACATTGGCTGGCTCGAGGTTAAGCTGAGTGTCGAGCGTGGTCGACTTGTAGGAGAGACAGATGCTGGCTCGAGGTTCATGTTGAGCGTCGAGCATGATCGGCTTGTGGGAAAGATGGATGCTGGCTCGAGGTTCATGTTGAGCGTCGAGCGTGACCGACTGTGAGAAAGACAGATGCTAGCTCGAGATTCATGCCGCGTGTCGAGTGTGATCGACTTTTTGAGAAAGCTAGATGCTAGCTCGAGGTTCATGTCGAGCGTCGAGCATGATCGACTTTTGGGAAAGACAAATGCTAGCTCGAGGTTCATGCCGAGTGTTGAGCATGGTCGACTTGTGGGAAAACAGTAGCTAGCTCGAGATTCATGCCGTGCGTCGAGCGTAATCGACTTGTGGGAAAGCCAGTAGCTAGCTCGAGGTTAATGCCGAGCGTCGAGCGTGGTCGACTTGTGGGAGAGACATTGTAACGCCCGTTCTCGTTTATACAGGTTTGTAATTATTTTTCTTCGCATTCATGAATTTCAAAATTTTAAGTAAATCATACTATTCTGTTGAATCCAATTTCTTTCTTTTGGACATCCAGTTATATTGCTAGAAATTTCAATCTATTACCTTTCTTGTTGATTATATGTTTTAAACCCAAACTATATTTCATTCTATAATTGTATTTATTTTCTTACTTGATTATTTTTTTTGATAACGAAGATAGAATAATTAGATTCCAGCCCAATCTATAAATGATTAAACTAAAGTAGATTACAAAGAGATACAATTTTACCAAAAGTAAAGCAATAAACGCACAATAAAGGCAAAGAATAACAAAACACACTAGCAATTGAGTTCATTGCCAAAACAGGACAACACAAAGAGAAAACAGCGCCAGAGGCCAGGCCACAACCGAGGCAATCAGAGCAAGGGTGAAGACAAATGCAAAGCCGAACCCCAAGGCTCCGGCCGAACACTGAAGCAGCGGAACTCCTGAAAATAGCAATGCATGGGTACTCCAAACGGAACCGAAACTCAATGAAACCACGGCGTCGAGGCCACCGAGCAACAGCCCTTCCAGTGAAGTGAAGAACAAGGCACAGAGCCAGTCTAATCTGTGAAGCTAACAACGAGCCTAAAACCAAAGCTAGAGAACGAGCTCAAAGCTAAGTCAGAGCTACTGCGAGATAAGAACTACAAACAGAAAATGCTCTGACGCCAGCAAAGGAAACCACCGGTAAAGCAAAATAGCCTAAAATCCTCCAATTTGAGAAGCTGAATCATCGAAGCTCCCGATATACAATAATCAAAGGACAACGAGCAAGGAAAGAGATAACCGCTTGTAAAGAACAAGAGTAGAAACAACACCATTAAAAAAAAAGAGTACCACTCTTGAAAAAGCTAAACCATGAAGAATAGCTTACATCAAAGCTCTGGCGGGGACTGCAAACACAGCCCGAGGGCAGCCAAAGAGCAGCAAACAGAAAGAGCTCTGAAGCCAGCAAAGGAAACTGCAGGAAAAGCCAAACAGCAAACAATCCTCCGATGGGAGGAGCAGAATCATCGAAGCTCCCGAAAGACGTTTATCCAAGGACAACGAACAAAGGAAACGATAACCACCAGTTAAGAACCAGAACGGAAATAACACATCTCTAAAAAACATAGAGTACCACACTGAAACAAGATAACCCATGATGAATAGCTAACATCGAAGCTCTGTCAGGGACAGTAAATACAGCCCCAGATCAGCCAAAGAGCGGGCAACTAACAAACCAAATCCAAACAAGAAACAAAATCACAACAACCACAAGCAAAAAGAGCGGTGTCACAGTGAACAAAAACAGAAACAAGTAACACAGAGTAAGCACAAACTAGAGATTAAACCCAGGTACCAGAATAAGCTAACGACCTCAAAAAGAGTCGTAAATACATCCACAAAATCACCGGGCCAAGAAAAACCAACCCTAATAATAGTATAATATCATGAAACATTAAGAGAAGAACTAACAAACCATAAGAACCCAAGTAACTACTCCAGATCAGAGTAGAAGCGAGATGCTAGGACGAGCACAGTGGCAATGCTCAAAATGAAACAAAAAACCTCCTGAGAAGGAGGAAGGAACATCTACTTCCACTTCAAATCTGAAAAGGAGAAGAGAAACAGGAGATAAATTAGTATGGAATAAAAGTTAAAAGGAGATGATGTTATTAGAACGAAAAAAGAGGATCGCCTCATCCAGACGATCAAGATGCAGTGCTGCCACTTTATCATACGTTAAAGTGGACGGTCAAAATTTGATGAAGAATAGAAATTCATCAATGATGGTATTGATCGTAGAAGCGGAGTATGCGAAAATACGTTTGTTCCTTTCAGACCATATCACCCAAATAATAGCAATAATGGAAAGGACCCAAGATTTGCGAAATTTTTTCCTAAGAGAATGAGTCTTCCAATAAGACATAAAGACGTTGGGGATATTAGAAGCTTGCCAAGCAAGGACGCAGATCATCCATAACGGTTGGATGAAGTTGCACCGAAGAAAAAGGTGATCAACATCCTCATGCTCGGCTAAACACAACAAACATAATTGGCCTAAAGCCAGGTTCCTTTTATTGAGAACCTCAACGGTGAGAAGTTTGTTGTTAAGGTCAAGCCAAGTGAGAATTTTTGATTTCAGGGGAGCGCAATTACTCCATGAGGATTTAACAAGCTGGGAATAGATACCCCCGAAATTGAGAAAATTGTAGAAAGATTTAACCGAATAATTTCCAGTATTGGTCCATCGCCATTTGAAATCTTCTGTGGGATGCCAGGAATGATGGTTAAGGTTGACGAAAAGCTCGTGAAGCTCATTCGCCAGAGGCACAGGCAGCACAGTACTGAAAGGTATAGACCAGAACTTTTGGTTATTGAGAATAGTACATAATTAGCCACCGATGCAGAGGGGTTGGAAGCCATTTGGTAGAGGGTGGGGAAGGCCAAAGCCAGCTTAATATTATCGAATCATAAATCGTTCCAGAACTTGGTCTTAGACCCATCAGAGCAAACATGGAATATACCACAACAGAAAGGGCTAGCAGCTTTCCAGACCCTCTTCCAAAAAGGAGAAGCCTTCTAGGAAAGGTGGGGGGAAAATTCTCATATCTTACGCCGGGAGAAACAATTGAGAGAGATAAGGCGAGCCCAAGGCAATTAGTTATTTTTCAAAATTCTCCATAACCATTTACCCAGAAGGGCTAAATTTTGGTATCTGAGGTCAAGAACCCCTAAACCCCTGGCTGCCTTAGAGGTGCAGATCAACTTCCAGTTGCAGAGATGAGAGCCAACTCTATAAGAATCAGCACCAGACCAAAAGAAGTTACTTCTGATTTGGTCAATCCTCTTAATAACCCACGAAGAAACGTAAAAAAAAGGACATCATATATAAGGGGATAGAGGAGAGGACATAGTTGACAAGTATAAGTCTGCTTCCTCGCAAAAGGTGCTTTCCAGACCAAAAGTTAAGTCTCGATTCAACTTTTTCAATCATCGGCATCCAATCCGATTTATGAAGCTTCCCCCATCTCAGGGGAATGTCAAGGTATTTAATGGGAAAATAAGCGGAGGAACAGTTAAAGAAATGGGCAATTTCCACTTGCCGGTTGTGGGACCCTCCAAGCCAACGAACTAATGATTTTTGAAAGTTAATGGCTAATCCAGAGGCACTCAAAAAAATATGCAGAAGTAACTTCAGGTTCCGTAAGGTGCACCCATTGGGTTTCGCAAAGATGATGGTATCATCGGCGTATTAAAGGTTCATCACACCTCGGTAACTTTGAAAACCTCGAAGGCCTTTGATAACATCAGCCTCCCAAGCATTACGGAGCAATTTACTGAACACATCGGCAACTAGAGAAAATAGAGGAGAGGAAATAGGGTCACCTTGGCGAAGTCCACGCTTACACATGAATTTATGACCTTCCGAGCCATGCTGGGGGTTAGTTCATTGGACGAGCATGAGGGAATATACTACATATCGCCTCGTGCCCACAAGAAGGTAGTCCATGGACATCCAGACTCCATAAAAGGATGGAAGGAGAAATACTTAATCGTCCGAAATTTGGTGCCTTGGGAAATTCCCATGACCTGAAATTTTTACAAGCCGAATCACAAGCCTCCAAAAAGGAAAGACTTGACAAACGAGGAGTGTAACGCCCCGAATCCCAAATACACTGAATTCGAGATGTTCTACAGGATCTTTTCACTTTCTTTAGTACAATTTTACAAGGAAATTAAACTTTTCACTTTACATCAGAGTTTACATCATATATTACATTTACATTGCACAGCGGAAGTAAAAATTTACAACATTTACATAAATGTACAACAACAGGGTAAAATCTTTATGCATCCATTCCTCTTTAACATGTAATATGCCATTTATCCTGCATACAAAATTGTGGGTACGTCAGTTTATTCAACCGACGATAGTTATACATGGCCATCCTCTCTATGCCAGAAACAGTATAACGATTCTCATTTCTTAATAAATCACACACTTGTTCACATTCAAAAATAAAAGAAAAGAGGGAAATCTTAATGATGTTGTGTTGTGATTGTGCACTTAACCCTTAATGCAATTATTTAATTTACATGACACTAATGCGCACTTGTTCGGATTCTATGCATCCCATACTACATAGGTCCGAGGGCAAGCCTCTTAATCGTTCTTCAACTTTGTAGGGTTCTATCCCTCGCCATGACTTAATCTACTACTGTAAGTACGGTGAGTGTCCTAGATGATCTATGAGTACAAGCTCGTGTACATAAAACCTGGAGGGGAACCCCACGCCATGTCTTGACTCATCAAGCATGCATTCTGTGGCAATTTCAGGCTCCTTCATGGCACACGATCCTCTTGTAGTCACCAAACATCCCACAAGCGTGACTAGAGTCTGATCATTCTGAGTTGTGCCCACGCCATGTCTTGACGCATCAAGCATGCATTCTGTGGCTCACACACCCGCACCGTAAACCCTAGTTCTCATACTCGTGTTTTTCTCTCACTTTCATCACATCTTCACTATGCACTAATTCTTAGTTTTTATTAGAATCATGAACAAAAATCAAAGCTCTAGAGTTAGCCTCTCCACTCAACCGGACTTATTCATTCATTTCAATACATGACCAATCTTGGTCTTTCAAATTCTCATTTCATTTTATTTCCAATGCCGGGGGAGACTTAGCTACTCTTTGGTTTCAATTTCCAATTCACGATTTCCAATTGAGCACTTCAGCTCATAATTCATTTTAGAGTCTCGCAGACTTTCTTATCATGATCTTAGCCTTTCATGTTCATTTAATTCTCAATTCACATCTATGATTCATTTCACATAAATCCATACAGCCATAAAAAGAGTTCATCGACCTCAATCATAAAGTTCACAATTTTCAACAGTAATCAAAAATGAAATCTCTGACATATCAAAATCTACTCTGTACAGTCGACTTGGAAGGATACCAGTCGACTCGTACAGTCAATACAAGTTCATCATCAACACTCGGGAGAGTCGACTGCTGCACACGGCCAGTCGGCTGTCCCGCAACTTTTCATGTTCAAAATGTTATCCACGTGACAGTCGACTGTTCATCCATCAGTCGTCTGTCCTGGGATTTTTAACAGTACATTATCAGGCTCAGCTCAGTCGACTTGCTACGCGCATTCAGTCGACTGGACAGATTCATATTTCAAATTAAGGGATTATCTTTCTTACAGTTCTTACATACACTTGCATCATGATGTTAAATCACAATATACATATATTCATGTTTCAAAAACACAAAACTTCTTACTGTTCAGTAACATCGCAACATAGAATTTCAAGTTACTAACATTATCTTTTTCTTCGAGGAAATATTTTAAACATGCATTCACACTTATTCATAACTTTCGTGCAGAGATAAAACATGATTCTCAATTACACCAGGACAATCACAATGAAAACATATCTTATTTCATGGAATTTCAGGCATACTCATAGTTAAATCAATGCATCGGTCGACTACTCCGAACATCAGTCGACTGTACCATTCATTCTCAGTTTTATTAATTGTCCCCTAGTTCTTTTTCCACATGCCCATGTCTACTTAGCCATGTACATCATGAAGGATATGAGTTTAGCCTTACTACTTCATTTTAATACACATATATGTCATGAAACTTCTAACAAACATGTAACAGATGTCCCGTACCAATCGACTTATCCTTACGGCAGTCGACTGTACCAACCCAATTCGTCATTGTTTGTAGTGTCATTATTTCACTAATTGTCTTCCACAATTATTATCATAATATATTCGAGCAATTCTAGTACGTTTGAATTTACTTCATAAGCAATAGCAACAACCATCATAATTATAGCATAATTTCTACACTAGAAGTCCTGAGAAACACCCACCTTATTTGACGAAATAATTGAAATCCAACAAAAGCTCCTTAATGTAGTGAACGACTCCTCGCTCCTTGCTCCTTGCTCCACACCGAAGTCTTCAGAATGCTACTCGACCTCCACAGAAAAGCACACACACACAACTCACAAAATACCTCTCTTTACAATAATAGTCTCATAAAACAATCTTAGTGTAAGGAATAATAGATGAGAGGGGGGGGGGGGGGGGGGGGGGGAGGGTATTTATACACCAAGGGGAGTGAGATGAAAGGCTAGGATTCATTAGATGGTTATAGGATCAAAGACTAGGATTGACTAGGGGGTTGTAAAAACTACCCACACCTCAAAATAACCGCCCATGATCTCCATTCAACCATTTGAAAATCCCTCCAAAAAGAAGCAATCCGGTCATTAGGGAAGTGTGCATTGCACGTGTACATAGAGGGCACGTGCACACACAAATCACCCTACCAAATTTTGTACATCAAAACAAAAAATAAAAGAAAAGGAATGCTACACACTCCAAGTTATAGAAAAATAAGAAAAGATTAAACTCATGGGCTTAAATTAATTGGGCCAAGATAAATATTTTTAGAAGTAAATAAGTAAATTAACATTTGGGCTTTAGGGAAAAATACTTTATAAAGCAATGCTCTTACTCATCATGAAAGTAAATAATAGCCAACAATATCCCACATGCACACCATATATAAAAATAAATAATCTTTCATATATTCGAAAATCAGGGTATTACAAGGAGTGGGCCGATGTGGATCAGATCGTGGCTAGCAACAACGTTGGCTGGCCGAACGTGACCGAGAGGCACCTGACCAGAATTGGACTGAGCCCCATTAGCCCATGTATGTTTTTCCTTTCATTTTTTGTTCAACATTTTCCCTTCGTTCTCATGGTTCTTTTTTTCTCTTTCGTAGCAATGGATGATGCTGCCATAGACACGAGTAACAATGTTTAATTTTCTCTTTCGTACTAATTGAAAATTCATTAAGATCTATGGATTTCTTAACGGTCACATTAACAGCGGTTCGCTCTTGTAACGGTGTTTAATTTTATTAATTTGAAATCACAAATTACTAGTTCGGTCTCTCCATGAATTAATAAATCATACAAAAGTTGGCCAAACAATTGTAAGCATTAAGAACAAAATCAAACACACAACCATGAAAAAATAGAAAAATAATATACAATTAAAATTGTGTTCTCAAAACTTGACTACATCGAAGCCTTAAAAAAAAATTTAGTTCATAATAAATTTGCAAATAACAAACTTGTTCTTGGATTGCATAATAAAAATTAGAAGAGAAGAAAGAACTCGATTTTTGCCGAAGAATCCACGCTTCAAAATCTGTGCTACTTCTTTTCCTTCTTCTTTCCATCTTTCTTTCTCCTCGATTTCTGTGCCTCAAACCCAAGGCAGCACACCGATGCCTTTTCTTCTTCTATTTTTTTTCTTCTTTTTCTTCTTTTTCATTCTCGATCTGCGCGCCGCCACCAACCTCCACGCACAGCCCACCTACCCAGAGCTCCCCCCTTTTGCCTTCACATACTGCACTTATATATATAGAAGAGATGTAAACTTATATATATAGAAAAGATGTAATTAGGGTTAGGTTAGTTTATTAGGATAATTAATTAATTAACTAACTAATATGATAAGTATATATTTTAAATAACCAATTAATTTAAATTCTAAAGATTAAGATTAATAGATTAGGTGATGTTGTTTTATTTAATTTTTTGGTATTTTATTTCAAAATTTCATTGCACCTCCTAATTGACCATAATATTTTTAAATTAATTCTTCAAAGAGTCAATTTGTAAAAACATGTATTTGAGTGCTCAAATTTTCTAGAAATCTTCACATAAAATAAATTTGAATTTAAAAACATTTATCCTTTTTTTCTTCTTTGATTTTTACCAAAATTCATATCTTTTTGCACTTATAAATTTCATTCCTACAAAACCAAACAAATAAATAAAAATAAGTAAAAATAAGATAAATTTCAAAGAAATAAATGAGAACTCACAATTTTGATGCATTAAAGAGCACTAAAAATTATATAGAAATTTCACTCATCAGTACCCGACCGGCTTCAGCCTTTCGCGAGAGAGTTTGAGCTTTTCGAATGCGTCCATGAACAGGATATTGACAAAGCTCCCATTGTCAACTAGGATGCGGCGGACCTCGTGATTGACCATACCAAGGCTGACTACCAGGGCTTTCCAGATCTTCGCTGGAGAATGAGACTGCCACTCCTTGATCCCTGGGGGTGGATAGTTATGGATTGCGTTAACCTCCCGTACGAAGGCCTTGCGGGAGGTGCTCGACTCTTCTCCCATGGGTCCGCCATGTACACAGTGAAGAATGGCCGGCCCCCCGGCTTCTTTGGGCTCGAGTTTCGCCTCTGGATGCCTGCCAGTGATGAACCAAATATTATTCACTTTTAGGAGCAATAATCTTAAGGCAATTGAACATTTAAATGCTCTATATGTGGTATTTAACTCTTATTTTCTCTTTTCCATAGGAAACAGCCTAAAACAGAGAAACGAAGCGGATTCAGGATGTTAAGGATGATACACAGGAAATTGCAGATCATCAGTCGACTGGTCCATTACAACAGGCGACTGCCCAGAGAAGTTGATTGTCAACAGCCGACTTTGATGATCAACTATAAAATCTTCAGAAGTCTCGACACAGTCGACTGGTTCGAAGACAAGTCGACTGGTAGGCGGCAGAGTTAAAAGATAAG
The DNA here is from genome assembly GCA_017893485.1 of Hemerocallis citrina. Taxonomy (NCBI): domain Eukaryota; kingdom Viridiplantae; phylum Streptophyta; class Magnoliopsida; order Asparagales; family Asphodelaceae; genus Hemerocallis; species Hemerocallis citrina. The sequence goes on along the minus strand of CM030368.1, from coordinate 193,273,049 downwards.
ATATTTAAAGATTCGTCCGAGTCCAAATACAAATCAAAGCAGAAAAGGAAGGAAAGAAGAAAAGAGAAAGAAATAAAACGCAGCATAAAAGACGGAGGAAAATAAATAAAAGAAGAGGACTTTTATGCAAAAGAGTGCAAACCCTAAATCTCTAGCCGTGTTCTATAAATACCAACCAAGATGCATTATTCGGGGGATGCTCGGAATCTCTGGAGGAGGCTGGACCGACCAAGAAAGGCCATCGACAGCAAGCATCAAAGAAGGAGAACAAGACGACTACTGATTGGGCTCAAGATCAATATCATACAAATCAGTGTTCTTCTATTCTTCTTTTTACTTTTATTTTTATTGTAGTCATGAACTCTATTATATTAATCAATAAAAGTTTTATTATGTAGAACTAATTTCATAGTTGGGTAGATTGAAACCGTAGTTATGTAATGCTCATCTTCTTCTGAATACTACTTTATTACTTATTGATTAAACCTGAGTGAATTGGAATAGATTTATAATAATCAAACTAGTTCAGAATCCTAAGGACAGTCGACTGAGGTGACAGCCAGTCGACTGGTCCGAATCTGAGATTATAAGTTTGTGCAGTGTAGATCTAAATCTGTTAGATGAGCATATTGAGACGACCCGTATCTCGTGTTCATATCTTGTAACAAGGGAATCTTTAGGGGTTCTTGGTTTAATCAACTTGAGGGATCTAGATCTGATACCAATTTCTAGAACTTCAAGTGTTTGTTCGTTTCCACTGATCTTATGTTTTCTTTAAGTGCAACTTAGTAGATACCATGCTAAATATTTAAGGAAAGAAACGAATTAGAGTAGATACCATGCCTAATTCTTGTCCTAGGGAAACATTGACTTTAAGGAGTAGATACCATGCCTTTAAGGAGAACAAACATAAGTAATGGATGTAGTATATAACTTAGCATTACTGACTATTGGTGGAGATCCAAACCCAACTACTTTAATAGAGATTTGTGACTCAACTTGTGATGCTACTTATTTAGATTTTTATCTTTTCATTTCTTTTAGACTTTTAGAACAACTCTTTGCGATCTTATTTCTGTTTTATTGATTAGTAAGTTAGAATCTACAATCTCTGTGGGATCGACCATTGCTCGTCACTACGCTTCTTCAAACGATTCGTACACTTGCGAGGTTTTTAATTTGTGTCCAGTTTATCTATTAATTTGGGTATCTAGATTGCACAACAGCCAGCCGTTCGAGGTAGGGGCGAAGCCCTCTGGTCCCTCAGGTTAGTTCGAGTGAAGTTCCTTAAGTACCCACTCTGGATAAGGGCCACAATCTCGTCTTTGAGGGTGCGGCAATTATCAGTTTTCTGTCCGTGGTCCCGATGGAACCAACCGTAGAATCTCCTGTCCCTCATTTTGTTTTTGTTTGCTCGGGGAGGATGGCAGATCATCCCCTTATCTTCAATTTTCATGAGGATGGCTGACACACTCTGAGTCAGCGGCGTGAAACTTTCAAAGCGGGGGACAGGAGGTAGCAGAATCTGACCAAATGCACTTTTCTGAGTCTACTTCGGAGGCTCAGAGTCATCAACTTTTCTCTTCCCCTTGGCTGGGGTTTCTTTCGGGTTTTCGGGGTGTAGAGCCTTTTCGGCTCGGATGTATTTTTTGACGCTATTGAGGAGGACGGGAAAATTAATGGGCAGCTTCTTCGCCAAGGAGGCCTTCAGCTGACCATGGCGAACAATATGCCGGAAGGCTGAGGACGCGACGTAAGCGTCGAGAGAAGAGACCGACCTAGACTTGGCGGTGAACCTTCGCATGAAGTCCCGAAGGGACTCTCGTTCCTACTGTTTGAGGTCAAGGAGGGAGGTGCTCATCTTCTCGACCTTGCGACTAGTTACAAAGTGAGCAAGGAAGCTCACCTCGAGCTGGTCGAATGAGAAAATCGGGTTGGGAGCAAGCTTGGAGAACCATTCGGGCACCGGGCCATGCAGCGTGGCTAGGAACGCGCGATAGAGGAGAGGATCTGAGGTGATGTGAATCATAATGAGGGTTTTGAACCATTCCATGTGATCAGCAAGATCACTCTCTCCATTGTATGTCTCGAATTGAGGCAACCTGAAATTCCTCAGATTCTTAGCCTCACTGATTTTAGCAGAGGATGGGGGTCGGCTAGGCTGATACCCACGGGTGGGTTGTGACCTGCCCTCGCCAATCTGAGCAAGGCGATTCTCCGTCTTTTGTAGGCGCTGAAGGATGACCTCGTCCTGTCTCGCCAGCTTGGTCGAGTCGTGAGACACACTGCCCTGGGCTTCTTCCCGGTGAGGGTTTTCGTGTTGATGCTTGGTTCTGGGGCCACCCCGGAGGGCGTGGAGGACTTGTTTTGAAAATACCAGAACTTGGCCTTCGTGACTGGGACCTGTTCGCCTTGACTTGTTCAGGGGTGGCCTATCCCTCGGGGAGCGGTTGTGCCTGTGCTCTTGACCATGGGATGGGTGAATGATGTGGGTCAGAGCCTGGTTGGAAGGGGCAGCCCCACCCCTTGATCGGCTGAGCTGGTGCCGGAGGTCCTCCACCGGCTGCTGATTGTTGATGACGTATTTAAGGTCAATAGCGACCGAGCGTGAAGTGCTCAGACCAAGGTCGGGCGGACCCTCAGCTTGCTGTCTTCGGGACCCCTACGTGTTTACGTGATTGCGAGAAGGATGAGGGTCGGCCTGACGTCCCGCCGTGGGTGCCCTCTTGGGTTTGGGTGCCATGTAGGGGGACGACTGCTGGGTGAGATCCGAGCATGGGATCGAGTCAGTCAGTCTGTTTTCCATAGACGGGATCAATCTAATGATGCTGGTAGCTGGCCACCCTGAGCACCTGCAAAACGCCTAGAGATACCGTGGGTGATCTCGGTGACAGGCCGTCCGACGATCTGGTCAGTCACTGAAAAAAGTGGAGCTAGGATTTCAGTGGAGAAAACATCATTACCTGCAGAAAGGGGGAGGGGATGTGGTATTTATAGGCAGAGAGAGAGTGAGAGCTAGCCCTAACCCTAATGGGTTGGGTTGACCCGCTTCTGTGGGTCTGAAGCAGCAGAAGATCCATTGAATCCTCATGCCCGATGATCAGAGATGAGCGGATTTTGAGGGAATCAGACGGCTTTGATTGTGCTGGATTATTTACCCACATCACTGACCGACGTATTTACTGAGATGAGTAATTAATATTAATCATGTTTCTAGTGCTTAATTTTAGAGTGTACAGTGTATTACTATTTGACCCTTCTTTTGATGATTCTTTAATTTAGCTTCATATATAGAGTTTTTTTTGTTGATAATTTTATTTCAGCTTTATATAACTACTAGGCAAGTAGGTATTGAGTTATCAAAATTACAACTACTTCCACTATAAAATTATTTAGTATAATAAATTAATTTAGCAATTAAGAACAACATCGTTTCAAATATTTTTTTAAAGTGAGTAATCTATAACATGTGGAATATTCTCACCTCTAACGTTTAGTTATATTAATTATGTGAAATACCTGAAGCTAGCACCTCAATATAAACTCATCCAATCCATTCCAATTTCCAACAAGTTTAAATCATCACTGTTATAATTAAGTTAATTAGCCAATTAAATACATGATCCCCATGGCCTCAGTTATATTCATGATCATACCAATGGTTGTTGGTTGTGCATCCGCAACAACAAATCTCCTTCCCTTCATTAACGACAACTCCTCTTCCAATGGTGATAATAATCCCCACGGTAGTGTTCTTGACATGATAGAATTATCACTGTCGGAGAAGCATGAGCAATGGATGGCTCAGTTTGGCCGAGAGTACAAAAATGCTGCTCAGAAAGAGGTACGGTTAAAAATTTTCAAAGACAATATTGAGTACATTGAGTCTGTCAATCGTGCAGGACGAAGCTATAAGCTTGGGCTAAACAAGTTTGCTGATCTCACTAATGAAGAGTTCAAGAATCTTGTCACGTATTCCCGCCCCGAGTTGGACAGTAATGGACTAAACGATAATACTACCATGACAAGTAGCTTCAAGTATGAGAAGTTTACCGATGTTCCTGAAAGCATAGATTGGAGAGATTTAGGGGCAGTCACTCCTATCAAAGATCAACTTGGATGCGGTAATTACATTCATTAGTTAATTATGGTATGCTTTACAAAATCTACATATTAGTACTACATTTGCCTGCAATTTTGTTGGTAGACAAACATAAGCCAACAAATTAAGGAAAGTTAAGAGGATTGAGTATTGAAGGTAACAACTAATTAATGATAATATATTAATTAATTAATTAAGCTATATATGAATGTGTGTATAGGATGCTGCTGGATATTCTCGACTGTGGCAGCAATCGAAGGGTTGAATCAGATCAAAACTGGCACTCTAACTACTCTTTCCGAGCAACAAATCCTGGACTGCATAAACTTCGACGATGGACGTGACAAATGCGGTGAAGGAGCTGAACATAATGCGGCTTTCTGGTATGTGGTGAAAGAGAGTGACGGGCTCACAACTGAAGACAACTATCCTTATACGGGAGAACCAGCCACCTGCCAATCAGATGATTTTTCTGACAAAGTCAAAATCACGTCTCTTCGCGGTATGGCTCCTAATAACGAGCCTTCACTCGAGATAGCAGTGGCACAGCAACCAGTTGCCGTCACCATCGAGGGTAAGGGTGTTGATTTCCAATTTTATAAAAGTGGCGTGTTCGATGGACCATGTGGCACCACTGCTAACCATGGCGTAACCATCATCGGCTACGGAGAAGAGGATGGGAAAAAATATTGGTTGGTTAAGAATAGTTGGGGAACTAACTGGGGAGAGGATGGCTTTGGAAAGATTTTAAAGTTCGATGGAACACCAGTAGGTAAGTGTGGAATTGCCTTCCACCCGTCTTATCCTGTTTGGTAGCTAGGGTTAATCTTCTACTGCATGGCCGACAGTTGATTTTGCTAGATGTCAAACGCTCCCCAGGTTTCAATTATCGTACTCCATCCATCATCCATGGACGTATCTACGTCAGAATTAAGGTTGTAATAAATTTTGTAAATTAACAAGAGGAATAAGGATGTAATAATGATGAAATCTATAAATATTGTGTTCGCGTCACTTCGCCAAAGCTTAATTAATCCTTTTTTGGGGTACGCCCATGTATCAGATTCAAAAAAGTTTTTACATTCTGATCTAATAAAGTAAGGATTTAGCGTTCAAATTTTCATTCAGGGACCATTTTAGTATTTTACATAGGGTTTTTAACATACATACCCCTAACAAATATGATAATATCATATATACCCTTCACACACTACAAAAAAATAGTTTTACACCGGCATTTCTATTCCGGCGTTTTTGTAGAAACGCCGCTATAGAAACAAGCTAATGTAAAGGAACAAAAAATCCAACTCTACACCGGCGTATGTGAAAAACGTCGGCGTAGGTAGGTATACACTGGCATTTTTTCGTTGAAACGCCGGTGTAGAAACCGGATAAGTGAAATGATACGCACTCTCGTTCTCTCTCTCTCTCTCTCTCTCATTTTACTTTAATCCCCAATTTTTCACTCTATCTCTCTCTCTCCATCTCCCTCCTCCCATCGCCGCCCCCATCCCTTCCCCCGCCCCCCTCCCTCGACGTCGCCACATTCCCCATCGCCACCTCCTCCCCCGCTGTTGGCCCTTCCCCCATCGCCGCCTCCCTCCTCCGGCGTCGCCCCTTCCCCCATCGCTGTCCCATCGCCGCGCCCCCTACCCCGCCGTCGGCCCTCCACCCATCGCCGCCCCTCCCTCGCCGTCAGTCATTCCCCATTGCCGCCCCCTCCCCCGCCGTCGCCCCTTCCCCCCATCGCCGACCCCCTCCCCTGCCATCGCCCATTCCTCTACACAAACCCTAGATTTGTTCTTGAAATTTCTGAATCTTTTTTTAATTTTTTTTAAAAAAATTTGTAGGATGTCAAATTATGCATTGACTATGATGTTGCTGGCTCATGAAAGTATGCTAGCGAGCTGTGGTAATCTTGTGGTAATCTTTCATGGAAGTATGAAAGATGTCTTATTGATTTCATTATTGTGCTGCTAGTGCTTTGCTTTGAAAGTATGTGATATATTCATGATAGCTTGTTCATTTCAATTGGTTGCGATTTATGTTTGACTTGTTGATGAAATGCCTGTTAATGCACTAGCCATATGTATGTCAGTTTGGTATCTTATATACACTTTAAATTTGACTTGAATTTGTTGAAGATATAATGTGTTTGTAGTGTATAGATCCATTTGTTTGGAATCTTGTCGTATTTAAAGCCATTTGTTTGGATATAATGGATGCTAACCATGAGTAGTTTTTTGAGATGCACTTCACATAATGAGTTATATGGAAATAACAATTTGTGAGTGAGTTATATGAAGTTAACACATTTGTAAGTGAGTTGTATGGAAATGACCCAAAACCTAAATAATAAAAAGAGCTATGTCCATAATCCACTAATATAATGTCAAGGAAATTCATGACGTTCTTGAATTGAAATGCCTGCGCATCTTCTTTTGTGCCTGAGGCTTTACAATATCATTCTATACTTTTACTTTGTGGCATATATGTATATTCTATTATATGGATAATGTTCAATACCCAACAAAGAGTAAAATGATTATGTATATGTTTATGTACCAGTCACTTGCTTGGTGGACAGAGTTTGATCTTACTATACTTGTTTGAGATCAATTAACATTCTATGCTTCACGTAACATGCATTTACTTTAATAAACTGATAGAGTCTTGAGACTATTTTTTCTTTCAAAAGATGACCGTAACAGCTAGGAATTTTGTATACGTACAATTGTAGTCCATGGGGAGGAGTAAATTGTGGCTTCTACCTCTTCTAGAGTGTTTCTACCCCTTTTCTTAAAAGGGTGGTGACACCCGGAATGATGCAAAGACCAGCAGGACCGGCTTGTAGTGTTATAGTATTAGGGATGTTTGGCGTGAATATAAAGTGACATGTTTGGTGTATAGAGTTCTTTATCTTTTTTATTCTTTAAGGGATAGAACATGATGCTTCATTGCCATGGGGAAGACTTGCAAATGAGAAATGTTTATTATCAATGGTTTGTCTAGAACTGAGCAATGGTTTGTCTAGAAGTGCAGCTTCACGAGTTGCTTTTTTGTCTGAATTTGGAGATGAGATGGATAATGTATCTGAAGTTGCACACTATGATTTTTTTAGGAGTGACTAGTGATGAAATTTTTTTTATCTAAACTTTATATACAATTATATCATGATGTCTAGATGAGTATCAGTTTCTAAGATAATGTTCATGCTTGTTGCTTAGGTTTGAAAATGAGATTGTTCTTTCTCATTGGTTTTAGTGATGATGAGATGGATTATGTAACTGAGGTTGGATACTATGATTTACAGAGGAGTGACTAGTGATGAAATAATTCTGTTTGAACTTATGTTGTGGTTTCAATTGACAGTTATCTCATGAGTATTATAAAAGTATAAGTTTCATCTCAGTTAGTATCTTGTTTGCCTGAATTTGACAGTGAAAATAATCTTTTTCACTCTTTGTAACTCAATATTTTGAACTCCATATTTTGGTTATGAATGTGATGAGATCACATTATTATGTTTATGAGATTACAATTTGATGATATTATACTATTATGCGTCATTCATATTTTAGGGATTGAAGATTTTCAGAATCTGTGCAATGATGAACTTAATTTGGGTCTTTTTTAGTTTTGCAATTGGTTTTGATTGTAAGACTAGTGAAGGGTTTTTTTTTTTTTTTTTTAATATATATCTACCCCGGCGTTTTTTACAAGCGCCAGGGTAGCTTTGAGCAAAAACTGAAGACCTATACCGGCGTTTTAAAAACGCCGGTATAGGTGATGGCCGAAAACTAAAGTTCCAAATGAAACCACCCTTTCGGTGACGTTTTTCAACCGCCGGTGTAGTTTTAACCAATACCGGCATTCGTAAAAAACGTCCGGGAATGTCCCTAAGATACAGCGACACACGATTTAGCGACACTTGCACCTACGGCGGCGTTTAAAAATGCCGGTGAATGTGAAAAAAAACGCCGGTAAAGACTATTAGTCTTGTAGTGACAAATGTATATTTTCGTATCTATCCCTAACAATTTGGACTATATTTTATATTTATCCCTATGTTAGATATCATTAAGTTAATCATGATTTTACCGTTACGTGAAAATAGAAATCAAATTAAAAGATCAAATTAGACAATCAAACGAGAAAAGATTTAAGAGTCTTAAGGAAAATAAATGATGAAGCTTATAATCTATCATTAAAAAAACAAGATTGATGACAAATTTGGAGAAGTAACGTGAGAAAGAATATGTAGTTCTCAAAGATGCACCGTTAGTTTGTCTATTTTTTGAAAAAATAAAGAAATTTTGAGACGAGTTAATGAGTCTCGGTTGGATTAACAATTGTCTGGATTTACAAAAATGAAAAACATAAAGTTTGAATGGTAAAAAAGATAATATTTCAGTTATTTTTCATCAAGTACATTAAAAAAAACTAAAAATTCTTCATCGTTTTGAGTGTTTTCTAACTAGAGGGATAATTAAAAAATGTAACATACATTGTTGGGGTACATATTTGTAAGGGACATATATGATATTCACCTATTTGTTAGGAGCATACATATTAAAAACCCTTTTACATAATCCAAGAGTGGGAATGTATTTTTTTTAAAATCATAAAACGGCGAGGAGCAAACTCCCCCGCGCTTCATTAAACATAATTTAACAAAGTACAACTAAGACACAAATGATACTTATACCAACCCAACATCCTGAGAGCATGATGTTCATTCCCAAAATATAGCCGTCCCTATACAACTAGCCATGTACCAAAGCAGATATAACCCAGAGTACACAAATACATCTAATACTCGAGTCCACTTTCCAAAAGTACGCGACTACCAAACTTGGCAAACAGCTCCCCAAAAGAAACTCTGCTAAAATGAAAACCTGGACGTGGTAAAAGTGGTAGCAAAGGCACATGCCGTGATCACTCCTGTCTAACGTCCAAATCCTGATTCTACTCCTGATCCTCCTGCGAGTGTGCCACATCAGTGGAGTTGGCGGTCTGTCTAACCTTTCCCGAATCCTTATTTTAGTGGGAGTACTTGCTTTAGTAGATCTAAACATAATATTAGCCTTGATACCATTGAAAATATGCATGTTGTGAATATGCTTGTGTCTGAAGAGGTAGTGTAACATATGCATGTTGTGAATATATATATTAAAATTGTATATTTATACATAATGATAACAATAACAGTACTATCTAATAGTAATAAAAGAAATACAACAACTATTGTAAAGTTATTAAAAACATAGAGGTGTGTGTGTGTGTGTGTGTATATATATATATATATATATATATATATATATATATATATATCTTAATTTAATTATTCATTTGGTGGAGCAGATTTTATTGAAATTAACTGCAAAAATTGAATTAAGGGGACTTTATAATAACTATGGTGTGAGGGAAGGGTTTATAAATAATTTTCCCATTTCTTTTTCTTTTTCCTGCCTTCCCCTTTCATTTCGTCCAGATCGTTACCCAGTCACGACCGAAACCCAATTTTGACCTTCCCCCTAGGTCCCCAAATCCCTTCCAATTTCCATCGATTTCTAAAATATTTTTAGGGTTTTTGATTAATTGAAGGGTGCTCGTCAACGTGCCATTGTTGATTTTTGGAATCATCAACTATAAGGTGAGTTGGATTTTATTTAAACTTTATGTGTATGTATTTGAGAATTTTTAGCAGTGAATTGGTGTAGTATGAAGAGCAGACAATTCTTTTTATATTAGAAGTGATAGATTTGGCATTTAAGAGATAGAAACTAAATTGGAAAATAATTAGTGTGTTGGCTTTAGAATTAATGGAAAATAAATAGACAAATTAATAATTACGAGTAATAGAAAGCGTTGTAAATTAAGGGGAACAATTTAAAATGATTTTTAATGCAATTTTATGGAGTTAGAAACCCGTCGGAAACTCAAAAATACGTGTATAACTTGTATGCACGCCAGGTGTTCAACGAAATGGCTGAAAGAAATATGAGTGAGTATGACTTCTTATGTTGTCATTTATGTTTTTAGAAGCCTTCCCGGCTACTTTGATGTGTTGAAAATCATAATGGTAGATGTATTGTAACCTGGAGTGTTTGAGCTACACGAAGTGTAGTGGTATGAATCATTTGATACTTGTATATATATACATATATATGGGTATTCCTTAGTATTGGTTTAAACTGTAGGCCAATTTAGTGAGAATGAATTTAATTATTGGTACTGATGTGTAAATCTGATTGTATGTGGTATGTATGTATGAATGTGATTGTATGACTTAGAATCATGGTTTGAATCTATTTATAACTGATTGTTATATGGCTTGAATAATGTTATATGAATGGATGTATTGATATGTTGTATATACTGAATGATATATTTCAGGTATAGATTAAATAGGAGGTTACGAGTACATAATGGTATAGTTGTAAATGGGAGGGCGATTTACAGAAATACGGGATAATAGAAATTATATACGGTAGATATAATTGAGGTTAATATACATATTATATATGGTAGATAAACAAAAATGACCTATATATGGTGTCATGATGTACTGACCCATTTGGTGTATGTTTGTGACGTATATGGGTGATAATGAACTCTGATAGCATAATCGATGAAAATTAAGCAGTGAGTATATCTATAATATAGTGATGTTTAACGTGAAACCTATGGGCAGTAATATGATATAATCATCTACTTAATTTAGCATGTTCAGAAGATATTATAATGTGATTAAATAAATATTTTGGTACGTTTATGATACAGAACAATATGAAGTATTAGTCTTATAAATTAAATAGCCAGGTGTATGTGAATACGTGATATAAGTGAGATAATTTAATATTGCAGTGCCGCACACTCCCAGGGGTTTAGGCTAGACCCCACAGGCCCGGGATATATCCGGAAACATGAGTTATAGATACCCCTGGGTAGACTTGGGATGAGTGCAGATACCTCAGGATAGACCTGAGAGAGAGAGTTAATACCCCTGGATAGACCTGGAAGTGCAGATACCTTAGGATAGACCTGAAAGAGAGTTGATACCCCGGGATAGACCTGGGAGTGCAGATACCTCAGGATAGACTTGAGAGAGGGTTAATACCCCAGGATAGACCTGGGGACTTGAGGATATACCTAAGAGAGAGTTGATACCCCAGGATAGACCTGGGAGTGTAGATACCTTAGGATAGACCTGAGATGATAGTAGATACCCCAGGATGGACCTGAGAGGGTTTTCCCTCACTGGTATAGGCCAGGAGGAAGACGTAGCCTCGGGGGTGTCAGACTCTTTGTGAGCAGCTTCCCACGTGTATACTGAGCTATCGATGTAAGTTTGATGGGTTTTGTTGGCATTGAGAAAGAAAATAATTCTTATAACAAATGGTGTATGTGTTGAGTATGTAAATAAATAATGAATGAAATACGTTGTTGAATGAGAATGAAGAGAGAAAAAATTGCGTTATGTGATTATATATATAAATAAAGAAATGGTGCTATGAAAATATCAATGGAAAGAGAAGAAAGTATGTTGAGTGATTAAATATGACCAGTGAAGAAGTGGGGATTATATAAATGAGTATGAAAAGTGATGGAATTATGTATATGAAGTAATACGAATAAATTGAAGAAATTGCGGTATGGAAATAAATATGAGTGCGAAACATGAAGTAAAATATATTATGAGAAGGATAATAAAAGAAAGTGGTATTATGTGATGAGAATGGTTAAGAGAATGGTTATTAAAGTAAAATATGATATGATATGAGTTTGATGTATCTTGGAATTGTGTTGAGAAACTACTCGCCCGCTATTTCCATGGAAATGGTGGGAACTACCTGCCTTGACACAACTCCCGGATGAATTAGTGGGTTGTTGATATGATGATTAGATTGCGAGAGGGTAAATAAAGTAAAGTAAATTGTAAGATGAAAATGAAAGTAAAGTAAAGTAATATTCCAAGTTATTTGCTTGAGATGTGATGTTATATTACCCAAATCCTACTTGGGGTGCTGCGATTATTACTTAGGCTATCGGCCTTGGGATGCAGTGATTATTACTCAAACTATGTTTGGGGTGCGGAGGATTATTTGATAAGATTGAAAGTTGAAGTAAATTGTAATATAAGAATGAGAAAGGAAACGAACATGAATGAAGATGAATATGAAAGAATATGAGCCATGAGTTTGAAAATGAAGATAAATGGTAAATGAAGTATGTGGTTAACTAAGTATGAAAAATGAGGTAATTGCATTATATAATTATAAATGAAAATAAAGAAATGGTGATGTAAAGATATTGATGAAAAGAGGAACATGGTGTATGTGATTAAATATGAAAAGTAAAAGAATTATTTATGTGAATTAATATAGTGTTATGTCTTTGAATATAAAGTAAATGAATTATCAATATGAATTAATATGATGTGGTGTATATGAGATTAATTATGAAGGATTTATGTATGCAAAATTAATGTGGGTAACTCAAACAAATTGTGATATGGAAAAGAGTACGAGAAGTAAAAGAAGTGTGTATGTATGATATAATATTATATAAATGAAAATTAAATTTATATGTGATATTAGTGTGTTGCATATAGTGATGTGTGTTATGTGATGGATATGAGAATGATTTCAAATTAAAAAAATAAATTGTGATATGAGTTGATATAAGTTGATGCCATGGAATTGTGTCAAGGAACTACCCACCAGCTATTTTCATGGAAATGGTGGGAACTACCTGCCGCAACACAACTCCAAGCTAGTGAGAGTGGTTATGGGTATGTAGTTGGGTGCAGATTTAGAAGAGTACTTTGATATAAAGTCAGTTTTATGATGTTTTTATATTCAGATTTCTAGTTTAATTTTATTATCATGATATTCGTAAGTTCTTTCTAATTTCTTTATATAGTTTAATTTATTCGCTAAACTAGTAAATTATACTCACACCAGACTTGGCTAACCCCTGTTGTTTTCTTGGGGTTAGGGGAGTCCCTCCCAGAGGGTGGATGACCTTAACTCTCTTGCAGGTTCGATAGCAGCAAGGTGAGGTAGTGATGTGGTTTGGTTGCTATACTTTTGTTTGTAGTTGATGGAATATATATATATATATATATATGATACGTAGTAATGGGGATGGATGATGTATTATTTGATATTATGGGAGATTATGTGTATAACTGCAAGGTGGAAGGATATATATATAGTGCTGTGATAAATTATGAAAGCCCGTACTCACCTCGTTGTGGAGTATTGTGTTCTGTGGTTAACTTTTGAAAGGTTTTTCTAACGCTTTTATAAAAAACATATATGTTTGAAAAAAAAAATTTGATATTAAATTTGTAGCTTGCATGTTATGAAGTATTATACCCCCAGAGCCGTGTATATTATTGCCTGTGTGTGTTGAATGATTTGGCCTGGGGCGGATTGAAAAATATTATAGGTACATTGTTTTGTGGGATTGTTTGCAGATTTTTGTAAGGAAACTCTGTAAAAAGGGAAAATGTTTCAGGGGAAACACTGCCGAAATTTTACTTGAAATCTAACTATCTTAGTTTATGTTTAAAATGACATAGAAATTGAAAGAATTGAATTTGAATATTTTTCTAAGTAAGAAATGATGTAGATGAGTAATAAGTTAAGATGAAGATCATTGGAAAAAGTATTAGTTTATATATATATATATATATATATATATATATATATATATATATATATATATATATATATTGGGAAAGCTTTGGTTGTGCACTCCTCTAGTGCACACAGCCGTGTGCACTCGCGCTTAGCCGTCCGATCTGCATTTTGATCATGATGCAGATCTAATGGCTCGCATTCTCTCCCGTTCTTCTCACACTTATGGAGGGGTAATTTGGTCATTTACCCCTACCCTCTCTTTCTCTCTACCTTTTCAGATCGCTCGAGATGCCCCTTTTCCCCCAAAAAACAAAAACCCTAAAGTTTCTGAGTTCGATCTTGAGCGACCTCTCTCTACTCCTTCTCAGATCGATCGCTTTTTGATCTCTCTCTCAAGCGACCTCTCTCTACTCCTTCTCAGATCGATCGCTTTTCGATCTCAGATCGCTAATCTCTCTCTCTCGATCGAGCGACCTCTCTCTACTCCTTCTCAGATCGATCGCTTTTCGATCTCAGATCCCTAATCTCCCTCTCTCGATCGAGCGACCTCTCTCTATCTCTCCGTCGACGCGAAACCCTACCTCTATCTCCTCTAGCGAGACGATGACACAGCCTCTCTCTCTCTCTCTGTCTCTCCTGGTCGACGACGATTCTGCCCCTCTCTCGAGCGACGCTGCGCTCAAGAATCGAAACCCCAAGGTATAAAATTTTCCCCTCAAATTACTTTAAATCGAAAGCCTAGTTTTTTCTTAGTTTAATCTTGTTTAAAAAAATTTTGGTAAGTTGCAGAGCTTCATTACCAAGAAAAATTTTGTTAAATTTTTTTTTGGTAAGTTGCAGAACTAAAAGAATTCTTCAAATCTTTTAGTTCACTTGGTCGTGACCCTACACAAACTACAACCCTAAAAGTTCTCAAAGCTGAAGATCCTTTTAAAGAATATGTTGTTGTACTATATATGTATGTCTTAATTATCACAATAACATATTTCTTGTACTCTTACATTTGATAAGTCAGTATTTACCTTTATGTTTTGTTTATCAAGGTAAAATTGGGCAATGGGTCGGCTAATTCTTATGATGGATGATTGTTAGCTAAGTTGATCTTATTCATCTTAGAAAATTGAATATTCGAGTTTTTAAGTTAAATTTATCATAATGGGCTTGGTCCTAATTTTCTTTAAAATTGAAATGAGACTCATTATAGAATTTGACATAGTGTTAAAATCATGTACCTCCTTCTAGTTTTTGCAATTTACGAGTTGCATTGTTAATTCAATATTTGTTATACAAGATCAATCATTGATGAGGAGGGAGGGAGACTGAATGGAAGCAAGATGATGAAGTGGGCAAGTGTTTGTAGAGTTCTTGTGTGATCTCACAAAAACTCATGAGATTGTAGGATAAGTAGCTGTGGTTTATGATTTAATATTCAGCTAATTAAGTAACATGTACAAAAAATGAGCATAGTAAAAATTCGGATGTTGAGGTTGATGAGTGACAGTACACTACGAGTGGATCTGTAAGAAATTATAAGTAACTTCATTTAGCATGAACTTTAGCATACACTTTCTTATTATTTGTTTAAATTTCCATATTTGAAAATCAAAATTTAGCACACAATTTCTTAGTATTTGTTTAAATTTCCATTTTAACTTACTTTGGCTTCATCTTTTCAATGGCAGCAGTGCATTCATTGAAGAAGAGGTGAATTCTTTTACTGAAGATAGTTCCGAGGATGGTAACGACTATATGAATTGAGGGAAGTATTTGATTCGCAAACAATTCGGTAAATTTGATGCCTTACTGTCTTTTATTTTGGGGATGAATCGATAGGTAGTGATGAATGCATGAAATGGTCAAGTTGAGTTTAATGAGTTTAATGGGTTTACTTTGTAATTGGTTAATGAGCTCTTCATATATTAGCAGTAGCATTATTTCATTTTCAGCTGTGTTTCACAGTGAGCTCTGTTTGAAATTGAAAGTGCATTTGAGTTGGGTTTAAAATTGTGCTATCTTAAATTTTCGGAGCTCTATTAAAATGTGAGCTTTGCATATCAAAATTTGGGATATCTGCAGCATGGCTGAGCTTGTTTTTTAGAGACTGTATATATATTTTTTTGCCATGAGGTGGGGGTTTGTGAAGGTGAGCTCTATTAGGCGTGGCAATCTAATACAGCCGTAGTGCTAAACCTATACAAGTTTTGACAGAATGCTTGATACACTTATACACTTATGAAATAACATAGTGTAGTGAATTCATGTGGCTTCTGAGCCTACTTCATTTAATGTTGTTAGCATAAATATGGCTCTCTGTTATCTAAATTCCTATTCTGAGCCTATAATTATACCTGATTGATGATATTTTCAGATACTGCAGCAGCAGCGGTAGCGACATTAGCAGCAGTGGCAGTATTAGCAGCAGCAGTAGCAGTATTATTGAACACTCATACTGTGGGAGCTATTATTGAGTGTTTTGTTGTGCAATCAGTGTTATGAGCCAACAAAAACTAGAAATGCAATTTTTTTTGTCATAGAGAATTTTGTTTCTCAATTTTGTATATTTGACTACATTTATCGTTGTACTTTATCCATTATATAATCTATGCAATCATTCCTTCTCAATACTTCTTCTCTTGGTTACTAGCATCAACATTAGATGATCTTTGTGAGCAGGATGAAAATTTCAAAGTATCTAACATGTTGTGTATATTTTAGAGTTAGAACTTTATTTGTCCTTTTGATTCACCTGATTTCATCTTTAGAACCTTTTAAAAGTTACATTTCGGAATACAAGTATCTATACATAGATATTAACATTATAACCTCATGTCCCCAGATATGCACAGAGGAAATTGTATTATCAAATATGAGCAAAATTCATATGAACTCCTCAACTAAAATTCAAGCAGGACGAGAAAAGCAAAGAGAAAAAATTTCCAAAATAAAAAACCCATCTTTGGACCCTGCACCTACAACAGACCATCTCATAAAGTCTGAATAATTCACTTTGCTTTGGTTATAAAATCAAACAATTGGACAAAAAAATAGCAAAGAAGCACCTAAAACTACTATCCTATAAACAGCATTCCCTGTACAAACCCAGCTCACGTATTGAGCAACAATAGCAAAATAATTCTCCACAGGCAATCACAATTAACCCATGCAAAAATCAATCAATCAATAAACAATACAACATCCATGAATAACAAAACCAACTTACATTCCAGGGCTAATAAACCCGAAAAACACATCCATGAATAAAGATAGAAATATGAAACCAACCAACATTCAAGGCTAATAAACCAGGAAAGCATTACATAAATTGCCAAATGGAAATGACAAACAATATCAAACACAGTAATATCAAACAACAGCTAACCAAGAAGATGAATAGTAGAGAGTACTATTGTAACATTCTACACCAAATTTGGTCCAAAATATCCATCATGCCCAGAAAATAAAGGAAAAATACGAAACATCTTAAACATAGTTTTCACAACTATCCATTACTTTCTACTATCCATTACAAAGTATAAGAAACAACGTACCAAAATACAACATAGATATATATACATCCACCAAAATACATCACCGCTACAACATATCAAAATGAAACTTCATACTTCAAGGGACACAACCACCACCACACCACCACCACCGCACTACTACTTCAAGAACAGATGAAACAACACCATCGTCAGTTACAGCAATTAGCAACGAACCCCAGATGTGCAACTTCTCTGTTTCATCATCTATCCATACACATATTGTCAAACTATATTATTCAAAGGAAGAAAAAGCTATGTTATAATGGAGTGAAACCGAAATCCATGCAAATAGTAATGAGCATCATAGGCAATATAATTTTTACCATATAAAGAACCATCTATTTACCAAGAGATTCGGTAAACTCTTAAGCACCTCTCTGCATCCTGCTCACTGGGTTATAGTTTTTTGAGAAGATACCTGTATGGATATAAATAAATCAATCAATAACCTAGAAATATGATATCTTAGTGTGAAAAATGACAACTAATTGTTATCATGCCAAAAAAATTTAACATTTAAGCCATGAAAAGCCCCCCCCCCCCCCCCCCCCCAAAAAAAAAGCAAAAAAAAAAAGAAAAAGAAAAACATGTGAACTACGAAAGTAGGTTAATTGCTAAGAAGCAATCTCTCCAATTCTATCATTCAACATCCAAGAGTCATTTGACGATTTATGACCTGCTACTGACCTCCTATAGCCCTAAAAAATAGCCTACAAAATTTGGCGGGGGAAACTATGGGCAAAAGTTGAGCTTGCCGGATGTTGACCAACTGGCATCCTCCAAAGCCTCCCAGCTCTAAGTAAAAAATCTAGAAGGGAAAAGATGATAGATTCACTATACGATTAAACTCTGAAACACATCAATAGTAGGGTCAATCATAAAGCTTTCACACTCTTTTAACATCAATGAACGTTTCACTAAATAATTTCCATGGACCAATAATTAGTGGAAACTTCCATCAATCCGTGGGGCAAATATTCCCCACAATTATCTTTAAGAAAAGATTAGATGTTCAAGCAGCTACTCCTAAAAATAATCAAATAAATAACAAAACAAAATGCTTTGTGAAATCAAACTGATACTTGTCACTCAGTAAAAGAATGCTTGCAGGATTTATTAATGCATACATTGCATACAAGTTATATTTGGCATCACAATTTACCAATTTTTTTAAACAAGATTAAAATAAGAAGAAACTAGGGTTTTGATTTAAAGTAATTTGAGGGGAAAATTTTATACCTTGGGGTTTCGATTCTTGAGCGCAGCATCGCTCGAGAGAGGGGTATATTCGTCGTCGACCAGGAGCGACAGAGAGAGAGAGGTTGTGTGATCGTCTCGCTAGAGGAGATAGAGGTAGGGTTTCGCGTCGACGGAGAGACAGAGAGAGGTCGCTCGATCAAGAGAGAGAGAGATTAGGGATCTGAGATAAAAAAGAGGTCGCTCGATCGAGAGAGAGAGAGAGAGATTAGGGATCTGAGATCGAAAAGTGATCGATCTGAGAAGGAGTAGAGAGAGGTCGCTCGAGAGAGAGATCGAAAAGCGATCGATCTGAGAAGGAGTAGAGAGGTCGCCCCATATTGCGCTCAGGAACTTTAGGGTTTCTATTTTTTTGGGGAAAAGGGGCATCTCGAGCGATCTGAAAGGGTAGAGAGAAAGAGAGGGTAAAGGTAAATGACCAAATTACCCCTCTGTAAGTGTGAGAAGAGCGGGAGAGAATGCGAGCCATTAGATCTGCATCATGATCAAAATGCAAATCGGACGGCTAAGCGCGAGTGCACACGACTGTGTGCACTAGAGGAGTGCACAACCGAAGCTTTTCCTATATATATATTTATCTATTTGGGGTGTTACAGGTAGTGATTCCTAGCATTCCAAATACCCCAGCATGTCGCAGCTATGATCATGTCCTAGAGTTCACAGACGTTAGCACGCACGTGGGCTTGCCTCCACTCTCCCTAGAGATCTTGAACGCTTTCTGTCTTTAGACCTTGCAATCCACTAGCCAGCAAAAAATTTCTTTTGCTAAAATGCAATGCACAAGAAGATGTTCAATGCTCTCATCCTCCCAGTTGCAAGCGACGAGTTTCTTTCCGCTAAGTTATCCTTGGTTAGAATCGCATTTCGTAGTTTCAGCTGTTGGTGTATGCCCTAGAAGCCAGTTGTGTATTGACATTACTAGTTTACAATGCATTATGACATTTATTTCATATATGAGGCATTTCATTTATTGTGTTATTTATTGTGATTAAATAAGCATAATAAAGTCCTTAGAATAATAGGTTCAATACTATGGAATATCAAGTGCATGACTTGATTGTGAAATCCTATTGGTTGTAATCAGAACACTATTCTTAAATGTCCGTAGTCAAGTATTATTGTGAATTAGGACAATAATAATGCATAGAGACCAGCATGTGCGTAGACTGATGACCATATCTCACGAGTTATGGATATGAGATATCAATTCTTCACATGGGTACATATTAGAGTAATAATGTACTGGACTGACCTACCATGACAACGCTGCATGGATTGTTACGTGAGTGTCATAAGTGGTTCTCACAGTGACCATGGTGTATGTAGTCCTTTGACTTAAAGTCACTACGGTTCCCTACATGAGAAGTTATATATTTTAATGTCGTCAAATGTTGTCTGTAATAAGGTGATTATAAAATCGACTATTGAATATACTACAAATCATGCGGAGGGATGTGAGTGACATAGATAGGATTTGTCCCTCTTACATAACATGAGCGATATCTACGAGCCCCTTGATTGAGTGAGACTGCAAAATGCATGGTCGTGCTCAAATGAGTCAATATGAGATATTGAGCTCATTAGTTTTAGTAAGTCTACTCGGATATCAAGAAACCAAAGATTGAACTATACAAGGGTGACACACTCTATGCCTTGTAGTCAATTAAGATATCTGGACAAAGGAACTAGACTACATGGTAATATTGGTCAGGGATAGGTTATGTCTAATCACTGACATTCCCATTATTTGAGTAGCAGTGATGTATTTCTGGATACCGCTCACTGTTTGTAATACTAGAATATGATTTTAGTATTACTATCAACGTAACGAGAACCTACAGGGTCACACACTTAGAATGGATCGAAATTGGAATTTAAATTCATAAGATGAATTTAATTGGGAAACCAAGTAAGACTTGGACACCTGACATCAGTTGTACATTTAGTTAGATTAAATGGGCTGACTAAAGTTCAGAGGTCCATACACGAATCTGACCCAGGTCAGATTGTGAGCCCAACAACCTCATTACTCTCTTAGGGTTAATTTTCTGTAGCTATATATATGATACATATCTGTGGAAAAGAGTTACACGAAAAAAAAATTCTAGCCGTCACAGAAATTATGAGAGAGAGATCGTGAGGAACAGCCCCATCCCGCAGCTAGCACCATAGCGTGATGAAAGCTTGGTTTTGATCCGTTCGTGTGGATACCTTAGAGGCACTGCAACATTGCAGTGCTGTGATCTACATATCTTGGAGACAACAGATCCATCCATAAGGTATAATTCCTAAACACGATTTATGATTTTCGCATGGATCCATGGCTAGGGTTCAATAATTTTTGTAATTTTTCCATTGTGTATTCAATCTGTGTTTGCTATTGAAACCTAACATCAACCAGTTGAAATGCGGACTTAATAGGCGCTTTCATTTTCCATATGACATTGCTACACTTGACTCCCCCATCATTTAGCATGGACTAGTGGAGGATATGGAGAACTGTGCCCATTTATCCGAAACCCAGTTCACCTCATCTTGAGTCTCAAATTCGTTGGGCTTTCAGTCCTCCAAATACTGAAGCAGTAACTCCTTTTGCCCTAGGCCAAGCCTTCCCGTAGTCCTCAGTTTTCACTGTCCCTACTGCCACTGGGCAGTGACCGTGTCGTAGAAATCTTTTGCCTCCTGAAATAGCTCTGAGAACTTCTGTTGAAGAGTCAAGTAGCCACATCCTTCCAAAAGCAAATGGAAGCACCGTCCCCGATGGCAAAAAATGCACCAGCAAGAAAAATATCTTTGGTACGGAGGACACCCTTCGAGAACCCTGATATGGATGCAACGTTGTGCATGTTATCCTTCCTCAGGTAATCCATGCTAGCTATCTGTGCCCACATTGCCTTACGTCGTTTATGTAGTTCTCACCACCACCTGCATGCAAGAGCCTGATTTATTTAATTTAGGTGGATAATTCCAAGTCCACTGAATTCCTTGCATCTGCAAATAATACCCCATTTGATGAGTGCATACCCTTTTCTATCGGTAAAGGTCCCATTCCACAGAAACCTACACTTAATCTTATCTATTTTGGATATCATCCAAGCCGGGAGAACGAAAGGTAAAAGATAGGAAAAGAGTTAACGGTAGCATTAAGAAGAATTAATCTACCTCCGATAGATAGCAACTTTCCTTTCCAGCCGTCCAACTTGAACTGAATCTTCCCTACAAGTTCATTCCAATCCTCCTTCTTGAGTATGCCAGGTTTGATGGGAAGTCCAAGGTACTTCAGAGGGAACGTCTCAACTATGCAATTTAGGATAGCTGCCACAGTTGTTTGGTTGGTGATAACTGGTCCAATGAAGAAAAGAGAGCTCCTATGGAAGTTTATCCTAGGGTGTCTTCTGCATACTGCAAGTTAATCACTACAGATACATTACTTCTCTCTCCTAACCCTCTTAACCTACCCAACTGTCTATATCTCGCAAGCATTTTATGAAGGCTGTCAGCAACTATGGTGGATAATAGCGAGGACAGTACATTCCCTGCCTCAACCCCCACCTGCAATGGATTTCCTTCCTTATATTGCCATTAACCATGACACTAACCTTTGCAAATTCTAGCCATGCTTTAATTTAAGCTATCAAGTTTGTACAAAACTCACGTTTGTATATAACCTCGATGATGCACTATCATTCTACTTTGACGTAAGCCTTTTTCGAAATCCACTTTGAGAAGAAATCCCGAGATGAATATTTGCTTGCAATCTGGAATCACCTTTTGCACTATAGCAACCCCCGCCAGAATCCCTCCCCTTGATGAAACAGGTCTGGTAATCCTCAACCAAGTCGTCGAGAACCCCCTTGAGTCTATTGGTAAGAACCTTAGAAATTATTTTAACTGTACAATTAAGAAGACTAATCGGCCTTAGGTCTCCCACTTCTCTCACAATCTTTTTCTTCAAAATCAAAGTGATGAGGGTGTAGTTCATTCTATTGATCTCCAATTACTTGTTGTAAAAGGTACTTCAAGCGCGTCAACCCTTTCCCGTAGACTCTCCCCCAGCATCCCCACATGCCTTCCATTACTTGGTACCTTGAGTCTACCGCCTGCCCAAAGAGCTCTTTGAAATGCTCATATATATGAGTCTGCATTTCAGCTGCTCCGCTTATAGGTTGACCTTCTTTTCAAGGGAGTGGTTGAGGTTGTTTCTGTTCCGCATGCTTGTGACCTTATGGAAATATGTCGTGTTTGCATTGCTTTCCATCAGCCATTTAACTCTCGACCTCTGCCTCCACATGGTCTCTTCCTAAGTATTGTGTCTTGGAGTTCCAACCTTAAGTTTCTGAGAAGAGCGAACTCGCTGTCATTGAACCTGTCAGTGTCTTCCTTCCTTTCCAATTCTTCCATACATTTGATACAAGCCTCCTTTTTGTGTAGAATGTTCTCGAAGGAATCCCTATTTAAGAGCGTAAATGTTATACTACTATTGGCATGAACACTTTTAAATATGCAAGAACTTTCCCTTTTAAAAAACTAGTAATTTACACGTGCAATGCATGTCTTAATAAATATAGTTTTTCAAAAGAAAAAAATTCAATGTATTCTGGACTTGAATCTGAAACCTTCTTTATAATAGCTATACACGAGCGATGCACGAGTATGTATGTTTACAAATGAAAACTCTTAACTTTCCCGTTACTAGTATCATGCACGTGCGATGCACGTGGAGGAGGAAGGAAAAGGACAAAAAAGAAAAAATCTAGTATGATGCACATGCGATGCACGTGGAGGAGGAAGGAAAAGGACAAAAACAAAAAAAACCTACCAACACATGCGCTGCACGTGTTTGCACACATACAAAAAAAATTAAAAAATTGTTTATTTGTTTACCTACCCCATCTCTCCCATTATAATAGTTATAGATAATATTAGAGATTTAGTCACCATTATAATAGTTATAGATAATATTAGAGATTTAGTCAAGAACTTGTGAGTTATGTGGAGAAAGTAATAGTCCCAGTGCACAGGATATATTGTGTTGGTGATGTTTGGATTTTATTTCCTGCCTAGAAACAGTTCAAATATTTCTTGACTTATTAATTCAAAACAGTCCCGTAGCTCAGTTGGGTCTTGTAACCCGAAAGTCGCACGTTCTTGCCAGGCTTCCCTATTACTTTTTCCATATAATTCAGTGGAGATTATATTCCAAAAAAACTTCATATGGTAATAATCATGGCAATCCATAAAGTATAATAGAATATTTCCAGAAAATCTTTACATGGTAATAATCTTCCAAATCCAGAATAAAGAATATTCCTCTAACTTTAAGGGAATGCCAAGTAAAATAATATAAATTATGTTTGCTGGGATATATATATAAACTTTCTGTTGTACACTAGTCTTCATCTGCACTCGGCTTCGGGCCTTCGCATCGATGATCTGAACCGTTCATATTGATCTACATATCTAAATTAGTTTAGATATGTAAAATCATGCCAATTGAAACTCATTTGCCCATCCATTGAAGTGTTACAAAATTGTATGGCTGAATATTGTTTTTTTAATAATGACATGATGGATGAACAAATGAATTTTAAATGAGTTGATTTTACATATTTAGACTAATTATTTAGACGTGTAGATCAATGTGAACGGTTCAGATTGCCGATACGAAGGCCCGAAGGTAGAGTGCACTCGGAGGCTAGTACACAACGGAAGGGGACTATATATATATATATATATATATATATATATGAGCTTTATTTCATTGCAAACGGGTCTGTGTGCACAGACCCGTGCGAATGGCGATCTGGGCCGCTAGATCTTTGATCTAGCGGCCCATATTTTTTTTTTCTTCTAAAATTTAGCCTTAACCCGTCGTTGGGAACGAAAGGTTAAGGCATATTTTTTTAAAAAAAATTGCCTTAACTCGTCGTTCCCAAGAACGGTTAAGGCACTCTAAATTTTTTAGATCTGTATATAGATCATCTTCTTCAACCGACTCTCCCCACTCTCTATCTCGTTTCTTCACCGAACCCATACTCAAGAAAACCATAATCCTTGATCAAACCACAAACCTGTCCTCCTCCATCCGCTACTCCTCCTCTCTCCCAATATCTACTCCAAACATTGAAACCCAACTCTCTCATCCCATCTTCGAAAGCAAATCGAAATCCTAGTTCGGTTACAACACCTTCATTGGCTAAATTCGGACTTATTTTGTAAGGTATTGACTAATTCTTTACCTTAGTAGTTTTATTTGTGTTGATTTTTAAATTTTTCCATACTAAAATATTTAGAAAGTGACCAAAAAAAATTTTGCCTTAGAAATTTGTAGATGTAGAATTGGGAAGACTTTAAATATATTCAAGTGCTAGAAAAATTTCTTTGCCTTAGTAATTTGTAGAACTAGAATTGGGAAGACTTTTAATATATTCAAGTGCCCAAAAAAGTCTACATTTAGGAATATATATTCAAGTGCCCAAAGACTTCAAAAGTTTGTAGATATAGAATTCTTTGCCTTAGTAATTTAGTTTTGTTTGTGTTGTTTTTTCACGTTCGATATATACGAAATTATTTAGAAAGTTTTTAGTACGATTATGTTTGAAAACCCTGCAAACGACCTTCAAAAAATACGAAACTTTGCGAGTAGGTTGTATCATGTAGCATAAGCCACCCCAACTTGTAAATGTGAGTTTCGATTTACGGTTCGAGAGATACGGCTACATATCGCTTTTGGTTGAAAAAAACCAAATAAAGCAGTACACAGCCGTATCTAGGAAACCGTGAGTCGAAATTCGCTTCTACAAGTTTGAGTGGCGTGTGCTACATGAATTCGACCAAGTTGCAAAGTTTTATAAATTTTGGACGTCGTTTGTGCAGTTTTGTTACGTTTATCGCACAAGAAAATCCTTCAAGCGACCTCCAAAAAATACGAAACTTTGCGAGTTGGTTGGTCTCCCTATCAAAAGCCAACCCAACTTGCAGAAGTGAGTTTCGACTCACGGTCCGAGAGATACGGCCGTATATCGGTTTTGGTAAAAAAAACCAAATAAAGCGGTACACGGCCGTATCTCGCAAATCGTGACTCGAAACTCGCTTCTACAAGTTGGGGTGGCTTGTGTTATGTGAATTCGATCAAGTTGCAAAATTTTATAAATTTTGGAGACCGTTTGTGCCGTTTTCTCACGTTTATCGAACTATAAGTAAATGACTTAGAACTTTTTTACTGCGGTTAGACTAGAAAACCCTTCAAACGACCTCCAAAAAATACGAAACTTTGCGAGTTGGTTGGTCTCACCTCTCACAAGTCACCCAAATTTGTAGAAGTAAGTTTCGACTTACGGTTCGAGAGATACGGCCGCGTATCGCTTTTTGTAAAAAAAAACCAAATAAAGCGGTACACAGCCGTATCTCGCAAACCGTGACTCGAAACTCACTTCTACAAGTTAGGGTAGCTTGTGTTACGTGAATTCGACCAAGTTGAAAGTTTTATAAAATTTGGATGCTGTTTGTGTAGTTTTTTCATGTTCATCGAATTATAAGTAAATGACTTAGAGATTTTTTAGTGCGGTTAGACTAGAAAATCTTTCAAACGACCTCCAAAAAATACGAAACTTTGCAAGTTGGTTGTTCTCACCTAGCACAAGTCACCCCAACATGTAGAAGTGAGTTGCAATGCACGGTTCGAGAGATACGGCCGTATATTGCTTTTGGTTAAAAAAAACCAAATAAAGCGGCACACGGCCGTATCTCGCAAACCGTGACTCGAAACTTGCTTCTACAAATTGGGGTGGCTTGTGTTACGTGAATTCGACCAAGTTGCATAGTATTGCTATTTTTCGTTGTGTTTTGTGTATTTTTTACACATTTTTGCTTTGTTTATTGCTAATAGATAAATGGATGTAACCCGTATCAACTAAGCTTAAATTTTTCATTCACAGATAAATGGCTAGAACGAGGCGACCGAGAAGCCCTTCTGGTAGCGCTAGTTGCGCACCAATGACAGAGGTAAGATTGATTATTATTATTGGTTTAAAATACGAATATGAGTTTCATTGTCTCAATAATAACAACATTTATCTTTGTTCGTGTAGGTTGGTGGTCGTCAATCTACATCTGCCAAGGCTGGTTCGTTGTCTTCGGTTTTCGTTGCACCGCCTGGACCGTTGGACTCAAGCTTACTTTCGTTGCAATCCAGACACCGATCCGAAGCCGTGTGGACTGGGTCCGCAAAGAAGTGCAACTTCCGAAAGCACGCAATTCTTCCCATGGACCCCCGTATCACTCCGTTCTTAGTTGAAGCTGGTTTCTACAGAACTTGATTTATGGGGGATGTGAAGCTACTAACCTCTACTTACAGCTCTTGTAACCCCCATTCATGTAAATACATATTTTCTGAATATTTTCTTTATTTCAATATTATAAATTCATTATTTGTTAAAATTGTTTTGGATTTTATATTAAAGTGTTTTTCTAATGAAAAATTTATTCATTTCAAATAATGATGTGTTTTGATCTTATTTCTAGATCGTATTGATCAACTATTTGTATTTGAGTCTAAATTATATATATATATTTTTTGGATCATTTTAGTAAATTGTTAAACCCGAATAATTATTTTATTGTATGATTTTATTATTTTTATAATTATAGCTATTAATCGTTATTCCTTGATTATTTAATTAAAATACATTTAACGAATTATTTTGTTTTCGTACTTGATATGAGTTTTGTGGTGAATTCTAATTTAATTTCAAGCCAACTTATATTGTTTTTATTTTTATTATTTATCTATTTATTTGGATTTCAATTTTTGTTCCTGAAGTTCTTTGTTCTTTTGATTGAGCTTTTATTGTCGATCCTATTGTTCTTTTATTTATTGTTGGTGTTTTTATTTGAACCCTATTGATTTTGATCTACCTCTTAATTGAACGCTAAAATCCAATTTGATTTGTTCTTGACCCAAAACCGCTTTTATTGAACCCTAAACCTTTAACCCAGTACCCTAATCGTATCCTATAAATACAACTCTATTGCAAATCCTAAAAATTGCACATTTTCGAAATCCTAGCCGCCTATTCTCTTTCCTCTCCCTCTCTTCTCTCCTCGTCGTTTCTCTCTCCACGAATTCCCGCTTAATTCCACTGAACCCATTCTGCATCTCTCCCCATCATCTTCTCCGACCATCCCCCACCTCCGACGACCACCCACCTTCCGTCGCGCACCCCCGAGCCTCACCCCACCCTCAGCCGCTAGCGCCGCCACCCAAAAACTCCAACCTGTTCATCCTCTTCCCTATTCTCGACATTAATGGCACTCAACTCCAAACCCTGACGCCCCTTTTCCCTGGTTCCGTTGCGCCGCCACCGTGATGCCGTCGATGCCCCCGCCTGCGCACCGACCACCAGCATCGGCTAGGCTCGAAGTCCCCCTAATGCCGAGCTCTCTCTCTCTTGCCCTGTTGTTGCTTGTCTCTTTGTGTGTTGTGTTGAATTGGGCTCTTTTGCACGTATATTGCACGTGCTACTTTTTGGATTTGTTAGTTCGTGAGTTCGTTGCTTCAGGATCCTTATCCTGTTATTCTTGGTATTCGTTTTCACCATCTAACAGGCAAGTCACCGTCCTCTTGAATTGTTAATTGTATCAAATTTAAGTTTCATTGAAATTATTGCAAATAGATATCTTTGTTATCGTATTATCCATTGTTCATCTATTCGTTGGGTCGATTGAGGGTTTACATGAGCTAATCCTAATATTCTTGACATCATGCCACTTTTGAGTCTAAAGTTTGGATCTTTCATGAGTACATATAGAATTGATACTAGGGTTGTTCATATAATTGACACACAAATTAATTATTGTAGAGACAATTGTTAGGTTGTATGTTGTTTGATCGTTTGATGACTGATTGATGATAAACTTGTATATGTAAGTGTTCTAATTTTTATTTATCATGTTTTGACACCCATCATGTTGATTACACAATTTATGGACTAGAGAATCGATGCACCTATTGTTTAATTAATTTATTTTCAAGAAAAAATTACCCAAAATCTTGTATATGCTTGCTGACCTAAATATTGACCGCTGTTTTCGAACCAGTAAATGACCTTAAAATAAAATACTTTCTGAATATGAATTGTAGCCTTATCTTTCTAGTTTCCAGATCATTTTGAATTTTTAAATTCCGAGTTTTATAGCAAAAGTTATGCTCATTTTACTACAACTGTGTTTTGACTTTCAGATTTTCAAATTCTCGTACCCTTCATGTTTAAACAGTAAAAAGGCTGATCAAATGATAGAATTTTACTCTGAAAATTTCCAGATTATTGCTTAACATGTTTAGGAGTCTAGAAATTATTTTTAATGAATTTAATATTTAGTTTTTGCTGATTCAAAAATTAAAACAATAAGATGTCGAATTTCTGCATGAACATAAAACCTGTAAAGAACCATGCGTTTGTCCTAGCTACTGTTGTTGGAATTTGAACTTTAAATATGCATTTGAACCGTATGGAAGTCTAGTTTTCAGATTTTCTGATGGATTCAACTTTCGATTTATGAGTCAGCGGAAAACTTTATTTTTGTACAGGTTGCGCTTCCTTATCTTTCTAGTTTCCAGATCATCTTGAATTTTTGAATTGCGAGTTTGGTAGCAAACGTTATGCTTGTTTTACTATAGCTGTGTTTTTACTTTCAGATTTTCAGATTCTCGTACCCTTCATGTTTAAACAGTAAAAAGACTGATCAAATGATAGAATTTTATTCTTAAAATTTTCAGATTATTGCTTAACATGTTTAGGAGTCTAGAAATTATTTTTAATGAACTTAATATTGAGTCTTTGCTGATTCAAAAATTAAAACAACAAGATGTCGAATTTCTGCCTGAACATAAAACCTGTAAAGAACCATGTGTTTGACCTAGCTACCGTTGTCGGAATATGAACTTTAAATATGTGTTGGAACCGTATGGAAATCTAGTTTTCAGATTTTCTGACGGAGAGTCAGCGGAAAACTGTATTTTTGTACAGGTTGCGCTTTCTTATCTTTCTATTTTCCAGATCATCTTGAATTTTTGAATTCCGAGTTTTGTAGCAAAAGTTATGCCCGTTTTACTACAGATATGTTTTTACTTTCAGATTTTCAGATTCTCGTACCCTTCATGTTTAAACAGTAAAAAGGCTGATCAAATGATAGAATTTTACCCTGAAAATTTTTAGATTATTACTTAACATGTTTAGGAGTCTAGAAATTATTTTTAATGAACTTAATATTGAGTTTTTGCTGATTCAAAAATTAAAACAACAAGATGTCGAATTTCTGCCTGAACATAAAACCTGTAAAGAACCATGTGTTTGACCTAGCTACTATTGTCGGAATTTGAACTTTAAATATGAGTTGGAACCGTATGGAAGTCTAGTTTTCATATTTTCTGACAGATTCCACTTTCGATTTCTGTATCAGCGGGTAACTGTATTTTTGTACAGGTTGTGCTTGCTGTCCAGAATTTTAGATTCATCTTTTTAATGAATTAATTATTCCTATATCGTGTTATTACATGAATTAATGAATTTATGTTGAATTGCATGTTCCTAATGAGTTATTGTCATCGTTCTAATTGTCCTATTCCATGTTATCATCCTATTGTTCCCCTGTTGATACTATTGTTCATCTCGTATTTCTAGATTGCATATTGTATTGTTTCTTTAATAAAATAATTAAGAAGCCGGGGTTTAAGAAAATGACTTCAGTAGTGAATAATATAGTGACTATGTCGGCCAGTGTTTATCGATTGATTGTGAAGCGCTGACTACGGCACCCCAATCTTTCATGTCGTGAACCCGTGAACTCGTGAACCCGTGAGCTCGTGAATTAGTGTATCAGTGTATCATTATAATGAACTGTGCAATAATATTGTATCATATCAGTGATTACCGTACCGACACATGATCTATAGAATTCAACACTCAGTCTAAATGAAATTGATTGTATGCATCGAACCTGTGGTATGGAACACATGGGACACAGTAGTACGTGCATTAGTTAGGAGTTAAAAATAATTAATAGACATAAGGATTGATACATCGCCGACATTGGATATTGTTCATCATTGTTCCTATTGATATCGAATATTGGCTAAGTATTATTGTTATTGATCATTGATTACCGTTACCGAATATTGAATCATTGTTTATAGTCATTGCATCGATTATCATGATTATTATCCCATGTTATTGATTCCTATTGATTCCTATTGATCTATTGATTCATTGTTATACCGTTATTCCATTGTTCCCTACTTTTTCTACTTGCTGTCCACGACTTGCTCTAAGAACAATTTTTCTCCTCTTTTTAGATGAAGTGTTTACAGGTGTTGATGGAGAATTACCTGATGGATTGGGAGAACAACATTGGTGAAGAAATTGATTGCATCGCTGCTTAATAATTATTGCTTTGTTGTGGAGACTTAATTATTGAATTATTGTTATATCAATGTATTGGGCTTATGTCCCAAATATTGTTATTTGTTTCCAGACGTTAGATTATTATTGTATTTGGATATTTTTATTGCTTAATTCCAAATATTATTATTCATGAGATTATTATTATTGCCTGCGTAATTGTTCTGTATTGTTTATATTGTTGAGTTGATCGGATAAACAACTTATGGGTGACGTTAGTCATTCGTTGGGCCAATGTTACGTCCTCGTATTCCGTATTTTTGGAAAGCGGGGCGTGATAGCTCTGGTTGAACGATGGAGGTCGGAGACCTACACATTCTACCTACCGGTGGGTGAGATGACCGTCACTCTCCAAGATGTAGCACTCATTACTGGGCTACCAATAGGTTGGATCGCCGTGACGGGGAACATGGATTTTGACCAAGTAGCAGTTGTTCGTGATCTGCTTGGTATCGATGTTGAGGAGTCGTTGATTCAAAAAAGAGAGGACGTTGAAAGAGAAATCCTCAGAGATTCTCCCAAAGAATATGATGCAGATCTATTAGATCAAGCCTTAGATGATGCGAAAGATAAAGTGGAAGCTAAATTTTAGGATGAAATCTTCGACGGGAAATCACTTCTACGTAGTCGGTTGAAATTCCAATTCGACGGATATTTGACGGAGGATTCGGAAGAGGAATCCATACGTTACTATGCTCATGCATACATTTTCAGTATGATCGGGG
This sequence comes from Hemerocallis citrina, assembly GCA_017893485.1. Lineage (NCBI taxonomy): Eukaryota > Viridiplantae > Streptophyta > Magnoliopsida > Asparagales > Asphodelaceae > Hemerocallis > Hemerocallis citrina. The sequence continues at coordinate 193,241,306 of CM030368.1, read as the reverse complement.
AAGTGATCTTCCCTAACTCATCCAGTGCGAGCATGCCGCTGATGTATTTACGGTTGTTGGAAAATTTTGATTTTGCCAGCCGTTTCAGTTGGGGAAGTGCGGCATTGGCATCACTGTATAAGAATTTATGTACATGTGCATTAGGTGCCGTACAAATGGGTGGCCTGATGGTTCTATTGCAAATCTGGAGTTGGAAATGCATCCACATCGGACGTCCCCGTATTATTAAACCAACACCGGATTGGTTCACAGACCCACTGGCTCTAGAGTTGTTACCTCCTTAGGGGTATATTGGGTGGGGCGGCACACGTGGGTCGATAACTCACGACAATCACTTATGTATTATAGAGATGAGTTAGATAACTTGCGGGACGAGTTCATCAATTGGGAACCGTACTCAACCGCCAAGTTGGAAAGGGTTCCACCGATTTGTTTGGCTGGTGCCCTTTGGTTGACGGCTGCACCACTTGTGAATTTTTCTGTTGTTGAGTTCCAGTATCCGGATAGAGTGATGCGGCAATTTGGATATCAGCAAAAGATTCCCGAAGTCTGGTGTTATGATAAAAAATTGCACGAGGTGAGAGGAATGGGTCGAGTGCCCAGCTTCGATTGGGCTGATTACCACCGGGTCTATGTGGCCAACTGGAACACCATGCGGTATCAGATGAAACTGAATAGGATGTACTTTGCTATACCGTTCGATGGCTCTTTCCAACATATATACATGAGGTGGTACAAGCGCATTATACGGTTGTATGTTTCTCCACAAGTCGCTGTACCAGCCAGTGTGCAGATTCCGATTCTCCCAACCAAGGTAGAACCACCACCGGCATATTGCTCTTTCCAGCCGATGTAACAACCAAAGGCGTCGACGTATCGGAACTTGGTTAGTAAAATTTCATGCGGTTTCATACATTTAGTATGCATGTATTGTTATTTGAGGATGGAATAATACATTTAGTGTACATGTTGTTTAAATTGAAAATTTCAACCTAATGTAGATTCATGGGAGAACGTTTGGATAACTACTCGCGTCTTGAAGAGTAAGGTACCCGAGAGCGTTAAGGAATTAATGCGAGAGATGCTAAAGCCGTGCAGCCGTAGTCTTGAAGAGATGGGTGAAGGTCTGCAACTTGATGCATATTTAAAAGCCAACGTGGCAGTTCCTCGGCAAAAGAGCGTGACAAGGCCGGGAATTCACATCGCCGAGCCACAACAAGTTCAACAAAAGCAACCACCTAAAGAAGATGTGGAGGAGCAGTGGTCGGATGACCCTCAATCCCCCGAGACGCAAGGTAGATGACGAAATCCTCAACGAAAGAGGAACCCGCCAGATCAATTTACACCTAGTGGTCTTGTGGTCGTAAAAGGTAGTATGTAACAAGTGGTTCGTTATTAGTATTTTAGTATTTGGTTGATGATTTTATTCCTCAAATAACTAATACAAAGTTTGTTTCTATGTTGATAAATGTTGTAGATAAATACCGGGCATTCACGGAGGTCAACCACGAAGATAACTGTATTGATCCATGTAGACTACTTCATTGTTGAGATGAATATTTTGTACTGAATGTCTTGTAATTGCGAGTTCAAATAATTCCACAAATGTAGTTGAATGAATTGTTTAGATGATTATTTGGTAATGAATGTCATATTATCTGTCGTATCATATATATTGTTGTGATCTGAGTTTTTGTTTATGTGAATTTATTGGTGATTTGAGTTTCTGAATTGCTATTGATATGAGTTTCTGAGTTGTTGTTATCTGATATATATGTTGTTGTATTGTTGTGATCTGAGTTTTTGAATTATTGTGAATGTGCGGCATTTTGTGAAGTTGTATTTTCATCCAGAAACATGGTCTGATACACTGTGAATATCTCTCTACCTAACCCGTTATTGACGATAGCGGGTTAAGATCACTTAACCTGTCATCCCCAATAATGGGTTAAGTAGAGAGATATTAGCAGGACTTCATCATCTACAGACCAAGTATACATGAAGTACTGCCAATATCTCTCTACTTAACCCGTTATTGACTATGACGGGTTAAGTGATCTTAACCCGTCGTCCTCAATAATGGGTTAAGTAGAGAGATATTGGCAGAACTTCATCATCTACAAATAAAGTATTCATGAAGTTCTGCCAATATCTCTCTACTTAACCCATTATTGGGAATGACAGGTTAAGTGATCTTAACCCGTCATCCCCAATAACGGGTTAAGTAGAGAGATATTGGCAGGACTTCATCATCTACAGACCAAGTATTCATGAAGTAATGCCAATATCTCTCTACTTAACCCGTTATTGGAGATGACGGGTGATCTTAACCCGTCGTCTCCAATAACGGGTTAAGTAGAGAGATATTGGCAGAACTTCATTCATACAGTTATTTGTAAATCTAATATTTTTTAACATTGTTTGAAAAAAAAATTGAAATTGTTTATAAATCTAATAAAAATACATTATGAAACTAAATAATATAGTTGAAAAATGTAAACAGTTTATTAAAAATTACTCTAACTCTACCGTAACCCTACTAAAACTCTCTAACCCTAGCCCGTTAAAAGGTTAGAGTAGGTTTAGAGATAGGCCTCGACTTGGGGCTCTATATTTTTACTAACTTCAATGTTTATACTTGTAAAAGTGACTAATTTGTTTATAAATTGTTTTTTCCCCATATTTTATTTTTAATATCTTATTTTATATCTAATTTCCCCCCCAAATATTTAAAGTAGGGTTACATAATTCCTTACGGCTAGGGTTAAAGGGTTATAGTAGGGTTACGGTAGGGTTAGAGTAGTTCGTTGGGTTACAGTAGGGTTACGGCAAAGGTTAGAGGGTTAAAGTAGGGTTACAGTAGGGTTAAAGTAGTTCGTAGGGTTAGAGTAACTTTTAATAAACTGTTTACATTTTTCAACTATATTATAGATTTACAAACAATTTCATAATTTTTTGTTTTTAACATAAAATGTTTCCATTTTTTGAAAAAAAAAATCTCTTCAAAAAAAAGTATATAATCACCTATATACACAAATTGGAAATACCATATGATCTTTTAAAGTAAATAAATAAATATTTAACATAATTACTTACATTCATCGTATTCGGTTTAAGATTAGAGTGTCAAAGGGTTACGGCTAGGGTTAGAGGGTTATAGTAGGGTTACGGTAGGGTTAGAGTAGTTCGTAGGGTTACAGTAGGGTTACAACTAGGGTTAGATGGTTAAGGTAGGGTTACGGTAGGGTTAGAGTAGTTTGTATGGTTAGAGTAATTTTTAATAAACTGTTTACATTTTTCAACTATATTATTTATTTTCATAATGTTAAAAATTACTTTAACCCTACGAACTACTCTAACCCTACTGTAACCTTACCTTAACCCTCTAACCCTAGCCGTAACCTTACTGTAACCCTACGAACTACTCTAACCCTACTGTAATCCTACTATACCCTCTAACCCTAGCCGTAACCCTTTGACACTAACTCTTAAACCGAATTCGATGAATGTAAGTAATTATGTTAAATATTTATTTATTTACCTTAAAAGATCATGTGGTGTTTTCAATTTGTGTATATTGATTATATAATTTTTTCTGAAGAGATTTTTTTTCCAAAAAATGGAAACATTTTATGTTAAAAACAAAAAATCATGAAATTGTTTGTAAATCTACAATATAGTTCAATAATGTAAACAGTTTAATAAAAATTACTCTAACCCTACCGTAACCCTACTATAACCCTCTAACCCTAGCTGTAACACTTTGGCACTCTAACTCTTAAACCGAATTCAATGAATGTTAGTAATTATGTTAAATATTTATTTATCTACTTTAAAAGATCATATGGTGTTTCCAATTTTTTGTAGATAGGTGATTATATAATTTTTTATTTCTGAAAAATGTAAACATTAAAAGTTAGAAAAAAAATAATTTTTTATTAGATTTACACACAACTTTTTATTAGATTTACAAACAACTTTTTTTTTCAAAAGGAACATAATTTTTTTTTATTAGATTTACAAACAACTTTATGAATAATTGGTCTGTATATGATGAAGTTTTGCTAATATCTCTGTACTTAACCAGTTATTGGAGATGACGGGTTAAGATCACTTAAACCTTTATCGTCAATAACGGGTTAAGTAGAGAGATATTGGCAGAACTTCATGAATACTTGGTCTGTAGATGATGAAGTTCTACCAATATCTCTCTACATAACCCGTTATTGAAGATGACGGGTTAAGATCGCTTAACCCGTCATCATCAATAACGGGTTAAGTATAGAGATATTGGCAGTACTTCATGAATACTTGGTCTGTAGATGATGAAGTTCTGCCAATATCTCTCTACTTAACCCATTATTGGAGATGACGGGTTAAGATCACTTAACCCGTCATCTCCAATAATGGGTTAAGTATAGAGATATTGGCAGAACTTCATGAATACATGTCTGTAGATGATGAAGTTCTGCCAATATCTCTCTACTTAACCCATTAATGGGGATGACGGGTTAAGATCACTTAACCCGTCATCCCCATTAACGGGTTAAGTAGAAAGATTTTCACAGTGTATCAAACCATGTTTGTGGTTGAAAATACAACTTCTGTAAATGAGTTCAGTCACAGCAATTTAAAAACTCAGATGACAACAATAAAACAACATATATATGAGATCATCCTCAGAAACTCATATCAATAACAATTGCCAATAAGGGGTTCGGTTCAAAGAAATTTAAAAATAAAAATAAATCCACAGCAAATATATAGTTCACAAATACACAAAGTACACACATACATAAACATTCGCAAACCAATTACAACATCAACATTCACAACAATATAAAGTAGTTCACAAATATACAAAGTGCACATATACACAAATTGGTGATATGCTTAAATACACCAAAAAGTTTCTTATAAATACACAAATTGCACACATATACAATTTGCACAAATTAAGCATATATATACAATCAAAAGGGTATTAAATTTTTGATGACCCACGGCTTCCATCGGCACGCTCAACTATCATTCTGGACCTACAAAAAATAGAAGGAATTGTAGAAATGAATAATTCTCTTCTCATCAACTGAAAAAAAAAAACTCTAGAAAGAAAGTCCACAAAGTTAAATATGACATCCATCTAGACAAAAATTACCTTAGCACGAATCTTCACCTTCATCGTCATCACTCTCTCCACCGATTGGAGCTTCTTCATATACTACCGATCCATAAAAAAAAAGAGAAGAATGAATTGGTGTCAACAACAAGAAGTTAAGATTGATTGAGTCAAATTAATATATACTTAGTCTCGGATATATTACCTTGCCATATTTTTGGGGCAATTTCGTGAATCGTGACATACGACACGAAGACATGTCCTGCAAAGTCTTGGTCGCTACGTTGGGTACTCAACATGCCGCCCCAAAATGACTCTTTTGCGTAGACGGGAGCCCATTTCTCGCGAATTTCAAATTTTTCGTTCAACTATTTGTTATTCTCAAGTTTGTATCGCGAAATCAAAATTTTCCACTTCTCTTCAAATTTAGTTTTAAATTCTGTTGTATAGATGATGGTATTCAAACCATCCCTAAACTCATCGATATTATTTGACATACGCACCTCATGTGGCAACTTATCCAAAATTTGCCAAATGCAATATCTATGATCGGTGCTAATGAAAACTTTCTTCAATGCAGCACCTATTCGACGTTCCTCATCTGTCACGATGCCCATCGGATCGTGACCCATTATTCCTCGCCACTTTTCAAAGAACCACTCAAATGAGGAAGCCTTCTCATTTGGAATGAACCCACAATCTAAGAATGTTGATTGCCAATGAGGGTTGACTCCAACAAATGGTACGAATAACATCCCGCATCGGTTAGTATTGTAAGTGGCATCAAAGCAAACTACATCCCCAAATACTTCACAATTCTTCCTACCAATATCATCCACCCAAATACAATGGGACAATCGTCCTTCGGGATCTACTTGGTAATCATAAAAAAATAGAGAATCGGTCTCCTTTTTCGATTCAAAGAACTCAATTAGCATTTGCCCGTCATGTCCGTTCAAACTTTCCAACTCGTCTCTCCTAAGATTTCTAATATCAGTTTCAGTGAATCATATTTTCTCATTATCTCCACTTGCACCTTCGAAGAAAAGTATTTGTTTGCATATAGGGACATTAGCTTCGGTAAGTTGACCAATCACTTTTTTATCTGAATTTGTCAATACACGGTTTCGAGGAAGCAAGTGACGTATACCGGGTAAAGTAAATTTGTGATTGTGTGGTAAATGAATAAATAATCCACGAATTACTTTCTGAGTTTAGTTTTACACGAACGAAAGCTTTGCAACCCGTTCTAGAAGTAGTTCCCCATCTAGCTTCATTATGATTATTCGGTAACTCCCCGGCTTTATTACATACATATGATTTATCTACTACATCATTTTTCTTGTATTTATTTCCACCCTTGCGCATAGCAAAACTTGCACATCTACAATATGTGGAATAAAATTTCCCCGCTTCATCTAAAGTGAGAAATGTCATACCAATCTTCGGTTTTAGGTGCTCGTCAACATGAGGCCAAAATTCACCAATATCTTGTGCACAAACATATTTTTCTTCGGCAATGGAACTTCCTTCAAGACTTTCCATATCTAAAAAAAAAGTATAACAGTTAGGTCCACGAACCCTTACAGAATGCGAGGAATAAGTTGTAACTTTATTTAGTTATAGTTTGATGAACGTGAGAAAACCGCACAAAAGACATCCAAAATTTATAAACTTTGCAGCTTGATCGAATTCACATAACACAAGCCAGCCCAACTTGTAGAAACAAGTTTCGAGTCACGGTTTGCGAGATACGGCCGTCCGTGTACCTCATTATTTGGTTTTTTATAAACCAAGAGCGATACGCGGCCGTATCTCTCGAACCGTGAGTTGAAACTCTCTTCTACAAGTTGGGGTGGCTTGTGCTAGGTGAGACCAACCAAATTGCAAAGTTTCGTAATTTTTGAAGGTCGTTTGAAGGATTTTCTAGTCTAACCGCACTAAAAGCTTTCTAAGTGATTTACTTCCTATACGAGAAACGTGAGAAAATCACACAAACGACATCCAAAATTTATAAAACTTTGCAAATCGGTTGAATTCATGTAGCACAAGCCACCACAGATTGTGGAAGTGAGTTTCAACCCTCGGTTCGAGAGATACGGCAGTGTATCGCTTTACAAGGGTTTTTTTCAATCAAAAGCGATACACGCCCGTATCTCTCCAACCGTTACACGAAAATTACTTCTACAAGTTGGGTTGGCTTTTGATAGGTGAGACCAACCAACTCGCAAAGTTTCGTATTTTTTGGAGGTCGTTTGTAGGATTTTCTAGTCTAACCGCACTAAAAAAGTTTTAAGTCATTCACTTATAGTTCGATGAACGTGAGAAAACCGCACGTTATTGCCGTATCTCTCCAACCGAGGGTTACGGTAGGGTTAGAGTAGTTCGTATGGTTAGAGTAATTTTTAATAAATTGTTTACATTTTTCAACTATATTATTTATTTTCATAATGTTAAAAATTACTCTAACCCTACGAACTACTCTAACCCTACTGTAACCCTACCTTAACCCTCTAACCCTAGCTGTAACCTTACTGTAACCCTACGAACAACTCTAACCCTACCGTAACCCTACTATACCCTCTAACCCTAGCCGTAACCCTTTGACACTAACTCTTAAACCGAATTTGATGAATGTAAGTAATTATGTTAAATATTTATTTATTTACCTTAAAAGATCATATGGTGTTTTCAATTTGTGTATATTGATTATATAATTTTTTCTTTGTTGAGTCAGCAGGGGCTGCGACCCTATGCCCCTGACTGGTCGATTGTGCAGGGGGATAGTTTGCTCGATGGGCCCGTGTCGATTGAATTCGTCACGAAGGCCACCACCAAACGCGATCGGATGGCGCTGGCAGTGCAGACGGCAGATCAGGCCTTCATGCGGTGGTCCCAAGTGCACATCTCGGTAAGCCTGTTCGGCGCATACATTTTTCTTTGTTTTGAACTTGGAATTTCTCTAACCTCTTTCCCCTCGGTCAGGCGATGCTCCATGGCCAGCACTTCCAAAAGTGCCTGGAGAAGGAGATTTACTTCGAGAGGAGGAACGCGGAGAAGTACCTCCGCGAGCTGAATAAGGCAAACGATGACCTGAAGGAGGCCCAGACCATGGTGAAGGTCCACGAGGCCCAGATGGCCTCGCTCTCCAACATCTACAAGGCGGACGTGGATCGTCTGAAGGAGAGGATTGGGAAGGGGGCAGAGAAGGGGCGGAAGGCCCTGAAGAGGATGGAGGCGGCTTCGGCGGAAGCCCTGATCATAGCTCAGGACAAGGCGTATGAGCAGGCCAAGGCCCACTTCAAGTAAATATACCCCGAGCAGAGCGTGGACCACCTCTACTACGGATGGCAGGCAAACCTTCCGCCGACCCCGGGTGGCGACGAGACCGGGGACGTCCAGGGCGAAGACGAGGTGCCACCCCCCCTCAAGAATAGACTAGTTTCTTTTTGTTTTTATCTTGATGTAATTACCTCGAGCGGACTGGCCACCACGGCTTTTGTATCAATTTTTGAAGGAAATGAAATACACTTTTTTGGGCCGAGGCTTCAAGACTTTGCGCTTTTTGTGATGTTTGCTCTCATCTTTTGATAGACGCACAGGATCTGGGTCGCTGCCCTGGTTTTTGCCGGGGTACCTCTGGTTCGACCGAGGGAGGAAGCCATGGAGGCAGCTTTGGCTTGCCAACGAAAACAGACTCGGGACCGAGCGGCCGCCGTCAATTATTTCCTGACAAAGTCTAGGGAGCTCGGTCTGGAGGTGGCACGCCTGAAGAAGGCCATAGCCGACCGGGACTGGTGGATGATCGAGAAGGACTGGTCCCTCTCGGATGCCTCGAGCGGGCGGTCAGCTTCGGAGTCTTTTCTTCGCGAGGCCGTGGTTGAAAAAGAGTTGGAGATTCACAGACTGAAGCTGGTGTTAGGCGCAGGTTTGATCGAAGAGGCCAACAACTCGACCCCGGGGCGGTCTCCGGTAGTTCTGTTGGATGAGGCCTAGCCTGATGATGCAGGAAGCTCGGTGGCGGGGGTATCTTCGCTGGTCGGTCCAGCCGAGCGTCAGAAGAGCCCCGGAGGAGGCGCCGAGTTTGAATTTCAAGCCGAGCGCGAGTGAGTGTTGCTTTTTGTATTTGTACTGACGTTCATTGAGTTGTAAGCAATGAGTAATAATAATAGTATTCTTTTCCTTGAACCTTGACTGTCTCGGTCGCCGAAGGTGGCTGCTGTGTCATTAATGGTGACGTTTCGCCTTCCCATGAGCATTAATGGCGACATTTCGCCTTCCGCCGTTTCGCATTCCCAGACGTAATAACTGCCCCCCTCAAGGGGTTATATAATCCCCATTTCCCCCCAACGAATTGTTAAGAAGTGAAAGTCGCTTGACTTGGGTGCCTGCCTGAGGCGGGCGCCCAGAAACAAAATATTCTCCGAACGCTCCGGATCGGTGGCACACCAATCACCCTCGGACTATTCGGGGTTCGGGCCAGCAGAGCAGCGAGACCCCGGGTTGTTCGTTGGTGAGTGGTGGGCCGGCCGATCAGTTCGGGTGTTCGAGGAGAGCCGAGGCTTGGTGGCTCTCCTGCCGTCCTCGAACAATTCGGGGTTTCGGGCTCGCAAGAGCATGAAACCCCGTGCTGTTCGTGGGTAAGAAGAGGGTCAATTGAAAGCAGAGGGTCAGTCTGGGACGGAGAGAGCAGAGGGTCGGTGGCTCCCTTGCCGTCCTCGAACAATTCGGGGTTTTGGCTTGCGAAAGCCATAAACCCCGAGTTGCTCGCCGACGAAAGGGTGGTCAACCAAACGACTCGAAGCTCGGGGCATCTGCTGAAGGTAGACGCTCTAACCCTTAATATAAAATTTTGCAGAATCATGGCACTAGGCCGTAGCCGAGCGTATTGGTCGGGCGGCTTCGAAGGAAGCCGCGGCCTTGCTCTAGGTGGACGACGCGCCGTTATCTCTTGGAGATGGCAGTGTGGGTGGTTGTCGCCTCGTGCATCAGTTGATGGGCTTGAAGAAGCCCAAACCGAGCGAGGGACGGGTGTCGAGGCCCCACACCGGGGAGAAAGCCAGTAGCAGGTGTAGCAGAGGGTCGCCGCCGAGCGTCAAGGCTGATGATCTTTGAAGAAAGCCCCTGCCTTGCTCGAGGTCGACACCGAGCTCTCGCACTGGTTCTCAGGAAAGACGGTGCGGGTGTGGCTGGCGGTTGTCACCTCGTGCATCGGTTGATGGGCTTGAAGAAGCCCAAACCGAGCGAGGGACGGGTGCCGAGCCCCCACACCGGGGAAAAAGCCAGTAGCATACGTAGCAGAGGGTCGCCGCCGAGCGTCAAGGCCGAGGAGCTTTGAAGAAAGCTCCTGCCTTGCTCGAGGTCGATGCCGAGCTCCCGCACTTGTACTCAGGAAAGATAGTGCGGGCGTGGCTGGCGGTTGTCGCCTCGTGCATCGGTTGATGGGCTTGAAGAAGTCCAAACCGAGCAAGGAACGGGTGCCGAGCCCCCACACCGGGGAGAAAGCTAGTAGCAGGCATAGCAGAGGGTCGCCGCCGAGCGTCAAGGCCGAGGAGCTTTGAAGAAAGCTCCTGCCTTGCTCGAGGTCGACGCCGAGCTCCCACACTTGTTCTCAGAAAAGATGGTGCAAGCGTGGCTGGCGGTTGTCGCCTCGTGCATCGGTTGATGGGCTTGAAGAAGCCCAAACCGAGCGAGGGACGGGTGCCGAGCCCCCACATCGGGGAGAAAGCCAGTAGCAGGCGTAGCAGAGGGTCGCCGCCGAGCGTCAAGGCCGAGGAGCTTTGAAGAAAGCTCCTGCCATGCTCGAGGTCGACGCCGAGCTCCCGCACTTGTTCTCAGGAAAGACGGTGCGGGCGTGGCTGGCGGTTGTCGCATCGTGCATCGGTTGATGGGCTTGAAGAAGCCCAAACCGAGCGAGGGACGGGTGCCGAGCGCCCACACCGGGGAGAAAGCTAGTAGTAGGCGTAGCAGAGGGTCGCTGCCGAGCATCACGGCCGAGGAGCTTTGAAGAAAGTCCCTGCCATGCTCGAGGTCAACACCGAGCTCCCGCACTTGTTCTCAGGAAAGACGGTGCGGGCATGGCTGGCGGTTGTCGCATCGTGCATCGGTTGATGGGCTTGAAGAAGCCCAAGCCGAGCGAGGGACGGGTGCCGAGCCCCCACACCAGGGAGAAAGCTAGTAGCAGGCGTAGCAGAGGGTCACCGCCGAGCGTCAAGGCCGAGAAGCTTTGAAGAAAGCCCCTGCCTTGCTCGAGGTCGACGCCGAGCTCCCACACTTGTTCTCAGAAAAGACGGTGCGGGCGTGGCTGGCGGTTGCCGCCTCGTGCATCGGTTGATGGGCTTGAAGAAGCCCAAACCGAGCGAGGAATGGGTGCCGAGCCCCCACACTGGGGAGAAAGCCAGTAGCAGGCATAGCAGAGGGTCGCCGCGGAGCGTCAAGGCCGAGGAGCTTTGAAGAAAGCTCCTGCCTTGCTCGAGGTCGACGCCGAGCTCCCGCACTTGTTCTCAGAAAAGACGGTGCGGGCGTGGCTGGCGGTTGTCGCCTCGTGCATCGGTTGATGGGCTTGAAGAAGCCCAAACCGAGCGAGGGACGGGTGCCGAGCCCCCATACCGGGGAGAAAGCCAGTAGCAGGCGTAGCAGAGTGTAACGCCCCGAATCCCAAATACGCTGAATTCGAGATGTTCTACAGGATCTTTTCACTTTCTTTAGTACAATTTTACAGGGAAATTAAAACTTTTCATCATACATCAGAGATTACATCAATGTTACACTTTTTCTTTTGCACAGCGGAAGTAAAATTTACAACAATTGAATAAAAGTACAACAGCATGATATAATCTTTAAGCATCCATTCTTCTTTAATCTTTAACAAGTCATTCACCTGCATATAAGATTGTGGGTACGTCAGTTTATTCAACCGACGAACATTATACACGGCCATCCTCTCTATGCCGGAAATAGTATAACTTAACTTTTCATATTTAACAAACACAAACTTGTCACAATTCAAACTAAAGGGACTACCCTATTGATATCGTGTTGTGATTGTGCACTTAATCCTTAATGCATTTATTTATGTTACATGACACTAATGCGCACTTGTTCGGATTCTATGCATCCCATACTACATAGGTCCGAGGGCAAGCCCTTATTCGTTCTTCATCTTTCTAGGGTTCAATCCCCCGTTATGACTTAGTCTACTACTGTAATTACGGTAGTGTCTTAGATGTCCTATGATCTACGAGCCCATGTCCAGGCAGCCTGGAGGGGAATCCCACGCACTGACACGACGCATCGAGCAGGCAACCTATGGACAATTCAGCCTCTGCCATGGAACAATGGCACCACCCATAGCCACTCGAACATCCCACGAGCGTCGCCACCGGGACGGTACTCAGGAGAAGTATCCACGCCATGTCACGACGCATCGTGAAGGACCTGTGAATACCCTCTCGCCGCAAATCCGTTGGCCCCCATACCCGTGTTTTTCTTCTACTTTCATCACATCTTCACTATGTACTAATCCTTAGTTTTATTAAAAATCATGAACAAAAATAATCTCTAGAGTTAGCCTCTCCATCAACCGGACTTATTTGTTTATTACAACTTGACCAACCTTGGTCTAATTTCATTTCAATTCATTTCATTTCTCAATGCCGGGGAGACTTAGCTACTCTATTTCAATTTTCATTTCACAATCTTCAACTTATAAAATTTCCATATCGAGTTCTCATACTCATATGTACATTATCTTTTCAATCCATGATTTCTGATTTTTTTCACAAGTCCATCATTGAGTTTGCATATACTCATCCATTATCACATCATAATAATTCTACATTACTAAACAATGTACACATTTCATTTTATTCCACAAGATAATTGCATCATGTCACACAACTACATTTCTTTTTGCCAAATCAACTCTTAATGTGCCAATTTACTTATTCTTTCAAGTATAGTTTCATACCAATAATCCATTTAGAACCATATGTCTTTATATGCTTTTTGACTCCAAACCATAGTTAAATTTATTCAAATAATACCCAAATCATTCTTATAAAATTCTTTATATTTTTATGAGAATTACCATATTTTTTTCACATTTTTTGGACATCTACAACGGTAAGAATCGAACCCAGGCACAACGGAAACAGAGCCAAGAGCACCCGCCGCATGGCCGAACTGTGCTAGCGATATGAAAGGGCGAATTTAGTATATATGCTTTCGAGTTGAAAGTTATATATATTTTTCAAATGGTAAAAAAATATGTTGTGAACACAGGGTTCGAACCGCTCACCCCAGAGAAGCCAGCCGCACTCAGTGACCGCCTGAGCTACTAGCTCAGGTTGTCACAATACCCAATAAAAACCCATATGTTTCATATTCGTACTATTTTAAAAAGACAACTCGATGTTCAAATTAACTAGGTTCATATTGCCTTTGTAAAAACTACTGAAAAAATTTCAGATTAAATCCTCTTCATATGGTTTTCATAACAGCAAGTAAAAAAATAATTTTTGCACCAAAAACATAGTTTTTTTTTCCACACAAATTAATAAATTGTTCATTAAGACTACTATACTTTTTATTTTCGACATTGAATAATCAATTAGTCTTCTAATCCCTTTTTATTCACAATTTTTCTTATGATAATTCACTGTTATTAATTCTTATTTAACAACACATATATTTTGGATTTATCCATACCCATATCAACATAAAGGTTTATTTAGCACATGAATAGGTAAACTCAAAACTACCAATTTTTGAGTGGTTCTTCTTTAATGATAACAAAATAATTTCATTAGTTCATCTACGTCACAAAGTATACTATTACTCATTAATTAGCATAATTGCAATTCAATCATTCAAGAAAATCATTCCTTTCAAATTATAGTGTACCCTTTTCTTAATCAATTTCATGTTTCAATATTACAATTAACAAGCAATTTTATTAGAAATTTTCATGCATCATACTAGCAATATTCTTAAGAGATTTAACCACCATCATTCATTCATGGAGAATTTCACACACAATTTAATTTAATGCTAGAATTACATACAAGTTAATCACATCATTTCAATCAATTCATACACTAACTTCCCAATTAAAATGTGTTCTTATTAGTATTTTTCATGCATAGGGTTGGTAATTAAAACTAGCATAGGTTCCTACATTAGAAATATGAAAGTTTTACCCACCTTGAATGGAGAGAAAATAAACACACAAAGCAATCAAGTCCTTGCAACAAGGAGCACCTCCTCCTAGCCGAATGCGCGCACAAGCTCCACACCAAGCCAAAACCGAAAGCTCCCCTTGTAGTAGCCGGCCACCTCTTCAAGCAACAATGCACACAACTCACACTCTTTTATAACTCACACTAGTATTAAAATGAGACTATAGTTTGGAAATATGTAATTTGCATATGAAAATAGCCATGAGAGGGGGGGTATTTATACTTGAAATCAAGTGAAATGGAGGGCCAAGATTGATTGGTTGGTTGTAGAATGGAGGGCCAAGATTAGAGTAGGAGTTATAAAAACTACCCACATCCACAAAACTACCTCCATGAACACCATGATCAATTTCAAAACTCCCTCCAAAAGAATGCATGCCGGCCATGAAAAGGGTGTGCAATGCATGTGTACGTGTAGTGCACGTGCATGCAACTAGGCCAAATTTGTACATTTTAATTTTGTATAAAAAATAAATTGGTTAAAAATAGTCTTCTACATGACAAGTTTAATTAAAAGAGATTAATTCATGGGCTTTCTTTTTGGGCCAAAATAGTTAGTAAAATAAATAAAATAAAATATATTTGGGCTTTTTAAGAAAAGGGCTTTTAATTAAATTAAAATAAGGCTTTCTTATTTATTAAAAAAAAAGCTTTTGTACAAAATAAATTGAGAACAAATATATATATATTTATACACATCATTATAAAAATAATTCAACCCAAATATTGCACGTGCACACTACGTGCAAAATAAAATAATTTTTCATTAATTGAAAAATCAGGATATTACAGCACTCCCTCCTTAGAATAGTTCCGTCCCCGGAACTACAATCAAGCGCGAGAAAACAGACAAAATACAACACACACAACAAGAACAAAAGATACAAAAATACAATCAAGCAAAAAGCTCAGGATAGTCCTTCAACATCCTCTCCTCAGATTCCCAAGTAGCCTCTTCAACCAAGTGGTTTCTCCAGACTACCTTGACCATCGGTATCGTCTTATTCCTCAAGACTTTCTCTCGACGATCAACAATCTCAACAGGAGACTCGATGTAATTCAGGTCTAACTGCAAACCTTCCGGCACTTCAGGCAAATGATGACTCGGGTCTGGAATATAACCTCTCAGCATAGACACATGAAAGACATTGTGCACCTGAGACAACTCTTCCGGTAATTCAAGCCGGTAAGCAGTTTTCCCGATCCTTTTCAATATCTTATACGGGCCTATAAACCTCGGGGCTAACTTCCCGCCTTTGCCAAATCGAACCACACCTATACTGGGTGATACCTTCAGAAAGACGAAGTCACCAACCTCAAACTCAAGGTCCCTTCTCCGGTTGTCTGCATAGCTTTTCTGCCTGCTCTGAGCTTCCACCAATCTTTTTCTGATCAGATCAATCTTCTTAGAAGTTTGCTGTACAAGCTCAGGACCAAACAACTGACGCTCCCCAACTTCATACCAACAAACAGGAGTCCTGCACTTCCTGCCATACAGAGCTTCGTACGGTGCCATCCCAATGCTAGCCTGAAAACTGTTGTTGTAGGCAAATTCCACCAAAGGTAAATGCCTTTCCCAACTGCCTCCGAAGTCTAGTATACAACACCGAAGCATATCCTCAAGAATACGGTTGACTCTCTCGGTCTGCCCATCGGTTTGCGGATGAAAAGCAGTGCTGAAATCTGTCTTGGTTCCCAAAGCTGTCTGAAGACTCCTCCAGAAATGCGAAGTAAACCGCGCATCTCGATCAGACACAATAGTTGAGGGAACACCATGAAGTCGGACAATCTCACCAACATACATCTCAGCTAACTTGTCCATCGAAGTAGTGAGTTTCATCGCCAAAAAGTGAGCGGACTTGGTAAGTCGATCGACTATAACCCAAATTGCATCATTACCTTTAGAACTCTTAGGCAATCCCGTGATGAAATCCATACTGATGTTATCCCACTTCCATTCCGGAATAGGTAACGGCTGTAATAGACCTCCGGGTCTCTGATTTTCGGCTTTGACTTGCTGACAAACCTCACACTTCGCAACAAATTCAGCCACATCCCGTTTCAAACCTGACCACCAGAAATGATGTTTAATGTCCTTGTACATCTTAGTACTCCCAGGATGTACAGACAGAAGAGTAGCATGCGCCTCCTGAAGAATACTCTCTTTCAGGTCCGCCTGATTTGGAACACACAGCCTCTCTCCGAACCACAGCACTCCATCACTGATCTGAAAACCGGGCAACCTGCCAGCACTGACCTGCTCCTTCATCTCCAAGATATCAGCATCAACCTCCTAACTTGCAATGATCCTTGTATTCAGAGTAGGCTGAAGCCTCAACTGAGCCAAAGATGCTCCCAATCCTTACAAGACAACCTCAATACCTGCTCGGTCCAACTCCTCAATCAGCTGCCTCTGAGTTGTAATCAAACCGGCCAAACTGCTCTTGCGACTAAGTGCATCAGCAACAACATTAGCCTTTCCAGGATGATACTTGATCTCAGGTCGCATGTCCTCGAGCACTTCCAACCATCTCCGCTGCCTCAGATTGAGATCCCTCTGCTGATATATATACTTCAAGCTCTTGTGGTCCGTGTACATGTTCAACTTCTCACCGTACACGTAGTGCCTCCATTGCTTCAGGGCAAAGATAATCGCAGCCAACTCCAGATCATGAGTCGGGTAATTCTTCTCATGCGGTCGTAGTTGCCTAGACCCATTAGAGATTACTCTACCTTCTTGCATTAAGACACAACCAAGCCCCCGATGTGAAGCATCGCTATAAACATCATACTCAACACCTGCTCTAGGCAAAGCCAAAATAGGTGCAGTAGTCAGCCTATCTTTCAACTCCTGAAAGCTCGCCTCACATTGCTCAGTCCACTTGAAGCTCACATTCTTCTTGGTCAGTCCAGTAAGCGGTACGTCTATCTGAGCATAACCTTGAATGAATCTCCTGTAGTATCCAGTCATCCCAAGGAAACTTCTGACTTCCTTCACTGTAGTAGGCCTAGCCCAATCTCTCACTGCCTCTATCTTCTGAGGGTCAGTTGCCACTCCCTCCTTAGAAAGGATGTGACCTAGGAATGCCACTTCAGATTTCCAGAAATCACACTTGGATAACTTGGCATACAACTGCTGCTCTTCCAACTTCTGCAAAACTGCTGCCAGATGCTCGGTGTGCTCCTCCTCAGACTTGGAGTACACGAGAATATCGTCGATAAACACCACGACGAAAGAATCAATAAACGGCCTCAGAACTCTGTTCATCAAGTCCATGAAGATCGCGGGTGCATTCGTCACTCCGAATGGCATAACTAAGAATTCGTAATGCCCATGCCGAGTTCTAAATGCAGTTTTGTGCACATCTTCAGCTTTCACTCGAACTTGTTGATATCCTGATCGAAGATCTATTTTGGAGAATACAGCTGCTCCTTGTAGACGATCGAACAAGTCATCAATTCGAGGAATCGGATACTTATTCTGAACAGTGACCTTATTCAGCTCCCGGTAATCGATACACATCCTCATCGATCCATCCTTCTTCTTTACCAAAAGCACTGGTGCTCCCCAAGGTGACGCACTAGGTTGAATAAAGCCTTTTCCCAACAGTTCCTCAATCTGCCGTTTCACCTCATCCTGTTCCACTGGAGCCATCCTATACGGTGCCTTAGAAATGGGTGCACTTCCCGGTTGAACAGTGATGCTGAACTCTACATCACGATGCGGAGGTAACCCAGGAAAATCATCCAAGAACACAGTCGGATAGTCCCGAACCACAGAAATCCCTTGCACTTCCACAGGAGTCTCTTCCTTGCGGATAGTTGCCACCAACTTAGAACACTTCTTCTTCCCTTGGAACGTGACTTCAGGTCCACCTGGAGCCTTCACTGTCACCGTCTTGGTCTTACACTCGATGCTTGCACTGTACACCGACATCCAATCAATGCCAATGATAACATCGACTCCCAAGATAGTCAGCTCGATCAGATCAATGCCAAAGATTCGATCTCCAATCACAATCTCGCAATCAGCATAATACCGATCAGTGGTTAAAGTTTCCCCTGATGGAGTAGCTACTGCTAAGATTTTGCCTGGAAAAATCTTCGGCTCAACTCCCAACACTTTAGCAAATTTAGGAGACACAAAAGTATGAGAGGATCCAGTATCGAACAATACCACAGCTTTTATTCCATTAAGATAGAGTTCGCCTATTAGATAATACACACCATTACATAACAGTCTCATTAAACAAAGGGAAAAGAAATGACAAAAACCACACTAAATATCAGCCCTCGTACCAGAGATGACCTGATCTGCTTCCTCAGCATCAGCCTCCGTCAAGGCAAACACTTGCCCTGGCTGGTACGGCCTCTTCCCAGACTGCTGCATTGGTGCATTGCGATTACTGTTCTGTGGCTTGGAGCATTGAGACATGAAATGTCCCGTCTCACTACAGTTGAAGCAAGTCACCGCAGGAGGTCTCACCACATTGTTTCCAGGTCCTCCAGCTACACTAACAGCGTTCGCCCCTGTCGGTTTGAACCTTTGTGCAGATGGTTGCCCCTTGAAACTTCCAGAATGTGCAGGCCTTTTACCAGTCTGCCAGTTGTTCCTCCTGTTCTGAACAACTTGGAACTGCTCCATATCCGCCTCCGTCGCTGCCGCCCTCTTGACCAGCTTGTCAAATCGCTTGATACCAAGAGGTATCATACGAGACCTCAAGCTCGGCCTCAGACCATGCTCAAACTTGCGAGCCTTCTTAGCTTCATCCATCACCAGCTCTGGAGCATACCTGGAGAGCTGAGTGAACTTGGTCTCATATGCTCTCACCGACATGCTGCCTTGCTGAAGCGACAGGATCTCCATCGCCTTCTTCTCCTGGACGTCGGAGGGAAAATAGTGACTGCGGAATTCTTCCAGAAATTCCTCCCAGCCAAGCAACAAGCCTCCCATGGTACTCTTCATGGATTGCCACCAAACCGCCGCATCCTTCTCCAGCTGCAAAGTCGCCAACTTGACCTTGCTATCCTCAGGGGTCTCCAATACCTCAAAGATCGTCTCCACTTGCCATATCCAGTTGTCAGCCGCATCTGGGTCTGACTTTCCCTCGAATACTGGTGGTTTCATTCTCTTGAACGATTCCACCAGCTTAATCGCCTCGGGCACTGGATTCGCCGGCCCCCTACCTTGGTTCATGGCCACTGCATTCAGCGTCTGGTAGACTCTTGCAAGTTCAGTCTCCAGATCCAACCCTTCCCCATTCCTAGCTCCTCTTCTCGACATATTCTGATGCAAAAGATCCATCAAATTCGAAGTATATGACAAGAATTTAAATCAACTTGCATTTCATTGAATTCCAAAGTTCATACATTCGAATTAAAACATTTTTGACATCAGGATAGAAGATAGTAGAAACTAAGACAATCTAATCCCTACGGGTCCTCTTCGCTGCTCGAAGTTCTTCCCGTAGTTCATCAACTTCATCCTTCAGCACATCAGTCAGGTTCTTCCTCTTCTCGAGTTCCCAAACCTGATGACTGAGAACAGAAAAGTCGTCCTTTCGCTTCGCCAGTTGAGCCTCCAAAACTCCAACTCTCTCCTTCAGGGTTTCCACTTGCCTCTGAAGAGATTCCACAAGCCAATCGTCGCCTCGAGCAGGGTCGAAGTGATCAGCCATCTTAGAAATAGAGAGGAAGAAGCATGAGTCTTAGAGCAACACAAATGTAAGTCACTTACATTTAAATCTCTAGACTCAAACACATACTCTAATGTCCACTTCTAGGGTGTCGTTCCCTATAAATTTGTACAAGTGTGAAAGTGTAGAAAGCGTGGCTCTGATACCACCCTGTAACGTCCCGAATCCCAAATACGCTGAATTCGAGATGTTCTACAGGATCTTTTCACTTTCTTTAGTACAATTTTACAGGGAAATTAAAACTTTTCATCATACATCAGAGATTACATCAATGTTACACTTTTTCTTTTGCACAGCGGAAGTAAAATTTACAACAATTGAATAAAAGTACAACAGCATGATATAATCTTTAAGCATCCATTCTTCTTTAATCTTTAACAAGTCATTCACCTGCATATAAGATTGTGGGTACGTCAGTTTATTCAACCGACGAACATTATACACGGCCATCCTCTCTATACCGGAAATAGTATAACTTAACTTTCCATATTTAACAAACACAAACTTGTCACAATTCAAACTAAAGGGACTACCCTATTGATGTCGTGTTGTGATTGTGCACTTAATCCTTAATGCATTTATTTATGTTACATGACACTAATGCGCACTTGTTCGGATTCTATGCATCCCATACTACATAGGTCCGAGGGCAAGCCCTTACTCGTTCTTCATCTTTCTAGGGTTCAATCCCCCGTTATGACTTAGTCTACTACTGTAATTACGATAGTGTCTTAGATGTCCTATGATCTACGAGCCCATGTCCAGGCAGTCTGGAGGGGAATCCCACGCACTGACACGACGCATCGAGCAGGCAACCTATGGACAATTCAGCCTCCGCCATGGAACAATGGCACCACCCATAGCCACTCGAACATCCCACGAGCGTCGCCACCGGGACGGTACTCGGGAGCAGTATCCACGCCATGTCACGACGCATCGTGAAGGACCTGTGAATACCCTTTCGCCGCAAATCCGTTGGCCCCCATACCCGTGTTTTTCTTCTACTTTCATCACATCTTCACTATGTACTAATCCTTAGTTTTATTAAAAATCATGAACAAAAATAATCTCTAGAGTTAGCCTCTCCATCAACCGGACTTATTTGTTTATTACAACTTGACCAACCTTGGTCTTATTTCATTTCAATTCATTTCATTTCTCAATGCCGGGGAGACTTAGCTACTCTATTTCAATTTTTATTTCACAATCTTCAACTTATAAAATTTCCATATCGAGTTCTCATACTCATATGTACATTATCTTTTCAATCCATGATTTCTCATTTTGTTCACAAGTCCATCATTGAGTTTGCATATACTCATCCATTATCACATCATAATAATTCTACATTACTAAACAATGTACACATTTTATTTTATTCCACAAGATAATTGCATCATGTCACACAACTACATTTCTTTTTGCCAAATCAACTCTTAATGTGCCAATTTACTTATTCTTTCAAGTATAGTTTCATACCAATAATCCATTTAGAACCATATGTCTTTATATGCTTTTTGACTCCAAACCATAGTTAAATTTATTCAAATAATACCCAAATCATTCTTATAAAATTCCTTATATTTTTATGAGAATTACCATATTTTTTTCACATTTTTTGGACATCTACAACTCCCAAAAAAAATATTTTTTATAAATGCCGATGGTAAGAATCGAACCCAGGCACAACGGAAACAGAGCCAAGAGCACCCGCCGCATGGCCGAACTGTGCTAGCGATATGAAAGGGCGAATTTAGTATATATGCTTTCGGGTTGAAAGCTATATATATTTTTCAAATGGTAAAAAAATATGTTGTGAACACAGGGTTCGAACCGCTCACCCCAGAGAAGCCAGCCGCACTCAGTGACCGCCTGAGCTACTAGCTCAGGTTGTCACAATACCCAATAAAAACCCATATGTTTCATATTCGTACTGTTTTAAAAAGACAACTCGATGTTCAAATTAACTAGGTTCATATTGCCTTTGTAAAAACTACTGAAAAAATTTCAGATTAAATCCTCTTCATATGGTTTTCATAACAGCAAGTAAAAAAATAATTTTTGCACCAAAAACATAGTTTTTTTTTCCACACAAATTAATAAATTGTTCATTAAGACTACTATACTTTTTATTTTCGACATTGAATAATCAATTAGTCTTCTAATCCCTTTTTATTCACAATTTTTCTTATGATAATTCACTGTTATTAATTCTTATTTAACAACACATATATTTTGGATTTATCCATACCCATATCAACATAAAGGTTTATTTAGCACATGAATAGGTAAACTCAAAACTACCAATTTTTGAGTGGTTCTTCTTTAATGATAACAAAATAATTTCATTAGTTCATCTACGTCACAAAGTATACTATTACTCATTAATTAGCATAATTGCAACTCAATCATTCAAGAAAATCATTCCTTTCAAATTAAAGTGTACCCTTTTCTTAATCAATTTCATGTTTCAATATTACAATTAACAAGCAATTTTATTAGAAATTTTCATGCATCATACTAGCAATATTCTTAAGAGATTTAACCACCATCATTCATTCATGGAGAATTTCACACACAATTTAATTTAATGCTAGAATTACATACAAGTTAATCACATCATTTCAATCAATTCATACACTAACTTCTCAATTAAAATGTGTTCTTATTAGTATTTTTCATGCATAGGGTTGGTAATTAAAACTAGCATAGGTTCCTACATTAGAAATATGAAAGTTTTACCCACCTTGAATGGAGAGAAAATAAACACACAAAGCAATCAAGTCCTGGCAACAAGGAGCACCTCCTCCTAGCCGAATGCTCGCACAAGCTCCACACCAAGCCAAAACCGAAAGCTCCCCTTGTAGTAGCCGGCCACCTCTTCAAGCAACAATGCACACAACTCACACTCTTTTATAACTCACACTAGTATTAAAATGAGACTATAGTTTGGAAATATGTAATTTGCATATGAAAATAGCCATGAGAGGGGGGGTATTTATACTTGAAATCAAGTGAAATGGAGGGCCAAGATTGATTGGTTGGTTGTAGAATGGAGGGCCAAGATTAGAGTAGGAGTTATAAAAACTACCCACATCCACAAAACTACCTCCATGAACACCATGATCAATTTCAAAACTCCCTCCAAAAGAATGCATGCCGGCCATGAAAAGGGTGTGCAATGCACGTGTACGTGTAGTGCACGTGCATGCAACTAGGCCAAATTTGTACATTTTAATTTTGTATAAAAAATAAATTGGTTAAAAATAGTCTTCTACATGACAAGTTTAATTAAAAGAGATTAATTCATGGGCTTTCTTTTTGGGCCAAAATAGTTAGTAAAATAAATAAAATAAAATATATTTGGGCTTTTTAAGAAAAGGGCTTTTAATTAAATTAAAATAAGGCTTTCTTATTTATTAAAAAAAAAGCTTTTGTGCAAAATAAATTGAGAACAAATATATATATATATTTATACACATCATTATAAAAATAATTCAACCCAAATATTGCACGTGCACAGTACGTGCAAAATAAAATAATTTTTCATTAATTGAAAAATCAGGATATTACACAGAGGGTCGTCGCCGAGCGTCAAGGCCGAGGAGCTTTGAAGAAAGCCCCTGCCTTGCTTGAGGTCGACGCTGAGCTCCCGCACTTGTTCTCAGGAAAGACGGTGCGGGCGTGGCTGGCGGTTGTCGCATCGTGCATCGGTTGATGGGCTTGAAGAAGCCCATACCGAGCGAGGGACGGGTGCCGAGCCCCCCCCACTGGAGAGAAAGCCAGTAGTAGGCGTAGCAGAGGGTTGTCGCCGAGCGTCAAGGCCGAGGAGCTTTGAAGAAAGCCCCTGCCTTGCTCGAGGTCAACGCCGAGCTCCCGCACTTGGTCTCAGGAAAGACGGTGCGGGCGTGGCTAGCGGTTGTCGCCTCGTGCATCGGTTGATGGGCTTAAAGAAGCCCAAGCCGAGCAAGGAACAGGTGCCGAGCCCCCACACTGGGGAGAAAGCTAGTAGCAGGCGTAGCAGAGGGTCACCGCCGAGCGTCAAGGCCGAGAAGCTTTGAAGAAATCCCCTGCCTTGCTCGAGGTTGACATCGAGCTCCCGCACTTGTTCTTAGAAAAGATGGTGTGGGCGTGGCTGGCGGTTGTCGCCTCGTGCATCGGTTGATGGGCATGAAGAAGCCCAAACCGAGCGAGGGACGGGTGCCGAGCCCCCACACCGGAGAGAAAGCCAGTAGCAGGCATAGCAGAGGGTCGCCGCCGAGCGTCAAGGCCGAGGAGCTTTGAAGAAAGCTCCTGCTTTGCTCGAGGTCGACGCCGAGCTCCTGCACTTAACTCAGGAAAGATGGTGCAGGCGTGGCTGGCGGTTGTCGCCTCGTGCATCGGTTGATGGGCTTGAAGAAGCCCAAACCGAGCGAGGGATGGGTGCCGAGCCCCCACACCGGGGAGAAAGCCAGTAGCAGGTGTAGCAGAGGGTCGTCGCCAAGCATTAAGGTCAAGGAGCTTTGAAGAAAGCCCCTGCCTTGCTCGAGGTCGACGCCAAGCTCCCGCACTTGTTCTCAGAGCGTGTAGCTGCCCAAGCTTGTAAGAGAAGCTTTGCTGGCTCGTGCTGTTATCCGAGCGCCGAGCCCTGAGCAGGTAAGAGAAGCTTTTCTGGCTCGTGCTGTTATCCGAGCGCCGAGCCCCAAGCTTGTAAGGGAAGCTTTTCTGGCTCACGCTGTTATCCGAGCGCCGACCCCCAAGCTTGTAAGGGAAGCTTTTCTGGCTCGCGTTGTATCCAGGCACCGAGCTTGAGAGGTCTTTTGTTGAGAACAAAATATGAAGCCATAATATTTGTTTAAGAAAGTTGGCATATTTACATCATAAGGGATTCTTACAAAAAACAAGGCACGACGTGCCGATTACATTTCTTTATAATTTACATGGGGGAATGGAGGCTAATCTCCTCCTAGGAACTTAATGAGGTGTTCCGCATTCCAGGGCCTCTTGATGGCTTTGCCCTCTGAGTTGGTCAGGCGGTATGTCCCTGGGCGCACGACCTCCGATACTTTGTAAGGGCCCTCCCAGTTCGGGGCCAATTTCCTTTTCTGACCGGGATTTGATACCGCCAGTTTTCAGAGAACGAGGTCTCCGAGTTTGATGTCGGTGGGATGCACCTTCTTGTTGTAGAACTTCTCAATTCTTTGTTGGTAAATGCTTCTTCTAATGGCGGACTTCTTCCTGACCTCGTCTATGAGGTCTAGGTCGGCACGCAGCTGTTTGGAGTTGGCGGCCTTGTCGAACGCCATGATTCAAGGTGAAGGGATTCCGATTTCCAAGGGAATGACGGCCTCCGCGCCGTACGTCAGATTGAGGGGGGATTCTCCCGTGGGAATCCTCTTTGTTGTTCGGTGGGCCCAAAGAATGCTGGGCAATTCGTCGACCCATAATCCCTTGGAAGAGTTATCCAGTCGTTTCTTGAGGCCGTCGAGGATTTGGCGGTTCGCGTTCTCAGCCTAACCATTAGACTGGGGGTGGCATACTGAGGAGAAGCGCTGCTGGATTCCGAGATCTTCGCAGAACTTGCAGAAATGCTTACCCGCGAATTGAGTCCTATTGTCTGTGATAAGCACCTGCGGAATCCCGAACCGACAGACGATGTGTTTCCAGAAAAACTGCTGGGTCTGTCGCTCAGTGATCGTTGCTAATGGCTCGGCCTCGATCCACTTAGTGAAATAGTCGATCGCCACAATGAGAAACTTTTGCTGGCCCGTTGCTTTTGGAAATGGGCCCAGCAAATCCATCCTCCACATTGCAAAGGGGGTCGGACTGGCCATTGACCGGAGGTTCGCCTGAGGAGCCCTCTTCACGGGGGAGAACCGTTGGCAGGGGCCGCACTTCTTCACTAGGGCGAGGGCGTCTTGCAGCATAGTGGGCCAGTAGTATCCGTGATTCAACGCCTTCCATGCTAGCGAACGGCTTCCCATGTGACATCCGCCGATCCCCTCGTGCAGCTCCTTGAGGGCATACTTGGCTTCGTCTGGGGTTAGGCAGTGGAGGTAGGGTCTGCCATCCGTTGTGGTATAGGACTTTTTGAAGAGGGTGGCAATGATGACCGAGAATCTTTCAGAGCGGACCCTGATCCGCCTTGCTTCAGCCCAGTCTTCGGGGAGCTCTCCCTTGACTAGGAATTTTTTGATAAGGGTGGTCCAGTCGTCGGGAGGGACTCCGTCTTCGACGCACAAAATCTCCAGGGAGTCTGTACTTGGCTTCAATAGGACTTCAATCAGGACCGTGCGGTCGAGGCCCTCAAAGGATGAGGAAGCCAACTTTGACAGGGCGTCGGCCTGGGCGTTCAGCTCCCGGGGGATCCTCAGGACAGCCGATTCGTCGAAGGACGTTAATAGGCATTAGACCATGGTCAGGTACTTGATCATCCGATCATCACGGGTTTCGTACTCCCCAGTGATCTGGTTGACCACCAGCTGAAAGTCGCTAAAGGCCCTGATCTGTCTGGCACCGGCTTGATAAGCTAGGTTGAGCCCGGTGATCACGGCCTCGTATTCAGCCTCGTTGTTAGAGGCCGAAAGGTTGAGGCGAAGACATTATTGAAGGAGGAAACCATCCGGGCCCTGAAGAATGATGCCCGCACCACTCCCCATTTCGCAAGAGGAGCCGTCGATGTAAACTTCCTACGTCTGGTCGGCTACTTTGCTCGCGGGTTGCTCAGAGATGGTGCATTCTGTGATGAACTCTGCGAGGGCCTGCCCTTTGATGGCCGTTCTTGGTTGATTGCCGATGTCGTACTGACTGAGTTCGATCGACCATTTGACTAGTCGACCGGAGCTCTTGGGTTTGTAGAGCACGGCCTTCAAGGGTTGGTCCGTGAGTACCTGGATCGAATGCGCCTAAAGTAAGAGCGGAGCTTCCGCGCGGCTTTGACCAAGGCATACGCCACCTTCTCCATCCTGGAATACCGGGTCTCGGCATCGAGCAGGACCTTGCTTACATAGTACAGGGGCTTTTGAACCCCTTCCTCTTCTCGGATGAGGACGGCGCTGAGCACGTTCTCCGAAGCGGAAAGGTAGAGCCAGAGTGGCTCCCCTGGTTCGGGCTTGCTGAGGAGAGGAGGGTTGGCGAGGTACTCTTTCAACTGTGCGAAGGCCTCTTGCTATTGAGTACCCCACTCGAACCTTCCGGTGCCGCGCAGTGCCTTGAAGAATGGAAGGGACTTCTCTCCAGACTTGGAGAGGAAACGGCCGATGGCCGCCAGTCTCCCCGTGAGTCTCTGGACTTCTTTGACGTTCCTGGGAGGGGCCATGTCTATTATGGCCTGGATTTTTTCGGGGTTCGCCTCGATGCCGCGCTGGCTGACGATGAACCCTAAGAAATTCCCCGAGGAGATGCCAAAGGCACACTTCGCCGGGTTGAGCCTCATATTATGGGTTCGAAGGACCCCAAAGGCTTCTTCCAGATCGGCGACGTGGTCCTGTCCTTGTTGACTTTTGACGAGCATGTCGTCGACGTATACCTCCATGTTATGCCCGATTTGATCTTTGAAGACTCGGTTGACGAGCCTCGGGTAGGTGGCGCCGGCGTTCTTCAGCCCGAAGGGCATGACCCGGTAGCAATACAGTCCCTGATCTGTGACGAAGGACATCTTGGCGATGTGTGGAGGAAACATCCGGATCTGGTTATAGCCCGAAAAGGCATCCATGAATGATAAGAGCTCGTGGCTCGAGGTCACATCGATCAGGGCATCAATGCTGGGGAGAGGGAACGGATCCTTGGGGCATGCTTTGTTGAGGTCGGTGAAATCTATGCAGATCCTCCAACTCCCGCTCGCCTTCTTGACCATGACGACGTTCGCCAGCCACTCGGGGTAACTGACCTCTTGTACGAAACGCGCGGACAAGAGCTTGTCTACTTCCGCGTTCACTACCTGTTGTTGCTCTGGAGCGAACTTGCACCGCTTTTGGACAACTAGTTTCGACCCGGAGATCACGCTGAGTTTGTGCATGATAAGATTCTCGGAGATACCGGGCATGTCAGAGGGCTTCCAGGCAAAGAGATCGATATTGCGGCAGATACAGGTGATTAGGGCGGATTTGAGGTCGGGCGCGAGGGAGCAGCTTACTCGGAAGTGCTTCGACGCATCCCCTGTCTCGAACGAGACATCTTCTAGCTCGTCCGCCGGCTCTGGTTCGGGCTGGGTCCTTTCGGGCTCCAGCTCGATGGCATCGAGGGGAAATACACTGCTTCCGATCGCCGTCATGTTGCACGAACGTGCTGCTTCTTGGTTCCCTCGGACAACTCCGACGTCAGTGTTGGTAGGGAACTTCATCTTCTGATGGTAGGCTGAGGGAACTGCCTGGAGGGAGCAGAGCCCCGGTCGGCCGAGGATGGCATTGTAGGCTGCCTTGACATTCACAACCATAAAGTCCATAGACTCGGTCCTTTTGTTCGGGGTCGTGCCTGCCATGACGTCTAGGGTGATGATCCCCTCTATAGTCACAGGGACGCCTGAGAATCCGTGCAGGGTATATCCGGCAGGCTTTAGTTTCTCACGGGAGAGCATCAGGTTCTCGAATGCTTCCAGGAACAGAATGTTGACCGAGCTCCCGTTGTCCACGAGGATTCGCCGGACCTCGAAGTTCGCCATGCTGAGGTTGATGACAAGTGCGTCACAATGAGAGAGACGGACCCCCTCCAGATCCTCTCCTGAGAAGGAGACAGGAAGTTGCTGGACCTGGGGGGAGAGAGGGCCCTGGACGGTGCTGACATCCCGGATGAAGGCCTTGCGGGAAGTGTTGGATTCCCCTCCCATGGGCCCTTTGTGGATGCAATGCAGGATTGCCTGACCCTCAGGCTTCTCAGGCTCCGGATCCCGCTCGGGACATTGTCGGTGCGCTCGAGGAGGAGGGGAATCCCTCTTGTTTCTGTTGTCCCTCTGTTCCCGGGCGCCTTCCCTTTTGAATTCTCGAAGGTACCCTCGTTGAATGAGGGCCTCAATTTCATCCTTCAAGGCACGACAGTGATCTGTGTCATGCCCGTTGTCCCGGTGGAATCGGCAGTAGAACCGCTGATCCCTTTTCTTGCTGGTGTTGATGGACGATCGAGGAGGGTACTGGACGAGGTCGCTGTCTTCAATCGCTAAGAGGATTGTCGACACGTTATGCGTCAGGGGAGTGTACCTCTCGAAGCGGGGGATCGGCGGGACCTTCTTCGTGGTGCCCCCGTCTCTCGGAGCTTTCTTCGTCGGCTCAACCTCGTCGACCTTGCGCTTTCCTTCCCGAAAACTTCCTTCTGGTCCTCTGGATTAAGGGCTTCTTTGGCTCGGATATATTTTTCGACCCGGTTGAGGAGGTCGGGGAAGTCTATCGGCGGCTTCTTTGCCAGGGAGGCCTTCAGCTGTCCATGTCGGATGTTGTGCCTGAAGGCAGCCGAGGCAACCCCGGGGTCGAGGGACGAGACCGACCTCGCCTCGGCGGTGAACCTTCGAACAAACACCCGAAGTGACTCCCCTTCCTTTTTCCGGAGTCCAAGCAGGGACGCACTCGTTCTTTCGGCCTTTCGGCTGGTTACGAAGTGGGCGAGGAAGCTGCCCTCTAGTTGGTCGAAAGAATAGATGGAGCCGGGGGTGAGCTTGGAGAACCATTCCCGAGCCGGACCCCGAAGTGTGGCGGGGAAGGCTCGGCACAGGAGGGGATTCGATGCGCTGTGAATCATTATGAGGGTTTTGAAGCCCTCCATGTGATCAGCAAGATCGCCCTCGTCGTCATATGTCTCGAACTGAAGTGGACAGAAATTGCGGGGTATCTCCGCCTGCAGGTTGAGGGCGGAGAATGGAGGGCGAACAGGCTCCCGCCCTTGGGACGGGGGTCGTGGATGGTTTGGAGCCGAGTTGGAAGCGGCTCCTCCCCTGCCACGGCTGGCCTGTCGGTTCAAGATTACCCCCCGTAGGTCGCTCTGGACCGGACGGGAGGCGTTTAGCTGGGGCCCGTGGCTGACCCCTTTGTTGTTTGGTCCCTGAGCATCGGCAGCGATGCCTTGTGGAGGCACGTCCTGTCGGCCTGTGGAGGTAACAGTTTTTGCGGCCTTGGGCGCCATGTGAGCTCGGGTCGACGGGGGTGCCGACGGAGGCGGAGCTCGAGTCGGCATCTACGAGGGTACCGTTGGAAGCGAGGCTCGGGTTGGCATCTACGATAGATAGTTTCCCACAGACGGCGCCATCCTGATGCGGTTTGTTTTTGGAAGGCGTGTGGATGCACCAGGTGTGAGTTCGTACTCGATTTGTATTGATGGAGGAAACTCCTGTGCAGACGGCCCTCGGCTGGGCGAACGGTACTGAGGTGGGCGTTAGTGAGGCGGAGGCTGATGCTCGGCTTGGATCGGGAGGCTCGGATCCGAGGTCTTGTGTACCTGCAGACGGTCTAGGAGCACCGGGGTTGGTCCCGGTGGCAGACCCTCCGACGCTCTAGTCAGTCACTAAGAGAGAGTAACAGTAACTAGGGTTTGAGTGGAGAAGAGTTGATTACCTGGAGAAGGAGTAGGGGTCTGGTATTTATAGAAGATGCCAACCGGGTCTGGACCCGTTTGGGGCCGGGTCTGGACCCGGTTGCCCGTGAATTTGAAGCGGTGGAAATCCGGGCGGTTTTAGGGCTGACGTGGCAGCGGCCCGGGCGGTTTTCCGATGCTGACGTGGTGGATCCGGAAGATCAGAAGATGCGCGCATCCTGAGGGGATTTTGTGGCCCAGAACGGGCCACGTCATTCCTAACCCATATCAATAATTAAAAATCACAATAGAGAATGTGTTGAGCACATCTTGCTTATTGTTCTAGAGTTGTTTGGATAGTTGAATTTGTTGATACATTCATTTGACTGTTTCTCCTTCCCTTTTTATAGCTTTATATGACTACTATGTATTAATTCGTCAAAAACACAACCACTCTATGCTTCCACTTTGAAATTATAAAATTTATAATTAACTAGCATATTTAGTTAACTGATTAATTAATATCAATCATGTTTCTGATGCTTTTAGAGTTATAGCATATTATTTAACACTTCGTTTGATGAATGTCTTTTCGCTTTAGATATAACTGCTAGGTAAGTAGGCATCGAGTTAATAAAAATACAACAATTTTCCACTTTGGAACTGTATAATTTGTGACTAATTGGTACAGTAAGTTAATTGAACAATTAAGACAGTTTCTAGTATTTCTTAGAGTGATCAGTAATGTATAACACTTAGAATATTCTTGCGGCTAACATTTAGTTACCTACTTAAAACAAATACCTGAAGCTTGCACCTCAATATAAACTCAGTCATTGGAACAGTTTAGAGCATCAATGCTATAATTGAGTTAATTAGCCAATTAATTAAATCCTTTATCCTTATGGCATCAATTGTATCCATGATCATGCTGGTAACGTCAATCATATCAATGGTTGGTTTGGTATCTGCAACCACAATTAATAGTCTTCCCTTCATTAACGATGACAACTCTTCCAGTAGTGTTCATGACATGATAGAATTATCATTGTCCGAGAAGCATGAGCAATGGATGGCTCAGTTCAGCCGAGACTACAAAAATGCTGCTGAGAAAGAGGTACGGTCCAAAATTTTCAAAGACAATATTGAGTACATTGAGTCTGTCAATCATGCAGGACGAAGCTATAAACTTGGGCTAAACAAGTTTGCTGATCTCACTAATGAAGAGTTCAAGAATCTTATCTCGCGTCCCAGTCCCGTGTTGGACAAAAATGGACTGAACGATAATACTACCAGGACAAGTAGCTTCAAGTATGAGAAGTTTATGACCGATGTTCCTGAAAGCATAGATTGGAGAGATTTAGGGGCAGTCACTCCTATCAAAGATCAACTTGAATGCGGTAATTACATTCATTAGTTAATTATGGTCATCTTTACAAAATCTGCATATAGGAAGACTTCCTATATATAGATATATATAATAAAACATAAAGAAAGCTATCAAGTGGCTCTCATTCAATCTCCCAAAAATCAAAGGCCCATTGGTCCAGATCTAACCTTACAAAACATATTTTTCCTCCAAAAGTTTCCCCCAGAACTCAAATTCAAATCCCCACCCAAAACAATTCCTATATTTTTTTATTTCTCTCTCTCTCTCTCTTTCTCTTCTATTCAAAAAATTAAGGAAATAATTTTTTTTTAAATTTAAAAAAATTAAAAAACTAAAAAAATTTAAAATTTAAAAACTTAAAAAATAATTCAAAAAAAAAAATCAAAAAAATCATATAATATGTTTTTTGCTTTATATTTCCTACTTCAATTAATTTGCTAGACCTCCAAAACTATTTTATATGATCAAACAAGGTGCACTGTTTCGAAGACGTGCCGTAGGTACGTGTCAACGGGCAAACCTAGTATATATATATATATATATATAGAGGAAGTCTTCCTATATATGTGGGAAGTCTTCCGTTGTGCACCACCTATGGTGCATACGGCGTGTGCACACGGCCTTCCCGCCTTCGTATCGACGATCCGAACTGTTTACATTGATCTACACATCTACATTAGTATAAATATGTAAAATCAAATCATTTGAAATTCATTTGCTCATCCATTGAAGTGTTACAAAATTGTATGGCTGAAAATCATTGTTTTTTATAGTCACATGATGGATGGACAAATGAATTTTAAATGATTTGATTTTACATATTTAGACTAATTTAGATGTGTAGATCAACGTGAACGGTTCGGATCGCTGATACGAAGACGGGAAGGCCGAGTGCACACGGAGGGGTGGTGCACAATGGAAGATTTTCCTATATATATATATATATATATATATATATATATATATATATATATATATATGCCAATTTTGCTGGTAGAAAAACATATGCCAACTAATTAAAGAAAGTTAAGAGGATTGAGTATTGAATTTAACAACTAATTAATGTTAATGTGATCTGGGCTCTTCTATCAGCGCAGGCATCGTATAGGATGGTTGTTCTAATAGCCTAGTATTTTTATTTCAGCATTCATAGTTGTTTTTGGCAATTTAGCCATATGTAGTAATTTTGCAATTTATACATTTTATTTTCTGCATTAGAATATTTTGAAAATTTGTATTGAGATTTGTTTTGAGCAGCAATCGAAGGGTACTCAATACAAATCTCAATACAAATCTCAAAAACAAATCTAATGCAGAATATTATTGAGATTTGTATTGAGAATAATAACAAATCTAATGCATATAGGATGCTGCATATAGGATGCTGCTCAAAACAAATCTAATGCAGAATATTATTCTCATGTATATAGGATGCTGCTGGATATTCTCGACTGTGGCAGCAATCGAAGGGTTGAATCACATCAAAACTAGCACTCTAATTTCTCTTTCCGAGCAACAAATCCTGGACTGCATTGCTTTCGATGATGGACGGGACAAATGCACCGGATCAGCTGATCATAGTTTGTCCTTGTGGTATGTGTCGAAAGAGAGTGATGGGCTCACAACGGAAGACAACTATCCTTATACAGGAATACCAGGCAACTGCCGAGCTAATGATTTTTCTGAAAAAGTCCAATTCGCTGCTCAGTGCGATATGCCTCCTAATAACGAGGCTTTACTTGAGATAGTAGTGGCACACCAACCAGTTGCCGCCTCCATCGAGGGTACGGGTAGAGATTTCCAATTATATGAGAGTGGCGTGTTCGATGGGCCTTGTGGCACCACTAGCGACCATGATGTAACCATCATTGGCTACGGAGAAGAGGAAGGGAAAAAATATTGGTTAGTTAAGAATAGTTGGGGAACTGAATGGGGAGAGGATGGCTTTGGAAAGATTTTAAAGTTCGATGGACCACCGGTAGGTAAGTGTGGAATTGCCTTCCACCCATCTTTTCCAGTTTGGTCGGGTGACGCTCCCTGTAACCCACCCAACCCCCCTCCCCCCGCGGTTAATTTCTAAATAGTATATAATATTTATATATATATATATATATATATAAATAAAGAGAGGAGTGGCATAATTGTAATTTAACTGAAATTGAATAATAGTGGGGCCCACGTTACTGAAATAGCAAGCTTTGGCTGTATGCATTTGTTGGTGACGTCATCACCACTGGGGGCCACCCGTTGAAGACTCTTGCTTCCCTCTGCTAGGGTATATGCCATGGGGCCCCACGTGAGGGAGAGTTTCGGTTGTCCTTCACGGAGAGCGAACGGGAGAAATGTGTACGAAATTAGTTTCATATTGGGAGATTTCAAAATATATTATATTAATAAATACTATTGTCTATGATCAAAGAGTTACCAATTCTGTTAACCACCTTTTAAGAGGAAGCAGGTGGTAAACAGTTGTACTATACTATAAATAATTTGTCTTTTAAATTATATAAATTGTCCGAGCTCGGGGCACACGTGGGATTTTGTGTGTTCATGCCTCGTTGGAACTATTACTTTTTCCATATAACACAAAGGAGATTATATTCGAAAAAAACATCATACGGTAATAATTATCACAATCCATAGAATTGAATATTTCCACACAAAAAATCTTTATATGGTAATAATCATCCAAATCCATAGAATAGAATATTCCTCTAACTTTAAGGGAATGCCAAGTAAAATAATATAAATCCAAACTCAGCTTTATATATATAATAGTAACCTGCACATGTGATGTACATTCTAATCAATTTTTTTATTTATTTTATAAAGTAAATAATAAGACGTAATTTGGCCTCGAACATGTGACCTCCCTTTACTCATACAAACTCTTTACAAATTATCCCTAGTGGTACAAATTTTAATTTTATATGAGTGGTACTTTTGTAAATAAATATGTTGTAAATAAATTTGAAAATTGAGGGTATTATGGTAACTAACAATAGTTGAGTAAGTGAATGGTTAATAAAACTCACACTTAAAAATGAATGGTTGAGATTAGATAGTTGAATGCATACAAATGACAACCCCAACTCTCCCATTATAATATTAGAGATATATAAAGCTGAGTTTGGATTCTTGTGCTTGCTCCTGTGCCATATAAGTGGTGTTTTTTAGAAAAAAACATAATTTTAATTGTTCAGTAGCAATTTTAATGTACCTTTAGTAGCTAAAAGATTAACTGTGATAAGTGGGGTATAATAATTTTATGGATACTCACATATTTTTCATATTGCTATAAAAATGATTCTTCTTGCACTTATATTTATTGAAAACTTTTTATTCATTAAAGATGTTGCAAACGGTTTTGTACTGAAATTTTTTGTAATGACCTGAAAGTTTTGTATTAAAGGGTTTAGTGAACAAGATTTAAAAACTGGTAAAATCATTGTATGTTTTAAAACATGTATTAT
Source organism: Hemerocallis citrina (assembly GCA_017893485.1). Taxonomy (NCBI): domain Eukaryota; kingdom Viridiplantae; phylum Streptophyta; class Magnoliopsida; order Asparagales; family Asphodelaceae; genus Hemerocallis; species Hemerocallis citrina. The sequence continues at coordinate 193,205,916 of CM030368.1, read as the reverse complement.
AGCTGACAGATAAATAATTTGACAAATTTCTTAAAGAGCCTAGGATTTGAATTAAATAATTCAGATCAATACCTTTAACTTTGTGGTGTGTCAAATATAATGACTATCATTTACTTGTTTATTGTTAACATGTTTGTTGTTGGAAGTAACATCTCTATAAATAAAGTAAAAACTATGTTATCCAAAGAATTTAGCATGAATTACCTAGATGTTATGGACACCATAATAGGTGTAAGTATGTTTCGGTAGGCAAGGGATAACCCTTAGTCAACTCATTAAATCAATAATGTATTCCAAAAGTGAGGATATATATAGTGATTGAAAATGTTTTAAAACACATTATGATTATAATAGAAGGATGACACCCAATGATGGTGCAACTAGGAGACAGTTAAATCATTCTAAAGTTATTGAAAATCTCATGTATACAATTGTAACCCATGTTGCTCATTTTTTTATTTTTTATTATATTTAATTAAATTCTTGGTTATTTTATTTTATGGTTCTTTTTATTGATCTTCGTCTCTTTTGTATCGTGTGTTGTTCTTCTCTCTCTTATGATTCATTTTGCATTGATTCAGCTTCTATTCTCATTTATTTGATCTACAATTTGTTCTTGATCTCGTCTATTGTTTAAACCTATTTCATGACATATTTGTCTCTTATTGGATTCTTTTCTTCCTATTGGATACTACCCAGTTAACCCAAACCCATATTGACCCTATATAATCGCCCTAATTGTACCCTAACCCTAATACTACCTCTCTCTCTCTCTCTCACCTTAGCCGTTACCCTCACCTCCCAACCCTCTTCTCTCTCCTCGCTGTCGTCGTTCTGTTTCCGACGCCGACCACCCACTGATCCCCCTCTCCTCTTCCCCGTGCCGTGCTCCCTGTCCAGTTCGAGCACAGCCGCGATCCACCCCCAGTGCCATCCCTAGCCTCTGTCGCTACCGTCGTCTTCTCTGTGATTGACGACTTCGCCGTCGACGTCCCCTCCGGTGCTGTCGCCGTCCTTGCTAGCCGCCGTCGTCTTCCTAGTGGTTGCTACTGTCCATTCTTGTTGTTGCTTGCTGCTGTCTTTTGTGTGTGAGCACGTGTGTCTCGCATGCACGTGTTTTGGTTGGTATTGGATCTCATCTCTTGTTCGTGCTTTCGTTGTGTTCATTGTTCGGGATCCGTTCCCGTTATTCTATTGCATCGTTTCCGTCGTCTTCATATCAGGCAAGTAGCTTGTATGCGTTCTTTTTGTCATATAAATTAAATACCATAAGAAGTCTAGTATGAAAATATTTTTACTCTCATGATGATCCTATCTTGTTAGTTTAATTGTTGACATCATCTCTTGATCATGAGTAGTTACAGTAGTTGACACCCGTTGTATGAAAACAATATATAGATTAGATGACATCTTAATTGTATGTTGTTCGTGACACACCGTATGTTGTAGATGACTATTGTATATATATACTCCGATCCTAAGCAACTCCCTGATGTTTGTTGGATGTATTATCTTATTATAGACTATTTATACACATGTCATGCTAATTTGAGTAACCCACATATCCCATACTTTGTATGACATCTTAGATTAGACCGTTTGTAATTAAATGTTTGATAAAATGCATAAAAGGACTTTTGTTTTGCTGTTGTCCTATTTTTGTACGGTAATTTCGACCCTGTTAACATCAGTAAAATAAATAAGTTTGTGAACAAGATTTGTAGCCTTTTTTTAGTTTTCAGAACTTTCGACGGATCCGAATTTCGAGTTTTGATGCATGAGTTATTGCCATTTTACTGCAGTCATATCGTATATTCCAGATTCTGAACTATATGTATTCTGTATGAAATATTATTCTAAACCTGATACTAAAAGTAGAATTTGAACCATATATTTTGCTGAGTATGTTTAGACATGATTGGGATCAATCCCTAACTTTTGTAGAATTAACTATTGATATAAACATCTTGTTTCATACTTATGAAACTAGTCGATATATTTCCAAACTGCATGCTGTTCAGTAAAGAACTATGTTTTCAACCTGATTCTATTCGTTTTGGTGAAAACTTTGTAAATATGAACTGTAGCCTGATTTGTCTATTTTATAATCCTTTTGACGGATCTAGATTTCGAATTATACTTTATGAATTATCTCTGTTTTGGTACTGCTGTGTTTGAACTTTCAGAATTGAGATTTTGTCGCATTGCTGTGTTTTCCCAATTTTGTTGACTATGCTATCTGTAAAATAATTTCATGATATTTTATATTTTGAGACTAGATATATTAAGGAATCTTATAGATTTTTCTCAGATTTAATTATAATGTTTTTAAACTCTTTTCATGCTTATAAACAAGATTTTGTATTTTCTGGCTGATCATAACTTTTGTATTAAACGCCGTTTTCAATCCTGTTTCTGTGGCTGATGTATGACTTATATATGTGTTGGAATCGGCAGAGAGTCTAGTTTCTGAATTTTTTGATGGATCTAGATTTTCTATTTTGTAGCAACGAGAATCTCGAATTTGGTACGGTAGTGTCTTGCTATCCAGAACTGAAAGTTTCATTATTTTGACTATTATGAGTTGTTTTTATCAATCTTTTGTGTTTCCTATTCATTTGGACTTATCCTTTGTTCTTACCATGTTTTTAGCCCTGTTTGTATTCGTTCACACCTGCTTATTAATAATGAAAACTAATCAAGCCGGGATCCTTAAGGGAAAAGATCGAGTAGTGTACAATATAGAAATGCATATTCGGAAGGGAACTCGTTTTTTCCACTGTTTACTGTGGTACCTACTGTTTATTTCTGGATGCATTAGGGCATGATCTATGACACTGTTTGATGTTGATGTTACTGTTATTGTTTGTCTGAATATACTGCCTATAGAAGTTCCACTACAAAATCTTAAAACGAAACTGTTTAATGTAGCAACCGTGTGGTAAAATCTGGGACGCATGAAGTACTACCTAGATAGTAATGAACATTAGACATAAGAACAACTGTTTTCACTGTCACATCCTGTTACCGTTACTGTTGATCCATCCTGTTATCGTTACTATTGACTTCACTATTACTGTTGACCCAATAACTGTTACTGTTATACTCTTACTGTTATTCCGCTGTTTACTGTCACCTTTAGACTATTATCTTTGCTGCCTTCTCCATGTTAGTATTTCCTGTTTAGTTTAGTTTTTTCCTTTCCATTTTCCTACTTGTACTGCTTGCGGCTCGGAACTTGCATCTAACGGACATTATATTTTCCTGTTTTCCTATTTTCCTTGTAATTGCTATATGAGCAGGTTTTGCTGATCAATTGCCTACTGGAATTGGTGAGCAAAAGTTTTGAGCTGCGCAATGGAAAATTTGTTAAATATTTTTATGAACTATTTATATTCATGAATTGTATTGAGACTTGTATTTGGGCTTGTAGTCCCAGGATTATTGTTTTGTTTCAGATCTCGTATTTGTTGGGATATTTATTATTGTTGCAATAAATACTGTTGGGTTATAATTGTTTTGCATTAAGTATGTTGATATATTTATCGTTGTGATGAGTCAAGCAGATCCGTACAGCTTATTGATGGTGAAAATTATCCCCTGGGCTTAATCACGTACCATATTCTGTATTCTTTTGGGAAGCGGAACGTGACAATAATTATCTGTACTAGACCAGACATAGCATTTGAGGTAGACATTTTCAGCAGGTTCACTAGTAATCCACATTAAAATGTCCTTCAGAGGCTAATGAGATTCCTAAGAGGTACTCAAGAGTATGTTTTGTGCTAATCTAGTCATCCTTCATTGTTGAAGGGATGATCTAATGCATTATGGTGCTTATAATTTAGTGAACATCGAACAAATAGTGGATATATGTTTACACTAGAAGCAATAGACGAATCATAGAGATTAAAAGGCAATTAGGCATTACACTTTCATCCATGAAATCAGACCCTATGTGTTATCCTCTACAGGGAAAGATGCTGAGTGGATTAAAGGACTTGTTACTAGCCATTCCATTGAGAAGTTTAAAATTAACTCCCTAATTTTGTTATGTGACAATCAAGCAACAATGCACAATCGCTCATAACTCACTCTATAATGTTAAGATGAGCACATTAAGATTAAAAGAAGCCTAGTTAAACTTTCTCACAGATAAAGTGAAATTGAGACAAAGTATGGCTAATGCTATTGCTTTGATACCTGAAAGTGATCTAATTATCAAAACTGTGCGGAAAATGGGGTTAAAAGCTATTGAGACAAAAGCTTTAACATCATATTTGTTTTGATATTTAGAATCCAATTGGATCCATATAAAAGTGTAAATTTATGCATCAATTTTAGGCAGTTGGCATGCTTTAGATAATTTGAAAAGTTTTATATAAATTTTGTTAATATATAACTTTTTGTTAATATATAATTTCATTTCAAATTTGATGATGCTATATATATATTCTCATGACTTACTAAGAATCATCTCATTATTTCAAAAGAAAGTGTGAAAACTTGTCGATGTGTTACCGATGTTTAGAATGGTCGTTATATCATTCCAATTTTGATGATATATATCTCTTTGATGGTTCATGTTCTATTCCAATTTTGATGATTCAGAATTTAACCGTAATTGACTTGACTGTTCTATCATTATAAAATGAAACATAGTGTAGCTTTTATGTAGAAACTATAATAGTTCTTGTTCTTTATTTTGTTAAAGAAACTTGATTGTGATGCTTGTGTTATATTTTTGCTAAGCTAATTTTTAAATCGTATTGAGTTCTTTTGGGGAACAAGATATTTTTTGAAATTTGTTAAAATTCTTAAAGTTATGTCTTATGATATTCTTGTTTACAATATGCTAGTAAAGATGGAGGAACTGAATCTGTCAACATAGATTTCAAAATAATGATTTGCTCAAAATGGAGGAGTAAACATAAAACAACTTGCAATGATAGAGTTTCAATTTTTTTCTATCGAGAATAAATTAGTTGCTTGCTTGGCGAAACTTCTTTTGAGTTTAAAACTCATGTGTTCATTGAGCTTACAACTCTTATTTTGATCTTGAAGTTTATTTGCTTTGGTTGATTTTGAAATTATGACAAATTTCTCTAGTTGGTTTAGTCATTGTGAACTATTTTGTTGTGATATGGTTTATGAACTATTTAATCATTTTGGTTTAGTCTTATTTAAACTATTCAGATTTGTAATTGATTTAGTCCTTATGAACTATACTTTGTGTGATGCATTTCTTCTATTTAAAGACTATTATCGGTCAGTTAGCTTTATGTTGAACTGATGAGATAATCCAGTATTGTTTATATATTGAGAATATAGGAGGAGGTTGCTGGATATATAGGTATATTCTCGCTATATGAATAATATTATGTGTAATATTATTATATAGGTAACACATGTGTTATACATACTAATTGTATGAAATCGGACCACGGGTTGAGTGGGTTGAGAACCCAGTCCCCAAACCAGTATTTATCCAATAAACAGTGGCGTAGTTATGATTTTTATCCAGAGGGCGTGACACTTACTATTAAAAAAAATTATAATAAATACATTTATATTCCTCGAAAACATCATATATTAATCTCAAATGTAATTAACTAATATAATCACTAGATAGCTATTTTCTTTGGTAATAGAATCCTTGGAGACTTTATATTCTGAAAATATTGACCGATATCTTCATTGTCAATGACATCCAGTATGTCTCTTTCAATATATGCCACCAAACAATCATTCATCATCTCATCTCCCAATCGGTTATGTAACGAAGTCTTGATAATTTTCATTGCAGAAAATACTCTCTACAATCACGGTTGCAACGGGTAATAGCAATGTCAACGTCAAGAGCAAATACATCAACGGATGATAGCAATGTCAACTTCAAGGGCACAAGTTGTGGCCTTTATTATATCTTGGTTTTTTCTATGTAAAGCTGGTGACAAATTATTTGGGATTGTCAAGATATTATTCATTAAATGTAAATGAAAACTCACATTATGCGCAGTGGATTAGTGTATTTGACATCAAATTAGAAGGTCATAGGTACAACTCCCACTTAGGGGTGTAAAATGAACAGGACGGTTCGTTGTTCGTCCGAGTCCGGCTTGAGAAATAGTCCGACCGTGGACCGTTCGAAGTGTTATACGAACCGATCCTGAACAAATTATTCGGTCTGATTCTTTACCGAGCTCGAGCCGGATAAGTCCGTCTGAATATTATTGCGGTCTGATGCTTTACCGAACCGAGTCCGGACTATAAAAATTTTGTCCGACTTAGACCGAGCCGGACATAAGCCCGTTCGAGTACAATTTTGGTCCGAGCTGGAACATATGGTTGCCTGTTCCAGTCCGGTCCGATTTACAGCCCTACTCCCACTGTCATTAAAATTTCAAATAAAAGTAAAAACTAAATCCAATTATGTTGGGGGACTTGAACAAAAAGATATTAAAATTTCAAAAAAAGTAAAAAAAACTTTGATTGTCGCGACTTCAACCTTGGTTCTCGTAGGATGAGAGCCAAGCATCCTAACCAACTAGACTACAACCAATTGGTGAAAATACAATATTAGATTACTCTATTTATATTACTGCTCATGACATTGTACATGTAAAATTTAAGACATTACTAAATATAAGGAGCGTAGCTGAAATCAAGGGGGCGCAATCGCATCCCCTCGGGACCAAGTAGCTACGCCCCTGCCTATAAATACTGGCTTGTGATAGTAGTCTAGTTATTCCATTCTTGATACTTATGTTAAATATCTCAAACATCTTAGTTTATGATATTAACTCTAATTTATCTTCTTATTATTTCTCATAATCTTCAACATATTCTACAAAAGATTCTTTCTCCAAACTTATTCAATGGATATAAATTTCACAGTGTTGCATTTGGATCTCAAATTAATTAGGTTTAATCACTTTTTAAAGTGGATACAAGAACAAATAAGAAAATAACGATTTATGGGAGACTTCTATAGAATTTGAATATTTGTGTGACTTGCATGGAAATTAATCCTTAATAGATAAATGGAAGTTAAGGTTCTCCGTATATTTCTCGTTAAATAAATATTCTTGTGTCTACTATCTAATTAACAAATATGTATATTTATGTATAGTTCAGCCAACCTTTACTCCAGTAATTGATGATTATAATTGATGTTTTCAGACCTTGTGCTGGATTTGAACGGGAGGAGATGGTCTGTTACTACTCATTTCCTGTAAGCTTAATTCGGAGCCTTTTTTTCTTGCTTTCCCGACTCTTCATTTTGCTGATCAACTATATTCACAGTACATTTGGAACGATGCCATATAAAAGAATAAATTAGTTAAGGCACGTCTTGAATTTGTGATATATCCTAATTAATATTCTTTGATTTTACCATCACAGCATGTTGGACTAATTTTTCATATTTTCTATTGATCATACAAACAACTGATGCAGTTATCCGACTTATTAGACACGCAAGGTGTGGCAGAGTGCATGAAACAAAAGAAGAATTACAGGGTACTCACAAATCTTGTAAATTAAGAAGCCAAATTTTGTGCCAATAGATATGTTTCGTTAAACTGAAGGCAGGGTGACTTTTGCCAGCACCACTCCCGATCAGATGTTACCACCCAGTGTAGGAAACAGAGGATCCACTTGAGATTTCTTCGTGAGACCGGGAATGGAGATCCAAGATGTAGTGAGAAAAAAGATACTATAAATCAAATGTCAAAAAGTAGAAGACTGATTTCTGAAGCATAAATCATTTCTATCTAACCAAATGAACCATAAAGATGCCGCAACCACACAATCCCAATCCCTCCATCTCCCCGGGCCTGCCTCAACTTCTCTAAATTCTCCCCATAGCTGGGAAACAGTAAGAGGGAATCTACTGCAACCAAAGCCAAATAGGATAAAATCCCATATACATCTATTGACACAATATTCCAGAAACAAATGACGAATAGATTCCACATGGAGACCACATCTTGGGCATAAAGCCATAGTAATCAGACCTTTCTTAAAAAGATTCTCTCTAGTTAAAATCACATTTTTGGAAACAAGCCACAAGAAAGTCTGAACTTTATGCGGTGCACTCAACCTCCAAATTACTCTACTTTCCACGCATCTCATACACCCATTGGAAAGATCCCGATACATGGAATTTACCGAAAACTGAACGTTGGACGCAAGTCTCCAACTTCTCTCGTCTTAATAGTTGGAGTCGATAACAAACGATGTCTCTAAGAGTGTTAGAAGTGGGGCACACAAACTCTGATCATTAAGTAGAGTGGGAGTAGACAAATAGATATGCCACGAACTATTGACCCAATAATCGGCTACCAAGGCAAATTTGTTACGGGCAGCCTCAAAAATCTCTGGGAAAAGAGAAGCCAACGAATTAGACCCTACCCACGAATCTAGCCAAAAATGAGTATTATCTCTGTCCCCTACCCTGCTAGGTGCAAAAGCATGAAAAACATCTCCCAATCTATCAATCCCTTCCCAAACTGGAGAAATGCATCGCCGCTGGTGGCCTCCCCTGAATCTGAAACGTCTACGTCCTCGGTAGCGAGCCCAAACGAAGCCTTGATTGCTAGAAAAGCGGGAATGAATTTTCCACCACCATTTGCATAATAAGGCATGATTCATCTCACGAAGGTTAAGGATTTTCAAACCCCCGAATTCTTTTCTTCTACAAACCAGGCTCCACTTCACTAGGGGCAGTCCCTTGCCATCTTCTCCACTCCCCTTCCATAAAAAATCTCTACGTATTTTATCAATCTTATTGATTACCCAGGACAGGAACTCATAAATGGACGTCCATAAATGGGAACATTAGATAGGACTGAATTGATCAGGGTAATTCTACATCCTAACGATAAGTGATTCTTCTTCCACCCGGGGAGACGCTTCTCAATGCACTCAAAAAGGATATTCCAGTCACTACGAATGAGCTTCCCAGGGCGCAACGGAACTCCCAGATATTTAATAGGAAATTTTCCTACTTTGCAGTCCAGAACATTGGCCAAAAGAACTGATGAGGTCTTGTCACATCTCCCCAAACCAATGAGATAGCTTTTATCATAATTGACCCTCAGACCAATCCAAGCCTCATAGAACATTAAAATACCTTTGAAAATAAGGACCTCATTAGTGTCTGTTAGATGGACTAATTTTGTATTTGGTTCACTCCTATATATAGGAGATACTGTACTCAGTTATTTCTTAATTCAATATTCAGTATTGTTTTCATCTCTCTGATTTATCTTAATATGGTATCAGAGCCAGTTATACAAAATTTTCCTTCATTGAGTTTCACCATCAAACCCTAAAATTCCAATAGACAAAAAAAAAGATTATCGTCAACAACATCCCGTCCCTCACTTTCATCATCAACAGCATCGTTGGCAACATCATCAGTAACCTCTTAATCCCAACCTCCTGCCGTCGACGTCTCTCCCGTCAACTCCTCGCTGAAATCCTCATCCGAAATCCCATCGCCCTCCTTCCCTCTGACTTCGAAACCCATCCGCCTTCAGCCTCCTCATCTTCCCGTCGAACTCCGTCTCCCTCCTAAGCCGCCCTCATCTCTCCTCTAACCAACTGTCGAACTCCTCTGACTCGCCGCCCTTATCTCTCCTCTCAAAACCCTAACCCTAACTTTTCTGTCTCCTCTTAATCCTAACCCGACTCGTTTAACCCAATACCCGAAACCCATATCCACTATCTCCTAACCCTAAACCCACAAACCCATATTTTATTTTTTATTTTTTTCTGTTAAAAAAAATTAAAAAAAAATTAAAATAGAAAAAATTCAAAATTTTTTTTATAGGTACTACAACTACCACTGGATGGAATCTCAGTCTCTTCCACATATTTCCGCCTCCGACTTTCCCGCTGCAACCGCCTCTCATTCCTCCTCCATATTCAAACCACAGTAGCACCAAGTTCAGTCTGCCTCCGGCCTCCTACTTTCTCCCAACATCATTCTTCACCCTACCCCACCTCTATTTCCGCCACCGGTAGCACCGCCTTACTCTCTACCCCGATCCAGACACCAGTAGCATTTCCCTCCATATTGTGCTCTCAGTCACAGCAGCGCTAGTCATATTGCTCCTCGCAGTGCTTCTTCCGTCATATTCTTGGCCATGCCCGTCACTCCAGCCTTGCCATCTCCTGCTAATTGGGCTAATCTTCAGCAACGCCTCACTCAGCTGGAACTACAGCTCATGGGTCAGTCTATCAATGCTGGAGCCTCTGCTCCTGCACTTTCTGCCACTCTCGGTATGAATTCGTTCTGAATTTTAGATTCTAGTGCATCACATCATCTCACTAGTAATCAAACACTGTTCACCACCTGCACAGCACTTCCCTCTCACTCTCCATCTCTACACACAGCTGATGGCTGACCACTTCTTATTACACACTCAGGGACAATTAGCTCTCCCACTCTCACATTACCATATGTTCTCTATACTCCTCATTTATCAATAAACCTTATCTCTATTAGCGCGTTGTGCGATAGTGGTCTTGTCGTTACTTTTGACTTTTTAGGTTGTTCTATTAATGATTCCTCCATCGGTGAGAAGTTTGGGCGTGCTAGTCATCAGGATCGTCTATATTATCTAGATTTTCTTCGTGCACATCACTCTCCTTCTAGTTTTGCCGGTATTATTTCTTCTGATGCTGATCCGTGGCACAGACGTTTATATCATATTAGCGCATCACTACTCCAGACTATAGCTTGCAGTGGTGCCCCTGGTTCTCTCACTTTTAAACATTTATCTGATTGTCAGGGTTGTCACGTGGCCAAACACATTGCCCTACCCTTTAGTCACAAAAGAACTTCTGAAATCACTCATCCTTTTCAACTTGTTCATTCTGACATATGGGGACCCTCTCCCGTACCTTCGTGGAAAAGCTATCTTTATTATGTTGCCTTCATAGATGACTTCACTAGACATACATAGGTTTTTCTTATGCATCAACGATCAACGATCTGAGATACCTGATATTTACCGGTTCTTTATAACTATGATTCACACTCAGTTCGGTGTGTGCATTAAGAATTTTCGATCGGACGGTACACGTGAGTACACTTCCACCACTATGAGATCGGTCCTTCAGTCTCACGGCACCCTTTTTCAGCAATCATGTCCTCACATACATGAGCAGAATGGTGTAACTGAACGCAAGCATTGTCACATCCTTGAGACGGCTCGTGCTCTTTTACTCTCATTTTCCGCTCCTCGTTCTTTCTGGGCTGAAGCTATCATGACCTCTGTTAGTCTTATCAACATTACTCCATCGTCTGCCCTAGCTGGTACGATACCTTATGAGGTTCTTTATCACTCACATCTCGACTACAGTATGCTCTGTACCTTTGGATGCACCTGTTTCATTCTTCTCTCACCTACTGAGCGCACAAAGCTCTCCGCTCGTGCTGCTAATTACGTTCACCTAGGTCTCAGTCTCGAATACAAAGGTTATCGTTGTTTTGATCCATCAGCGGGTCGTGCCCGCATTTCTTGACATGTATCCTTTGTGGAAGACTCCCCTTACTACCTGACTTCCCCTGAGGATACTAGATTTCTCGATTCTCCAGTTATTGCTAGCCCCCCGACATCATCTTCCCGCATTCCTTTTGATCCCACTCCTCTGGCTCCATTCACATCTCCTGCAATCCTTACACCTGTTGTTCCTCCTACCGAAACACCACCTGATCCCCACAGCAGCCAGCACCCACCCCACCTACTTCCCCACCGATGCATGCACCTACTCCACTGTCCTCACCCCCACACCCTTTCAGTCCACCACCTCTTCGTCAGTCTACCCTTTCCACTTCTGGTATTCCTCCGACATGTTATACACCTGATGCCACTGGTCCTTCTGACCAGTTTGGTTTGGCCACCTTAGCTTCCTACTCACCACAGGTTCATGCATATCTCACTACTATACACTCTACACGTGAGCCCAGAACCTATCAAAATGCAATTCAATATCCTAAATAGAGGAAAGCTATTACAGAGAAATTTAGTGCATTTGATCAGACTGGCACTTGGGATGTTGTTCCTCTGCCAGAGGGCGTTCAGCCTATTAGCTGCAAATGGATCTTCAAGGTCAAATATCAACCTGATGGATCTATTGAGCGACATAAGGCTCGTCTAGTAACCCGAGGATTTACTCAGTGCATGGCATTGATTATGATGAGACCTTTGCTCCCATTGCACAAATGACTACTGTTCGCACTCTTCTTGCTATTGCAGCCATCTGCCAATGACCGTTATACCAGATGGACGTAAAGAACGCTTTTCTTCATGGTACCTTATCTGAGGTTGTTTATATGGATCCTCCTCCTGGCCTCCCTACTCCTCCCCATCATGTTTGCCAGTTGCGTTAGGCTATATATAGTTTGAAGCAGGCCCCTCGAACCTGGTTTGAGTGTTTTCGCCTTGTTATCACCAAGGCTGGTTTTACTCAGAGTTCTCATGACCATTCTATGTTTATGCGGTCATCACCGCAGGGGAGGGTACTTCTACTACTTTATGTTGACGATATGATCATTACTAGGGATGAATCTGCGGGCATTACATCCACCCAGAAATACCTACATCAGTAGTTCCATATGAAAGACCTTGGCATACTACGTTATTTTCTGGGCCTAGAGATTGCTCATGGATCTTGGAGGATACTCATCTCTCAATAGAAATACACATCAGATATCATTTCAACTGCATGCCTTTCTGACAGTCGTTAGAGCTTCATGTGAAGCTTCGTCCCATTGATGGTGAGCTCCTTCCTGATCTCACTAGATACAGACAGATTGTCGGACAGCTTGTCTACTTATGCATGACCAGACCCGATATTGCTTATGCAGTCAGTGTTGTCAGTCAGTTTGTTTCTGTTCCTACATCAGTTCACTACGGTGTTCTTCTTCGATTCTCAGATATCTTCGAAGCATTATTACTCGCTCATTATTCATGCCTGCTACATCCAAACTAGAGCTGAATGCATATTCTGATTCAGATTGGGCAGGTGATCCTACTACCAGACGGTCTACCACTGGTTTCTGTTTATTTCTTGGTGTTTCGCTGATCTCATGGTGAAGTAAGAAACAGGCAGTTGTTGCATGTTCTTCGACTGAAGCTGAGTACAGAGCAATTGCAGCTACTACTAGAGAGATTGTTCATATTCGTTGGCTTTTATCAGATATGGGTGTCACTCTTTCAGGACCTACTCCTTTTCATTGTGATAACCAGAGTGCACTACACATTGCAAGAAATTCGGTCTTTCATGAGGAACGAAGCATATAGAGATTTATTGTCATTATGTTCATGAGCGCTTTGAAGTAGATACCATTTCTCTTCATTCTATTATCTCATCACAGCAGACGGCAGACTTCTTCACCAAATCTCATACTATTCAGAGATTTCGATATGTAGTAGGCAAACTCACACTGTTTGACCCACCATGAGTTTGAAAAGGGGTGTTAGATATTATAGTCCCATATTGGGTATTGGGCTAATTTTGTATTTGGTTCACTCCTATATAGGAGATATTGTACTCAGTTATTTTTTAATTCAATATTCAGTATTGTTTTCATCTCTCTGATTTATCTTAACAGTGTCGTTCCTCCCAAAAAGCAGTGTATCGTCAGCATATTGCAAAATAGGAATACCACGGATGTCATCTAAACATCCGATATCGCGAAGAAGATGCTGGTTGGAGCAATGCAAAATTATTTTGGACAACACATCTGTGACCAAGGTGAATAACAAAGGAGATAACGGATCTCCCTGTCTAAGACCTCTCTTACACATGATGAGATTGCTCGGAACCCCATTAATCAACACCACCGATTTACAGCCTCTAATGCACAAATTTATCCATCCTGTCCATCTGGCACTAAATTCTCTAGAATGCAAGGCCTCAATAACACTATCCCATTCCACAGTGTCATATATTTTTTCAAAGTCAAGTTTGAGCATAAACCCCTTTTCTTTATCCCTGACACTCTGAATAATGGTCTCATGAGTAACGATACTATCAAGGATCTCTCTCCCTCGGATAAATCCACTTTGTGCCAAATGAATGAAGGTTGTCATCCATGGAGTCAACCTGTTAGCAAGAACCTTAGTTATGATCTTAAAGGATGAATTCAAGAGGCTAATAGGCCTGAGATTTCCAACCTCTTTCACAGTCTCGGATTTAGGGATTAACACGATAGTCGCATAATTGAGCCAGTCGATTTGAACTGGTTCACAAACAACTCCTCAAAGATACGAAACGGATCCTCTTTAATGACATCCCAGAAATGAGTGAAGAAAAAGATAGGAAACCCATCCGGACTTGGAGCTTTGTCCTGTCCCAGATCTTTGACGGCACGAAAAATTTCACTCCTCACAAAGGGAGACTCTAGAACTTCTAGTCCCTGCACAGTCGGCCGAGACCAGAAGGTATCATTAAGAGAACAGAACTTCTCTCTAGAAACTCCTAAGAGTCTTCTAAAATGATTCTCGATGTGGGCTCGAACGGGCTGCCCCTTAGAGACCCACCGGTCCCAATCTGAAGTCCTGAAATGAAGTTGGATCTTCTCCGACCGTTAGCGATTCTATGGAAGTATGCAGTATTAGCATCCCCCTCTAGGACCCAAATGACGCGGGACCTTTGTCGCCAATAATCCTCTTTGGTATGGAAGATAATGTCCAAATCCACTCTCGCCCTTTGAAGTTCTACTAATTCTTCTCTATCGAGCTCTCTTGCTTCTTCGATGATCTCCAGACCATGAATACGTTCCATTAGTCTTTCCTTAACCACTTGGAACTGTCTTCTCTCTTCACCTACCCAACGCTTTGGGACTCCTCTAAGTCTACGAATATTAGCATTCCATATTGAAATCTCATCTCCCTGAATACCATCCCTCCTCTGAATAGGGGTATTCCAAGATGAGGTAACTAAAGGACGTAAAGCACCGTTCCTTAGCCAAGTTTTTTCGAAACGGAAAGATTTGACTCTGCCACTAGACGCCCTATTCGAGGTAAGAATCAACGGAACATGATCAAAGGTATCCCGAAGGGCAGATCTGATTGCGGCAAAAGGGAAATGAGATTCCCAATCCTGCGACACTAGAATACGATCCAATTTAGCAAGAATGGGACGGTCCTGCATATTAGACCAAGTGAATTTCCGGCCAGAAAAATTAATTTCTCGCAACTCTAAGTAATTGATAACATGATTAAAGATAGATCTCTCATTAGCACTACATCCTCTTCCTAGATGTTCGTCTGAGAATCGAGTAAAATTGAAATCGCCCCCAATAATCCAAGCATCTCCCCACTTGAGCCTAATCTCAAAAAGCTTATTCCAGAACCTAGTCCGGTCCACTGCATTGCTAGGATCATAGACCATCGAGAACACTTGGTAGAACTCCTCACTCTTAGATCTAAATCTCACTGATACAGAAAAGTCTCCAATCATAACATCTATACAGTGAAAACTCTCTACATTGTATCCGACACTAATACCACCAGACAGGCCAACCGCAGGTTTAGAACACCACTCCCAGTTCCCTCTGGGGAACAAATTGTCAAGCAAACCTGACGACGGACTTACCAACTTAGTCTCCCAGAGACCTAAGACGGACAAATGATGGTAGGACAACGTATGCTTAACTATCCTACGATGTACCTAAATTGGTTGATTCATTTATTTGACTGTTTCTCCTTCCCTTTTTATAGCTTTATATGACTACTATGTATTAATTCGTCAAAACACAACCACTCTATGCTTCCACTTTGAACTTATAAAATTTATAATTAACTGGTAAATTTAGTTAAACTGATTAATTAATATCAGTCATGTTTCTGATGCTTTTAGAGTTATAGCATATTATTTAACACGTCGTTTGATAAATATCTTTCAGCTTTATATAACTGCTAGGTAAGTAGGCATCGAGTTAATTAAAATACAACTATTTTCAACTTTGGAACTGTATAATTTGTAACTAATTGGTATAGTAGTAAGTTAATTGAACAATTAAGACAGTTTCGAGTATATTTCTTAGAGTGATCAGTAATGCATAAACACTTTGAATAATATTTTTGCGGTAAACTTAAAACAAATACCTGAAGCCTGAACCTCAATATAAACTCAGTCATTGCAACAAGTTTAGAGAATCAATGCCATAATTAAGTTAATTAGCCAATTAATTAAATCCTTTATCCTTATGGCATCAGTTGTATCCATGATCATGCTGGTAACGTCAATCATATCAATGGTTGGTTTGGTATCTGCAACCACAAATCACCTTCCCTTCATTAACGATGACGACTCTTCTAATAGTGATAATAATCTCCACCGGAGTGTTCATGACATGATAGAATCATCATTGTCCGGGAAGCATGAGCAATGGATGGCTCAGTTTGGCCGAGAGTACAAAAACGCTGGTGAGAAAGAGGTAAGATTTAAAATATTCAGAAACAATGCTGAGTACATTGAGTCTGTCAACCGTGCTGGGCGAAGCTATAAGCTTGGGCTAAACAAGTTTGCAGATCTCACAAATGAAGAGTTCAAGGATCTTACCACGTGTTACAGTCCGGAGCAGTTGAAAAAGTGGAACAGTTATGGATCGAACCATAATATCACAAACACATATAGCTTCAAGTATGAGAATTTGAAAGTTCCTGAAAGTGTAGATTGGAAGGCTGCAGGGGCAGTCACTCCTGTCAAAGATCAATCTCCATGCGGTAATTTAGATTCAATAGTTCAGGCCTTCTTTATTTATCTCTTTACTTCTTTTGAAGATGAAAAATATATATACATCTATATATTATTACTACTCTACATATACAAATTTAGTAAAGAAAGTTATGCGGGTTGATTTATCAAAATTAATAGCTAGTAAATGATCATATATATTAAACTATAAATATTCAGGATGTTGCTGGATATTCGGAGCTGTAGCAGCTATAGAAGGGATGAATCAGATCAAAACTGACACTCTAACCTCTCTCTCCGAGCAACAAATCCTAGACTGCATTACTTTCGATGATGGACGTGATAAATGTTCTGGAGGATCTGATCCTAGTTTGGCTTTTTCGTATGTGGAGAAAAGTGATGGGCTCACAACTGATGCGGATTATCCCTATACCGGAGAACCAGGCGATTGCGGATCAGATGAATTTTCTGACAAAGTCAAAATCACCAATCATGTCAATTTGCTTCCTAATAACGAAGCTTTACTTGAGAAAGCAGTGGCATACCAACCAGTTGTTGTCTCCATCGACGGTACTAGTAGAGATTTCCAACTTTATGGAAGTGGCGTGTTTGATGGTTCGTGTGGCACCAATCCCACCCATGTTGTAGCCATCACTGGCTACGGAACAGAGGAGGAAAAGAAGTATTGGTTAGTTAAGAACAGCTGGGGAAGCAATTGGGGCGAGGGTGGCTTTGCAAAGATTTTAAAGTTTGATGGAACACCTGAAGGTAAGTGTGGAATTGCCTTCAACCCGTCTTTCCCTGTTGGATGAACGTAAGCCTTCTACTTCATGATCGATTGATTTTGTTAGATGTCCAACATTCTCGTTTCAGTTATCGTACTCAGTCCATCATCCATGAATGTACCAACGTTAAAAGGTTGTAATAATTTCTGCCGGAAACAATAAGGATGTAGTAATGATGAAATATATAAATATTTTCTTACCATCACTTCGCTAAGCTTAATCAATCCTTTAAAATGAAAATGGAAATTATTGGGAGATGTTGAAAAACACCGGTGGCGCAACGGAACTAATTAGAGCAATAAGAATGTCTAGATAGATAAGACGAATCAATCGAACAACTAAACAAATAGATCCACTAATCCAATACAAACACACGAGGATTTATCCCGGTTAGTTTTCGCTTAATCCAGAGGAAAATATGAGGAGATATAATATTCAACTAGAAGATATTACGAGAAGTTACAAATTTACTCAATATAAGGAATCAAACTCATAAGCCTCGCTTTGTAATGGAGAGAAAATTCAATGAAGTATTATTTCCTCTCATATTGGAGGTTATTACAATAAATAGAAGAAGAATAGAGAGAACCAGGGCCGGTCCTGAGATTTATAGGGCCTTGTGCGGAAAGAAAAAAAATATGAGCATTCTTTAAATATTCTAATACTAATTTTACTTTATTTTGATTTTGATATCATCTATATATATATTTATGTATATTATACGAATTCAATTGAAAAATATGAGTAGGTACATTCTATATCTTAAAAAATTTATATAAATTCATTTGAAAATTTCATTTCAAATTTTATATCATTGGATGCTCCAATACCTGGGACGACTTAATCGATATCTTGAATTAGTCTTCTCATCAATTAAGACGAAATAGTATAAATGTGGTTAAGGATCTTCATATTCTTGCAACGCAGGAAATACACGATTAAAAAAAGCTTCATGTATTAAGTCAATCTCAACAATTAACGAAAGAAACAACATAGAAATCATTAAAAAACTTTCTATAAAAGTAGATATATATATAATCTCAACAATTAATGAAAGAAATCATTATAAATAAAAAAATGAAAAAAAATGAAAAAAATGAAAAAATAAATTGTCAACAACAAGGTTTGAACATGCACAAAGCTCAACAGATTTAAACTCTAACGCCTTAACCACTCAAACAAATTAACTTTTGTGCTAAATTTAGAATAAAATCTATATTAATTACATCTGATGTCGAATAAGCCTCCTGATTAATGGGCATTGGGCGACCGCACAGGTCGCACAGGCCTAGGGCCGACCCTGAAGAGAACCCTAGGTTAGACTTGATATCTTAGTCATCCGATATATCATGTAAAAGAAGTCACTGAATAGAAGTTGTGCGATCTGACTTGGACTTGAAGAATGGGCCGAAAATATCCCCAAGATAAAAGTCCATGATAAGGTTGCTGCAGTCGCGACGGTCGACTGCACCAAAGTGCAGTCGACCGCAGACCCGAGGGGTGTGCAGTCGACTGCACAGCTCTCTATTGTTGCAGCTGCTTTGTTTCCATCATCTCCTCTCTTTGACTAATTTGACCTCCGTGCTTCATCGTCTCTTCTTGTCACGCCCTGCTTCTCAAAAACACGGAATACGAGTGCGTGACGAAGCCCAGCGAATGATTTTAACATCATCCATAAGTTGTAGGATCGACTCAGCATCACAACAAGAATATAACAAGATATTTATATAACCAAGCATGCATGAATAATTTATTAAGCTACAGAAAATAATTGAAACAAATAATAATATCCAAATAGTTTTCAAGTCTGGATCAAATGCAAAACTCGGGAACATAAGCCCGTTACAAGTTTTAAGCAACAACAAATGAAATGACTCAAATACAAATGAAATAATTAAAGAAAGTTTTTCCCAAGCAAGGCCTAGAACGTATGCTCACCAATTTCAGCAGGCAACACGTCTCCAAAGTCTGTTAAATAATTATAAAAGGAAAAAATAGTGAAAACAAGAGAAACGCCCTTAGTGCAAGTTAGGGCCACAAATAGTAAAAATGAGTACAAGAAATGTGGAACAAAATTTGGAATCAAGAATATAATAGGGATACAACAAGTAATGGAGATTTAAGAACTAGCTAGCAAGAAGGACAAATCAAGTGATCAGGTTGGGCAACAAATACTAATAGTAGAACAAGTGGCTAGTGAACACGTGAAGGTAATCAACATCAAGTGACAAGTATCGAGTTCAAGTGTCAAGTAACTAGTCTCAAGTCTAGTGTCAAGTTGTCAAGTACAAGTATCAAGTTGTAAGTGTCAAGTATTATATTCAAGTATCAAGTCTCATGTGTCATGTCATCGAGTATCAAGTAAGTATGTATCAAGTCAAGTTTCATGTTCAAGTCTTGTGGGTATTAGTATCTAGGTAGCACTTCATGCATCCATCTTTTTACTACATAGTTGCTACATGCAAATCAGTGACGTTTAGGCCTAGTGGTGGAGTCTATAGGGCGGTGTACTCAGGTATTAAGTATCAAGCAAGTCATGCTCATGAATCGGGTAATCATATAACTAGTTCATGTGTCAAGTCATAACAAGACAAGTCATGAATCATATATATATACTAGTTCATGGATCAATAATATACTAGTCCATGAATCGATTTATAATATACTAGTTCATGAATCAAATAATATACTAGTTCATGAATCGAATAATAATATACTAGTTCATGAGACATGTATCAAGTGGGAAACACAGGCCCCCTTCTGAGTACACTTACCTATATTGTCCACTACTATGGTCTTTCCCTTAAAGCCCGACTTGTTACTTTTATTAATTTTTTATCAAGCAAGCATGCAAGTGTGCGAAACAAGTCAAGAAATCATAATCATGGATACGGTACAAATTTGAGATATTTATATGGCATATTCGAGGGTCAACACGTATAAAAATATCACGAACATCGAAAATCTCAAATCTGGGCAGCACGACGTTGCTGTACCAAAACTGCGATTCCCATTGCTACGAGATAGAAAATGTAGATCCGTAAGGAGGTCTAGAAACTAGACTCCTGTCCGATCCCAACGCATATAATTAGGGTACATAAAAATTGCGGTAACATGTGTCAAAACAGCAAACCATACAGCTTCTATGTTCAGCCAGGATTTGTGAATTTAAGTTTATACAGGTGAGACAGTGTTGAAACATTGCTAA
Organism: Hemerocallis citrina; assembly: GCA_017893485.1. Lineage (NCBI taxonomy): Eukaryota > Viridiplantae > Streptophyta > Magnoliopsida > Asparagales > Asphodelaceae > Hemerocallis > Hemerocallis citrina. The sequence goes on along the minus strand of CM030368.1, from coordinate 193,185,201 downwards.
TTAATTCTGGGAAAATTTGGGGATGTTCTCTAGAGTGTCAAGCAACAGCATGCAAAATTTGAAGGCAACTACTTAATGGTAGCATAGTTAAAATAATTTGCAAACTAAAGAAGTGCAGCAGTTTTGTGAATCTGCGACTACCGACACAGCAGTAGTAAAACTGTGATATCTCCTAGACCGTAACTCGGAATTCGAAAATTCTGGAGACTATCAACATCTAGACATTTAGAGCTACATTTCATGTTCAGAGCTCGAGTTCAGATTTTGATCTTAAAGGGGTCGAAACAGCAAGTAAAGTTCAGGAGAGGTAACAAGTGTGAATGTATTTCATATATAAGTTGCATGATAATTGATTATTATGAGTCTAGATTATTGTGTGATACAAAATGGATGTAGTGGGCATCAAATCAGCAAGCAACATCTACTTTTCAGCTCAAATGGGTGCAAGATCATCACATCCAAGATACAACACACATCTACAAATCTAGGATTTCTTAATTTCATGTATTCATGTGACTAGGAGATAAAATGAGTCCAAATAATTATAAATATAACGACGAAGGTGTTGTGACTCTTAAGGTTTAGGGATCGACGGTAAAATATTCAAGATCAACAAATGATAAGACAAGAAGGAGTCACAACTACAACCTATTTACAGTATTTTCAAATAAATACTTGTACTAGAACAATAAATTGTACAAGGAAAATACTTGCTTTGATTAGATGATGGCGTTGATCGACGATCGAGATCGGATGGATCGAATCGGAGCGGATCTTGATGGAAGATCAAGATCAAGACGATCGGACGACTGGATCTGCTTTGATATGAGCTGATGATCACGATCGGATGGACGGCTGAGATCTGATCTGACTGAAGAGATCAGATCTGGACAATGATGAAGATCAGGTCACGATCGGGAGGGGATCGAGCGGTCCAGGAGCGATCTAATCGGTGATCATGATCTTGATCAGATCGGAGGACCCATATTAAATCAATCACCAACTTCACCTACCCACCTTCTACTTCACAAACAGAGAGAGAGAGAGTGAGGGCAGTGCCGGCGGTGATTGGCAGGACAGGCGGCACATCGGCGGTGGACGGCAGGGGGAGTTGCCGTAGGTGGCTGCGACGTTGAGGCGGCAGTCACGGTGGGGCTGCGGGAGGCCGTTGCCGAAGTGGGGTCGCGATGCTGTTGTAGGGTGCTCCGCTGGTGTCGCTGGGCAGCGCAGGGAGGAGGGTCATCGGCTGAGGTGGAGGTCGTCGCGACGGCTGGAGCGCAGAGGGTGCAGCGATAAAGGGTCGTGTTGTCATCGGGGTGCTGCTGTTGTCTGTGTTGCGCCGGGAGGAGCACAGCGCGACTGTGTCGTGGCTGCTGATTGCAGCCGCACTGGTTGAGCGGCGCAAGAGGGGCATTGGCTGCGGGCGGGTCGCGCTGTCGTCGGAGTCAGGAGGGTGGCGACGGGAGTTGAGGACAAGTTCTGGAGAAGATGAAGAGGTGGGGAGAAGGAGATGAACAGTAGAGGTGGAAGAGTTTAGGCGGCTGGATTAGTAGGGTTAAACAGTAGGCTAGGGTTAGGGTTAGGTTTTAATAGGGTATTTATATAATAGGGTTATGGGTTTGGGTTTAGATGGCATAGGATCCAATAAGAGAATGAGTATTGGGTTTTGGGTATTAAATGGGTTTAAATCTACTAGGGAAAATGAAATAACTAATAAAATGTAGAATTATATAACAAACATACTTTGTACTACAATATGGAATTTATTTGACATAACTACAAATACACTTAACAATAGAAATAGGTTTTTAAATTAACAATCAAAGGTAATAATATTAATAGTAAAAATACTAATAATAGTACTGATAACAAGAATAATAAAATTGATAATAATAACAATAATAATAATTTTGATATACATATCAAATAGAATTAGAGACATGCAAGTTTACAAAAATCCTAATAGTAATAAAATAAGATACAAATAGACAATCGCTTAGAAAATAAACAATAAACTCAGAATATACTATTATTCGAAGTAAATAAAATTTCCGGTTCGAAAAGATTTTATTAGAAGGCCCAAGTCGAGTTTAAAATAATAACGAATTTATAAATAATTAAAATACGGAAAATATTCTGAAAATATGTATTTACGGAAACAGGGATTACACTTCTTCTAACACGAACCACAAGTATACAAGACATAATCCTAACATCCTCCACATTGGATTGCATATGAGTGCTATCAACACGATGTGATTAGTCATCTATGAACTCTATTAAACTCCACTTGCAAACATTCTTTTAACGATAGTTTCTTCAGCTAGTTGAAAAAATCTTTTACCCAATCTTACCGATCAGTATACCCCCCTCAAGGGCATACCTCAGTAGGGGTTAACACGGAGTTGTCAACATCTGCACGAACTCCACCTACCCGAGGCACTCTCCCTCTCTTTACGATATTCGAACGTCGTGGTCTCACGTTGATGATGCTGATTTCGGTAGACTAGATGAGTTTGTGGAAATATTGGAAAAAGAAGCAACACTTGCACAAATATTTCTGATTCCCCAAAGCTTGTAGCGATTACTTTGGCTTGGCCCAACAACTCTCATACCTTTAATCACCTTACGACGATTAAAAAAAAAATACAGAACTCCTCCTCGAGCTGTGTACCTACAACTTCGTGCTTCAAGAGTTTCCAAGGAAATCAGATTACGTTTCAGCAGGAAAATATGCAAGACTTCCCTTAGAGTGAACATGTTTATACTTGACATCTTCAACTCAACTGTCTACTCACCTATTACTTCACAAGTCTCTCTAGTTTTCGTTCTCACACAATGCCCTGTAGGAGACTTATAAGTGGAAAATAACTACCACTCGAAGAAAATATTAGTAGAACTCCCTGAGTCAAGAAACCAAATAAAATTCACTTCTAAAGAATTTAAAACAAGAAGACAAAATTCACCTGATTCAGAAGAGTAAACCACATTTGAAGTAGAATTGCCATCTTTGGTGTTATTCTAATTCTGCAATTTTCAACAGTCTTTCTTGATATGCCCTAATCTCTTGCAATATCGACAACGGATCGATCCTTTTTGCATTGTACTTTGACTTCCAGTTGAAGGACCTTCCACTGCTAGAAAACTTATGGGAGTAGACGATGATTTCTGAGTCTCCTTCCTAAGTTGACTTTCCTTTAATGCTTTGATTACACCATCTATTGTAATACTCTCATTGGCGAATTTACAGTGTAACATAGTAGTGATCAAATGCTCGTATGAATCCGGCAGTGTATATATTAAGTTGAAAGCTTTGTCTTCTTCACCCACATTCGCGTTTATCGCCCTGAGTTCGGATAACACCTTATTAAACTCTGTGATGTGATCTTGGTGATCGATACCTTCCTTCATTGAGAAATGGAATAACTACATCTTCCAATGCATCCGATCTACTAACGATAAACCAGTGTAGTCAGCTATAAGTTTTTCCCACAAACTCACTGCTTGAGTTTATTTAAGAAACTTGCACTTGACCTCGTTCACCAATGAAAGTCGGATTAGACTTACGACTCTTTCACAAATATCATCCCAAACATCATCATTCATATCGGATGGCTTTTCCTTCTTCTTGATGACTAAATGTAGACGTTCTTGAACTAGGATATTATACATATCTACCAATACATATCTACCTTCCAAACATTGAAGTTGATCTTTCCATCGAACTGCTTTTCTTCAAATAATGTGACCTGTTATCTTCACCAAGAGAATCGGCAACCTGAAGCTCTGATACTACTTTGTTGGGGGATGTCGAAGAACACCGGTGGTGCAGCGGAACTAATTAGAGCAATGAGAATGTCGATGTAGATGAGACGAATCAATCGAACAACTAAATAAATAGATCCACCAATCTAACAGAAATACACGAGGATTTATCATGGTTAGCTTTCGCCTAATCCGGAGGGAAATATAGGGAGATATAATATTCAACTAGAAGAGATTACAAGGAGTTACAAACTCACTCAACACAAGTAATCAAACTCACTCACCAAAAAGTATCTCTCAAGCCTCTCTTTGCAATAGAGAAAATAATCAATAAAGTACTTCACCTCTCATATTGGAGGCTTTTATAATAAATAGAAGAAGAATACAAAGAACCATAGGTTAGTCTTGATATCTCAGTCGTTCGATAGATCCTGTAGAAGAAGTCGTTGAATAGGAGTTGTGGATCTAACTTGGAGTTGAAGAATGAGCCGAAAATATCCCTAAGATAAAAGCCCAAGAAAATGTTGTTGCAGCCACGACGGTCGACCGCACCTAACCAGTGTCCAGACCCGAGGGGTGTGCAATCGACCATTCAGTCAATTGCATAACTCTTTGTTGTTGATGCTGCTTTGTTTCCATCTTCTCCTCTTTTCAATTGCTTCAACCTCCGTATTTCATCGTCTCCTCTTCTAATATGAACCACGAGTATACAAGACATAATCCTAACACAAATGTATGGTCAAAATTATTTCTTGGCAAATGGATGATACCGCAGTAAATAGAACATAATAGTTTCAGAACTATCCAAAATAGAGTGCTCGATATGGGAACAATCATCTTAAGAAATACCAGGGACGTATCTGAATTTCAAGAGGCTCTAAGCAAGTTTTAAAATGGGGCCTTTTGCAAGTTTACAAAATAAAAATGAGAATTATTTAAATGCAAACAAATTTACAAAATAAAAACTACAGTACAAATTATTCAGTGGTCACTGGTCAGTAACACAATAAAAAAATTTAATGTTTGATTTGGGACAACACAATACAAATTATTTGATAAAGTCTAACTACAGTACAAGTTTTTATTTGATCTACAGTACAAATTATTTGACAAAAGTCTAACTACACTACAAATTATTTGACTAAAATCTAAGTTAGAGTAAAGAGAATTATTTGATTATCTAACTACAGTCTACAATAATAATTATTTGACTAAAGAGTATTTGAGTAAAGACACAATGACTGAGTCACTGAAACAGCACTGTGACAGACTGGCCCAAAATGACTTCCAATAAAATAAAAAAAATAAAAAAAAACTAGAAGAAGAAAAAAAGAATCAAAAGATTCAAAGAAGAAATAAGAATTTATTGCGTTTGGAGACGGGCGATGGATGGGCGACGGGCGAGGGTTGAGGGAGAGGGCGATGGGCGACGCTTCGATGGGCGAGGGTGACGGGCAACGGGCCAAAAGCAAAACAAAACTTGGGATGGAGAGAGAGAGAGAGAGGGATCAAAACCTAGATTTCGTTCACTGTGAAAAGCCATAAAATGAAAGAAATGTTATGTGAATGCGAATCGTCATTCTCGACTTCTCATTCACCATGAGAGAGACAGGTATCAGTGGTTTTAGGGTTTTTTTTGTTGGGTATAACACTGTATAAACTTTTAAAAAGAGGGCCCTATATAATTTGGGGGCCCAAAGCAACCGCTTGGGCTGCTTGGGCCCAGATCCGCCTCTGAGAAATACACAGAGAGGATGGCGAGAGGAGTCTAGCCATACATCATCATACAAAGGAAGCACCAATGAATATTCAGCGAAAACACAATGAAGACATGGCAAACACAAGAGACAAAGGAAAAAATGAAAACAATGCAAAGATAAGCACGAAGTTTGGACTCCTATAAGGCTAGTCATTAGTAATAAAACCCATCATTCCCTTGCCAAATAGGAGGGAATTCACCAACATCAATAGCTCTATGAAGGGTTCACATACATTCATTTGAAGAACTTAATTTAAGAAGAATTTAACCTTAAACTCGGGCCAATTTGAAATACGATTCAAATTTTAGGCTCACTTCATTTGGGTAGTGTGACCCAATTTTCATTCATTGTAGTTGCAAGGGTGGGCTGCAAGTACTGCAGTGCCCTCCGTGTGAGTAGTTATAGTTTCTTCTTTCTTTTCTCGATTAGCAAAAAAAAAATTGCAAGTTCAAATCTCAATTGCTGCAAGTACTGTAGGATACCTATTGTATGTAGTATAGCATTTAAACCTCTCCGCAGTTTGCAAGTTCAAATCTCGACTATATTTTCAAATGTTAATGAATAAATAAAAATATTAAATAGAATGCAAGTATTAAGAGAGAGTGATCACTTCTTGGAATTGCAGTGCATTGATCACTTGCAATTGGATGAGCAGAAAAAAGCTCTCAGTTTGCAGGATGGCATTTTAATTGCGATGCAAACAGAGCTTATGCTGTTATTCAAATAAAACAATATATTAGTGAAAATTGGGCTAAAACGACCTAACAAATCGAAGTTTAAAAGAACACAACGCAGCGGTCGGTTGATTGCACCCGCAAGTGCGATCGACTGTCCTCTTCTGGGGAAGACCCTGTATAGGGTGTCGATCGACTGTCCACAAGTACGGTCAATTATCCTCTTCAGTTGCTATAGCTGCTGTTGTTTTGCTTCTGATAAGGTTGACTGAGAGAAAAATATTATTGAATTGATTATAACTGAGTACAATGACTCCTATATATAGGATGGAACCAAATACTAAACTGATACAGACCCTGATATGGGACTAAATATATATTACAATATCTAACACCCCCTCTCAAATTCACAGTGGGTCGAACAGTGTGAGTTTGCCCACCAAGTAACGAAATCTCTGAACAGTGTGAGATTTGGTGAAGAGGTCTGCTATATGCTATGAAGATGTAACAGAATGAAGAAAAATTGTCTTTGCTTCAAAGAGCTCATGAACAAAGTGGCAATCTATCTCTATGTATTTTGTTCGCTCATGAAAGACCGGGTTGCTTGCAATGTGCAACACACTCCGGTTATCACTATGAAGAGGAGTAGCTTATATGAGAGTGATACCATTATCTGATAACAACCAACGAACATGAACAATCTCTCTAGTAGTAGCTGTCATTGCTCTGTACTCAGCTTCGGTGGAAGAACATGCAACAACTGCCTGTTTCTTGCTTGTCTATGAGTTCAGCGAATTACCAAGAAACAGACAGAAACCTATAATAGACTATCTAGTAGTATGATCACCCGCCCAGTCTGAATCAGAATACGCACTGAGCTCTAGTTTGGATGTAGAATGCATAAATAATGAGCGAGTGATAGTGCCTCGAAGATATCTAAGGATCCGAAGAAGAGCACTCTAGTCAACTGATGTAGGAGTAAAAACAAACTGACTAACAACACTGACTGCATGAGCAATATCGGATCTGGTCATGCATAAGTAGACAAGTTGTCCAACAATCTGTCTGTATCTAGTAAGATCTGGAAGGAGCTCACCATTTATGGGACGAAGCTTCACATGAATCTCTAAGGGAATATCGGTTGATCGACTGTAAGAGAGACATGCAGCAGAGATAATATCTGATGTGTATTTCTGTTGAGAAATGAGTATGCCCTGTGATCCATGGGCAATCTCTAGACCTAGAAAGTAGCGTAGTATACCAAGATTTTTCATATGGAATTGCTAGTGAAGATAGTGTTGGGTGGATGCAATGCATGTAGAGTTATCCCCAGTAATAATCATATCATCAACAAACAATAGTAGAATTACTCTCCCATGCGGTGATGACCGCATAAACATAGAGTGGTCATGTAAACTCTGATTGAAACCATTCTGGGTGATGACACGGAAAAAATACTCAAACCAGGCTCGAGGGGCCTGTTTTAGGCCATATATAGCACGACGAAGACGACAACCATGATGAGGAGGGGTGGTAAGGCCAGGATGAGGATGCATGTAAACAGTCTTAGATAATGTGCCATGAAGAAATGTATTCTTCACGTCCATCTAATATACGACCACTGACGAACGGAGGCAATGGCAAGGAGTACGAACTGTAGTCATATGTGCAACTAGGGCAAAAGTCTCATCATAATCAATGTCATGCTCTTGAGTAAATCTTCGGCCAACTAGACGAGCCTTGTACCGCTCAATAGAGCCACCAGGTCGATATTTGACCTTGAAGATCCATTTGCAGTTAACAGGCTGAATGCCCACAGGCAGTGAAACAACATCCCAAGTGCTAGTCTGATCAAATGTACGAAAGTGCTCTGTAATAGCTTCTCGCCATTCGAAAAATTGAATAGCTTCCTAATAGATTCTGGGCTCACGTGTGGGGTGTATAGCAGTGAGACATGCATGAAACTGTTGTGAGTAGGAGGCAAGGGTGGCAAAGTCAAATTGATTAGAGGGACTAGTGGGATGCCTGAGGTAGAACATATAGACTGACGGACCGATGGTAGATGGGCAGTGTGTGGGGGTGAGATAGGTGGTGGGGATGCAGGTGGTGACGGTGCAAGATGCTTTGGCGATGCAAGTGGTGACTCCGTAAGATGAATAATAGGTGGAACGTCAGTATGAGGTGGAAAAGGAGCCAAAGGAGTGAGATCATATGGAATGCGTGAAGGTAGGGTCGGGAGATAGGTCCAACTACAGGAGAATCGACAAAACTAGCATCCTCGGGGGAATTAAGTTGTAGGGAGAGTCTTCTACAAAGAAGACATGTCGGAAAATACGAACACGACCTACCACAAGATCAAATAATGATATCATTTATGTTCTGAGCTGAGACCTAGATGAACACACTTAGTAGTTCGAGCGGTGAGCTTCGTGTGCTCAGTGGGAGGGAGAATGACATAACAGGTGCACCCAAAAGTATAGATCATATTGTAGTCCGGTGGTGAGTGTCGAAGAGCCTTATGAGGTGACATTCCAGATAAGGCAGATGAGGAAGTGATGCTAATGAGACTGACAGACGTCATGACAGCATCAGCCCAGAAAGAATGAGGAATAGAAGAGGATAGTAGATGAGCGCGAGTCGTCTCAAGAATGTGACGATGCTTGCGTTCAGCCACACCATTCTGTTCATGTGTGTGAATGCATGATTGTTGAAAGAATGTACCATGAAATTGAATGATTGATCTCATAATAGTGGAATTGTGCTCACGAGCACCGTTTGAGCGAATGGTTTTGATACACACCAAACTGAGTGTGAACCATAATCGTAAAGAACTGATAAATGTCAGGTGTCTTAGATCATTGGTGCATAAGAAACACCCATGTGTAACAAGTAAAGTCATCAATGAAACTAACATAACAGAGATTGTAACACCCCCGCAAAATTGGAAATGACAATTTCCCCCCCTCGTGTGTTACGCACGTGTATTTTGTACCGTTACTAGTGATATCAGTACACTACAAAAGAAACCAGATTTACCGGCGAATATTCCCCGGCATTTTACTAGTAGCGCCGGTGTAGGTAGAGATTAGGAATGGGGCCACCAGATGCGATGGTTATATACCGGCGGCCGAATTAAAACACCGGTGAATCCGATTATTCACCGGCGTTTTATTTAAAAACGCCGGTGAAGTTTATGATTCACCGGCGTGTCTAATTAAAACGCCGGTGAAAAGCTGCGATAAATCCCATCTGCCCTAACCTTTTGCTCGCCATTTTCCTAAACCCCAAAAAAGTAAAAAAGTAAAAAAGAAAAGGCGCTTCGTTTTCCCTCCTTCCTCGCTCTCCTTCCCGCGCGTTTGCCTCCGCCGCTTCGTCCTCTTCAACGGCCTTCGAACATTCGTCATCGTCCCCTCTTCCCTTCGCCATTTTCGATTTCCCTCCTCCCTATCCCGATTTGGAGGTGAATCGGAAACGACCGTGTCGCCCCGCTCTCTCTCTATCTTGGCGCCCCCCCCCCCCCCCCCCGCGCTCGTCGCCCCGCTCTCTCTCTCTCTTCGGTATCATCTGTTGATTCCCCTAATTTTTGAAATTTAGCATTTTTTTCTGATAGATGCATGTTGAAATTTTCATGTTCTTATACTGTTAATGAAGCTGATTTCATGCATCTGATTGTCTTCTTGGCATGTTTTTTTGATATAAAATGGGTTCACTGTGAACTGACGATGCACAACAATTGGGTTTTAGATTGGGTTGGGCACAGCCATTAGTGGAGCAACAGATATGCTCAGATAATGTAAATTTTCATTTCAAGAAACTGTTAAAGTTACCTGCAGATTGCCCTCTTTGGCATGATTTTTTAACCAAAAATGGGTTCACTTCCAAACTAAGTATGCTGCGAGAAATTTCATCTTCTTTTATTGTTAAAGAAGCTTATTCCATGCATCTGATAGTCATCTTGGCATGTTTTTTTAACCAAAATGGGTTCACTGTGAACTGAGGATGTTATAGCTATGTATGCCAAAATCCTCCGGATATGCTGAACAATTGGGTTTTAGATTTAGTTAGGCTAAAGAATTAGTAGAGCAACATATATGCTCAGATAATGAAAATGTTCATTTCAAGATACTGTTAAAGTAACCTGTTTGCCATCTTTGGCATGATTTTTTAACCAAAAATGGGTTCACTTCCTAACTAAGTATGCTGCTAGAATTTTCATCTTCTTTTACTGTTAATGAAGCTTATTTCATGCATCTGATTGCCTTCTTGGCATGTTTTTTTGGTATTAAATGGGTTCACTGTGAACTGAGGATGCTATACCTGTATGCCAAAATCCTCCAGATATGCACAACAATTGGGTTTTAGATTTAGTTGGGCTCAATAATTAGTGGAGCAACATATAAGATCGGATAATGGAAATTTTCATTTTAAGATACTGTTACAGTAACCTTATTGCCCTCTTTGGCATGATTTTTTAACCAAATAATGGGTTCACTTCCAAACTAAGTATGCTGCTAGCATAGGCCTCATCTTCTTTCACTGTTAATGAAGCTGATTTCATGCATCTGATTGTCTTCTTGGCATGTGTGTATTTGAATCCTTGACAGGTACAACATGCCGAGGCGTGGAAAGAGGTTAAATATAAATGATGGCAACGAGAGCCATGGGAATGAGCAGCCACTACATAATAGTGGCAGTCAAACAGAAGAGGGTGAGGGTAGCACGCCGCCCACTGTCAAAAAACATCGTGGGCGGACGAAGATGACGAATGTTTAGAGGCTTCAGAATGATGAAAGGATCGAGGTGGAGGCGAACGATGTTGGGCAACCGGTTGGCGACAACGCCAGCAAATTTTCTTCCTTCATTGGGGTCATAGCAAGGAACCCCCGCATACTTCCTTTGTCAAACGAGAGTTGGCCGAAGGTGCCAACCACCACAAAAGCCACTGCTATTACGACCATCAAGGTATTTCTCATCTAAAATACATAATTGGTCGGTGAAAAATTATTATTGAAATATGTATTATTAGTGATGGGTAATGAATTTTGCAGCAATACTTCTCGTTCCCCGACTCCCTTACGCCTTGGGCTGAAAAGTCACTCTCCAAGAAGTGGAGGGACCACAAGAGTGAATTGAAGTCGAAGTTTTATAACAAAGACCTTTCAGAGGAGGAGAATGCAGTGAATGTGCCAGAAAATGTGGAGCCTTCGGATTGGCAATTTCTTGTGCACTACTGGAGTTCGGCGATCGGTCAGGTATTTACATTAAACACACAAAAATCTAATGAGTATGTGGTTGTATGGCGGCTATAATGAATTTTTCTGTTAACTTCATTGTGGCATGTACAGAAAAGGGCGGAGGTGGGAGCTGCCAGTCGGTCAAAGCAGCTAGTGCTGCACACCGCTGGTACACAGAGCTTCGCTCTGGTTCGGGAAGAATTGGTAGGCGCAATAGTATTAATGTAAATTTTTTACTTACAGTTATTTGTTTATAACCATTTCATCTTACTAATATATAGGCAGAAGATTTGGGGGGGCCTACAGAGTTTGGGGACATTGACTTTTTTGATGCCACCCACAAATCAAAGGATGGGACGTATGCGAGCCCTGAGGCAGCACGGATTCTGGTAATTTGTGAACTAATATCTAATGAGGAGTCGAAATCTCATCTGCTTTTAACTCTGATTGTTATGTCCTTTTACAGACTAATGCTCGGAAAAGGTATGATGAAATCTCCTCTGCTTCAGATTCGGACCCTACGGCGCCACGCCCAGATTGGCGTACCCGGCAGAGAGTTGCCTTGACCGATGTTAGGGGAAAGGAGAGGCATGGACGTGTCCGTGGTATGGGCCTGGGACCAACCCCCTCGCGGCTATTTGGACGGAGTTCATCTAGTTCAAGTGGCAATCAAGACGAGGAGATGACTGCCTTAAAGGCACAAGTTGCACTCCTCCAAGAACAAATGGCCAATTTAATAGGGCAGCAGTCCCAAGTCCCACCCAGGGTAAGTATTTAAATTGGTTTTTTTAAAGAGATTATGGTCTTGAATGCATGAAAGACACGTACTAGTGTTTGTGAGTGTGCATTGTGGCTGTCGTCTATAAGTATTTCGTATATGTTTCTTAAGTGGGCTGTGATTAGAAAGAAAGGGCTGGAATGGAGATCTGGAAACCCAAATAGAGACATCTCGTTTATTATAATCTATACTTTTTGTTGGACCAATCCCCTCTTGTTGTTGTTGCTAATGTCTCTATGTGTCCGTGTGTTGAAGGGAAAGAAGGGATGAGGGGAGAGATGAGGAAAATGCCGCTATGTTAGCCTGGTGTATCCAAAGTCTCTACCATCCTTCTTTTTGGCTCCATATATGGCTTATATATTAAATGGGTTTCCTTCCACGATGACAGTCCGTAATACTACACTTGATATGAGCCCTGTTCATAGCTGCACCCTATTGCATACTCACAAACAACTAATACGTGTCGTTCATGCATTGTATTACCAATCCCACTTTGGCACATAACATGCTTAGATGACATAGTATGACCTGCTGATAAGGTTTGTTCAGCCGCGCTGTTGTACTGATTTGGAGGATTTTGGTATGCTAGCAGCATACTTGGTTTCACAGTGAACCCATTTTTTGTTACAAAATCATGCCAAAGATGGCAATCTGCAAGTTACTTTAACAGTACCTGAGCTTATATGTTACTCTACTAATTCTTGAGCCCAACTAAATCTAATTTTCTTAAGTGGGCTGTGATTAGAAAGAAAGGGCTGGAGTGGAGATCTGGAAACCCAAATAGAGACATCTCGTTTATTATAATCTATACTTTTTGTTGGACCAATCCCCTCTTGTTGTTGTTGCTGATGTCTCTATGTGTCCGTGTGTTGAAGGGAAAGAAGGGATGAGAGAGAGATGAGGAAAATGCCGCTATGTTAGCCTGGTGTATCCTCATTCTCTACCATCCCCTCTTGTTATATATTAAATCGGTTTCCTTCCACGATGACAGTCCGTAATATTATACTTGATATGAGCCCTGTTCATCGCTGCACTAAATCTAATACCCAATTGTTGTGCATATCCGGAGGATTTTGGCATACGTACCTATAGCATCCTCAGTTCACAGTGAACCCATTTTGTTCCAAAAAACATGCCAAGATGACAATCAGATGCATAAGATAAGCTTCATTAACAGTAAAAGAAGATGAGGATGGCAATCATGCCAAAGATGGCAATCAGGTTACTTTAAAAGTATCTTAAAATGAAAATTTCCATTATCTGAGCATATATGTTTCTTTAAAAGTGACTGTGACCAATTGTTCTTAATTGGGCTGTGATTAGAAAGAGACGAGTTGGAGTGGAGATCTGGAAACCCATATAGAGACATCTCGTTCATAATAATTTATTATTATTGTTGTTCTTGTCATTCTTGCTGTTGTTGCCGATGTCTCTATGTGTCCGTGTGTTGAAGGGAAAGAAGGGATGAGAGAGGGATGAGGAAAATGCCGCTATGTTAGCCTGGTGTATCCTCATTCTCTACCACTCCTCTTTCTGGCTTCTATATTTGGTTTTCTTCCACGATGACAATTCCAGTTAGAACTACACTTGCTATGAGCCCTATTCGTCATTTTCGATTTCCCTCCTCCGCTCTCTTTCTCGCTCTCTTCGGTATCATCTCTTGATTTCCCTTATTTTCCAAACTTAGCATATTTTTCAGATAGATGCATCTTGATTTCCTTAACTTGAATGGTTTAGTTGGGATGAAGAATTAATAGAAAAATAAATGCTTAGATACTGGAAATTTTCATGGTCTTTCACTGTTAATGAAGCTCATTTCATGCATCTGCTTGTCTTCTTGGCATGTTTTTTTGATACTAAATGGGCTTAGTGTGAACTGAGGATGCTATATCTATGTACGCCAAAATGGTCTGTGATTTGCACAACAAGTTGGTTTTAGATTTAGTTGGGCACAACAACTACTGGAGCAACATATACTTAAGCTCAGTTAATGTAAATTTTCAATTTAAGGTACCGTTAAGGTATCCTGCAGATTGCCCTATTTTGCATGATTTTTTGATCAAATAATGGGTTCACCACCAGACTGTTAGTATGCTGTTAGCATCCCCATCCTCTTTCATTGTTAATGAAGCTCATTTCATGCATCTGCTTGTCTTCTTGTAATGTTTTTTTGATAATAAATGGGTTCACTGTGAACTGAGGATGCTATACCTACGTACGCCAAAATGGTCGGTGATTTGTACAACAAGTTGGTTTTAGATTTAGTTGCGCACAACAATTAGTGGAGCAACATATAATTAAGCTCAGTTAATGGAAATTTTCATTTTAACTTACTGTTAAGGTATCCTGCCGATTGCCCTCTTTTGCATGATCTTCTGATCAAATAATGGGTTCACCACCAAACTGCGTATGCTGCTAGCATCCCCATCCTCTTTCACTGTTAATGAAGCTCATTTCATGCATCTGCTTGTCTTCTTGCCATGTTTGTTTGATAATAAATGGGTTTACTGTGAACTGAGGCATTAATAGAAATTTTCATTTCAAGATACTGTTAAAGTAACCTGTTTGCCATCTTTGGCATGATTTTTTAGCCAAAAAAGTGTTCACTTCCAATCTGAGTTTGCTGAAGGCATCCCCATCTTCTTTTACTACTACTGAAGCTTATTTCATTAAGATCCAGGATGGCCAATTTGGATTGGGCTGTGATTGGATTGTTCAGTGGCTGTTGTCCATGTTCTTAGTTGGGCTGTGATTAGAACGAGAGGGCTCGAGTGGAGATCTGGAAACCCATATAGAGACATCTTCTTCATAATGATTTATTATTATTGTTGTTCTTGGCGCTCTTGTTGTTGTTGCTGATGTCTCTTTGTGTTCGTGTGTTGAAGGGAAAGAAGGGATGAGAGAGAGATGAGGAAAATGCCGCTATGTTAGCCTGGTGTATCCTCATTCTCTACCATTCCTCTTTCTGGCTTCTATATTTGGTTTCCTTCCACGATGACGATTCCAGTTAAAACTACACTTGCTATGAGCTCTATTCGTATTTTTCTTCTATGAAGAATTGATCTATGACTACAATCTCCATTCAAAACCCAATTGTTCTATATTTGGTTCCCTCTTGCTGTTGTTGCTGTTGTTGAAGTGAACCCATGTTGTTTTATTGTTAGTGAAGCTTATTTTCATGCATCTGATTGTCATCTTGGCAATTGAATTTGACCAAATAATGGGTTCACTGTGAACTGAGGATGGTATATAGGTACGTATAGTTGGGGAGCAACATATAAGCTCAGATAGTGGAGAAATTTTCATTTTCAGATACTGTTAATGTAACCTGATTGCAATCTTAGCCGAAAATGGTTTTCTTACCACAAAATGGGTTCATTTCCAAACTAAGTATGCTGCATAGCATCCCCAGTTTCTTTCACTGTTGGTGAAGCTTATTTCACAAACCAGATGGTCTTCTAAGGCTATTTTTTTGGTCCTATTTTCACTTAACTGTTAGTGAAGCTCATATCATGCACCTGATTGTCTTCTTGGCATGTTTGTTTTGATACCAAATAATGGGTTCACTGTGAACTGAGGATGGTATATAGGTACGTATAGTTAGGGAGCAACATATAAGCTCAGATAGTGGAGAAATTTTCATTTTCAGATACTGTTAATGTAACCTGATTGCAATCTTAGCCAAAAATGGTTTTCTTACCACAAAATGGGTTCATTTCCAAACTAAGTATGCTGCATAGCATCCCCAGTTTCTTTCACTGTTGGTGAAGCTTATTTCACAAACCTGATGGTCTTCTAAGGCTATTTTTTTGGTCCTATTTTCACTTAACTGTTAGTGAAGCTCATATCATGCACCTGATTGTCTTCTTGGCATGTTTGTTTTGATACCAAGAATGGGTTCACTTTGAACTGAGGATGGTATATAGGTACGTATAGTTGGGGAGCAACATATAAGCTCAGATAGTGGAGAAATTTTCATTTTCAGATACTGTTAATGTAACCTGATTGCAATCTTAGCCGAAAATATTTTTCTTACCACAAAATGGGTTCATTTCCAAACTAAGTATGCTGCATAGCATCCCCAGTTTCTTTCACTGTTGGTGAAGCTTATTTCACAAACCTGATGGTCTTCTAAGGCTATTTTTTTGGTCCTATTTTCACTTAACTGTTAGTGAAGCTCATATCATGCACCTGATTGTCTTCTTGGCATGTTTGTTTTGATACCAAATAATGGGTTCACTGTGAACTGAGGATGGTATATAGGTACGTATAGTTGGGGAGCAACATATAAGCTCAGATAGTGGAGAAATTTTCATTTTCAGATACTGTTAATGTAACCTGATTGCAATCTTAGCCGAAAATATTTTTCTTACCACAAAATGGGTTCATTTCCAAACTAAGTATGCTGCATAGCATCCCCAGTTTCTTTCACTGTTGGTGAAGCTTATTTCACAAACCTGATGGTCTTCTAAGGCTAATTTTTTGGTCCTATTTTCACTTAACTGTTAGTGAAGCTCATATCATGCACCTGATTGTCTTCTTGGCATGTTTGTTTTGATACCAAGAATGGGTTCACTTTGAACTGAGGATGGTATATAGGTACATATAGTTGGGGAGCAACATATAAGCTCAGATAGTGGAGAAATTTTCATTTTCAGATATTGTTAATGTAACCTGATTGCAATCTTAGCCGAAAATATTTTTCTTACCACAAAATGGGTTCATTTCCAAACTAAGTATGCTGCATAGCATCCCCAGTTTCTTTCACTGTTGGTGAAGCTTATTTCACAAACCTGATGGTCTTCTAAGGCTATTTTTTTGGTCCTATTTTCACTTAACTGTTAGTGAAGCTCATATCATGCACCTGATTGTCTTCTTGGCATGTTTGTTTTGATACCAAATAATGGGTTCACTGTGAACTGAGGATGGTATATAGGTACGTATAGTTGGGGAGCAACATATAAGCTCAGATAGTGGAGAAATTTTCATTTTCAGATACTGTTAATGTAACCTGATTGCAATCTTAGCCGAAAATGGTTTTCTTACCACAAAATGGGTTCATTTCCAAACTAAGTATGCTGCATAGCATCCCCAGTTTCTTTCACTGTTGGGGAAGCTTATTTCACAAACCTGATGGTCTTCTAAGGCTATTTTTTTGGTCCTATTTTCACTTAACTGTTAGTGAAGCTCATATCATGCACCTGATTGTCTTCTTGGCATGTTTGTTTTGATACCAAATAATGGGTTCACTGTGAACTGAGGATGGTATATAGGTACGTATAGTTGGGGAGCAACATATAAGCTCAGATAGTGGAGAAATTTTCATTTTCAGATACTGTTAATGTAACCTGATTGCAATCTTAGCCGAAAATATTTTTCTTACCACAAAATGGGTTCATTTCCAAACTAAGTATGCTGCATAGCATCCCCAGTTTCTTTCACTGTTGGTGAAGCTTATTTCACAAACCTGATGGTCTTCTAAGGCTAATTTTTTGGTCCTATTTTCACTTAACTGTTAGTGAAGCTCATATCATGCACCTGATTGTCTTCTTGGCATGTTTGTTTTGATACCAAGAATGGGTTCACTTTGAACTGAGGATGGTATATAGGTACGTATAGTTGGGGAGCAACATATAAGCTCAGATAGTGGAGAAATTTTCATTTTCAGATACTGTTAATGTAACCTGATTGCAATCTTAGCCGAAAATATTTTTCTTACCACAAAATGGGTTCATTTCCAAACTAAGTATGCTGCATAGCATCCCCAGTTTCTTTCACTGTTGGTGAAGCTTATTTCACAAACCTGAAGGTCTTCTAAGGCTATTTTTTTGGTCCTATTTTCACTTAACTGTTAGTGAAGCTCATATCATGCACCTGATTGTCTTCTTGGCATGTTTGTTTTGATACCAAATAATGGGTTCACTGTGAACTGAGGATGGTATATAGGTACGTATAGTTGGGGAGCAACATATAAGCTCAGATAGTGGAGAAATTTTCATTTTCAGATACTGTTAATGTAACCTGATTGCAATCTTAGCCGAAAATGGTTTTCTTACCACAAAATGGGTTCATTTCCAAACTAAGTATGCTGCATAGCATCCCCAGTTTCTTTCACTGTTGGTGAAGCTTATTTCACAAACCTGATGGTCTTCTAAGGCTATTTTTTTGGTCCTATTTTCACTTAACTGTTAGTGAAGCTCATATCATGCACCTGATTGTCTTCTTGGCATGTTTGTTTTGATACCAAATAATGGGTTCACTGTCAACTGAGGATGGTATATAGGTACGTATAGTTGGGGAGCAACATATAAGCTCAGATAGTGGAGAAATTTTCATTTTCAGATACTGTTAATGTAACCTGATTGCAATCTTAGCCGAAAATATTTTTCTTACCACAAAATGGGTTCATTTCCAAACTAAGTATGCTGCATAGCATCCCCAGTTTCTTTCACTGTTGGTGAGGCTTATTTCACAAACCTGATGGTCTTCTAAGGGTAATTTTTTGGTCCTATTTTCACTTAACTGTTAGTGAAGCTCATATCATGCACCTGATTGTCTTCTTGGCATGTTTGTTTTGATACCAAGAATGGGTTCACTTTGAACTGAGGATGGTATATAGGTACGTATGCCACAATCCTCCGGCCGGATATACAACACCTGGGTTTTGCGATATAGTTGGAGAGCAACATATAAGCTCAGATAGTGGAGAAATTTTCATTTTCAGATACTGTTAATGTAACCTGATTGCAATATTCGGCATGGTTTTTTTATCTGGGCTATGATTGGATCTAGGATGGCAAATTTTGACTGGGCTATGATTGGATTGTTTAGTGGATGTTTTCTATGTTCTTAATTGGGCTGTGATTAGAAAGAGTGGGCTCGAGTGGAGATCTGGAAACCCATATAGAGACATCTTGTTCATAATAATTTATTATTATTGTCGTTCTTGTCGCTCTTGCTGTTGTTGCTGATGTCTCTTTGTGTTCATGTGCTGAAGGGAAACAAGGGATGAGAGAGAGATGAGGAAAATGCCGCTATGTTAGCCTGGTGTATCCAAAGTCTCTACCTTTCTCCTTTCTGTTTCCATTTCTGGCTTCTATATATATTTGGTTTCCTTCCACGATGACAGTTCCCTAAAAATACACTTGATATGAGCCCTATCTTATTTTTCTTATTTTTCTTATATTTGGTTTCCGTCCACGATGACAGTTTCATGGATTGTCTGGACAATCCGTGAAAGAGATGCTTAGATACTGAATTTTTATTTGTTTTACTGTTTTAGGTAGTGGATATTCCCAATCAAGGGAGATAATATATAGTTTTCAAGTTAGATACTGAATTTTCATTTGTTTTGTTATTTTAGATATATTTAAAAAACAAAATTAAGTACCGGATTTTTAGCATTGCCATGTAATTATTTTACCTCTCTATATATCATCAACAATTCCATTTGCAATTGACACTTTGATCTTATAATTTAAGATACAGTTAGATTTTTTTGCAAGTTCAAAAAATATGTTTATTCTGTATTGTGGTATACTGTTGAACTAAACTATTGTTTTTTTTTGTTCACAGAGCGGTCGCCCAGATGAAGAAAATTCTGATGATCAGAACTGAAGCTCCTCGAGGGTATGAATTCGTGGTCCTCCTTGCTGTTCTTGTGTCCTTGCTGTATGATTGTTCTTATGTCCTCCTTGCTGTTATGTCAGACTGTTTTTTTTGGATGAGAGTTATGTTAGACGGTTTAGTTGGGATATTTGTCAGACTTGAGATATTTGGGATGTTGAGATATTTGGGATGTTCGTCGGTCTATTAATTTGGTTGTGATTATGACTGTTAATTTTGCGGTGAATTTGGTTGTGATTATGACACTATTAAGAAGATTTGTTGAGATATTTGGATATGACACGTGTTAAACTTTATTATATTTCTTGTGTGTGGTTGTCATTTGCGCATTAATATGAAATGAAATTGGTTGAATTAGTAGTTATGAATTGGTTTACAGGTTTTTTAAAAGAAATTGTGAATTGAAATCGAACGGAAAACGGAGAAAGGAATACAAACGGGCATAGCTAGACCGGATTTTTATAAAACGCCGGTCTATTTATTGAATTAGTTGCAGTGTGCGATAGACCGGCGGTCACACAAACGCCGGTGTATGCGGCTAGACGCCGGTGAATACCGTCAGTTGTAACGGCAAAAAGGAACACCGGCGTTTGATAAAACGTCAGTGTAGTTGGGTTTACCGGCGTTTTTGGTCACGCCGGTGCTCGTGAGTAGGGAAAAGCGGGCAGCCATAAACGCACGTACACCGGCGGTCACAGAACGCCGGTGAACGTTCACTATACACCGGTGTTTCTATAAACGCCGGTAAATTTATGAACACCGGCGGTTTATAACCGCCGGTGAATGTATATCGGAAGTAAAAGACGGCACCCAAAGGACCCAATACACCGGCGTTTTTAGACCGCCGGTGTAGGATTCACATTTACCGGCACCCAGGAAAACCGTCGGTGTAGACCCCTTCCTTTCAGCGACGCTCGATTCGGCGGCATTTGGACCGGCGCTATTGTAAACGCCGGTGAATGTTTCACCGGCGTAAAAAAATGCCGGTAAAGACGTCAAAAAGCGCCGGGAAATCTACTTTCTTTTGTAGTGGTAACGCATTTCAGTATAGATATCATACTTATTTTGTATTTCAACTATTTATGCATTTTTCATCTTTTTATCCTATTTTGAGTCAACTCAAATATTAAATTTCAATCTCCGTTTTTTTTACGTACTTTATACGTGTTATCGATGCACGTATCGATTACATATTTTTCACTGCTACGTGTAATTTTTTTATGTATTTCAATTGTTTATTTAATAACATGTTCAAATTCATTTTATAAATAGAAATTTATTTTCTCTTATTTTAATTAAAATACTTTTATACGTGCGGTGCACGTGTTTTCTATGTACATAGTGATTACGTTGTGGAATATATAAAATTAATAAATATATTTTCTTATGTTCTATTTCGATTATCTTTAAATATTTTTTCATTGATAAAGTCAATTTCGTATTTTAGTATTTTACGTGCGACGCACGTGTTTGCAGTGCACGTATTTAGATGTATTCTTTTCTTTTTTGATGATTAAGCGTATTCTTTTCAAAATGAAATTTCGGAAGTGTGTGTGTTTATTTTATTTGTGCATGAAAAATCTAATTTATAATTAAACTAAACTAATTTTACTTAAACATTTCCTATATATTATGAACCTATATTTTAAATTAAATATATATATATATATATATATATATATATATATATATGAATGAAGTGTGTGCAAGTGCGATGCACATGCACGTGTTGAGCATAGGAAAAGAGTGGCCGGCTGTGTTTGGAATGGAGAGAAATGTTTGAATTAGATTAGTGGCTTGATGAGTGGATTAGTGGGTGTTAGTGGGCAATTAGTTAATATAACCATCTCCTAAATCCCCTTTATAATCACCCCATACCTACAGTCTCTCCTCATCTCTCCCTTCTTTCTTTTCTGTCAGATCCGAACCCCCCCCCCCCTCAAGCCAAATTCCTATTGCTTTCTCCGCTCAATTTCACCATACAATATATATATATATATATATATATATATATATATATATATATATATATATATATATATATATATATGTAAGCATATATATATATATATTTATGTAGGTATATACATATATATGTATATGAAAATGAAAATGAGATGAAGTGCTTTCTTGTGTTGTCTTTGTTTGCTGCCGAATGGAGTTGGAGGTTTTCTTTGTGCACGAATTTCGAGGAGGCAAATTGGAGCTTCTCTTGGAGTTTATTTCTAGGGATTAATTGAATACATCAATGCTTCTTTGGGTGGGTATTTCTTAAATCCTTTCTAATTTGGAAGTATGATGCATGCTAGTTGATAAATGGTTTAATTGTTAAATTTTGATTGGTAGGATGAATGTAGATTGCATGAACTTAATTTAATTGTGTTATGATGTGTTGAATTGATATTGTGATTCAAATAAATGACTAGAACTTTTGCTAATTAGAAAGAGAAAAATGGAAATCTAGTGAACTGTTGGAGTGAAAATTGATACATGTTAGAACATTCTGAAATTGAGAATAAATTTAATACATGCTTCATATTTTGCTTCTATCATCGATTTCCTATCCGAGTAAAGCTTAAATAAAATTGCATACAGTGCATACAGTGCATAAGTTTGTTTTGCTACATTGCTATTGAGGCTTTGCTTCTTTGCTACTTCAGTCTTATGCATACAGTGCATAAGTTTGCTTTGCTACATTGCAATTGAGCCTTAAGCCTTTGCTTCTTTGAATACTCTGTTTTATTAATATTTTGATTTTTACTCAAGTGACTGAGGATTAGTATAAGAGACTTTCGAGTTCATCTCATATCAGTTAGTCACTCTGACCTTTTTGGTCTTCGGGTGTGCTTTGGGTCGGTCACTATAGCTGGGCGGAGGGTTTGTCCTGGGTTCGAATCCGACCACTGCCCTTTTGTTATGCTTTTTGATGTTTTTGATATTTTGTGTTTTTACTAGTTTTAAAGTGCAATAAAAATTAGGAAAAAATTCTATTATTCCTCTAAAATTATTTAGACTTTATAAAAAATATTCCCACAATATTTTGATGTATTTGTGAGAATTAGAAGTGATTTTTATATTAAAAATGTGACTTTTGTATAATTAAAGAAAAATAAAAATTTTGGGATGCAATTAGATTTCTACTCGATATTTTATGATTATTAACATTTGATTAGGAATATTTGAATTGTACACAATGCTATAAGTGATTAAATTGATAAATGAAGTTGAATTGAATTATTTCATGTTATGAAATTATAAAGAAATGTTTTCTTTGATAAAGAGTTTATGAATAAAGAAATTGAAATATTGTTGATCTCTAGAATGAGATAGTTGTTGGAATCTAGAGGCTAGGTGAGACCCTTAGGAACCGGCAGTTGTTATTAATATGAATTCGAGAGCTAACCTGTGTGGGTTGAGCATCTCTTGAGAAGTAGCTAATGTGGGCTGACTGTCTCTTTTGTTTGGTTTAAGTCCGGTAGGGTAAGCTAGCTCTAGGTTGTGATGATTTTCTTCTAAAACAAACTAAAAATGTAAGGACTACACTATAGTGAAGATGTGATGAAAGTAAGAGAAAAACACAAGTATGAGGACCTCGGATTCACGGTATGAGAATTTTCACAGGCTGTTTACATGATGCGTCATGTCATGACGTGAATCTATCTCCGAAATTATCGGGATCGTGGCGACGCTTGTGGGGTGCTTGGTGACTACGTAGTGCCATCGTCCCATGACGGAAGCGAATTGTTCATAGGCTGTCTACATGATGCGTCATGTCATGACGTGGGATTTTTCTCCAGGCTGTCTAGACATGGGCTCGTAACTCATAAAACATCTAAGATACTTACCGTAGTTACCGTAGTAGTCTAACTCATAACGGGAGATTCAACCCTACAAAATGAAGAACGGTTAAGGGTTTGCCCTCGGATTTATGTAGAATGGGATGCATAAGTTCGAACAAGTGTGCATTATTATCTTTAAATATAAATAACTGCATTAAGAATTAAGTGCACAGCACCCACGACATCAATAGGATAGTCCCTCTTTAGCTTTGTTTGTGATTCATTCAAGTTTGTGTTTGCTAAAGTATTAACAAATCGTTATACTTTCGGCATAGCGACGATGGCCGTGTATAATATTTTGTCGGTTGTAAGCAACTGACGTGCCCACAGTTTTATATACAGGACTTGGAATTTACAAGAAGATATAAAGATGAATTTGTTGCTGATGATTATTTAAATGCTAAAGTTGTTACAGTTTTACATTTATCATTATCGTATTTCATTTACTTTCCGTTACATTAGGATGTAAAAAGACTTTGTTGTAATAAAAATTTTAAATTCCTTGTAAAATTGTATGAAGGGAAGTGTAAAGATCCTGTGGAGCTTCGAATTCAGACTTATTTGGAATTCGAGGTGTTAAAGAGTGGTATCAGAGCCACCCTTCAATAAGTAGTACAAATTTATAAGGACGACACATTGGAGTGGACATTAGAGTGTGAGTTGGGTATAGAGATTTAAATGTAAGTGATTTACATTTTTATTGCTCTATACACTGATGTTTTCTCCTTCCTTTCCCTATTGGATGGCAGGAGTCGTGAATGAAGTAGTTATTGAATTTCATTCATGATGCTCTCCTCGTATACATTGATGTGAGATTGTATGCGAGCACATTTTCCCTTGGTATCAGAGTGGCGCAGCGAAAGCATGGTGGGTTTGAACCTACATTTATGATACCTTACACGTAGACACACTTCCCTCTCAAATTAATTTTCGTGAATTTTTATCATGGTACTTTTTTCAACATTCAATATATTTTTCAAATAA
This sequence comes from Hemerocallis citrina, assembly GCA_017893485.1. Classification (NCBI taxonomy): domain Eukaryota; kingdom Viridiplantae; phylum Streptophyta; class Magnoliopsida; order Asparagales; family Asphodelaceae; genus Hemerocallis; species Hemerocallis citrina. Next base: position 193,160,541 of record CM030368.1, on the reverse strand, counting down.
ATATTTCCTTTTACTATTAAATCACTTGAATATCTATTATTTTGTCTATATTCCTTAGTCTTGATCTTTTGAACTTGTTTTATCTGTCTTTCAATCTTAAAATTTTTTCCTTCGTGTTTTTATGTCACTTTATGTTTATCCGTTTACATTGCTATTACTTTACATATTTTATCACCGCTTATTAAATTTATATTACAACTATTATTTTCTTCATTTATTATTTCTATTATATTTTGAATTTTTCTTATGAATTTTGCTTATGTACATTCATTTTATATAATTTAATTTTGTGATACTAAATTTTTCCATTTCCTTATATTGTCTTATATATTTCAGTATATTTTAACAAGATTGAAATATTCTACTCATATAAATATGACATACCATTTTGTTTTATTGTCTACATTCGATACTATTGTTATTACATATTATTTGCTAATTTGTTTTGTTATATTCACTTTTGCTATTAATCGCTACTCATTAATTTTATAGCTTTACACTTCCTTAATATAATACAAACACTCACTACCTATATTTTGTCTTTATTCTCAAATTTTAATTATCTTTACATTCTTAGTTACTACCTATATTTTCCACTGATTTCTATATGTGTCATATATTTCAATATACTTACTATACATATCATTTCATCCTCATCCAATTACTACATTACTATTTTTTTGTTTATGTTTATTGTCCTAATTTGCTACACTACATAATTATTATTTTCATTTGTATTTTCAGCTCGTGCATATACTTTACACTATTCTCGTCTTAATGTTATAAATCCTTTTCATTACTACAACTTTTGTATACCCTATATTTAAAGTCTATATATCTATTTTAATATTTTGCCGTTGTAATTTCCTACTTCATTTATAACTTTTCCATCCACTTTTATATCACTGATTTCAACATGTAACACCATACTTTATCAAACACCCAATATCCAAGTGTATATGGAAGATTACATCTTTTCATCTCCCATTTTGGTGCAACCTGATGTCAAGAGGGCAAATCTGCAACTAGACGTCAATGAGGCAAACTGCAACTGGACGTCAGGAAGGCAAAGTCTGCAATCGAAAGTCCAGAAGGCAAGCTGCAATTGGATGTCGTGGCGACAATTCTGCAACTTGAGGTCGAGGAGGCGAGCTTGCCATTGGATACCAACGAGGCGAACCTACACCAGAAGAAAATTTTCTACTTTGATAAACCCTACTTTGTTTTTCTATAATATTTACTTACCACTATTCTATTTTTGTACTAGCTTATACTATTTTATAATATTTTACAACCTAGCATTATATTATTTATACTGATTTCTATATCTATCTTATTTGCATATCCACTACTTAATTTCAACTATCTTGTCGTCTTCTTCTTATTATTGGTATCTTTACATAAATTAGCATTTCATACCACTTCATCGTATTTTATTTTTCCTATTAACATATCTTAGATTTGGTGGCTACTCACCTAACCAAATATATATACTTTTGTTTACGATTCATAATTTATTTCTATATAATTAGTTTTTGTATTGTTTCGATGATGTGTTATTGCCTTTCTACTGTGATGTCTTGTTTTACTCCTACAAATCCTTTATAATCTTCGTATCATAATATTGATCGTTTCACTCTATAATTTTTACACCTATGTACGTATATAATTTTACATGTTGGTTTTTCTTGCTTTACTTGACAATTCGGAAGTATTTCGATGTATGTCTTCTATATCTTTAATTTTCAAATCGTATGTATAATTATTATAGTTACCTTATAAATTATTTTATGATATTAATTTATTATATATAATTATTTTATATATTGTCTATACTTTTAACTAAATTTCATTCTCGTTTATTTTTCAAACTTTTATCCAATAGTCTTCTTTTAAATTGCTAATTCAATTTTTGGTCACACAGTACCAATTCAGTTTGCGATTTTCTACTGCTTATTACTTTGATAAATTTTGACTACTAAATCTATTTATAAATTATCCATTGACTATGTTTCTCTTTATTGCATTGTTTTCCGAACTATTCCACAATTAATGACTAAGTTTATTTTTCATTTTATCTAATACTTTACCTAACATTATTTTTGTATGAAACTTCTTTCAATCTATACTATCTTTTAGGGTCACATTTCTTTTCTTATGCTATTTTCCTAGTTTTCTTGTTCCGTTCTTATAAAATTTTGATACTCATAGTTTTTTTATACAGAGTTTGTCTTGTTCTTCCACATTGCTTATTTTTCTACTACATTTATTTTCTTAATGCTTGCAGTTTTCTATATACAATAATAATATTCTTCTTTGGTGTGTACAAAATATAACTTTTACCCTAGCGAGTTCTGAGGACAGAACTGTACTTAGGTTGGGGAGAGTATAACACCCCGCAAAATTGGAAATGACAATTTCGCTCCTTGTGTGTTACGCACGTGTATTTTATACCGTTACTGGTGATATCCGTAATGCATTTTAGTATAGATATCATACTTATTTTGTATTTCAACTATTTATGCATTTCCTGTCTTCTTTTATCCTATTTTGAGTCAACTCAAATATTAAATTCCAATCTCTGTTTTTTACGTACTTTATACGTGTTATCGATGCACATACCGATTACGTATTTTCCACCTCTACGTGTAATGTTTCCTATGTATTTCAAGTGTTTATTAAATGATGTGTTCGAATTCATTTTATAAATAGAAATTCATTTGCTCTTATTTTAATTAAAATACTTTTATACGTGATGTGCACGTGTTTTCCATGTACGTAGTGATTACGTTGTGGAATATATAAAATTTATAAATATATTTTCTTATGTTGTATTTCGATTATCTTTAAATATGTTTCCGTTGATAAAGTCGATTTCGTATTTTAGTATTTTTACATGTGACGCACGTATTTGCGGTGCACGTATTTAGGCGTATTCTTTTCAAAATGAAATTTCGGAAGTGTGTGTGTTTATTTTATTTGTGCATGAAAAATCTAATTTATAATTAAACTAAACTAATTTTACTTAAACATTTCCTATATATTATGAACCTATATTTTAAATTAAATATATATATGTATATGTATGAATGAAGTGTGTGCAAGTGTGATGCACGTGCACGTGCACGTGTTGAGCATGGAAAGAGAGTGGCCGGCTGTGTTTGGAATGGAGGGAAATTTTTGAATTAGATTAGTGGCATGATGAGTGGATTAGTGGGTGTTAGTGGGCAATTAGTTAATATAACCATCTCCTAAATCTCCTTTATAATCACCCCACACCTACACTCTCTCCTCATCTCTCCCTTCTTTCTGTCAAATCCGAACCCCCCCCCCCCCTAATCCAGCCAAATTTTGTTGCTTTCTCCACTCAATTTCACCATATAATATATATATAAGCATGTATATATATATATATATATATATATATATATATATATATATATATATATATATATATATATATATATATATATACTTATGTAGGTATATACATATATATGTATATGAAAATGATGAAAATGAGATGAAGTGCTTTCCTGTGTTGTCTTTGTTTGATGCCGAATAGAGTTGGAGGTTTACTTTGTGCACGAATTTCGAGGAGGCAAATTGGAGCTTGTCTTGGAGTTTATTTCTAGGGACTAATTGAATACATCAATGCTTCTTTGGGTGGGTATTTCTTAAATCTTTTCTAATTTAGGAGTATGATGCATACTAGTTGATAAATGGTTTAATTGTTAAATTTTGATTGGTAGGATGAATATAGATTGCATGATCTTAATTTAATTGTGTTACGATGTGTTGAATTGATATTGTGATTCAAATAAATGACTAGAACTTTTGCTAATTAGGAAGAGAAAAATGGAAATCTAGTGAATTGTTGGAGTGAAAATTGATGCATGTCAGAACATTCCGAAATTATGAATAAATTTAATACATGCTGCATATTTTGCTACTATCATCAATTTCATACAGTGCATACAGTGCATGAGTTTGTTTTGCTACATTGCTATTGAGCCTTTGCTTCTTTGCTACATCAGTCTTATGCATATAGTGCATAAGTTTGCTTTTCTACAATGCTATTGAGCCTTAAGTCTTTGCTTCCTTGCATACTCTGTTTATTAAAATTTCGATTTTTTACTCAAGTGACCGAGGATCAGTATAAGAGACATTCGAGTTCATCTCATATCAGTTAGTCACTCTGGCCTTTTTGGTCTTCAAGTGCGCTTTGGGTCTCTCACTGTAGCTGGGGGGAGGGTTTGGTCTGGGTTCGAATCCGACCACTGCCCTTTTGTTTTGCTTTTTGTTGTTTTTGATATTTTGAGTTTTTACTAGTTTTAAAGTGCAATAAAAATTGGGAAAATTTTTTTTATTCCTCTAAAATTATTTAGACTTTATAAAAAATATTCCCACAATATTTTGATATATTTGTGAGAATTAGAAGTGATTTTTATATTGAAAATGTGACTTTTGTATAATTAAAGAAAAATAAAAATTTTGGGATGCAATTAGATTTCTACGGTAGTAGTTTAACTCATAACAAGGGATTCAACCCTACAAGATGAAGAACGGTTAAGGGCTTACCCTCGGATTTATGTAGAATGAGCTGCATAAGTTCGAACTAGTGTGCATTAGTGTCATTAAATATAAATAACTGTATTAAGGATTAAGTGCACAACACCCAATAGGATAGTCCATCTTTGCTTTGTTTGTGATGCATTCAAGTTTGTGTTTGCTAAAGTATTAAAGAATCGTTATACTTTCGGCATAGCGAGGATGGTCGTGTATAATATTTCGTCCGTTGTAAGTTACTGACGTGCCCACAGTTTTATATGCAGGACTTGGAATTTACAAGAAGATATAAAGATTAATTTGTTACTAATGATTATTTAAATGTTAAAGTTGTTACAGTTGTACATTTATCATTGTTGTATTTTATTTACTTTCCTCTGCGTTATGATGTAAAAAAAACTTTGTTGTAATAAAAGTTTTAAATTCCTTGTAAAATTATACGAAGTGAAGTGTAAAGATCCTGTGGAATTTCGAATTCAGACTTATTTGGAATTCGGGGTGTTACAGAGATAACCTTTGTGAGAAGGTGTAGGAGATGCTCCCCATATGTCAGAGTGAATAAGTTGAAATGGATAGGTGGTGTGAGAAGTGCTTTTGTGATTAAAAGGGAGTGCTATGTGTTTGGCCAAATGACAACCTCGGCAATCAGCCAAATGAGTAAAAGAAAGAGAACCAAGGGCAACACTACGGGCTATAGTCTTAAGTCGAGACTCACTAATATGTCCTAAACGTCTGTGTCATAGATTAGCATCAGAGTGCACAACACCAGCAAAATGAGGATGAGATTTATGTGCATGAAGAAAACCTAGGTGATATAGACGACCATGTCGACTAACACATCCAAACTCCTGACCAGTGTGAGAATCAGTAATAGAACAACGGAAAGAATCAAATGTAACGACAAGACTGTTGATTCTTGGTTTTGATGACTACAACACAATGCAAAGTTGTGCTACTTCCTATATATTGCAGGATGTATCAATGTCAATACCATGTGTGATACACAAAGGCAAAGTTGATCCAATGAAGCTCTCAAAGAAAATTTGATCAAGCTACAAAGTTCTAAGTTCAAGACAAGATTGATCAAGTAAGCTTCAACAACTAAAGACAATGGCTCAAGCTCAAATTCAAGGCTCAAGATCAAGACAAGATTCAGTGTTTCAATGTGTTTTATTAAATGTCTTGTAAACAATTGTAATTTTATTTCTTTAAGTCTTAGAATGATGTAATAGCCTTGTCACACACACACACACTCACACATATCTTTATAATTGAGTGTTTCACAAGATTAAAGGTCGAAACAAGCTTGACTAAGATCAGCTGTTAAGTACCAGTCGACTGCCGTTTGGCACCAGTCTAACGCCGTAGGGTATTCTTGTATTGCTTTCAAGAATAGTGAAAAATCTCAAGTGAGTTTCTTGGGGACAGGATGTAGGTCGGGAGGACCGAACCAGGATACATTACTGTGTACTCTGTGGTTGATTCTTTCTGTTGTTGTATTTTCTTTACTTGCTTTTTAATATCTCTGTGAAACTTGTCTGGCAAGTCGACTGTCCCTCTTCTATAATTTGACTGATCAGACTAGTATAACATAATCTTCGAAAACTTTTCTGACAAGTCGACTGAGTTCCGCTATAAGTCGACTAATCAGACTTATATAAAATACTCTTCTATTCTGACTCCCCAGTCGACTGTATTCCCTTTTCAAGTCGACTGGGCGGTAAGAAAAATTTCAATTTTGTTATTTTTTTATACAACACTATTCACCCCCCCCCTAGTGTTTCTTGCCTTGCCTACAGGATCCAACACTTGGTATCAGAGCCTGGTTGAGTGCAATGGCAACTACTTCTAATGCAGGCCAATTCCATGAAGGCCAATCCACACAAAGGCCACCCCTATTCGATGGAACCAATTACAACTATTGAAAGTGTAGAATGAAGATCTACCTTCAGTCGATCAATTATGAGATATGGAACATGACGAAGACCAGTACACCGCTCCTACCATTCCATATGCACAATGGAACGACGACATGAAGAGCAAAACAATGAACAATGCAAAGGAAATGAGTGCTCTATTTTGTTCCCTTACCAAGGAGGAGTTCAATCGTGTGTCCAATGCAACAACAGCGCATCAAATTTGGTACACACACGAGGTAACTCATGAAGGAACTAATAAAGTTAAAGAGTCTAAAATATCTGTTCTTGTTCACAGGTTTGAAATGTTCCGCATGAAGGAGAATGAGAATGTGTATGAAATAATCACAAGGTTCACGGATATTACAAACTCTCTTGTAGCGCTTGGAAAGACGTACACTCAAGCCGAAATGGTGAGGAAAGTACTTCGTGCACTAACACCAAAATGGAAGAAGAAGACCACCGCCATAGAAGAGGCCAACGATTTAACATAACTCTCTCTTGAGAATCTTATAGGAAATCTTATCGCGTATGAGGTACAACTTGAAGAACGCAAGAAGGATCTAGAACCTCAACAATCAAAGAAAAAGACTTTAGCATTCAAGGCCTTGTCGGACTCCTAGGATGAAGAAGAAGACGAGGAAGAGATAGCCATGTTCACGAGAAAGTTCAAAAAGTTTCTAAGGAAAGGTAAATTTAATTCAAAATCTAAGGATACTAATGAACTTTCAACTTGTTTCAAGTGTAACAAGACAAGACATATGAAGAAGGATTGCCCACTAGAGAATGCGAAATCTAAAGGAAAGGCTTTCAACTTCAAGAAGGAGAAGTACACCAAGAACAAGAACATGAAGAACAAAAAGGCGTATCAAGCAACTTGGGATGATAGCGACTCTTCATCAGAAGAAGAAAGTGAAGAGACGAACGAGGTTGCTAATGTATGCTTTATGGCTTCACAAAATTAAGTAAGTGATGATTATGATTCGAATGATTTATTAGATGCTTTCAATGAGATTTTTCAAGAGCTTAAAAAAGGAAAAAATTAGAATTAAACACTTTCCCAAGAGAATCTTGACTTAGATAAAGAAGTCAAGTCTTTAAATTCTCGACTTTCTAGTTTGGATATAGATCTTGTATCTCTTAAGAAAAATTATGAAAAGATATTCAAGAATGTATTTAAATTTAATAAAAGAAAGGAGAATTTAAATGATGTTCTCCAAAATCAAGTTCAATCTAATAAGAGATTTGGACTTGGTTTTCAAAAGTCTCTTGAAAAACCTCATGTTACTAAGAACACTAGTGTGAATAAGCCTGGATCTATTTCTAGTGTTAAGAATAAATTATATGAATTTTTTGAAAAACCTATAACTATAGTTTTTAATGAAAAAAGTAATTCTGTAATTCAGACCAGTCGACTGAACCCAAATTTCAATCGCCTGTTCAGAGGTTCTGAGTCTTATTCAACAAGACGAAAATCTCAGATAAGTCAACCTATTACATCTCCCAGTTGACTAGATTTCAGTAACAGTCAACTGAAAGGTTCGATAAAGTCGACTGGACAAAGTAAAAATGTATGGGTTCCAGTCATTCTGAGTCAGAAAGGTAGAGTTACTTATATAAAATCATATATTCTTGCTGTATGTAATTCTGTAGATTATATTCCTGCATTTGGTGGAAAATAAAACTCACTTTGGGTTTGGTTTCCTAAAAACTAATCTCTTTTGGACCCAATGAAAAGGGTACCATATTCACATTGAAAATTTTATAGGTACCTAAAAGAGAACGTTGGATACTTGACAGCGGATGCTCAAAGTACATGACTGGTTATGCCAACCTCCTATCTTCCATTCAAGAGATTGATGGAGGAACAGTCACATTCGGTGACAACAACAAAGGGAAGGTTATTGGAATAGGCATGGTCGGTAAGCACACTAACCCTTCAATAGAAGATATTTTTCTTTTTAAGGGTCTTAAGCATAATTTATTAAGTATTAGCTAATTGTGTGATAAGGGATATAAAATTATTTTTGAAAAAGATGCATGTTTAATTTATGACTCTACCATGCAAAATATAATTTTTCAAGGATTTAGGAAGAATAATATTTATGAATTGTGTTTAAAATCAAATAAATTTTCGAATGATTTTTGCTTAATAGTTTCTAATAATGATTCTTGGCTTTGACATAAGCAATTTGGCCATGTGAACATGAAAAATATTGCTAAATTGTCTAAATACAACCTAGTTAAAGGGCTGCCAAGCCTATCCTGTAAAAAAGATAAGTTATGTGATGCATGTCAACTAGGTAAACAAATCAAATCTACTTTTAAGACAAAAGAAGTAATTTCTACTAGTTGGCCTCTCGAATTAATCCACATGGATTTATTTGATCCTACTAGAGTTGCTTCTTTAAATAAAAGTAGGTATGTATTTGTTTCAGTAGATGATTTGTCATGATTCACTTGGGTTTTCTTTTTAAAACATAAGAATGATGCTTTTGATGAATTTGCAAATTTTTGTAAACGGATTCAACATCAAAAGTCTCTAACCATAGTCATTATTGGAAGTGATCATGGTGGAGAATTTGAAAATAAAACATTTTCAGAATATTGTAACAAGAATGGTATAACACATTCTTTTGCATTTCCTAGAGCTTCACCACAAAATGGAGTGGTCGAAAGAAAGAATAGGACATTGCAAGAGTGTGCACGTACCATGCTTGTTGAAAGCAATTTACCTAATTACTTTTGGGCTGAAGCTGTTGCTACAGCTTGTTATGTTTTAAATAGAATTTTGATTAGGCCTAAGTTCAAGAAAACATGTTATGAACTATTTTTTGATAAAATTCCTAAAGTATCTTATTTCAAAATATTTGGATGTAAGTGTTTCATTTTAAACACTAAAGATAATTTAGATAAGTTTGATCCTAGATCTAACGAAGGTATCTTCATTGGATACTCAAATAGAAGTAAGGCATATAGGATCTTCAATAAGTCAACTTTGACTATTGAAGAATCCATACATGTTTCATTTGATGAATCTCTGACTTCATCTACTGTTATTAAAGATAATGAAACTGATTCATCACCTTTAAATAACGTCATTAAATCTTTAGAGCGGACTACCCTAGCGGATAAGTTGACCGATAAGGAAATCAAGTCGACTGATGTGAATCAGTCGACTGATGGAAAAGTCAAGTCGACTGATCCTGGTGTGATGACTCCAACTTTACCAAAATCTTTTGTTGAAGTTAGAGATCATCTTCATGACTTAATAATTGGTGACATCTCACGTGGTATTCAAACCAGATCTCATGTTAACATGATTTCTCATACGGCTTTCGTGTCAGATTTTGAACCTAAAAATATACAAGAAGCCTGTGAGAATAAGTTTTGGATGAATGTCATGCAAGATGAATTAAACCAATTTATAAGAAATGATGTATGAGATTTAGTTCCACGACCTCCTGACCATACTATAATTGGTACCAAATGGGTATTCAAGAATAAATTAGATGAATCTGGACAAGTTGTTAGAAACAAAGCTAGATTAGTTGCTCAAGGGTATAATCAAGAAGGCATAGATTTCGATGAAACATATGCTGCTGTTGCTAGACTAGAATCAATTAGGATCTTGTTATCTTTTGCTAGTTTTATGAACTTTACACTTTTCCAAATGGATGTTAAAAGTACTTTTCATAATGGTTTTATAAAGGAAGATGTTTATGTTAAGCAACCACCTGGTTTCGAACATGAACAATTCCCAAACCATGTTTTTAAATAGAAAAAAGCTTTATATGGTCTTAAACAAGCACCTCGTGCTTGGTATGATCGATTGAAGACTTTTCTTTTAGAAACTGGTTTTAAAATAGGTAAAGTAGATACTACATTGTTTATTAGGAGAAAATAGACTGATATTTTGATCATACAAATATATATAGATGACATAATATTTGGTTCTACTAATAGTAATCTATGTCAATAGTTTGCTAATACCATGAAAAATGAGTTTGAGATGAGTCACATGGGTGAACTCAATTATTTTCTTGGACTACAAATTAAGCAGTCATCAAATGACATATTTATTAATCAAGAAAAATATGCTAAGGAATTACTTAAACGATTCGGTATGGATAGCACGAGTAGTAAGACTACACCTATGGCTACTACCACTACCCTTGACAAAGATGAATTAGGTAAGAGTGTCGATCAAAAACTCTATCGATGTATGATTGGCTCACTCTTATATATAACTGCTAGTAGACTAGACATTATGTTTAGTGTATGTTTGTGTGCTAGATATCAGTCAAGTCTTAAAGAGTCTTACTTAAAAGCTGTAAAACGTATTTTAAGATACATTAAAGGCACGTCTGAGTATGGTTTATTTTATCCACAAACCGATAATTTTCAACTTTTGTCGTATAGTGATATTGATTTTGCTGACAGTAAAACTGACAGCAAAAGTACCAGTGGAACATGTCACTTTTTGGGACATTCCCTAGTCTCTTAGTGCAGTAAGAAGCAAAATTCGGTATCTCTATCTACTACAGAAGCTGAATATATTGCTGCAAGTTTGGCTTGTGCCCAAATTTTGTGGATGAAACAAACTCTATTAGATTATGGTATTTCATTTTCAAAACCTATAATAATGTGTGATAAAACCAGTGCCATTAATTTATCTAAAAATCCGGTTCAACATTCATGTACAAAATACATTGATATTAGACATTATTTTCTACGTGATCATGTTTTAAAGGGAGATATATCTTTAGACTTTATTTCTACTGATAAACAAGTAGCAGATATCTTTACTAAACCACTTAAGGAAGACACATTTATCACCTTAAGAAGAGAACTAGGAATTTGCAGTTTTTATGATATTTCTTGATTTTTTTTTTCATGGTAAGTCGACTTAGCACTAATTTTCAATCGACTTCCAAAGTATTTTTAGAGATTTATTTTGTCTGAGTTTTTGTGCTCTGGACAGTCGACTGTGAACATTACTCAGTCGACTGCCAGAAATATTACTTGTTATTTTCATTTGATCTATTTTGCTCTCGACTAAGTTGACTGTTATAAAAATACAGTCGACTGTTGCGCTTCATTCTGTCTTTCAGATTCGAAAACGGCACACCTTTTGAGGCGATTTCTTTTACCCTTTCTTACCCTTTGACCGATCTGATCCCTTGATTACTCCTAGACTCAATCTCAGCCTTTGATTCTAAAGTAAAATCCCTAGTTTCTTACTTCTATCTTTTTATTCCTTCACTATCTCTCTCTCCAGAAGTGCAGAAGTCGACTGTTGCAAAACCCATTGGCGATTCCAGATAAATCGAAGCTTTAATCCAGATTTCTTGTGGTTTTTTTCTTGCCGAAGTTCTTTCCAATATCTCTTGAAGTCCTGTGTTTCTCTTTGCCTGTCATTGTTGGTATAACTCCTTGATTTCTTTTCTTGTTTATTGTTTTGAGTTTAAATCATGCCTCCTAAAATATCATGTAGTTCTAATGTTGAGGAGGGAGCATCCTCTAGGAATTATCTCCTATATTTGTGAAGTCCAAACCTTGTTGAGAAATTTTTTATAATTTGTCAAATTGCAACTTTTCCAGGAAGATTTGTTAATTTTCCTGATCTAGATAAGTTTCCCTTCGCCCCGTTGTTTGAACAATGCGGGTTGTTTGAGTTGTTATCTTTGGTGAACCAACCTTCCTATTACCCTCAGTTTATAGTGTTTTACACAAATATGAAAGTTATAACTTCTGAGGATGGTAGCGAAATATTTCTACTAACGTCAGTAAAAAATATTCGCATGAAACTCACCTCTGCAAAATTAGGAGTTATTTTTGAATCTTCCTTCTGAAGGATTAGATTTAGGGGAGATTGATATGGATGACGACTCTATCCACTCAAAAATCTTCTTGCCAAATCGTGGTCCCCAATGTCTAACCAAACAATTACACCGCTTGCTAAGCTAGTTGCAAGAATTTTGTCGTATAACATTATCCCTAAAACGGGGAGTTACGATCAATTTTTTCACGAGTTTCAACAAGCTGTCTATGCAATTTTTGGCAACATCCAAATAAATTGGAGTCGAGTCATTTCTAATCGTCTTCATAAGGCTCATACTTTGTTTCTTCCTTTTGGTGCAATATTTACTCATGTCTTCAATTTCTATGAAGTTGATCTTACTTCTGAGTTTAGTGTGGTCACCCATTATGAGTGTTTTGATCGTGCGAGTTTAGCTCGTATGAAGATTCTTCACTCTCCTCCTCGTAGAAATACCCCTCATATCCCCTTAGCCACTTCAGCTCGTCGGCCTTCTGCCTCTAGTTCATCTTGTCCTCGTGCTGATTTTGATGATCCTAGGAGTCTTTACACTTCTGTAAATTATCTCATGGATCATCAGGACAACCTTGAAGCCAGTATTTCCCATCTTACTCACTTGTTCACTTCACAGTTTCCACCTCCTCCCTCTCAAGGTGCCGCAAACGATGATGAAGACGAAGATTGATTAGCTATCTTTTCTCTATATTTTTCTACTTTTTATGTATTTTCGTCTTTTGAACAATGTACTTCAAATTTTATATGTATAAATTTGCTTTGGTTTTGACTTGTGTTTGTTCTCTTGCAATATGTTCCTCTTTATTTTTCTCCTTCTATTTTTTGTTGATGCCAAAGGGGGAGAAAAAGCTGTTATATGTGTATATATATATGTATATGTTGTTTGCATTTGGTGCATGTTTTTGTGCATGTTTTTTTCTTAACTTATGCATATTGTACATTAGTTAGGGGGGGCATTTGTAATTTTATTAGCTATTGTATTGTCATCATCAAAAAGGGGGGAGAATGTTGATTCTTGGTATTGATGACTACAACACAATGCAAAGTTGTGCTACTTCCTATATATTGCAGGATGTATCAATGTCATTACCATGTGTGATACACAAAGGCGAAGTTGATCCAATAAAGCTCTCAAAGAAAATTTGATCAAGCTACAAAGTTCTAAGTTCAAGACAAGATTGATCAAGTAAGCTTCAACAACTAAAGACAATGGCTCAAGCTCAAATTCAAGGCTCAAGATCAAGACAAGATTCAGTGCTTCAATGTGTTTTATTAAATGTCTTGTAAACAATTGTAATTTTATTTCTTTGAGTCTTAGAATGATGTAATAGCCTTGTCACACACACACACACATATCTTTATAATTGAGTGTTTTTCACAAGATCAAAGGTCGAAACAAGCTTGATTAAGATCAGCTGTTGAGTACTAGTCGACTGCCGTTTGGCACCAGTTGACTGTACTAGTACGAAACTGTCTGAAAATTTTCAAACTCTAGCCCGTTGACTCATCATGGGAACCTAGTTGACTGTTCAAGTCGTTTCGACAGATTTCAGAATTTAAAACTTGGTTTTCGAATTCAAAAGTTTTATATCCATTTTAAATCAGTTTTATAAACTATTTTACAACGTCTTAGTGATTCCTCTCTATAAATAGAGCCTAGGAATCACTATGAATAGGTTCCAAGCATTTTTGATAAAAGTTTAAGTTTTTGCTTTTGAAAAAGAACAAGTATTCAAACACGCATTCATAATCTTCTAAGTCCTGGTTCTCTGAAATCAGTCTAGTATAACATTGAATTCGTTTTAGACTGATTTCGGAAGTTGACCTATTAGCCTCCATACAAAAATCACAATCACTACAAGGCTATAGCTTGTTGTGATTCTTTTATTGTTTTTTTCGCTCTCGGGTTGTGAGAGTGGTCCTCTCGGTTGGAGAGTAGGGCTCTAGGTTGTAGAGTTAGATTTTCACTCTTGGTTGAAAAGTGGGTTTACTCTCTCTAGTGGTGAGAGAGGTCTACGGGTTGGACAAGGTTGTTGTCTAACGCCGTAGGGTATTCTTGTATTGCTTTCAAGAATAGTGAAAAATCTCAAGTGGGTTTCTTGGGGACTGGATGTAGGTCGGGAGGACCGAATCAGGATACATCGCTGTGTACTATATGGTTAATTCTCTCTGTGGTTGTATTTTCTTTACTTGCTTTTTAATATCTCTGTGAAACTTGTCTGGCAAGTTGACAGTCCTCTTCTATAATTCGACTGGTCAGACTGGTATAACATAATCTTCGAAATTTTTTTTGACAAGTCGACTGAGTTCCACTATAAGTCGACTGATCAGACTTGTATAAAATACTCTTCTATTCTGACACCCCAGTCGACTGTATTCCCTTTTCAAGTCGACTGGACAGTAAGAAAAAGTTTCGATTTTGTTATTTTTTTTATACAACACTATTCACCCCCCCCCCCCAGTGTTTCTTGCATTGTCTACAGGATCCAACAAAGACCACTATCGCACAAGGCACTAATGAAAATAAGGTTTACGGATAAATGAGGAGCATAAAGAACATAGGGCAATGTGAGAGCGGGAGAGCTAATAGACCATGAGTGTGTAATGAGAAGTTGTGAGTCATTGGCAGTGTGTATGGATGGAAAGTGAGAGGAAAGTGTAGTGCTACTAGTGAGTAGAGTATAATTACTTGTAGGATGATGTGAAGCACCAGAATCTAAAATTCAGGAAGTTCATATCGGGAGTAACAGAGAATGCAGGGGTAGAGGGGCCAGCAGTGATAGACTGACCCAAGTGCTGGAGTTCCAGCTGAGTAAGGTGATGCTAGAGATTAGCCCAATCAGCAGGAGTCGACAAGGCTGAAGTAATGTCATGGCCGAGGATGTAAGGGAAGAAGTGTTGTGAGGAGGAATGAGACTGATGTCACTGTGGCAGGGATCAAAATGAGGGCGAAACTGCTACTGGTGTCGGGAGCGGGAGAGGGAGCTGGATGGTGCTACCGATGGCGGAAGGGGTGGAGCAGTGTTGAGGATGACGTTGGGAGGAGAAAGGAGGAGGCCTGGATCAGGATGATGACTGCAACCCCTATTTTTCTATTTTGGATTTTTATTGTATATTGTTTTTTCTTTTCTTGATTATTGTATCTGATTTCTTTTAATAATAAATTATTGCTTTTCTTGGGTCAATTTATTTTATTTTGATCATTCCGTGATCTTTTCTTCTATTTTTGGCTCATTACAAATTTTGCTCTTCATGTTTTGAGTTTGAATTGTTCCGCTATATGTTCATCTCTTCGATTTATATTCATTCACCTCTTTTTAGAACCTAAACCTGTACCCTAATTCCATTAACCCGCAACCCAAAACCCCAATTCCTTAATCCCCTACAAAACACTATTAATTAAACCCTAATTTATTATATTCCCCCTCTCTCTCCCCTACCGCCACTGTTCTCTCTCTCTAACCCCCGACCCTCTCTCCCTCCACTGTTTCATCCAAACCCATCCCCGTTATCTCCCGCTCACCTCTCTGACCACCACCTTGACCATCGCCACCACTCATCATCGCTCCCATCATCATCCCCGTGCCACCATCTCATCCCCGTCGCCTTCAACCTTCGAACCCAAACTCCCATCGATCCCATCTCCTCGCTGCCATTGCCTCATCGTCCCTTGCCTTCACCCTCACCTCGTCGTCTTCGTCCAAGCCCCGAACCCCCGCCGTTTCACCTCCTCTGTTTCGAAGCGAAACAGAATTCGCTCAATGCTGTCGCCACGTCGCTTCCCGACCGCCAGCATCCCTGTTGACAGTTACCCTACCATCAGCCACCTCGCCAAAGGCTGTCACCGTCACTAGTCATCGTTCCCTCCCGCCGTCTCTCTCTCTCTCTGTCATTGTGAAGAATAAGGAGGGAAAGAGTTTGTTGTTTGCTGTTTGTGTGGAGGAAGAGATCTTAAGTTGCTATTTGGTGAATTGAGTTGGAATTGCTCTTTTGTTGTCTTGTGTTTTGCCGTTCACTATTTTGCACGTAGCTCGACGTGTGATCATGGTTCGTCGCCCGGGATTCTTATCCCGTTATTCTATATATTCAAATCTACTAATTAAAAGGCAAGTATCTTCTTGAACTAGTTATCTGTTTTTGTTCAAGATTTCTTTGATCTCTGCAAGTAAATCAAGTTCTTTTTATTGTACTGCTATTTGAAATTCCGTTAAGTTTATTGAGGGTTTACACGAGCTAACCCGACGTATTCTTAACATCGTGCCTACATCTTTGATCTAAAACCTAGTCCCCCTTGAATCTTGCATATGCACAATTACATGAAAGATAACTAGATCCCTGTTATAGAATTGTTTGATAAATTGGATATATTAGATTGAATTGAATTGATAAATTGATTACTATGCCTGTGAAATTGCATCTTGAAACTAGAAACCTGCATGTTAGACATCTAGCATCACTTTGATTACTAATTAGCATGAATTATAGGGTTGTATGATTAAACTATTGCCTATTCATATCAAAAAAATTCTGGATTGCTGGTTGTTTCGTTTTGTATCAGATTTGCGACCATGTTGCTGCTGTATTTTGAAATAACTTTCTGAATATGAATTAAAGACCCATGAATCTATTTTCCAGAACTTTTAACGGATCTGAATTCTGAGTTATAATCTGTTAGATATCATTATTTTAGTACAGCTATGTCAGAATTTCCAGATTCACAAATTCATGCTTATCTTTCTGTTTCAAAATATAATTGAACATGTTAACAGTAAAATAAAAATATGAAATAAATTTGGCTGAACCTAGACATGTGTAGGAACCACCCTGCATTTTTGTAGATTTAATTGATGAGTTTTCTGACCTAATTCATATGTTTGAACACAATTTATAACTTGCTACCTGAATATAAAATCTGAAAAGAATAGATTTTTCACCCTAGTTTCTGTAACTTTTATATGTCATATATATATTTATTGGAACCGGCAGAGAGTCTAGTTTCTAGAATTTTTGACTGATCCAGATTTTCTTTTTCGTAGTAGCGATAATCTGTATTTTTGCACAGCAACATCATGCTGTCCAGATTGTGTGATTTGTGCTTAATTAGTATATTTGCTTCTTGATTTGTCTGTAACGAGTAGAATTAGTCACACCTAGAATTATACAAAATTGATACCTTCTTGCATGCTCACATAGGATGAAATAAAATGATAACAAGCCGGGGTATTATGAGATGACTTGGTAGTGAATAATCGGAAACTGTACTCGGTCGGGCCCTACTGCTTGACTTGTACTGATGGACATAAAATACTGCTTGACAATCACTGACATTGAACATTAAACACTGATTACTGAGCCGAGTACACGAACCGTGAATTCACCACCAGTCTAAAGCGTGCACTGTGTGCTTGCGCCGAACCTGTGGAATGGGATGCAGTAGTACGTACACTAGATAGGATTAATAAAATGATTAATAACCTGCATTTGACATTTCATGCTTGATCCTGTATACTCTTACCAATCTTGAACTTGAATTGAAACGATTAATTAAATTCATGAGTGAACATAGACCCTTGTCATTATTGCCATTCCTTGACTTTGCTATTTGACTTTGATCCCGTCCCTTTTTATTTGATATATAATGTTCTTATTATTCTCTGTTTCCCCCTACTTGCTGTCCATGACTTGCTCTAAGGACATTATTTTCTTTCTTTTTAGATCAAGAATTTACAGTTACTGGAGTAACAATACCAGAAGGAATTGGTGAGCAACGATTCTAGAAGATGGAGTCCAAGATTTGATTGCTTGAATTATTTTATTGCTGGACTTATTTCTTTTAACTTTGTCTTGATATTATACTTTGTTTTTGAACCGGAGTTTGTTTTTATCCCAGATGTTGGATATTATTAGTTGGATTATTTCATTTATTATTGAAGTTGATCTTTGTTTATGTGATTATATTTTCTTGCGTGGTTGCGAATGTTGTTTCATATTGTTGAGTTAGTTTGGTACAGCTTATGGATGGTGTTTACATCATTCGCTGGCCCTACGTTACGTACTCGTATTCCGTATTTTGGAAAGTGGGGCGTGATAGTTTTTGGTGGTATCAGAGCACTAGGTTTGGATAATATATCTGTCAAACATGACTATCTTTATGAAGGTTTGGCTTTGATTGATATATTAGTCAAGTTTGGCTCTAACCTGGTTAACTCAGTAATGTGCACACCACAATGATCACATGAATGCATATGATAACCAACATATAATCTGGGTACTGACCATCTTTGCTCGTGTTTCAGGCTATGGTTCATGGAAATTCTTCTTCTTCCCGTCCAAGGGATGAGCAGCCCGACAATGCTGCTATTCTTCAGACGATTCAGCAAATGTTGGCTCTCCAGCAGGAGCACAATAAATTAATGATGACCACTTTGGCGGCCAATGGGACTGCCGCTGGACCTGCACCTGGGCCACTGCCACCTAGGCCCGGAACAGTAGCAAATTTTATAAGGTTACACCCGAATAAGTTCTCAGGTACTAAGTTGGCGCTGGAGGCCGAGTAATGGCTCATCCGGATGGAGCAACTGTTGATCGCCGCCTGTGTTGCTGATGTGGATCGTGTGGATGTGGTTAGCATCCAATTGGTGGATCTCGCTCACATCTGGTGGCGGGCTGAAATCGAAAGGATGGCGAGACCCATCGAGTGGGACACTTTCTGAGAGAGCTTCATGATGAAGTTCTTTCCCAGTGTTACCAAGGCTGACATGGAACGACAATTTTTTTTCCTAACTCACGTCAGCTACATAGTGTTCTTAAATGTCATTGTTGTTGCCTACTTCACCTGTGACAATATTAATTTGAGCATTGTCTTAACCAGGAAAACCGTTCCGTGGATGAGTATGCTACAGAGTTTACTCGACTCAGTTGCTTCGCCCCTACCCTCGTAGCAACTGATGAGGATAGGGCTCGCAGATTCCAGTTGGGCTTGAGTTTTCCTCTCCAGGACCGCTTGGCTGCTCTTCGGCTTCGTGCCTATGCCTGTGTTCTGGATGCTTCTTGGATCCAGGAGGAGACCCTCAACAGATCAGGTGTTCCCCAGCAGACTATTCCGCACCCTATTGCAGTTCGGCCTACCGGAGGACCTATTCGGAGGCCAGTTCTACCTCCTCCTACATGGGCACAGCCGTACGCACCTGTTGTTCCGAGGACTGTCGAGACTTGTGGCTATTGTCATAAGGTTGGGCATTCACAGCGGGACTGCAGGGTAGCTAACCGACTATGCCTTGCATGTGACAGCAGTGATCATATGATTCGGGACTGCCCCAGGAGTAGGGCAGTTGTTCAGGCTGGAGATACCGTTCAGCAAGGAGCACTGGCTCGTAGTCAGGGTAGACCGCCTCTTCCACCGTAGAGGCAGACCTTTGAGCAGAGGCATGTGGCTTCTAGAGGAGGCCAGACTGGGAGTCGTGGTCAGGCTTATAACCTGACAGCTGAGGAAGCAGAGGTAGCTGTTGGATATATCACAGTAGTTGAACTTTTCTTTTTCTTCTTTTCAGTTTTCGGCATGTTATTTTCCTTCTTTGTACAATTATTCGTGCATATATCCTGCTAGCACCTTATTCTTTTGTTTGATAATCTTCTGGGTGTTATTTTAGTCTTCTCCCTTCCAGCTCATGTTTTGTGTGATTCTGGTGATACCCACTCTTTCATTTCCTCCCGTTTTGTTGATCAGCATAATTTGGCTAGCGATGCTATGCCCGCAGCTTGGGACATCACCACAAGTGGAGGTATCATTGTCTGTTCTAGGGTTTGCAAGCAAAGCTCGTTGCTGATTGGTGGTGTGGATTTCTTGGCTGATTTGATTGTGATTCCCAATTTCGGTTTCAATGTCATTCTGGGCATGGATTGGTTGGGTGTTTCTTGTGCCGTGATTGATTACCGAGAGATGAAGGTGACTTTCAGGCTTTCTGGTCAACCAGAGTTTGTGTCCCATGTGGGTGAGACACTGTTAGAGCGTGTCAAGAACTCGATGGATCCCAAGGCTAGTTTCGCTTGTGTCGTTGGGCTCCGATAGGGTTGTTGCACCCTTAGTTGTGCGGGATTTCCTTGATATCTTTCCCAAGGATTTTCCCGGTTTGCCGTCAGACCGAGATGTGGAGTTCAGCATCGATGTTCAGCCAGGTATGGTGCCTATTTCCAGGAGTCCGTACCGTATTGCACAGTTTGAATTGGCGGAGCTGAATGTGCAAGTTCAGGAGCTGCTTGATAAGGGTTTTATCAGGCCTAGTGTTTTGCCTTGAGAAGCCCCAGTTCTTTTTGTTAACAAGAATGATGAAAGTTGCAAGCTTTGCATTGACTACAGAGAGTTGAATAATGTCACTGTGAAGAATCAGTATCCATTCCGAAGTATTGACGATTTGTTTGACCAATTGGGAGGTGCTTCGGTGTTCTCGAAGTTGGATCTACGCTCCAGGTATCATCAAGTTAAAGTAAAGTCAGAAGATGTTCCAAAAACAGCTTTACGAACGAGGTACGGGCATTACGAGTTCTTAGTGATGCCTTTTGGAGTTACTAATGTACCGACAGTGTTCATGAGTCTAATGAACAGGGCATTCTCGCCATTCTTGGATCAGTTTTCGTGGCCTTCATTGATGACATATTGGTGTATTCTCGGAATAGGGAAGATTATGCTGAGCATTTGAAGGTTGTTCTGCAGACTTTGAGGGAGAACCAGCTATATAGGAAGCTTAATAAGTGTGAGTTCTTGCTAGATTGAGTTTCTTTTCTGGGCCACATTATTTCTGGTGCTCGTGTTTCTGTGGATCCGGCGAAGATCCCTGCGTCAAGGATTGGCCGATTCTGAAGTCTGTTTCTGAGGTGCGGAGTTTTCTTGGGTTGGTCGGCTATTATCGGATGTTCGTTTAGGATTTTTCGAAGATTGTTGGGCCTCTGACCAGTTTGACGAAGGAGTAAAAGTTTGATTGGGATGAAGCTTGTGATGAATCTTTTGCCGAGTTGTAGCGTCGGTTGATGTCAACGCCTGTGCTGACTATTCCCAATAGTTCAGTTGGTTTTGTGATCCATTGTGATGCATCGAGTAGAGGTCTGGGAGAAGTGCTAATGCAGAGATGCAGGGTTGTCGCTTATGCATCGAGGCAGTTGAGACCTCATGAGAAGAACTATCCCACACATGATCTGGAGCTTGCAGTCGTGGTTTTTGCCTTGAAGTTGTGGAGGCATTATTTTCTTGGGGATATAGTGGAGATATTCACAGATCACAAGAGCCTAAAGTATGTGTTCACGCAGAAGGAGTTGAACATGAGGCAAAGAAGATGGTTGGAATTTATGGCAGATTTCGACATCGATTTGCAGTATCACCCGGGCAGAGTGAACTTGGTGCCTGATGCTTTGAGTAGGAGGCCTACAGCTATGTTCCTTACTGAGCAAAGGGAATTAGTGGAGGATATAAGGAGGCTAGAGTTGGATGTGCTGCTCCCTGGATCAGATCGTTGCAGTTGCAGTCTTCTTTGATTGAGCATATTAATGAAGCCCAAGTGGGTGCCAGCAGTTGCAGTAGTTTCGGAGTGAAGTGGAAGCCGTTTTGAGATCTGATTTGGTCATTCATGCTTATGGGTCGCTTCATTTTGGCTCTAGATTGTGTGTACCTAGAGGAGAAGTCAGCCAGAAGCTACTTGAGGAAGTTCATCGGTCTTCGTATTCTATTCATCCAGATGATACCAAGATGTACATGGACTTGAAGCAGTATTTCTGGTGGCATGGCTTGAAGAGGGATGTGACTAGATATGTCTCCCATTGCCTGATCTGTCAGCAAGTGAAGGCAGAGCATCAGAGGACCGCGGGACTTTTGCAACCTCTTCCAATTCATAGTGGAAGTGGGAGAATATCATGATGGATTTTGTGACCGCTTTACCAAGGAGTCCCAAGGGTCATAATGCTATCTGGGTGATAGTGGATCGACTGACGAAGTGTGCTCACTTCATTCTTTTCGGTGTGGGTCAGTCCACGGAGAGTTTGGCCGAGAAGTATGTTCAGGAGGTTGTTCGTCTGCATGGAGTTCTTGTTGGTATTGTATAGGATAGAGATACGAGATTTAGGTCTCAATTCTGGGAGAGTCTACAGAAGATCTTGGGTACTAAGTTGAGCTACAGTACAGTGTTCCATCCTTAGACGGATGGGTAGTCAGAAAGGACAGTTCAGATCCTAGAAGACATGTTGAGATCCTGCGTTCTTCAGTTTGGTGGTTCGTAGGAAGATCATCTTCACTTAGTCGAGTTCTCTTATAATAACAGTTACCAGGCGAGTCTCAAGGCTGCTCCATTCAAAGCTTTGTATTGGCACAAGTGTAGATCGCCGGTCTGTTGGGATGATATCGGCGAAAGGAAGCTTTTGGGTCCTGAGTTGATCACGAAGATAGTTGATGTCGTGGCTCAGATCCGGAAGCATTTGCAGGCCACTCAGAATAGGCAGAAGAGGTGGGCTGACTGTCGCCGTAGACCTCTAGAGTTTGTGGCGGACGACCATGTGTTCCTCAAGGTATCGTCTTGGAAAGGTGTTATCCATTTCGGAGGTGGGGGCAAGTTGAGTCCTCGGTTCGTTGGTCCATTCAATATTGTGGAACGCGTGGGCAAGGTAGCTTGTAGGCTTGCGTTGCCGCCAGCTTTGGCTGGTGTCCATGATGTATTCCATGTTTCTCAGCTCAGGAAATACATCAGGGATGACAGTCATGTGATTGACTACTCAGACTTGCCTGTGAGGCCGAATTTTTCCTGTGAAATTCAGCCAGTCTCTATCTTAGACCGTCGAAAGAAGGTGTTGAAGAATAGAGTCATCAAGTTGGTTCAAGTTTCTTGGAATCCTCACTCGCCAGGTGAGTCGACTTGGGAGTTGGAGGTGGACATTCGGGAGAAGTTCCTTCATTTGTTTGAGTAGCTTTTTTGCTTTGTTTTGTTTTATTTTGTTTTGGGGTTTGCCCGATGTACCTCTTGTATGAATTTCGAGGACGAAATTCTTCTTATAAGGTGGGTATGATTTGTAACCCCTATTTTTCTATTTTGGATTTTTATTGTGTATTTTTTTTTTCTTGATTATTGTATCTGATTTCTTTTAATAATAAGTTCTTGCTTTTCTTGTGTCCATTTATATTATTTTGATCATTCCGTAATCTTTTCTTCTATTTTTGGCTCATTACAAATTTTGTTCTTCATGTTTTGAGTATGAATTGTTCCGCTATATGTTCATCTCTTCGATTTATATTCATTCACCTCTTTTTGGAGCCTAAACATGTACCATAAACCCATTAATCCGTAACCCAAAATCCCAATTCCTTAATCCCCTATAAAAATCCTATTAATTAAACCCTAATTTATTATATTCCCTCTCTCTCCCCCCTACCGCCGTTGTTCTCTCTCTCCAACCCCCGACCCTCTCTCCCTCCTCTGTTTCATCCAAACTCATCCCCGTTCTCTCCAGTTCACCTCTCCGACCGCCACCTTGACCATCGCCACCACCCATCATCGCCCCCGTCATCATCCCCGTGCCACCATCTCATCTCCGTCGCCTTCGACCTTCGAACCCAAACTCCCGCCGATCCCATCTCCTCGCCGCCATCGCCTCATCGTCCTTCGCCTTCACCCTCTCCGTTCACCTCGCAACCACCGAAGATCCCTTAGCACCTCGTCATCGTCGTCCAAGCCCCGAACCCCTGCCGTTTTGCCTCCTCTGTTCCGGAGCGAAACAGAGTTCGCTCGAACGCCGTCGCCTTGTCACTGCGTCGCTTCCCGACCGCTAGCATCCCCGTTGATAGCCACCCTATCGCCAGCCACCTCTCCGTAGGCTGTTGCTACCGCCAGTCGCCGCAGTGCCGTCACCGTTCCCTCCCACCACCCCTCTCTCTCTGTCGTTGTGAAGAAGAAGGAGGTAGAGAGTTTGCTGTTTGCTGTTTGTGTGGAGGAGGAGATCTTGAGTTGCTATTTGGTGGATTAAGTTGGAATTGCTGTTTTTCTGTCTTATGTTTTGTTGTTCGCAATTTTGCACGTAGTTCGCACGTGTGATCGTGGTTCGTCGGACGGGATTCTTATCCCGTTATTCTATATATTCAAATCTACTAATTAAAAGGCAAGTCTCTTCTTGAACTAGTTATTTGTTTTAGTTCAAGATTTCTTTGATCTCTACAAGTAGATCCAATTCTTTTTATTGTACTGCTATTTAAAATTTCGTTAAGTTTATTGAGGGTTTACACGAGCTAACCCGACGTATTCTTAACATCGTGTCTACATCTTTGATCTAAAACCTAGTCCCCCTTGAATCTTGCATATGCACAATTACATGAAAAATAACTTGATCCGTGTTATAGAATTATTTGATAAATTGGATATGTTATATTGAATTGAACTGATGAATTGATTACCATGCCTGTGTAATTGCATCTTGAAACTAGAAACCTGCATGTTAGACATCTAGCATCACTTTGATTACTAATTAACATGAAATGTAGGGTTTTATGATTAAATTGTTTCTTATTCATATAAAAAAATTCTGGGCTGCTAGTTGTTTCATTTTGTATCGGATTTTCGACCATGTTCCTGCTGCATTTTGAAGTAACTTTCTGAATATGAATTATAGACTCATGAATCTATTTTCCAGAACTTTTAATGGAATAGAATTCCGAGTTATAATCTGTTAGATATCATTATTTTAGTACAGTTGTGTCAGAATTTCCAGATTCACAAATTCATGCTTATCTTTCTGTTTCAGAATATAATTGAACATGTTAACAGTAAAATAGAAATATGAAATAAATTTGGATAAACCTAGGCATGTGTAGGAACCCCCAAGAATTTTTGTAGATTTAATTGATGAGTTTTCTGACCTAATTCATATATTTGAATACAATTTATAACTTGCCGCTTGAACATAAAATCTGAAAAGAATAGAGTTTTCACCCTAGTTTCTGTAACTTTTATATGTCGTATATATATTTGCTGGAACCGGCAGAGTCTTGTTTCTAGAATTTCTGACGGATCCAGATTTGGTTTTTTGCAGTAGCGGTAATCTATGTTTTTGTACAGCAATGTCATGCTGTCCAGATTGTGTGATTTGTGCTTAATTAGTATGTTTGCTTTTTGATTTGTCTGTAACGAGTAGAATTAGTCACACCTAGCATTATAAAACATTGACACCTTCTTGTATGCTCATATAGGATGAAATAAAATGATAACAAGCCGGGATATTATGGGATGACTTGGTAGTGAACAATCGGAAACTGTATTTGGTCGGGCCCTACTGCTTGACTTGTACTGATGGCCATAGAATACTGCTTGGCAATCACTGGCATTGAACATTAAACACTAATTACTGGTCCGAGTATACGAACCTTGAATTCACCATCAGTCTTGTAGCGCCCCGAATTTCTAATATAATATCTTAGAAAATACGTGGCACAATTCCCAGCATCAACTTCAATGTAATATTAAACACAACCAAACACCAATAAAAATTTTCAACTTTCATTACAATAATCGTTTACATAGCACAACGGAATACAATACACCTCAAATCACAATTCTCTTTTCTTTACGACACTTTCTTTTACAATTACACAAATCATTACATCACTTGAACTCAAGCATCCAAATCCGAGATATAAGAAATCACCTGTAAAATATGAGGTTAGAGATAACTCTAACCCCCAAAACTAAAGGGGTCAGCCATAAAGGTGTGAGTGATATAAAAACAAAGCAACATAAGTAAAGTATAGATTTATCAACAACAGAAAATAACTGAAGTAGTGAAAATAGAGAAATCACGGAATGCGAAAACACAAGTGAAACTAGACTAAGTGTCAAGTGTAAAAAAACAGGAAAAGCACATGCATAAAACCAAGTCAAGAAAACACAATTCTATATGCTGACTCTCTAATGCGTACTTGTCGGAGTCTATGCATCCTACTCTACATAGGTCCGGTGCAAGCCCTTAACGTCTCCACTTTAAAGGGTTTAATCCCCCGCTATGCAACTAATCCTAATATGATGACTACTACGAGATAAAGATAAACTGTGAGTATTAGCCCATGCCCCAATAATTTCGGAGGTCAATCTCTATCCACAGATAATTTCGGAGACTATTTCACTCACACCTGGGAATCTTCGAGAATACTCCACACCGCAAGCGATGGCACCTCATCACACGAATACCACATGTGCGTCGCCTCGATCCCGATAATTCCCGAGATCAATCCCACACCACAGGTAATTCCAGAGACTATTTCACTCACACCTGGATAATTCTGGGGATTATCTCACACCGCGAGCCATTCTGAGGTCCATAACTCATGTTCTCGTTCATCATATCACCACTAGTGTCTGTCCTTATCATTTAGGTTATTTAATTACTTTACGAATCTCCTAGAGTTGGTGTACTCTACCGGACTTAACTCAACAACTGATCAACTAAAATGCCTCAACAGACCCAAACATAAATAACTCAACTGCCGGTATACTAGGTCACACACACCCTCTAGAGTCTCACACTCAAATATCCAAACCAACCTTCCAACATAATTTGCTCAGTCAAAACAACTTGAAAACATATGTTCCGTAGGAGATAAAGTATAGAATAGTAAGTTATAGATTAAAAACAGTTAGAGAATAAATCATTTGAAAGAACATTCAAAAATATAAAGATACATCAGTATCAGTCGACTAATAACAAGCGTAAGTCGACTGTCCAGAAAGAGAATTTCATGGTTTTAAGAAAATAATCTAAGTGTTATAAGTCGACTATCTAGGGTCATAGGTCGACTGTCCAGAACGAAAGAATACAATAGCTTGGGAAATAATTCTAAGTAATATCAGTCGACTCAAAAGGTTATAGGTCGACTGTCCAGAGAGAAAATTACAATAACTTGGAGAAAATAATTCTAAGTGGTACTAGTCGACTGTAAAAGTCCTAAGTTGACTGCCCAGAACGGATTTTCAATAAAATCTAGAGAACATAGCAGCCGGGTCGTGTCGGTCGACTGAGAAGTCATGCCAGTCGACTGTCAACCTACAGACTGCGTACTTTTGGTTGTGCACATTTCAACCGATACGTAGTTTTAATTTATGAAAACGATTTCTACGAAAATCTTATTTCTTATATGATCAAATACTACTTGTAGAATTTATAATAATCCATAAAACTAATTCAAAACCACTTGAATTGATAAAATAGAGATTTTGTTGATTTCTTTCGATTAAACATGAATTGTGCATATAGTCAAATATAGTGTTTTTCTTAAAATTTCACTGATCACCGTAATAGTTCGTATTCAGATCCAAACCATCTAAATATCAAAATCTCAAGAGAATCCCCAATTTGGGTATATTTCCTCAACTCAACTAATTTCTCAAATCTCGATTTTCATGTCAAGATCTCTTGATTCATACTTTTCCTTTCACATTTCTCAAAACTGAATTACCATTACAACTTACAACCTCAACCAATGGATAACATAACCCTATCAAATTTGTGTTCAACCAATACTCAAAGTAATAAAAGTCTCACCTTTACTAGGTCTATGCATAAAATCCACCATGTTCAATCAATCCAATCCAAAAGAAATAGACTACCCACATACAATCTTATTTACCACAACTAGGGTTTCACAAGATCTAATTTTCATCCATCCATCCAAATTCATAATGTTCATATTCATATTCAAACCCTAAACATGTTTTCTAGCAAATAGAATTCAACATCCAAGATCCATCATATAACATTCACAAAATGAAAGAAGACAACAAATCACTCACATACAACATTCAAAGAACAAACAAAAACAAAACAACAAACAATTTACATCACTCACCTCGAATGAAGAAATCCGATAAGAAAATTTCTCTTTTGCAAAATCCAAGATGCTCTTCTTAACCTCCAAAAATAATAAGCTCTTGTGTTGTGCAGCGAAAGACGGCTGCACTTCTCTCTTTTAAATACCCGGGGTAGGAGAATTAGGGTTTTTAAACACATTTGCAAAATAACCCCTTGAAACTATAACTTTACATAAATAGATCCCTATACTTGGAAACTTGATAAAATCAATTAAATTAAGATTTACAAGCAAAAAAAACTCCTTATTCCTAGTTGGCACTGTTTGAAAAGTCCATAAAATAGTTTTGCACTTTCACCCCTCAAAATGACAATTTTGCAAAAAGATCCTTCTTTTTCTTAATATTTGCAAATAGATCCAATAAATTTCAGAAAAATCTAGAAAAACTATAAATAAATCCCAAATAATAAATGATGATTTTCCATAAAATAATTTTGGCTTTTGAACTTTTCAAGAAAATATTTGCACGTGTTTTGCACGTGTAAAAAGATAGATTTCCAGAAAATATTTATTAAATGTCCCAAAAATTCATTTTAATTTATTTATAAACCTTTAAAATAATATTTAAAAATACGGGGTACTACAAGTCTAAAGCGTACACTGTGTGCTTGCACCGAACCTGTGGAATGGGACGCAGTAGTATGTACACTAGATAGGATTAATAAAATGATTAATAACCTGCATTTGAAATTTCATGCTTGATCCCGTATACTGTTACCAACCTTGAACTTGAATTGAAATGATTAATTAAATGCATGAGTGAACATAGACCCTTGTCATTATTGTCATTCCTTGACTTTGCTATTTGACTTTGATCTCGTCCCTTTTTCTTTGATATATTATGTTCCTATTATTCTCTGTTTTCCTCTACTTACTGTCCATGACTTGCTCTAAGGATATTATTTTCTATCATTTTAGATCAAGAATTTATAGGTACTGGAGGAACAATACTAGAAGGAATTGGTGAGCAACGATTCTAAAAAATGGAGTCCAAGATTTGATTGCTTGAATTATTTTATTGCTATACTTATTTCTTTGAACTTTGTCTTGATATTATACTTTGTTTTTTGGCTTTATGACCCGGAGTTTGTTTTTATCCCAGATGTTGGATATTATTAGTTGGATTATTTCATTTATTAATGAAGTTGATCTTTGTTTATGTGATTATATCTTCTAGTGTGGTTGTGATTGTTGTTTCATATTGTTGAGTTAGTCTGGTACAGCTTATGGATGGTGTTTACATCATTCACTGGACCTACGTTACGTACTCGTATTCCGTATTTTGAGAAGCGGGGCGTGATAATGACGGCGCTTCATTTGTCTGAATCTAGCTAGAGATCGGAATGTGAGGGATCATCGGAGAAGAAAGAGTACCTAAAATTATTATTTTTTTCGGATATTTTTTGGTTTTTTGGTTTTTTTTAATATAAAGAAAACAGAAAATTGGTTTGGTTTCGAGAAACGGGTCAGGTTGGATTTGAAATAGGGAAAGTGTGGATTTCGGGATGTAGGTATTACAAGTTGGATTTGGATGTAGGGTTTGAAGATAGGAGAGAAAAGGGTGGCTGGGGTTTCAGGTGGAGGCGACGGCGGCAAGGTGGAGGAGGAGTGCGGGTGAGGTGGTTGTGTGAGGCTCGGGATTGGGAATAAGCAGTAATTGTGGGTGTTGTAATGGAGCTTCGGGGAGACTTCAGGACGGATTTGTAGTGAAGAGATGAAGGGGAGTTGAAGATGGTGATTGGCGGCTGATGTATGAGGGAGTAGTTAATTAAGGTTAGGTTGACGATGAGGGGGCCGAGGGGGGTTCTTCGTTGATGGCTGAAGTTGGGACGAGAGTCAACGGCGAGGTAGACGATGATGTCGACAATGATGTCAACGATGACGGCGAAGTAGATGATGCTGACGGGAGTCGACGGCGAGGTTGGCTTCTTCTTCTTGTTGGGTTCTTGATGATGGGGTTGAACAGCGGTCGGCGGCGGGATTTTGTTTTTTATTTTGATTTTGATTTTTTTTTTTTTGTTTTTGTTTTGTTTTTGTTTTTTTCGTTTTTTGCTGTTGGGATTCTAGGGTTTGATAAGAAAAGAAAATTTGTATAATTGTGCTCTGATACCATGATTGTAGCGCCCCGAATTTCTAGATGAATAGCATAGAAAATACGTGGCACATTCCCAGTGATCCACTTCAATATAACAATAAACACAACCAAACACCACTAAAATTTTCAACATTTATTACAACAAATCTTTACATATCACAGCGGAAGACTAAACAACTCAAAATTAACTCAACAGGTCTTTACAAATTAACACTGAACACTTAATAGTCCATTTATCCAAAAGCTACTAACTCAAGCATCCATTCTCCAACTCTAAGCAATAACCTGCAACAAGTGAGGCTAGAGTTGAATCCTAACCCCCAAACTAAAGGGGTCAGCCATAAATGGTGTGAGTGGCATAAAAATCAAACAACGATATAAATGAACTGAAATCATAGCATCCAACCAATAATAACCAAAGGTGTAAAGTGTGAAATAGCAAGAAATGTAAACAACAAGTGATATCCAAAACCAAATGTCAAGTGTGAAAAAGCCGGAAATCCAAATGCAGAAAAGTGAGTCAAGAAAACATGATGACTAAATGCTGACAACGATGACTACTAAGAGATAAAGATAAACTATGATAATTTGCCCATGCTTGATCATTCAGGAGATAGATCCCACATCTCAGGTATTTCCCTGGATAATTCAGGAGATCTTCCCACATCTAAACACAATCTCATCATCACAAGAATACCACAAAAGCGTCGCCTCGACCTTGATAATTCAGGAGTTCAATCCCACATCTCAAGATAATTACTTGGATAATTCAGGAGATATACCTCACATCTCAGGTTAACTACCTGGATAATTCAGGAGATAAATCCCACATCTCAAGTTAACTACTTGGATAATTCAGGAGATTAAGTCTCACATCTAAAGTCTTACTGAGGTGCATAACTCATGTTCCCATTCGTCATGACACTACTAATGCCTGTCCTTATAAATTTGGGTTACTGAACAAAATCTCCTAGAGTAGTGTACCCTACCGGACTAAAAATCTGAATAACTGAAAATTTGCCTCAATGGGCCTCAACAAATAACTCAACAAATATCTCAACACCGGTATACTAGGGTCACGTATCTCTAGAGACTCAAAAACAAATATCTGAACAAAATCCCACTAACCGAGTGGCTCAACTGAATATCTCAAAATCATATTCTTAAAGAATATCTCAAAAACAATTTACTGAACTGAATAACTTAAATTCCAATACTGAACTGAATATCCAACAATCAAATACGAAGATCCTTCAGGACCAGCCGACTCATGCTGAGGTAAGTCGACTGTCCAGAGGACAATTTTCCAACATTTTACAAAAATAAACTAAGGCATAATCAGTCGTCTGGAAAGTCATCAGTCGACTGCCCCGAGACAAATACAAATAATTCTTATCAAAATATTTTAAGTATATAAAAGTCGACTGAAAGGTTCATAGGTCGACTGTCCCGAAAGGACTGAACAAATTTTACAAACAGCAGACCAGTCGACTGACACAGTCTAAGTCGACTGTCCCGAACAATTCTCAAAGACTGAAAATCATCAGTAGCGTCGTACCAGTCGACTGTACAGTAGGCCAGTCGACTGTCGACCTACAGGTTTCAAAAATAAGATCTGGAATACAAAATCAAACTAAAGGTTTCTAAAGAATCATGGTTCATTATTTATCAAACAATAGTTCATACACAAGCCAAAGATAACTCTCAAATAATCTTCAATACGATTGCATTACTCATAAATCAATCCCTCAAATCTCAACTTCTTAAGATCTAAGCCACAAATCTTCCATTAGGGTTTTTCAACAAAACTTCTTCCTCAACTCCTAATTAAATTTGATCTAACAATCATAAGATTTCGATGTCTAGCATCCGATCACAATATAATCAGTTCTCAACATGATTTCCAACAATACGATTTCATAGATCAATATTTCCTCAACAATTCTTGATAGTTCTCATATATAGTCTGAATACCAATAAGTATGCTCATCATCCATATCCAATTAAAAGATCCATATCATACATACAATAAGACAAACAAATAGTATCATACCGATACCCAAACAAAGCGTAACAAAGATCTTACGTCATTCATCAATCAAACAATCAAACCAAACAACAAAACAAAACAAACCACTCACATTGATTTGAAGAAAATTCACAAAAAGCTCTTCTCCTTGCTAGATCCAAAAAGCCTCTTCTTGCTCCTCAAACAATTCTCAAAAATCTGAATATTCTCTCAATGACGGCTGGGAATAAAAATCCCTTATATATGCCGGATAATTATTAGGGTTTTACTCACATTTTGCAAAACAATCCTTCCCAAAATACAACTTACATATATATCCA
This sequence comes from Hemerocallis citrina, assembly GCA_017893485.1. Lineage (NCBI taxonomy): Eukaryota > Viridiplantae > Streptophyta > Magnoliopsida > Asparagales > Asphodelaceae > Hemerocallis > Hemerocallis citrina. The sequence continues at coordinate 193,127,893 of CM030368.1, read as the reverse complement.
TTATTCTTGTAAATTCAATAAAACTCCTTTAAATTAGGATCTAATAGAAAATATACTTTTAAACTTCAGCCAATACTGCTCAAAACGTTCAGAATACCGATTTGCATTTCAACCCTTGAAAATGTCAATTTTGCAAATAAGTCCTTCTTTTTCTCAAAAATTGCAAATAGTATCAATTAATTTCAGAAAAATCTGGAAAAATACTACATAAATTCTAAATAATAAATAATGATTTTTCATAAAGGAATCTTAATTTTCCAACTTCTAAAAAGTCATTTGCACGTGTTTTGCACGTGTACAAAAGATAAATTTCTTAGAAAATATTAATTAAATCTCCAAAAATCATTTAAATTCATTTTCAAATAATTAAAGTAATATTTGAAAATATGGGGTTCTACAATGATAAGGTTAATAGAGAGATTGGAAAAATATTATTGGATTGATTATAACTAGTACAATGACTCCTATATATAGGAGGGAACCAAATACTAAACTAATACATAACCCGATATGAGACTAAATATATATTACAATATCTAACAACTTCTACTAGTTCTACTGTTTCAACCTCCATGCTTCATCGTGTCTTCTTCTAATCTGAACCACAATTATATAAGACATAATCCTAACAACCTGATTGCATACAATTGCTATCAACATGACATGATTATTCATCTCTGAACTCTACTAAAAAACTCCACTTGCAAATATACTTAGAGCAATAGTTTTATCTGCTAGTTGAACAAATTTTCTACCAAATCTCACCGATTAGTATACCGCCTTAAAGGTACATCGGTAGGTATTGACACGAAGTTGCCAACCTCCACACGAACTCCACCTACATCGAGGCACTCTCCACCTCTCGACGATATTCGAATGTCCTAGTCTCGCTTCGATGATGCTAGTTGCGGAAAACTCGATGAGCTTGCGGGAATAACAGGTAAAGAAGTAACAACACCTGCGCATGTATTTCGGATTCCCAAAACTTGTAGAGATTGCATTGGCTTGGCCCAATGACACTCATACCTCTAATCACCTTACGATGATCAAGAAAAACAGACAGAACTCCACATTGAGCTGTGTACCTACAACTCTGTGCTTCAAGAGTTTCCAAAGAAATCAGATTCTGTTTCAGTAGCGGAATAAACAAAAAATTCCTTAGAGTGAACATGTTTCTACCTGGCATCTTCAACTCAACTGTCTCATCAACTATTACTTTACAAGTCTCTCCAGTTCCCATTATCACACAACGCCCTATAGTAGACTTATAAGTAGAAAACAATTCTTTCGCGGAGCAAATATAAGTAGAACTCCTTAAGTCAAGAAACCGACTAGAATCCACTTCTAAAGAATTTGAAACAAGAAGACACAAATCACCTGATTCAGAAGGGTCCACATTTGCGGTAGAATTGCCATCCCTTCCGCTCTTCTGTATCTGCAATTTCCAACCATCTTTCTTGATATGCCATGACCTCTTGCAATATCGGCAATGAATCAAATCTTTTCGCATAGCACTTTGACTTCCAGTTTAGATCCTTCCACTGCAAGACAACTTATGAGAGTAGACGATGATTTCTGAGTCTCCATCCTAAGTTTATTTTCCTTCAATGCTTTGATTGCACCATCCACCGTAATACTCTCATTGGCAAATTTACTGTGTAGCATGGTAGTGATCAAATGCTCGTACAAATCCGGTAGTGAATATATCAAGTTGAAAATTTTATCTTCCTCTCTCGCATCCGCGTTGATCGCCTGTACATATAGCACCTTGTTGAACTTTGTAATGTGATCTTTTAGATCGGTACCTTCCTTCATTGAAAAATGGAATAACTTCTTCTTTCAATGCATCTGATCTAATAACGACGAACCAAAGTAATCAGCTATGAGTTTTTCCCACAAACTCGCTGCGCCTATGAAGTTGAAAGCTTTATATTCCTCACTCACATCCGCGTTGATCCCCTTTACAAATAGCACCTTGTTGAACTCTGTAATGTGATCTTTTAGATCAGTACCTTCCTTCATTGACAAATGGAATAACTTGCTCTTCGAATGCATATGATCTAATAACGACGAACCTGAGTAGTTAACTATGAGTTTTTTCCACAAACTCACTGCGCATGTTTCTTCAAGAAATTTGCACTTGACATCGTCCGCCATTGATAGTCGGATTAGAATTACGGCTCTTTCACAAATATCATCCTAAACATCCTCCTTCATATCGAATGGTTTTACCTTTTTCTTGACGACTAACTGCCGAGGTTCTTGAACTAGGACATCATACATGTCTACCTTCCAAAGATTGAAGTTGATCTTTCCATCGAACGACTTGATCTTCAAAAGGCTGTGACATGTCATCTTAACCAAGGGACTCGGTAACCTGAAGGTCCGATACCACTTTGTTGGGAGAATGTCTACGAACACCCCGGTGATGCAGCTGAACTGATTAGAGCAATGAGGATGGTGAAGTAGATGCGACCAATACAACCAAACAAAATAGATCCACCAATCCAGCACAAACACGATGAGGATTTATTCTGGTTAGCTTTCGCTTAGTCCGGAGAAAAATATAAGGAGATATAATATTCAACTAGAACAGATTACAAGGAGTTAATGATTCACTTAATACAAAGAATTAAACTCACTCACCAAAAACTCTCTCTCTCAAGCCTCTCTTTATAATCGTGAGAATAATCAATTTAGTACTCTCTGCCTCTCATATTGGAGGCTACCACAATATATAGAAGAAAAATAGAGTGAAACCCTAGGTTAATCTCGATTCTTTGTCGTCTGATATATCTTGTAGAAGAAGTATCTAAATAGGAGCCGTACGTACGATCTGACTTGAAATTGAAGATTGCACTGAAACAATCTAACAAATCGAGAGCCAAAATAACACAGTGCCACGGTTGGTTGCCTGCACCCATACGGTCGACTGTCCTCTTCCCTGGAAAGACTCTGTATAGGGTGTCGGTCGACCGTCCCCAAGTACGGTCGACTATCCTCTACAGTTGTTGTTGTTATTATTTTGCTTCTACTCTCTTTGACGGTTTCGATCTTCGTGTTTTATCGTGTCTTCTTCTAATCTGAACCACAAGTATATAAGACATAATTCTAACAACCTTTTTTTAAAGGGAAAAGGTACAAAATAGAGCTTATGATGTTGTTCATGTAAAACAATATGTTTCTTTGTTGCGATACGAACTCCATTTGCAATGAAAAAAGGAGCAGCTAATCACAACTTGAGGCTATAAAAAACTTACACGATGAAGTCCCAATTTATCGCATTCACAGATATCAAGCTAATTTCCCAGGTCACTTCTGATGCGCAATATTCCATCAAAATTAGTATCAGCTTTCTAGTATTCTAATGGCATTTGCGAACATATCTGTAACAAACTGATTTTTTGCTTGTAAAAGATATACTAATCTCAACAAATAAAAATAAATAAATAAAATAAAATGGACTTCTGAAGACTAATCAAGTTAGTCTTTAAACGTATTAGTAATCTGCACATGCGATGCACGTTATAATTAAACTTTTTTATTGAGTAAATAATAAGACGTAGTCTGGCCTCGAACTTGAGACCTCTCTTTACTCATACATACTCTTTACAAATTATCCTTAGTGGCACAAACTTTTATTTTATATGAGTGACACTTTGTAAATAATTATGTCGTAAATAAATTTAAACTTTGAGGGTATTATGGTAACTAATAATAGTTGAGTAAATAAATGATTAATATAACTCTCACTTTAAAATAAATGGTTAAGATTAGATGGTTGATTGTCTACAAATTACAGGTTATCAACAAATGACAACCCAAACTCTATCATTATATACTACTAGTAATCTGCACGTGCGATGCACGTTCTAATCAATTTTTTATTTTATTTTATAAAGTAAATAATAAGATGTAATCTAGCCTCGAACCTGAGACCTCCCTTTTCTCATATATATACTCTTTACAAATTACCCCTAGTGGCACAAGCTTTTATTTTATATGAGTAACATTTTTATAAATAAATTTGAGGCTAAATATAAAAAAATCTCACCCAACTATTGTGCATTTTAAAAAAACTACACCAAACTTTTTTTTATAAAAAAACCTCACCTAACTATGTTTTTCAGGCATGGGTGAGTGAGGTTTTTTTTAAAAAAATTATGTTAAAAACATAGTTGGGTGAGGTTTTTTTTATAAAAAAAAGTTGAGTGTAGTTTTTTTTAAAGTGCACAATATTTGGGTGCGTTTTTTTATATTTAGCCTAAATTGGAACTTTGAGGATATTATGGTAACTAACAACAGTTGAGTAAATGAATGGTTAATATAACTCCCATTTAAAATTGAATAATTGAGATTAGATGGTTGAATGTCTACAAATTACAGATTGTATACAAATGACAACTCCAACTCTCCTATTATAATATTAGAGATTAGAGATTATTTCCTGCATAAACTCTTAAAATAAAGCATGTAATATTCAAATACATCCTCTTCATATTTAGTCAAGGTTCAAAACCTCCAACCTGGCAAATTAATTGTCACGCCCCGGTTCCCAAAATACGGGAATACGAGCACGTAATAAAGGCCCAGTGAATGATATAAGTATACCAACTAATACCATCCATAAGTTGTTACAGATTAACTCAACAATATACAAAAGATCATAACCACGCAAGAAAGAAAAACCACATAAACAATGAACAAAATCCAAAATAATCATGAAATAAATTGTCAATAATATCCAGCAATTGGGAGAAAAGTAAACTTCGGTTCATACAAGCCCTGAATACAAGCTATGACGAAGATATAATATAAACAAATAACAAGAAATAACTATAACAGTCTAATGATTCAGCATCATTCTTCAGAAAGTTCGCTCACCAAGTCCGTTAGCCAAATTTCCTTCTGTACCTGCAAACTCATCAAATAGGAAGCAAAGAAGCAAGAAAAATATGGTATATCATGAAATAATGGACTAGAACAAAATCAAAGATTAATGACAATGACAATAGTTGATAATAAAATCAAAGGTCTAAAGTTTATGACGCAATAAATAATTATTGAAATTAGTGATTCAAGTTCAACAACAATAATCATGATCAAGAATGCAAGTGTCAATCCTTGGTTCATTCAAATTTTATTATTCTATCTAATGCACGTAATACTGTGTCCCATACCATAGGTTCAGTGCATACAAACAGTGATTGTATAAACTATGATGGGAAACTCTACAGACCGTGTACTCGGCACAATAATTAACAATCAATATTCTACAATTAATAATCCCCCATCCACGAAAATAATCAAACAAGAACAAGGAGTCCTTCTGAGTAGAGTCTCTGATTGTTCACTACCAAGTCAACCCTTACTTACTCCGGCTTGTTAATATTTTATTATACTCAAATGTGGACATGCAATGGATAAAGAAGTTTCAAAGTGATGTCAAGGAAATGGTAAGGCTATACAATGCATGGTGCAACTAATTCTATTCGCTAGATGCAAAATCAAACATAGATATAAAAAAAATAATTAAAAAAAACAAACACACACAAATCACACATTCTGGACAGCATGACATTGTTGTAAAAAAATCAACTTTCCCGTTGCTACAGTAAAGCAAATCAGGTTTCGTCAGAATTCTAGAAAGTAGACTCTTTTTCGGTTCCAATGCATATTTACAAGACATAATAACTACATAAAATAGGCGAATAATCTCATTCTTTACTAATTACATGTTCAGACAGCATGTTAGGGTTAAATTCTTATATACAAAAGTTGTTTGTAAAATCATTTGAAAATCTCATAAAAATCATATTTTAAACCCTAACAATGTTCAGTATCAACATTCTCATAAAAATCATATTTTAAACACTAACAATGTTCAGTATCAACATGATTAATCTCATATTTTAATACTTAAATTTGATCAATTGTTTCAGTTAATTAAACATGGTAACGTATTTTCAATCTGCATTCTGGAATTCAGACGTCAGTGTACGCAAATACGAATGTCTTGCAATTGTAGGTTGGGTGGCAAAACTGTCAGATAATCTGGATTCCAGACACGCAGGACTACAACTCTTGTTGAATAAGTTCTGACTGATATTATCTATAGCTAGGTCAAAAAATTGGGTTCTTCACTGAACTAGTGTTCTGGGAGCAACCTAGGGTCATGTTTTGATACATATAATACGTCTGAAAAATTAGCAAATAATCTTACAAAAATAATAAGGTGACTCCTAGTCATGTCTAGTAACAAAATATAAAATTTCAAGTTCTAATTCTGCTGTTAGCAATTTATTTTAATAGAAAAATCATGTCGATGTAACTCTAAACAGAAATCTGAAAATTGAAAACACAGCAGTACTAAAAATATGATAACTTACCATTTATAAATCCTAATTTAAATTCGTAAAAATTTCTGAAAAAATTGAATCAAAAATCTACAAATGATTTTTACAAAGTTATATTAAATTATAACAAAAACTAGGTCAAAAACTCAAAGCAACATGGATCAAACAGCAGGCCAGCAAGTTGATAATTTATTATTTAGCAACAACTCAAAATACACATGGATATAACTTCATAACAATAATTAACTTGAAATTTTACTCAGTCATAAGGGTGGAATTCTACTATTAACAGGATAAATTATTATCAACATAGCATGAGCATCGCATCCAATCTAAGAGCATTCACATCATCATTCTCTATATACATGTTTCTAATCTAAGTATTCGTGTAGTGTATGCATATGAAAGATGTATAACAGGGCTTGGGTTTGAATCAAGGGAATGGCACGAAAAAAAAAACTACTTGGTTTCGCCGATGAATACGTAATAGTCTCTTTGAAGGGTATCAAGCAAATAAAATATGATAGATGAAAGAAGAACTACTTGCAGAGATCAAAGAAATTCTTGAACAAGAATAATAAAACTAGTTCAAGGGAAACTTGCCTTATTGACGATTATCCCGAATATTAATGAAGATGATACGAAAAGATCCAACAGCGGCAACACACATGCAAACTATGTGCACAGCAGCACGTGTTGAACACGTAATAGCAGCACGTGAAGAAACACAGTGACAATCGCAAGGGTGACAGTGGCAACGACGACGGCTACAGGTGCCGTCAATGGGACGAGAGCGGGGAGGTGGTGTATTTGCAGTGACTGCGGATGGGGTTCGACGGTGGTTGCTGGTGACGAGGGTGGTTGCAGAGTTGAGGATAGAGCTTCGATGGGGAAGACGATGGGTTGGCAATGGTGAAGATGAGGGGGAAGGTCGGGGGTTGGCTGTTGGATGCACGCAGTGGAGACGAGAAGGAGAGGGTGACAGCGGAGGTACTAGTCTATGGCTAGGGTGGCAGCGTCGATGGATGGAGCTCGGTGGTAGTGATGAGGGCGAAGGGATGGTGGAGGAGTGAAAAGGGTTGCTGTGGCAACGCTGGTGATGGTTGACAACAAGGGCGACGAAGAGGAGTTCGGGGATGGGTCGAAACACAGGAAGGAAGGAGAGCGTCGGGAGAGATGAGAGAATATATGGGGATTAATTAGGTTTAAATAATTAGGGTTAATGTTAATATATATATAGGTGTTTAGGATGTTGGGTTAATAGGTTATAGGTAGGATCCAATGAGAAGGCTATTGGGTTTTAACATTAAATAATAGAATAAGAATGGGGTATTGGATTTGGGCTTCAAAATCAAATCAATTAGAGACAAGTAAAAATATCCAAGACACAAAGAAAATGAAATAGAGTGCAAAAGAATCTCAGGGTTCAACAAATGAAAATAAAAATTGATTGAAAGAATTTAATTGGGTTAAAGATGAATATCAAAATTTATTACAAAAGTAATGTTACAAAAATGGGAAGTGGAAAGATAGAAAGAAAAATCCGAAAAATTGGAAACAAGGGTTACAATTCCTATTCGCCTTACAAGAAAATTTTTGTCCTCGAAATTTATTCAAAGGATGCATAGGGCAATCCCGAGAAACAAAAACAACAAAAAAAATAGATATTGGTTGGACCTCACATGATAAGTCTGGTCTCACGGACAACTCTGAGTAGTCAAACACATAACTGTCATCCCATATATACTTCCTGAGCTGAGAGACATGGAATACATCATGGACACCTGATAAAGCCGGTGGCAGTGCAAGTCTGTAGGCTACCTTACCCACTCGTTCCACAATATCGAATGGAATGATGAACCCGACACTCAGCTTGCCCCCACCTCCAAAATGGATAACACCTCTCCATGGTGATACCTTGAGGAATACATGATCGCTTGTCACAAACTCTAAAGGCCTTCGACGACAGTCAGCCCACTTCCTCTGCCTGTCTTAAGCTGCTTGCAGGTGCTTCCTGATCTGAGCCACTGCATCAATAGTCTTGGTGATCAACTCAGACCCCAAAACCTTCCTCTCGCCGATATCATCCTAACAGACTGGGAATCTACACTTCTGACCATAAAGCGCCTCATACGGAGCTGCCTTGAGACTCGCTTGGTAGTAGTTGTTGTATGAGAACTCAACCAAGTGTAGGTGATCCGCCCAAGAACCTGCAAACTAAGAACACAAGACCTCAATATGTCCTCCAATGTCTGAATCGTTCTCTCGGATTGTCCGTCTATCTATGGGTGAAATGCAGTGCTATAGCTCAACTGAGTCCTCAAGCTCATCTAAAGACTCTCCCAAAACTGAGATCTGAATCTCGTATCTCAATCTGATAAGATGCTGACAGGAACTCCATGCAGTCTCATAACTTCCAGTATGTACTTCTCAGCCAAACTCTCAGTGGACTGACCCATTCGAAAAGGGATAAAACAAGCACTCTTCGTCAAACGGTCCACTATTACCCAAATAACATTGTGACCTTTGGGACTCCTTGGCAGTGCCTTCACAAAATCCATAGTGATGTTCTCCCATTTCCACTCCGAGATTGGAAGAGGTTGAAGAAGTCCAGTGGTCCTCTAATGATCTATCTTCACTTTTTGACAGACCGAACATTGAGATACAAGTCTTGCTACTGCCCTCTTCATGCTATGCCACCAAAAATGTTGCTTCAGATCCCTGTACATCTTTGTACCTCCAGGATGAATAGAGTAGGGCCATCGATGGGCTTCTGTAAGGAGATTCTGCCTGATTTCTCTTCTAGGTACACAAAACCTAGCTCCAAAACGAAGTGACCCATCAGAATGAATGACCAAGTCAGTTCTCAATCCTACTTCCAGTTCACTACGGAATTTCTGCAACTGCTGATCACTATCCTGGACTTCCTTGATCTGCTCTATCAGTGAAGACAGCAATTGCAACATCATGCACTGCTGTGCTGAGCCTGGAAATATCACATCCAATTCCAACCTCCTCATATCCTCCAACACTTCCTTCTGCTTGGTGAGGAACATGACAGCAGGTCTCTTGCCCAAAGCATCGGGTACTAGGTTCACTTTACCAGGGTGATACTGCAAGTTAATGTCGTAGTCCACCATCAGTTCCAGCCACCTTGTCCTCAATTCCCTCTGAGTTAACACATACTTGAGACTTTTTTGATCAGTGAAAATCTCAACTCTATCCCCAAGCAGATAATGCCTCTATAACTTCAAGGCAAAGATTACGGCTGCAAGTTCCAGATCATGCATAGGATAGTTCTTCTCATGAGGCCTTAACTGCCTGGATGCATAAGCGAAAACCCTTCCTCGCTACATCAGCACTGCTCCCAAACCTCTATCTGAAGCATCACAATGAATCACAAAGCCTCCAGAACTATCTGGGATAGTCAACACGGGTGTTAACGTTAACCGGTTCTTCAACTCCATGAAGGCTTCCTCACAAGCTCCATCCCAACAAACTTCTGCTCCTTCCTCGTTAAATTGGTTAGGGGTCTAGCAATCTTCAAAAGATCTTGAACAAACTTCTGATAATACCCCGCCAATCCGAGGAAACTCCGTACTTCTGACACTGACTTCGGTGCTGGCCAATTCTTGACTGCAGAAATCTTCAACGGATCAACAGACACTATCGCCAGAAATAATATGACCCAAAAAGGCAACACTGTCGAGCCAGAACTCACACTTACTGAGCTTCCCATAGAGTTGATTCTCCCTCAAAGTCTGCAAGACAACCATCCAATGCTCGGCATGATCTTCTCTGTTCCGGGAATACACCCAAATATCATCGATGAACATCACCACGAACTTGTCCAAGAATGGCGAGAACACCTTGTTCATCAAACTCATGAACATGGTTGGTGCATTGGTAACTCCAAATGGCATTACTAAGAATTTGTAATGTCCATATTTTGTGCAGAACGCCGTCTTCTGGTTATCTTCAGTCTTCACCTTAACTTGATGATAGCCAGAATGGAGATTCAACTTTGAGAAAACCAAAACACCACCAAGCTAATCAAACAGATCGTCAATCCTTGGCATAAGGTACCGGTTCTTCACAGTGACATTGTTCAGCTCTCGGTAGTCAATGTAGAGCCTGCGACTACCATCCTTCTTATTGATGAACAGCACTGGGGCACCTCAAGGAGAAACACTTGGCCTAATAAAATCTCTATCCAACAACTCCTGAACTTGCACCTTCAGTTCTACCAACTCAACTGATGCCATCTGGTATGGACTCTTCGAGATTGGTGTCGTTCCTGGTTGAACTTCGATACCGAATTCCACGTCTCGGTCTGGTAGCAATGTAGCGCCCCGAATTTTCAATAAATAAATTCAGAAATACGTGGCACAATTTCCATAATCTACCTCAATGTAATAAACATAGCAGCAACACACAGAAAAATTTTCAACTTTTATTACAATAATTCTTTACATAGCACAGCGGAAAACTAAACACCTTAAATTTTATTTTCTTTCTTTTACAGCACATTCTTTTACAATTTGCATAAGCCATATTATCAGACTATCACATGCATCCAATCCCAAGCTAACGGTACCTACCTGTAAAATATGAGGCTAGAGATAACCCCCAAAAATACATGGGTCAGCCATAACGGTTTGAGTGACATTAAAAGATAATACGATTTAAATATAGTATAAAGAATAATTTTATAATCAACATATTCCCGCAGTAATAACAATAAAATATGAAATGACGATCAAATAAAGCATAAAACATTAAGTGAAACTAGGCTAAGAGTCGAGTGTAGGAAAAACTGAAAACATCATGCATAATACCAGTCAAGAAAATACAAATGTAGTATGATGACTCTCTAATGCATACTTGTCGGATTCTATGCATTCCATACTACATAGGTCCGGTGCAAGCCCTTATCATTCTCCACTTTGTAAGGTTAAATTTCTCGTTATGCAACTAATCCTACTACCATGACTACTACGAGATTTAGATAAACTGTGAGTATCTAGCCCATGCCCCCATAATTTCGGAGATCAATCTCTATTCACAGATAATTTTGGAGACTATTTCACTCATACCTGGGAATCTTCGAGAATACCCCACACTGCAAGCTATGGCACCTCATCACACGAATACCTCATGAGCGTCGCCTCGGCCCCGATAATTCCGGAGATCAACCCCACATCGCAGGTAATTCCGGAGACTATTTTACTCACACCTCGATAATTCTGGGGATTATCTCATACCGTAGATCATACTGAGGTCCATAACTCATATTTGCACTCATTTCATCATATCACCATCTAGTGCATGTCCTTATCTTATTAAGTTAATTAATTAATAACAGATCTTCTAGAGTTGGTGTACCCAACCGGACTTAACTCAAACTGATCAACAACAAGGCCCCAACTGACCAAACCACAAAATCTCAACTGTCGGTGTACTAGGGTTCCACTCACCCTCTAGAGACTCACAACTCAATTATCAACACAAATCTTTCATTGAAACACATGATTCCATTATCAATTCGCTCATATTAAGAAAACTTCTGTAAATCAAACAAATCCAAATTTATCTGAATACTCACAAATTTCCAGAACTGAAATCTGATATTAAATTCAGTAAATAACTGAGTTTCACATTTTGTAGTCATAAAAAAATCACAAAATATTAATATCTTGAAGTCCGTATATATTTTGCTTTCTAAAGTTGTACAAAATACGAGTTAAACACTATTATAATAAAAAAATATGACTCTCTGTAAAATACAGTAATCTGTAGCAAAAACTTCATCTAAAACAGTAGTTCATAATCCATAAGTTCAAAGAAATAATCGTTCAAGAAAAACAATGAAAAACTCAACAAAACAATTAGTACAGTGGTTGTCGATCGACCGACATCTCAGTTCAATTTCGAGGTAGTCGACCGTCATGCCAAATTCCCAAATCCAAAAGAATGTCAGTCGACTGTCACCCTTAGTTCAAAATAGGGCAGTCGACCGACAGCTAATACTCAGATCGCTTTAAAATTCGTGCGCTTTTCAACTAATACTTAGTTTATACACTTGAAAAGAATGAATTCAAAAGTTTAAAACCCTGAGGTGATCAAATACAACTTATTTTCATCAAATTCTTCATGTCAGGAAACTTTATATATATATATATACATACATGTGTGTGTGTGTGTGTGTTTATATATCAGTTAAAAGCATCAAGAATCATTGTGTATGAATGGTATATTGTTCAATTCAATCTCAGTATCAACAGAAATCAAAATCCAATCAAAAGCTTCACAAAAATCTCAAAAATCACTCTTCCGGTGAATATCATCAGACCCGAAATTCAACCCCAATCCAATACTTCAAAACTTGATCTTTTGGTCTCAAAACTCTTCTTGCAACTTGTTATACACATATACGATTAGTTATATCAATTAGCTCTTAATTATATGCCTCCACGACAATTATTTAGTCAAGTTCCATTCAACAAATCATCAAAACATAAACTTCTATTCTTCAACAGTAAAGGATCCATCTTTAATCACTATATGCATTATACATCTTGCAAATCTCAGTACACATGATCAAACAGCAAGAATATGAAAGAAAACAACATACCCATGATTCCTAATAAGTTCTTAACATTCTTAAGTCATCTATATAGAGATTTTATTCATCAATTGCATATTATTCATAAAAAGTTCCACTTTTAATTATCCATCCATCTATATATTCATTATATCATCAAACAATCATCTACCATGCATTCTACTAGACAAATCGTCATATATAACATGCATAAAACAACAAGAAATCAAACATATGTCACTCACCTTAATGAAGATTCAACGAAAGTAATAAAGAATAAGAAAAGCTCATTCTTTTGCAAAAATCCAAATTCCTCGTTTCGAAAATCCAAGAAATTAATAATAAAAATATAATTTTGTTTTTGTGCAGAAGGGGATGACTGTAGCAGCCCCTATATAGCCGAAATCGGGAGTTATTAAGGTTTTACAAGTTTTTTGGAAACATCCCTCAATAGTTTATTCCTTTACATATGTAGACTTTCTTTAATAAATTAGCGAAATAGGCCAAATCTATTAGAATAAAAAAATTCTCTTTACCTCTGAGTTGGCCGGCCATTATGCCCAGCCCAGAAATCCTAAAATCTGAAGTTTTACCCCCAAGTGGTAATTTTGCACAAAAGGCCTCCATTTTTTAGTATTTAAAAATATGCCAAATAATTATCATAAAATTCCAAAAAAAATCATAAATAATACCTACTAATAAATATTATGTTTCCCCAAAATAATTTCTAACTTTGAGTTTCCCAAGAAAATATTTGCACGTGTTTTGCACGTGCAAAAAGATAAATTTCAGAAAAATATTTATTAAATCACCAAAAATCACTTTAATTCATTTATTAATCTGAAAAACATTATTTAAAATTCTAGGGTGTTACAAGCAATCCAGGTAATTCTTCTAGAAAGACATCGAGAAAATCCCGAACAATCACGGGTGCAACTTCACCATCAGTGCACGACTCAAGTGCACGAGCCTCCTGGTTCATCGAGTTCTTGACACGCCCAGAAGGTGTCTCACCCGCATGAAACTCAAACTCCTGGTGACCTGGGAACCTGAAAATCACCTTCTACGCATGACAATCAATTACAGCATGGGTAACTCCCAGCCAATCCATCCCAAGGATAACATCAAAGCCAAAGTTGGGGATCTTAATCAGATCCGCCTTGAACTCCATGCCCCTAATCAACGAAGGGCTCTGCTTGCACACCTTAGAACAGATGATAATGCCTCCACCTGTGGTAATATTCCAAGCAGCTGGCATGATGTTTCAAGCCAAACGGTGCAGATCCACGAAGCAGGAAGAAACAAAGGTGTGAGTAGCGCCAGAATCGAAAGGAACATATACCTGCAACGTCTCAGCTTCAGCTACAGGCAGGTTATAGGCCTAACCGCAACCTCCTATCTGACCTCCTATCGGGGCCATCCTCCTTTGATCAAAAGCTAATCTCTGTGGTGGAAGAGGCGGTCGTCCCTAGCCTTAAGCTAGAGCTCCTTGCTGAACTAGTCCTCCAGTGGGTGCAGGGAGCCTGTTCCTAGGGTAGTCTCGAATCACATGATCACTGTTTCCACATGCAAGGCAGATATGGTTGGCTAGCCTACAGTCCTTTTGCAGATGCCCGACTTTATGGCAGTAGTCACTAGTTTGAACTGGCCTCGGGGCAACAGGCGAATATGGCAGTGCTCTCGCGGGAGGGGTCGGAACTGGCCCCCGAATAAGCTCTTCGGGGCTAGGGTGCTGCACTGCCTGCTGAGTAGCATTCATCCTCCTATGAGCATGTTCCTGAATCGTAGCCGCATCAAGAACATCGGCCTAGGTGCGGTGTCGGTGGGCAACCAAACGATCCTGAATGTTGAAATTCAAGCCCATCAAGAACTTGCGAGCCCTATCCTCATCATTGGCCACCATAGTAGTTGCGAAATGGCTGAGCCGAGTAAATTCGGCAGCGTGCTCATCCACGGATTGGTTCACCTAAGTCAAGCAGACAAATTGTCGCTCCATCTCGACCTTGGTGACACTGGGGGAAATTCTTGCCATGAAGCTCTTCGTGAAAGTGGCTAAAGTGATGGGTCTCTCAAGCCTTTCAGTTTCTGCCTGCCACCAGATATGGGTGAGGTCCACAAGCTAGATGCTTATCACATCCACCGGATCCACATCGGAGATCCGAGCCGTGATCAACAATTGCTCCGTCCGAATCAGCCATTGCTCAGCTTCCAACGGTGTCTCAGTACCCGAGAACTTTTCTGGGTGCAACCTTATGAAATTTGTCACAGTACCGAGCCTTGGTGGCAGTAGTCCTGGTGCAGATCGAGCAACAGTTCGTTTGGTCGCCTCCAAAGTGGCTCGTATCAACCCATTGTGCTCTTGTTGTAGGGCCATCATCTGCTGCATCACTCGAAGGATAGCAGCGTTGTTTGGCTGCTCATCCCTGGGTCGAGAAGTGGAAGAACCGCCACGAGTCATAGTTTGCAAAATCATCAAGTTGGTGAGTACCCACATATGCGTTGATTATTACATGTTTATGTGATCAATGTAGTGCACACATCATTGAGTTACCCTGGCTAGAGCCTAACCTGGGCTCCGATACCACTACAAACCTGTCATGTCCTGCTTCCCAAAATACGAGAATACGAGCACATAACAAATGCCCAGCAAATGATATAAGTATACCAACTCATATCATCCATAAGCTGTAACTGATTAACTCAACAATATACAAAAGATCATAACAATGCAAGAAAGAATAACCACATTAAAAATAAATAAACTCCAAAATAATCATGAAATAAATTCACAATAATATCCAACATCTGGGAGAATAGTAAACTTCGGGTCATACAAGCCTGGAATACAAGGTATGACGAAGATAATAAAATAAACCAATAACATGGAAGAACTATAGCAGTCTTATGATTCAGCTCCATTCTTCAGAAAGTTCGCTCACCAAGTCATTTTGTCAAATTCTCTTCTGTACGTGCAAACACATCAACTAGAGGTGGGGAAAAATTGTCCGTAAGAGCAAGTTATGAACAACAAGTAGTGGAAGCAAAGAAGCAAGGAAAATATGATATATCAAGAAATAATGGACTGGAGAAAAATCAAAGATTAATGACATTGACAAGAGTTGATAATAAAATCAAAGGTCTAAAGTTTATGACGCAATAAACAGTGATTAAAATCAGTGATTCAAGGTCAATAATAATAATCATGATCAAGAATGCAAGTGTCAATCCTAGGTTCATTAGTATTTTATTATCCTATCTAATGCATGTAATACTGTGTCTCATACCACAGGTTCGGTGCATGCAAACAATGATCGTTTAGACTATGATGGTGAACTTTACAGATCTTGTACTCGACATAATAATTAACAATCAATATTCCATAACCAATAATCCCCCATCCACGACAATAATCAATCAAGAACAAAGGGCCCTTCCGAGTACAGTCTCTGATTGTTCACTACCAATTCATGTATTTTATAATCCCCCATCCACTACCCTGCATGTTAATATTTTATTACACTCAAATGTGGAAATGCAATGGATAAAGAAGTTTCAAAGTGATGTCAAGAAAATGGTAAGGCTATGCAATGCATGGTGCAACTAATTCTATTCACTAGATGCAAAATCAAACATAGATATACAACAACAACAACAAAAATTTAAATTAAAAAAAAAAAAGCACACATTCTGGACAGCACGACATTGCTGTACAAAAATCAACTTTTCCATTGCTACAGTAAAGCAAATCAGGTTTCGACAGAGATTCTAGAAAGTAGACTCTCTTTCGGTTTCAACTCATATTTACAAGACATATAATAACTACATAAAATAGGCGAATAATCTCGTTCTTTACTAATTACATGTTCAGACAGCATGTTAGGGTTAAATTCTTATATACAAAAGTTGCTTGTAAAATTATTTGAAAATCTCATAAAAATCATATTTTAAACCCTAATAATGTTCAGTATCAACATGATTAATCTCATATTTTAATACTTAAATTTGATCTACTGTTTCAGTTAATTAAACATGGTAACGTATTGTTGGATCCTGTAGGCGAAGCAACAAACACTAGAGGGGGGGGGGGTGAATAGTGTTAATTAAAATAAACTGCGGAATAAATAATTTTTCTTCGGTGCAGTCGACTGAGACTTATAGCAAATACAAACAACTCTGTGCAGTCGACTTATAGTTGAGACAGGTGACTGAGGACACAGTTATAATTTAAAGATATGAGACTGACCAGTCGACTGATAATATGCTGAGTCGACTGTCCAGACAAGTTTCACAGAACTTAAACAGAAACAAGTAAATGCAAGTACAAGAGAAACAATCACAGAGTACACACGATATATCCTGGTTTGGTCCTTCCGACCTACATCCAGTCCCCAAGCAACCCACTTGAGATTTCCACTATTCTTGAAAAACAAGTTTACAAGAATACCCTACGGCGTTCAGAAAACAACCTTGTCTAACCCGTAGTCCTTTCTCTCAACCAGAGAAAGCAGACCCACTCTACCACCAAGAGTGAAATGACCGACTCTACACCATAGAGTCTAACTCTCCAACCGAGAGCAAAAAGAAACAATAAAAATTTACAGTCAACCTATAGCCTTGTTGGTGTTATGTGTTGTAGAACGTGGCTAAAAGGAGGTCGACTTCTATACCCAGTTCAGAACGAATTCTGATGTTATACTGGACTGAGTGTAGAGAACCAGAAATTAGAACTTGAAAGCTTTTTCTCTTTAACACTTAGAAATTCTCAAGAATGCTCGGGATTGTTAAAAAATGTTGTTAGATCTTTTTCAGAGAGTTCTGAACTCTATTTATAGAGTTAGAACTCCTGGACGTTGGGAGACAGTTATTCCAACTGTCAACCAACGGATCTAAGAGCTTTTGAATTTGAAAAATCGATTTTGAAAACAGAAAACGGTCAAAAGCACTCGAACAGTCGACTGGGTTACCATAATGAGTCGACTGGTTAGAGTTTGAATAAATTTAAACAGTTTTGTACTGTCAGTCGACTGATAGAAGCATCGGTCGACTGGTACTCAACAGTTAAATTATTTCAAACTGTTTTGACCTTATTTTTGATGTTTTAAAAACACACATTATAAAATAGTGAGTGTATGCGTGTGTGACAAGGCTTTACATCATTCTAAGACTCAACAAAAATAAGATTACATTGTTTTACAAGACATGACTAAAAATGACACTTTTAAGCTTGAGACTTTGGCTTGAGTCTTGAGTCTTGGCTTAAGTCTTGAGTCTTGTCTAGAGTCTTGAGTCTTGAATGAAGCTTTAACCATTGTCTTTATCTGGAGCTTTTGTGCTTGTTTATTTGTTCAGCTGTATAGTAGTGAGTCATTTGTGTATAGCACCTGCAATTATAAAGTATAGCAAGGATACATGTGCAGTGTGTTGTGATCATCAAAATCAAGAATCAACAAGTATTTTCAAACTGCATTCTGGAATTCAGACGTCAGTGTACGCAAATACAAATATCTTGCAATCGTAGGTTGGGTGGCAAAACCGTCAGATAATCTGGATTCCAGACACGCAAAAATACAACTCTTGTTGAATAAGTTCTAACTGATATTATCTACAGCTAGGTCAAAAAAATGGGTTCTTCACTGAACTAGTGTTCTGGGAGCAACCTAGGGTCATATTTTGATACATATAATAGGTCTGAAAATTTATCAAATAACCTTACAAAAATAATAAGGTGACTCCTAGTCATGTATAGTAACAAAATATAAAATTTCAAGTTCTAATTTTGCTGTTAGCAATTTATTTTAATAGAAAAATCATATCGATGTAACTCTAGACAGAAATCTGGAAATTGAAAACACAGCAGTACTAAAAATATGATAACTTACAATTTATAAATCCTAATTTAAATTCGTAAAAATTTCTGAAAAATAGATTCAAAAATCTACAAATTATGTTTACAAAGTTATATTAAATTATAACAAAAACTAGGTCAAAAACTCAAAGCAACATGGATCAAACAGCAAGCCAGCAAGTTGATGATTTATTATTTAGCAATAACTCAAAATACACATGGATATAACTTCATAGCAATAATTAACTTGAAATTTACTCAGTCATAGAGGTGGAATTCTACTGTTAATAGGATAAATTATTATCAACATAGCATGAGCATCGTATCCAATCTAAGAGCATTCAAATCATCATTCTCTATATACATGTTTCTAATCTAAGTATTCGTGGAATGTATGCATATGAAAGATGTATAATAAGGCTTGTGTTTGAATCAAGGGAATGACTCGAAAAAAAACTACTACTTGGTTTCGCCAATGAATATGTAATAGTCTCTTTGAAGGGCAAGCAAATAAAATATGATAGATGAAAGAAGAACTACTTGCAGAGATCAAAGAAATTCTTAAACAAGAATAATAAAACTAGTTCAAGGGAAACTTGCCTTATTGATGATTATCCCGAATATTAATGAAGATGATACGAAAAGATCCAACGGCGGCAACACACGTGCAAACTATGTGCACAGCAACACGTGTTGAACACGTATCAGCAGCACGTGCAAGAGACACAGCAACAATGGCAAGGGTGACAGTGGCAACGACGACGGCTGTAGGTGCCGTTAATGGGGCGAGAGCGGGGAGGTGGTGCATTGGTGGCGACTGCGGATGGGATTCGACGGTGGGTGCTAGCGACGAGGGGGTTGCAGAGTCGAGGATGGAGCTTCCATGGGGAAGATGATGGGTTGGCAATGGTGAAGACGAGGGGGAAGGTCGATGGTTGGCTGTTGGATGCAGGTGGCAGAGACGAGGAGGAGAGGGTGACGGCGGAGGTACCAGTCTGTGGCAAGGGTGGCAGCGTCTATGGATGGAGCTCGGTGGTAGTGATAAGGGCGACGGGATGGTTGAGGAGTGCAGGGGGTTGTGGTGGCGACACTGGTGATGGCTGATGACGGGGATGACGAGGAGGAGTTCGGGGATGGGTCGAAACAGGGGAAGGAAGGAGAGCGGCGGGAGATATGAGTGATTAGATGGGGATTAATTAGGTTTAAATAATTAGGGTTAGTGGTAATATATATAGGTGTTTAGTATGTTGAATAATGGGTTATAGGGCTAAGATCCAATAAAAAGGCTATTGGGTTTTAACACTAAATAATAGAATAAGAATGGGGTATTGGATTTGGGCTTCAAAATCAAATCAATTAGAGACTAGTAAAAATATCAAAGACACAACGAAAATGAAATAGAGTGCACAAGAATCTCAAGATTTCAACAAATGAAACAAAAATTGATTGAAAGAATGCAATTGGATTAAAGATGAATATCAAAATTTATTATTAAAAAAATAGGTTACAGAAATGAGAAGCGGAAAGATACAATGAAAAGTTCAAAAAATCGGAAACATGGGTTACACTTATAAACCTTATTATTATATTAACATAACCCCTAAAATTCCTCTTTGACCTTCCTCTGTCCTCTCAATTTCCCAAGTACTCATGTTCAACCTTCCTCTTCTCTCTTCTCAATCTTTCTTTATGTTATAATTATGTCTTAATACTCATGGTTCAAATTAGAAAAAGATTCGATGAAGCACAGAGATCGAAGTATCAAAGAGAGTAGAGAGAAACAGCAACAACAGCAGTCAGAAAAGGGCGGTCGACCACACACCCGACCGCCTGTTATACAGGATTTGATTGAGAGAGGGACCGTCGACCGCACCTGTTGGTGCACTCGACCAACCGCAACGCTGTGTTCTTTTTGGGCCTCAATTTGTTCGATCAATTTATCCCAATCTTCAACTCCAAATCAGCTCATACGACTCATATTTAGTTACTTCTTCTTCAGGTTATATCGGACGACTGAGAATAAAGAGTAATCCAGGATTCTCTCTATTCTTCTTCTATATATTGTAATCTCCTCTGATATGAGAGCAAGAAGTACTTCGTTGATATTTTCTCCATTGCAAAGAGAGGCTTGCGAGAGATAGTTCTTGGTGAGTAAGTTTAATGTCTTATATTGAGGGAATCATTAATTCCTTATAATCTCTTCTAGTTGAATATTATATCTCTCTATATTTTTCATCTGGATTAAGCGAAAGCTAACCAGGATAAATCCTCATTATGTTTGTGTTAGATTGGTGGATTTGTTTGGTTGGGTTTTTAATTGATTTGTCTCATCTACTTCGACTTTCTTATTGCACTAATCTGTTATGTTGCGCCACCAGTGTTTGTCGACATCCCCAACAAGTTGGTATCAGAGCTTCAGGTTGTCGAGTCCCTTGGTTAAGATGAAAGGTCATGGTCTTTTGAAGATCAAGCAGTTTGATGAAAAGATCAACTTCAATCCTTGGAATGTAGACATGTATGATGTCCTAGTTCAAGAACGTTTGCAATTTGCGGTCAAGAAGAAGGAAAAACTATCCGATATAAAGGAGGATATTTGAGATGATATTTGTGAAAAAGTCATAAGTCAAATATGACTATTATTGGCGGACGAGGTTAATTGCAAGTTTGTTGAAGAAACTAGCACAGCGAGTTTGTTGGAAAAAC
This sequence comes from Hemerocallis citrina, assembly GCA_017893485.1. Lineage (NCBI taxonomy): Eukaryota > Viridiplantae > Streptophyta > Magnoliopsida > Asparagales > Asphodelaceae > Hemerocallis > Hemerocallis citrina. The sequence continues at coordinate 193,106,385 of CM030368.1, read as the reverse complement.
TCATTGCTGACTACTCTAGTTCGTCATTATTAGATCAAATGCATTGGAAGATAAAGTTATTCTGTTTATCAATGAAGGAAGGTACTGATCTCCAAGACCACATCACAGAGTTCAACAAGGTATTATCACAAAATTTAGTGAGGTATATGGATCTGGGGGTGGTTGATCGTCGCCGAACACCTGCAAAAAAGCCTGAAACACCGGAGTATTCCTGACGACAGGCCATCCGACGTTCAAGTCAATAACCAGAGGATTAAAGTGGGTTGAGGTGGTAAAAGAGTGGTTACCTGGTAACAGTGGAGCTGGACTTGTATTTATATGCCAGTGGGAATCTGTTAGGGAAAGATTCACAGCTACCTAATTAGATTCCGCAGATTAGGGATATGATGGAGATGTTAATGTAACTCCCATTTTCGTCACTACGTATTTTCTGTGTTTCGATTCTTTATAAAAATATTTCTGTTTTCTTAAGTTCGTTTTTGTTTTAAAGTTATTTTTGGATCTCCTATTAAAATCTTTTCTAATCATCAATTGTATTTGTAGCTATTTGCAAATAACTATATATTTTAATACAAATATTATTCCATCCATATGTTCATTTATTTTATATTTAAATGATCATAGATTTAACTCAACTCCTTATTCATTCTATATTTCTATAACCTAGTTATTATTATTATTATTATTATTATTATTATTATTATTTGTAAAGCCCATATATAATTAAATCCGAACCTAAAGTTCAATTTCAATCCAAGCTTATTATTATTTTTATTCTTTTTGGCAAAAGAAACTCAACCCATAATCCAAGCCCATCTTAATCCCCTATATAATACTCTTATTATTTATTAAACCCTACCGGAATCTCCCAAACTGCCTAATAACCAATCCCCCACTAATTCTCCTATAATCTCCTAACTAATCACCCCATGATCTAATATCGCAACTAATCCCTTCTTAATCTAATCCCCTCTTAATCTCATCACCTTCCTTCCTCTCTCCTGCTTGCTGCCTCACTGTAACTCCTGTTTTTCGTTTTTAGTATTTTTGATGTATTTTTCTTCTTTCTAGAGTATTGTACTCTCTTGTATTTTTCTTGGACCGTATATTGGAGTTGTTTTCAATATATATTCATTTTTGTCTCATTTTGGGCTCTTTGTGTTGATTTGATGTCTTTTTGCTCCGTTCTTCATCGATTGTTGTTCTTTTCTTTTTATTTGATTATCGTTCTCTTTATTTTGGTTCTTGGGTGATCATGGTGATTTGCATATTGTTTTATCCCTAATTGATCACCAAAGCCAAATTGACCTACAATCATATTTTAATCATATACTAATTAATCTAAATCAATCCTAATTGAATTAATCCTATTACCACTTCTATTGGATCCTAATTAAACCCAAATACCCATTAACCCATCTCCTATTAAAAACTCTAAACTACACCTTATATATATAAACCCTCATCTCCTACTAAAACCCTAACCCTAATCACCTAAACCTACACCCCTGGCCTCCCTTCTCTGCCTTTTTGCGCCGTCAACACCCCAGCCCAAAACCCCTCTCTCCGACTGCCCTAGCCGCCACCCGATCATACTCAGTCGACCATCCCGACCCCCTAGCCGACCACCCATACCCGAGCACCACATCTCCATCCCTCTCCCATCCGTCGTCCAATCAGCTATAGTAGTCGGAGCAGTAGCCAGCCGATGCCCTCTTGCTCTCATTTGTGCATGTCCTCGTGTTTGAGTGCACGTGTGATCGAAGTTTGTTTGGTTCGTGGATTTCTTGTTCATGGATTTGTTCGTTATCAGGATCCGTTCCCGTTATTCTTGATGTTCTTTGTTTTCGTCTTCTGTTAAGGCAAGTAATTTGTACTCTAATTCCTTTGTATGATACAAGTCAAAAATATTGCTTATAGTGTAGTTGGGTTCTAGAGACAACTCGTGTGTGTATTATTTTTGATGGGTTTTTCTCTATTGTGCTATTTGACCATAGTTGCCTCACGACACAAAAATTGACATGAAAACAACTAGGTTTGACCGTTCTTGATCTATTCATATATGTGAGATAATTAGGAAAATTATGTGTTTGATGAGATCCATATGATATGATGGTTGTGAATATGTTATATACCATATTTCATGATGTTTGGACACTTAGTATACTCTATACCCTGTTTGATTGTGATTGGAACAAGTTTCGTATGATTTGTGTTGGTTTTGTTTTCAAAAGGAAATCTGTATTTTGTCGATGTTCAGTTTTGATTTGTATTTTAGACCATATTAAGGTCAGAATTCTTAATTTTTGTATTAGACATGAATTGTAGAGAAATCTATCTTCTTCCTAATCCCTCTAACCTTGATCGATTTCGTTTTCATATGAGTGAGTTATGGCTATTTTACTATAGAGGTGTATTCTATTTTCAAATTTCATTTCTTGATGATTTTGATGATTAAACTATTTTGATACTAGTTCTAAATATATTATTTTGATCTGAAATTTTTTCAAGTATTTCTATACCTATCTAGGGATTACCCAGAATTTTGGTGGATTTTATTGATGAGTTTTATATGCCGTTTCATGCTTGTTTATGAAATCTATACTTTCTGTATTTTGCTCGCTGTTCTGTAAAGAATCGTTTTTTTTTCACCCTAATTCCTTTTACTGTATGAAAAATATTTATGAAATATAAAAGTTATATTATTTTGTCTATTTTCATCTCCCTTTGACGGATTTGGATTTTGTTTCACGATTTGTGAGATATTACAGCTTTTGTACAGCAGTGTTGGGAATTCCAGATTTGCCAACTATCGTTTCTTAATGTTTTCTGATTTTCGTTGACTGAACTAATTTTACTGGAATATTATGAAACTTTATATTCTGATACTATACATATAGGGGATTACCCCAGATTTTTCCTGGATTTATTTGAGAAGTTTTGATGTTGTTTTCCTGACTGTGAATTCGTTTTACTGGTTTCTGGCTGAACGTATTTTTTGGATTCAAATCAGTTTCGAGTTATGATTTTGTGAAATACTATATGGCTTATATATGATCTATGGATTCTTGTAGAAGTCTATTTTCCAGATTCTTTGACGGATTTAGATTTGGATTTTTTGTAGCAACGGGAATCACTGTTTTAGTACTGTACTGTCATGCTATCCTGAATATGAACATACACTGTTTTGATCGTTTATGTGACCGTATATCATCTATGCATATCTATTTGTTCCCTGAACCTAATACTGACTATACCATGTTAGTTTGACACTATTTCATGTACCATCATGCCTGTTGGATAAGTATAATAAAAGTGATCAAGTCGGGATTTCTTAAGGGAAGATCTAGTAGTGGAAAATATGGAAACATGTATTTGGAAGGGAACTAGTGTTCCATACTGTTACTACTACTATTATTTTTACTGCTACTGTTACTTTTACTACTACTGTTACTGTTACTTTTACTGCTATTGCTACTGTTACTGATACCTGAGTACATTGCCCCATTATGGTCAACTATGAAATCTAAAAACGAAACTGTTTGTTGTAGCAACTATGTGTTGTGTTTTTGGGGCACATGAAGTGCTACCTAGCTAGTAATACAAAAAAGACTGTAAGAACATAAGACTGATACCGTTAGACTGATAATGTTGGATTGATACTGTTATACTGTTACGCTGATATACTGAGCTTACTGTTACTGGACACTGTTAGTTGCCATATGACACTGCATTTGACACATACATTTGTACTGTTAGTATACCATGTTAGTTGACATTGTTTTACTGATTCATGCTAATTATTACTATTGATGCATTATTCCATGGTATTTGTTTACCTTTCCCATGTGCTTGTGTCCTACATTATAAGTGGCCCGTAACTTGCATTGACGGGTACTTGTTTTCTTTTTTCCTTCTCCCGCAATTTATTGATTGCAAATCAGAATGATCGTTTGCCCAGTGGTATTGGAGAAATGAGATATTAGTGCTGGATATCTTTTTGCTATTATTATTATTGTTGCTTTATGACAATGTATTTTAAGTACTTGGATATTTACTTTGTATTTTGGGCGATGTGACCCAGGATTTTGTCTTGTCCAGATTCTGATTTATTTGAGATTAATACATTTTGTTTCAAGTAAATTCTGTTGGTTTATTGATTCAGTTATGCATGTGTGGTTGATTCTTTGGCTTCCGACTCTGATTGTTGGTTGAGATCAGGATGATCGTTTCAAGTAAATTCTGTTGGTTTTGTGAGATGTTATTAAGATTCTTGAATAGCTTATGGATGATGAAAAATATTAGCTGGGCTTTTGTCGCGTATCCGTATTCCGTATTTTTTTGGGAAGCGGGACGTGACACTCACCCTGAAGCCCCCTCTTAATCTCATCACCTTCCTTCCTCTCTCCTGCTTGCTACCTCACCCTGAAGCCCATCTTCATCACCACCACAAACCACCTGAAGCTTCACCCCCTTCACTGATCGCCATCTCCTGACTAGCCTCTGGCCTCCACCACCGACCGACTCTATGACTTGCTTACCCCCGAAGCTCCACCTTCAACCAAACACATCACCCCATCGCTCATCTCCTCTCCCTTATCTCCGGCTGCACTCCACCGCAGACCCCCAGCTCCATCATCGACTGCCTCGAACCCCACTGCCAACCACTTCCTGCACCTTTTCCTTCTTCCTCGTCGCCGCAACCATCATCAGCCATCTCCTCGTGCAAGACAACCCCGAGCCTCGACAGCCACCCTCAACCGCATCCATCACTGAGTCTCCCCCGCAGGTGACCATTGCACTCGACTACATCCCGGCCTCCTACACCCACATACACCATCGACCTCCACCGCAACTGGCACCGTCAAGTGCACTGCCAACCGCCATCACTGCAACCAGCATTGCCTCGCTGCAGTCACCACCACTGCATCCGCTCGTCACCTTGCCGCAACCACCTTCCCTGCTGACTACACCGGACTACAACCCCGCCTTCTTCACCCCGTTGAACCCATCACTCGTGCTCCCTGAGTTGTCGTGTATTACTGCTGCTCATCTTGCTTTGTTGCCGCTTGTTATTGTTGTGTTCGTTGCTCATCGTTGACGTCTCCACTATTTCTCCCGCGTTGTAATCGACTCATAAGGCAAGTTCTCTGGAACCGACTTATTGTTCCCGTTCAAGAATTATTTTTGATCTCCGCAAGTAGCTCGTTATCTTGTTTATCATATTTCAATTGATTGTCACCTTTGCAAAGAAGTTATTACGGATTCATCGATAAAACCAAGTAATAGCTCTCTTTCCGTGCCATATCATTGACTCAATTCTAAGCCATGTTATTCCGTTGTCATATGCATACACCACACGAACATAAACTAGAAACACGTTATGTAGAAGAAATAATGATTTGAGTGCATTTCGGTTGTATATGATGTTATAACTAAATTTGTGATTTTAATACTATAGTGATAATAATTTTGTCATGTTAACCAAAGGAATCCGCCCTAATTATTGAGTATAAATTCCTGTTAATTTTGTCATAAGGTTAGATGCTTTGTGTATCTCGATTATTGCTAATAATAATATTAAGTTACTGGTCTGCTGTTTATTCCATGTTGTAGTGAGATTATGACCCAGTTGCTGATGAAATAAACTAGAAATTTGTAAATGAAAATTTTATCTCACTGAATCTAGTTTCCAGAACTTCTTACGGATATGAATTTTGATTTGTAGACTGCAAGTTATTCTGTTTTTAGTATTGTTAGATTTTAATTTCCAGATTGCTGTCGAGAGGCATACCGGCATGATTTACTAATTAAAATAAAATTTTAATAGTAGAATCAAAACTTGAAAATTTACCAAGATGTTGCTAGACATGATTACGAGTTGTTTTATAATTTTTATGAGATTATTTGCTAAATTTCTAGTTTCGTTATGCATACAAAAACTTGACCCTAGGTTTCTGCCAGCACACTAGATCACTAAAGAACAAGAATTTTGACCTAGCTGTAGAAAAAATCACTTAGAACTTATTAAATAAAAGTTATAGCCCTTTGTATCTGTAATCCAGACCATCTGACAGTTTTGCAATCCGACTTACGGATTGCAAGATATTCAAATTCTACCACTGTAATGCCTTAACTCCAGAATTGTGTTTAAAAGATACGTTGTCATGTTCAGTTAATTAAATCAGTAAGTTAACTGAAGAATTAGGAGCTAAGATTTGCAAGAAGGTTGATGAACAGTTCCAGGAACCAGATTATAATTTTTGTATGAATTTTTTAAAATAAGTTTTAGTCGAATTATGCATGTAATAATTTTATATTGAGTTGTTGCCTGAACAGCAGACTCGTAAAGAATTGATTGGTTGATGTAGTTATTATAATAAAAACATGTCATGTGAATATGAGTTGGAACCGGTAGAGAGTCTACTTTCTAGAACCCCTGACAGAACCTAATTTACTTTCCTGTAGTAACGGAAAAGTTTATTTTTTTACAACAACGTCTTGCTGTCCAAAATGTGTGTTTTCGTGATATTAAATATAAATATGTTTATTTTGCATCTAATAAATAGAATTAATTATACCATGCATTGCATAGCCTTGACACCTTCTTGACATCACCTCGATACTTCTATACCAATTGCATGTTCACATTTGAGTATAATAAAATAGTAACAAGTCGGGGTAATAAGGATCGACTTAGTAGTGGACAACGTCAGAAACTGTACTCAGAGAATGGTCCCTTATTGCTTGATTGATTATGGTTATGAATTATTGATTATTGATTACTGATTATTGTTGCTGAGTACATGATCTGTAGAGTTCACCACTATAGTCTAATCGATCACTGTTTGTAAGCACCGAATCTGTGGTATAGGACGCAGAATTACGTGCATTAAATAAGATAACAAAAGACTGACTGACTTAAGATTGACACTTGCATTTTTAATCATGGTTATTGTTATCGACCTTGATGATTGATTGTAGTGATTGATCATTGCATCATGAATTAAAGTTTTTTGATCTTATTATCAACCCTTAACATTGACCTTTGATTTAGTTCTAGTTCATTATTCCTTGATATACCATATTTTTTTGTTCTTTGCTTGTTACTACTTGTTTCCCGTAACTTGCTATAACGGACACTCCCTTCCCCTCCCCCTCACCCCCTCTAGATAATGAGCTTGCAAGTATACGAGGAGAATTGACAGAAAGACTTGGTGAGCAAATCTTCTAAGAAATGAAGCTTAATTATTAGCCTACAATAATTATTTCGTCAATGTTATTTCATTTCTAGCATTGTTGTTATTATCCTACTCTGTATTCTGGGCTTTGGTGACCTGAAGTACATTTCCTTCCAGATGTTGGTTATTGATGAGACATTTCATGAATTATTTATATTTATGTGATTATTTTTATTGCATGCGTGTTTGTGGTTATGTCTCATATTGTTGAGTTAAACTGTTACAGTTATTTGATGATGTCCACATCATTCGCTGGCATCGGTTACGTGCTTGTATTCCCGTATTTTGGGAAGCGGGGTGTGATAGTTAATCCCGTGATTTTAGGGGATTTGATTACCGACCATAAGTGGCTGGTCAACCCTTCACCTTGGCGGGCCGAGTTGAGTCGGTGGGCCTGTGGGAGGCCCACGAATTGTTTTTGGGTCTGTGATTGTTCATGAAATTGTGATCCTGGACTTGTCAACCTCGGGATTCGTGCTAGAATTAAGCGGTGGGGATTAGCCGTGATTTTTACCCATATATCTAATGTTACAATTTTTTTTTTCTTTCCAGGAACCGTTTTACACGATCTCTGAGCATAAGGGTATATAATGTATATAATTAACATGCACAATTTTACACTAGAACTCAAGATGTGATGTCAAAATGTTGTCAGTTTTCTTTCTTCTCCTGGCATTATACCAACGAAACTTGTTGAGGGTGTGCCGGGTGGTATTTTTGTGCTGGTAGTTTTTATTTTATGGCTTTGTATTGCACTGCTCTTCTTTCTATCAAAACAATACTTGCATGGTCCTCACAGTGATATTCCCATATCCATAAGCCATCCTGAGATTTATAGGACTTTGTACAGAAAAGAAAAAAAAAGTATTCTTTGTATATTTTAATACTAATTTTATTTTATTTTGGTTTCAGGTGTGTATATATAATTTTTTTTTTTTTGAATAATGCTAATATGAGATAGTGAGATGAGTGAGCAGAGATGAGCGATTTGCGTCATCTAAATCTCGATCACAACATTCACATCACTCTGCATGTCATCTTGATTGTGTGCACAAAATTTTAAGCGATTTGGAGACCTCTAGCCTATGCATCAAAATGTTCAACACGTCATGAAGATGGTATGAAATATATATATATATATATATATATATATATATATACGCATTTATTTGAACATCTTGATGCATAGGCTATATATATATATATACGCATTTATTTGAACATCTTGATGCATAGGCCATAGGTTTCTGAATTACTTGAAATTTGGTACACATTATCTTGATGACATGTAGAGTGATGTGAACGGTGTGATCGAGATTCGGATAACTCAAATCGCTCATCTCTCAAAAAGCATTTTCATCTCACCCATCTTACCATCTCTTAATAGCATATATATATATATATATATATATATATATATATATATATATATATATATATATATATATATATAAGTATAAGTAATGTTCTTTGGTGTGCTAGGCCTTCGTGTGCACTCGGCCTTCCCAACTTCGTATCGACGATCCGAGCTGTTCACATTGATCTACACATCTAAATTAGTCTAAATATGTAAAATCAAATCATTTGAAAATTTTTTGCTCATTCGAAATTTTGTAACACTTCAATAGATGGGTAAATGAATTTCAAATGATTTGATTTTATATATTTAGACTAATTTAGATGTGTAGATCAATGTGAACGATTCAGATCGTCGATACGAAGGCGAGACAGCCTAGTGCACAACGGAACATATATATATATATATATATATATATATATATATATATATATATATATATATATATTATGAATTCAATTGAAAAATATAAGTAGGTACATTCTATACCTTTAAAACTCTAGCATCTTCTATGAATTCCATGAGAAAACAATAAAAAACAAAACATAAATTAGCAGAAATATGTGTTGGAGAAGGAGAATATGTTTTTTTGCCATTTTGATTCCTATACAAATTAATTATTTTTTTTATAAATTAGGAAACTACTATAAAGATTCCTAATCAATGATGTATTTTTAATAGTAACCCTTTTTTGGGAAACCATATTTACTAGTTCCAACTTTGATTACAGGAGGGTATGGGCTTTTGGAGAATAAATACAGCGGCTTTAATTTATTTTTATTTTTATTTTTTTTATTTTCAGGAGAGAAGAGTATAATAGGGTAGCGTTTGGCCCAGCTTAAAATTAGCTTATCTTCTTCTTTAGAAGGAGAAGCTGGGCCAAACACATATTTTGAAAAGCCCCCCCCCCCCCCCCCAAAAAAAAGTAGCTAATTTTTAATAAAGAAAAGGAGCTTCAAAAGAAGCCCTCCAGATCTACTTCTGGCTTCTCCTTTTATCCTTTTTTTTATACCCATTCTCTTTTTTTATCCCTTCCATGTATCGAACCCTAAGATCACCTAAGATCAAAAAATTTTCCCCTGCCCCTTCCCCTTCCCCTTCCATGTATCGTTGCCCTTTAATTTTTTTTATTTACGTACATTTCAAATGTATATATATATATATATATATATTTTTTTTTTCTTTTTACGAGTTTTCTAGGTTATTCTAAATATTTCATTTATTAGTAATATAAAGATTTTTTTAAAAAAATTTGATAACTTATATTTTATTCTTAAATAAAATCAAAAACTTAAATTGAGTATAAAAGTAGCTTACAATTGATATCTTATGCCAAACAACTTCTAGTTTAAAATTAGCTTTAAAGTTAAAAAAAAGCTGACTATTCAAACAGCTTCAGTTTTTAATTTCAAAGCTCTACTTTCTGGCTTCTCCTTCTGAAGTAGCTTTAAAGTCCAAAAAAAGCTAGGCCTAGAAGGGCTTGATTGATTTGGATTAGCTTTTACAATGGCATGAATTTGTTCCGTTGGGAATACGCGAGAAGTGGTAATTAAATTAACAGATGTTAATGGGCTTTTAGTCTTTAGTTACGACTACCGGTGGGCTAATAAATTATAATTAATTGATTTTCCAGTTGGACTTTACTTTATGGGCTTGATTTGTCAGGCAGGCTTAATTTAGATGGGCTTAGAGCAGGCCCGACCCAAAATTGTAGGACAGGTCACACAGGTTCAGGGCCGGGCCTGACCATATCCTTACCTGGTAAGAGAGCTCACTAAAATAGTCATCTCATATTCGAAAGCCTTGTCTGAAAACCCAGTGTTAGGTCAGGTATCAAATCAAATATGGGAAAAATGAAAAAATCCTGTAACGTTATTTTACGTCACTTTTACCCCCTCGGCCATTTGTTATTAAAATTTATATTAACTTGAATTAGAAGCAAGCTAAGCTGAATCGATGGATGTCTGAATTTACCTTAATGTCCTTTTCTCTTATTTTAAATACTTCAACCCCTCTCTCCCTCAAATTCTCGGTCTCTCTCTTTCCACACCCTAGATCATCCATTTCTGAATAGTTAAGAATGCTTAATCCACACAAACTCTCATGTTTAATAACTAAACCTAAGCATATTTCATTTATTTGAAGATTGGAAAGCATCAATTTAGTAAAAAAATATTCTATTTTTCCTTCATAAATATAGAAATCCTGATTTGTGAATGACATGAAATTCCAATCAATGCAAAGAGGGTTGAAGATGGAACCTTAATGTGTGCGCAATCAGAATGTTGATTTTGATTACCAGAGAGACGAGGGATATTTTTAATTTAAGTATAACTACTATGGTTTATTAATAGGAATAAACAAAACAAATCCAGAGTACTGAGTCATGATCAAATAACTACAATGCACAAAATAAAACATAGTTTCTTCATCATACATAGGAGGGTGGGACAAAATAAAATAAAACATAAGCAATAACTGAAATGCAATCAGATAATAGATATCCCCAACATAACCTTGGGGATGGGAACCTGTATAGTATTGCCTTTATCAATCTAGTGTAGGACCGATCACGATCTCCTCATCGTCGTACTCCTTGATCGCGAAGGCTCTGGCTATCCGCCCTCTAGATCCTGATGCAATAGATTTGGCCCAACATAGATCAGATGTATAATATGAGTTAGATTACCAAAAATACTATTACAAGTCCCATGAAAATAAAAGTTATTGCTATTTAACCACAAAATCCAGGTCGTAGTGTCAACTGCAATATAGTAGGCTTCTTTCATTTTATGTCTCTCAGTCGAAAGCTTGCCTCCTATCCAAAGGTTCTTATAGGAACTTGGGTAAATGTTTGTGCCTAGGGCTCTTAATACCTCCACCATAACCGATTTACTCATTTGGCACTCAATACACAAGTAAACTCTACTCTCCATGGTCACATTGTAGAATCCGCAGGTGGTCACAATGTTAGGTTGCCTCTTGCTAAGGTTCACTCTTGTCAAGATCACATCATTGAGGACTCACCATAAAAACACCTTAACTTTTAGGGGGACTTTTGTCTTCCATACTATGGTTGACCATTTTGGTCAGCATCTCCTAAAATGAAAGTAGTTGTAAAGCAAGTGGACCGTGAAGGTACCGTCTCTTTTGGGCCCCCAAGCTTTCTAGTCTGGGCCATATGAGCATTTCACTCCCGTTTGGTATAGATGTGTTTGAAGCTCCTCCAATCCTACATTGTGAACCATAATTAAGGCGATGTCTGAAAGTTGGTTTCCATAAACCCCTTTTGCAAGCCTTGGCCACCAAACAATGTGGTTGTGTGGTTTGTTCGTATAAGTTTGGGAACGATTCTCTGAGAGAATGCGCTCCACACCATTTGTCCAACCATAATTTAGTCAGTCTGCCGTTATCGATGAACGATACTACGCAACTATTGACCAGATCATAAGTTGTAGAGACTCCTTTCCAGAATCAGGAAACTATATTGCCAACCTCTGAATCCTACGTTTTGTGTTTCTTTCCCTTGTAGGTAGGCCTGGATAAAATCCTACCACTCTTCAGGGTGGAACACTTTCCACCACCATTTTCTCAGTAAGACTAAGTTCATGTCTCTGAGGTCAATGATGCCTACTCCCCCATGCATCTTCTTCATAAAGACTTTCCAGTTTGATGAGATGGCATCCCCCTTTATCCGTATCCACTCCTTTCCAGAGGATTCGTTTCCATACTCGATTGATTATCTGGATAACCCATGTGGGCATTTCAAAGAAGGAGAGATAACATTTTGGAAGGTTGGAAAGAACAGTATTGATCAGTGTGACTCACCCTCCAAAAGATAGAGACTTGCCCTTCCAACCAGTTAGTCTGTTATCCACACGGTCGATGATCGGAAACCAATCTGTTTTCTTAAGTTTGCTAGATCTAACTGGTAGCCCAAGGTACTTGATGATGGATCTTGATATTGGGGTTTATAGAGAGATAGTTTATGGGAACATAAGAAGAAAATCAAGGAAAATAGCCACCCCGTCTAAACATGAGGAGAGAAGGTAAAAAGGACAATACACAATTCAGAATAATAGAAATTTAAAAACGAACGACAGAGGAAGTAAAAGTGACGAAAAACAACATTAAGAGATTTCTTGATTAGGGGTTTCTTGGTTTTATCCTAATCAAATATATAAGAAATGTTGATCGATAAAACTCCAATCTCATAAGATTTGACACACATTTGGTATCAACAATACTTATCTAGCTTTGAAGTTGCTGATCTAGTTTGTTTTATCTTGTTACAATGTCGACAATTTAGAGTAGTATTTCTTATAGCATGTGAGGAAACTGTGGTAGAGAACCTTCTTAAATGGTTTTTTTTTTTTTTTTTTCTTTTTGAGGGAATGGACCTTCTCTAGGTTTACTTAACCTGTAAGGGTAAATTGAATAAGTGTCTTCTATCCTCTCGAATTATAGTTTGCATAACACTTTACCTCAGCATATAAAAATGTCTCCATCTAGTTCATAAAATAAGCTTTTACGAAAACTCTTTGATGATTTGCATAGTGACTCGTGGTGACAAGAGTAAATATGTACATTGCCCGTGCAAATGAGTTCGGGTTGAGTTCGGTCGGGTCGGGTCGAACAACAGTAAACTTCATGCTTCCTATAAAGACTCCTTTCTTCCTTCCAGTTTCGCAACCCCCGAGCCCCTTCCACATTCCGTCAATCCCCAAATTAATTTTTCTTCCCCTTTTCCCCAAAATTAAAAAATAAATAAATAGAAATTTTACAAACTTACACCCGTAAATAATACCAAGATTTTACCTTTTTGTTTTCAATCGGGGGCTAGGGTGAGGGTTTCATCTGGGTCGTTCTCAATTTGGGGTTCAGGTGCCGATTAAGGGGGATCTATTAGGGTTAGGGTTTGTGTTTGTGTTTTGATTTTGGGGGTAAGAAATGGAGAAGAAGAAGGTGGCGGTGCCTCTAGTTTGCCATGGCCATTCGCGGCCGGTGGTGGATCTGTTCTACAGTCCGGTCACACCTGATGGGTTCTTTCTCATTAGCGCCAGCAAAGGTAGTTCTTTGAAAAATTTTGTGTGTGTTTATTTGATCAATTTCTTAAAATGTTTGGAGTTGAGATTTGGATGAATGTATGTGATTGATGTGGTAATTTTGGTATTGTTGTGACTAGTATGCACTTGTTAGGATTGGGTTTATGTGTCGCGTAATCCCTGAATGTGGACATAGATAGATAATGACTAACTCAATAACTGTTGAGTTGAATTTTGCAAATCTAATTTTTTATTCTCTTTTGTGAGAGAAGCAGAGAGACAACTTATGGTTAGGATCGTGGTTACAAACATTGACGGTTAGGACGCATGCACCGTATGAAGGAACGAATTATCTTGTTAGCTCCATCATGAACGGTGTCTTCTGCTTTATTTTTTTAGGTAGAGAGGGTACATTTTCTTATTTCTTGGAAGTTGTGTGTTTCAGTTAATCGGTGGCAGAGATTAGCTAGATGTGTGACTTGGAAATTTTGGACTTTATATTTGGATATGGAAGATTTTGCAAGGTACATCCTGCATTCTTGATAGGCTTAGCGAATTATTTGAAAACCCAATGGGAGAGGATGCTTGCGCTTATAGTGTGGTTCCACTCCTAAGGGCACTCCATTGCTGATTAATTTGCAGTTGGCTTCAGATGTGCCTAATATGGTTATTTTTGATGTTCTTGTTTAAATTTCAATTATAAAGACACACTTATGGAAGAAACCGTTATGATGCCATTTGTTGAGCCATTTTCAAATTTAGTTGATTGTGTTGATACTCAGTGCTTGTGAAGGTCGAGACATGAGTTGCTGTAGTTACATTTAAATGGGGAATTTCATATTAAAACTACTTTGTCTTGATAGTAACTATTAGGATACCCTTAATTGAGCCGTTTACTTGATTTGATTTTGCAGTTTGCAATTTGCAATTAGTTTCTTATTGTTGATTATGTTCTAGTATATTCTTAAAATTCACATAGAGAATATGGTTGCATTTGGTGTGGAGTATGTTTAGACTTTGGTAGTAAACTATTTGGTGCCTATTTTTATCACGAAGTAGGCTTGGAAAATCCAGGCAAATTTTTTGTAAAAGATTTATGTATAGAAAATTTTGCACTGGAATAATACATGTCACAGCCAGTCAGGGACTGTGAACAATGGTGGTGATGATTTTCTTGCAAACACAACACCATGCACAAATCAAATTAAGAAAAAGCACGTTGCTGTTGAAATTTAACTATAAGCTGAATTATAGATTTAATGGACATAACACGGAGTATCTAAAGTCGTTAACGCAGAGAAACCGCCGTCAAGCTTACAAACTATAAACCAAAATTTAAATATTGTTTATAGAAAGTTATAAAAAAAGTTAGCCATACTAATTATCATTCCATCTAAACACGTTGTGTAGGAGGTTTTCTTCGTCTTTAACCAAACCACTATTGCTGCAACGCTTCTGTATGGATCACATAACTGCACTTTGATTCTTATGAAGAATGCTGCATCCATGTTTTGTCTAGAATGACCAACTGTTTCGCCTATGATTGTGATTGCGCTCAAAGCCACAATGTTCTGCAGTACTCCCATGTCAAAAGAGCTAGATATCTTTAATGATAGTCATCAAATTTGTGTTCTCTATGTCACCATCACCACTAAAATATTTGATCTCATCATCCCTCCTTTGAGTCTGGAATGATTAAGAATTAAGATACTCATCATAGTAATTGTCCTTTGAACATATTTTGATAACTGAAGAGATACCGAAGTGAAGTTTTTGCTCAAGAGGATCCTATAGCATTCAATTTCAACCACACTTTTGTTTATCCTATCCCTTCTTCACCTTCTCATCAATCATAACTAAATCTTCACAAAGTGTTGTTTTGCCTGGATGGATCCTGTTCCCTTCAATCTCTGCCTATGGGGATCATTTAATGTTTAGCCACACCTTCATTGATCTATTCTTTCAGTCTTAGCAGGTGCAACAATAAAAAAAATAAAGTCCTCCAACTTTATTGAGATTGAGATTGTTGTAGTTGCTGAATCAAAAATATAAATATTGGAAGGGAGGAAGACTAGAAGAATAATAAGAAAGACAAAAGTAGTAAGATGCATAAGCAGAGAAGTAATTGTATTTGTTTACATTTTGTATTTACAAATTGCAGCTTTTGGAAAGTTTTTTTTCTTTCAAAATCACCACAACTTTTAGTTGATTGTCAAGTATGGTGTGCATGTGCTTACAGAAGATTCTCATTGGAACATAGGTAGGCAAGTTAGCAATTTATCTGGTCCATTCTTGGATAAATACTTGCTCTTATATTGTTAGAGGAAAGAATGTCCACACCAGATTTAGTTTAAGATTCTTTTAATGCCAAAGTTTGAATTGAAATATTGAATGTTAAAGTATAATTAAAGTATACCTCTATAGTTGACGGATGGTTTTACTTACTATCTTTATCTCCCAAATTTGTGCAGATTCAAGCCCAATGCTCAGGAATGGAGAAACAGGGGATTGGATTGGAACTTTTGAAGGACACAAAGGTGCAGTCTGGAGTTGCTGCCTCGACACCAATGCACTACGGGCTGCTTCGGGTTCAGCTGATTTTACTGCGTATGGCATCTTAATTATTCGAGCAATCCTTATGTTGATTACTGAAAATTATCACGTAAAATTTATATGACAACTATAAAAATTAATCTCAAAGACATATTCAGTGTAAATCATGAAGTAGGTTAAAACGCTTGAAAAGCTGAAGCAAAAGCGGAGACTAATAGTGCAGGGCTTTAGTTACTTTTTCCCACAATTGTACATAAGGGTGACAATTGGTCTGAACCTGACTCGGGCCTAGGCCTAGGTCTGACTCGGTTTTAGCGGGCTTGGGATAATAATTTTCGTTTCGGGCTTGGGCTCAAGTTTTTTGGCCCAAGGGGAATTTGGGCCGGGCTCGGGCTCAAGCTCAAGTACTTAGGCCCGATGGGTCCGAATCAAATTTCTGCATGCGCATGTGTATATTTATGTATATATCATATATATTTATATATGAGTTTTTTTTTTCCTTAAAGAGTATTCATGTAAAATTGAAATGAGTATCAAAGTTTATAGAGAGAAATTATGCCTTATATATAGAGTTTAAATGAAAATAGACAATTTAGATATGAATTATATGAAAATTTGAAGTAGTATTCCTATTATTGTTATTTTTTTTATCATATATTATTCTCGATGTAGTTTTGTTTTATTGGAAAGTTATATATTAAAATATGCATAAGTAGCTCCACTGTTTTAAATTTTGGCCGATACGGCCGAAATTTCGGCCGAAAGGTTCGGCTAGCTTGCCGATACGAAATCACTGAATCTATGCTCCATATTGTTTTGGACTGAAATGTGTGGATTTCTGCCGAAATTTCCGAAATATCGGCTGAAATATTGTCGAAATTATCAAAATATCAGCCGAAATCGACACACTAATGTTATTGTGAATATATTACTTTTTGCCTATAAATCTTTCAATATATGACCTTAAGCTAAGATATGTGAGAATTTTGTCTCTCTATTGTTTATGTATATGCAAAATCAAGTAAATCTATTAACTGATACATTTTTCTAATCAATGCAAATTCAATTTAGTTATATACTTATATTACATTCTTTTTTATATTGTTAAATTATGTGAATATTTACCGTGATTGATTCATGTCATTAGTTATATTATATTTTTTATGATAAATGATATGTAGAACATATAATATCTTGTTTAGTAACACAAAAATATATTTATCGAGTGTCCGAAATGAACATCCGAGATTATCACATTTCCCCGAGATCTCCAATATCTCCGATCCAAGACGAAACACCCCTTATTGAGATGAGTCCGAAATCCGAGATTTAAAACCTTGAGTAGCTCAGGCCTAGACCCAAACCTAATTTTTTAAGACCGAAGAAAATTTGGGCTGGGCTGGGTCCATGTTTTAAACTTCGGGCTCAGGCCTAGATCTATATGGGCCCATTTCCAGCCCTACGTGTACATAAAGAGAAATTTGAATGGCAAAGTGGATCAAGTCTGAGCAGACAAACTATATGTTTGTTCGCGTTAAACTTCTTTCAGCTATGGTGGATTATAAAATTTAATGGTGTCAGCTAAGCTTCAAACTGAAACTCTACTTGAAGAAACGTCAAATTGAGTTTTCATTACCCAAGTTCTTTTTGTACATGATGAACTTCTCTATTAGCATGGATGCACAATTGCACACACTCCACACACCAGATGATCCACAGTAGTAGTATAACTATGCTTTCCATGGTTATCTCCTTTTGTGGAGAGAATTGTTTACTTAATGTGCTTGTGGGATTGAATGGTTTATATTCACTTTTTGGAGTGTAGATGGAGCCTACCTATCTTAGATTACTTAGCTCTTTTAGTAAGGTCACTAATTTTGGATTTTATTATCTAATGAGAAATGAGTCTTTTGTGATCAAGTATTTTTCTGTTGTTTTGTTGAATCTATTTCTCTTATAGTGGTCGAGGACTCTAAATGATTGGCACAGGCAATGTACACATCGTCTACATTTCCTATGACACTTTATTGGAATAAGGTGCCACTGGTTTAACACTTGAGGTTGGCTTATTAACACAAGGTTGCTTCATATACATGAGGTTGGCTTAGCACAGAATTTGGGTTAGAATACTGAATGACATTATATCAAGAGATATTAAGGAACCTAGAGTGGCACTCTAGAAAATTTTCCTAGAGTGTCACCCATTTGACATGCTTTACTCCACCAAATGCATGATCCACACCGTTTAATATGATCTAAATGTCATAAAACTATGCATATGCAAAATCACGGCGTTTGAACTTATTTTGCACAATCATCATATACTTGCAAAATGAACGGTTTTTCATCATAGAAGAAATGAGACGACTCGATATATCAGCAAGAGATGTTCAAACTTTGTGATTTTACATATGCATACCTTTTATGCATGTAGATGACATTGAACGGTGTGGATCATGCTTTTGGGGGGAAAATATTTGCCAAATCAGTGCACTCTAGGTTCCTTATTCTCTTATCCCATCTTATTTATTTTTTCTGTGGTTTCATTATTTAGTAGCCAGTCAATTTATATGTATTTTCTGGATGATCCTCCTGCGTGCAAGCACTAAGATATTCTTAAGCTGGATCGGAAATGACGTAGATTAATTATGTTTTATTCTTTTGCAGGAGAATATGGGATGCTTTATCTGGTGATGAGTTGCACTCATTCGAGCACAAGCACATAGTTCGTGCATGTGCCTTTTCTGAGGTATCGAGGGTTTTTCATTCCTATGGTTTGTGCTATTATTGCAACTATTTGAAGAACATTTATTAGGAGATTTGTCCGTCGGGCCATGCGTGTTGTTGCATCTTAGGCTTTCCTCCCTGTTCTCTTATATTCCGAGCAAACAGTACCTGCTGATCTTTAAAAAAAAGTTATTTCTATTCCATATGATAAATTACTGCAAGAAGCCATAGTTTATTCTCAACATAAGTAAATAATCATCTTTGAGTTGCAGTTTTGGTTGTAATGTTTTAACGAGAAAAAACTTTTATGAGTGGTGTGATACTGGGAAATTCAGAAAAGGGTTTCAGGAAAGGATGTTTATTTCGTTGATCATTGGATTCATTGATTTTATTTACCTGCATTGGCTTTTCTCACTTATCAGTTGATATTCATTGCAGGATACACACCAATTTGTTACAGGTGGATTTGAAAAAGTGCTACGCATATTTGATTTGAACCGTTTTGATGCTCCCCCTCGAGAAATTGATAAATCACCTGGCTCAGTCCGAACGGTGGCTTGGCTTCACAGCGACCAAACAATTTTAAGTTCTTGCAGTGATATGGGGGGTGTGAGGTATGTATTTATTTGTTCAGTCATTCTACTTTTTTATTATCGTTACAATTGCATTCTGTTTAATCAAAACATTGCCTAAGTCTGTTCGAAGAATTGTTATTTCTGTAATTGTTAGATATAGGTATAAAACCCTGAACCCTCACTACAACTTTTGGTGTTCTAGTGTAGTCGAGTTGTTTTTCACTTGGTATCATCACTTGGTATCAGAGCAACCTAGCAACCTAGGTTGGATCCCACTGGGTGTGCATATTTAATGGGGAACTAAAAAATAGTTTGTACCACAGACTGAGCATAACAAGGTCTAGGCTCATATATTCGCACACTTATCTCATCTTCTCCCATTAAAAAGGGGACACCCAATTTGTGGAAACGTGTTAGATATAAATCTAAAGCCCTCAACCCTCACTACAACTTCGGAGTTTTTAGTGTAGCGCTGTAGTGGCTAGGTCTTTCACAGGAATCATTTTTTTGTGATGGTATAAACATTTATGCACTGCTACATTGTAGTGAGAATTACTAAGCTGGATTATGTTGTGAATTCAGTTATCGTTTGACCTTCGCCTATGATTAGTGATTATGGTTAATTGTCTTTCAAAGGTTATGGGATGTAAGAAGTGGAAAAATTGTTCAAACTCTTGAGACCGAGTCACCTGTCACCAGTGCTGAAGTCAGTCAAGATGGGCGGTACATTACAACAGCTGACGGGTCTACCGTCAAGTTTTGGGATGCAAATCAGTAAGCTTGTCTTTGATGATTATTCTTTTTCTGCCTTTTGTTGATGGCTCCTTTTCCTCATGTTTCTTTTTACACTGTTGCTATGTAGTTTTGGACTTGTCAAAAGTTACAACATGCCGTGCACTATGGAATCAGCTTCGCTCGAACCTAAGTATGGGAACAAATTTGTTGCTGGAGGAGAAGACATGTGGGTTCACATTTTTGATTTCCACACTGGTGAAGAACTTGGTATGGTCCATCTTCTGTCAGTTTGATTTTATTTTTTCATGATGTAAACCATATAGAAAAGGGGGTCCCGCTATAAAGCACATGCTGCAATTTTTAAATGAACATGGAACAGACTCGCCCCAAAGTGTAGAATGCCAATTTGCCAATTTGTAGATAGGAAAACAACCCCCCCCCCCCAAAAAAAAAGGTGCAACTGCTGTCTCCTTGGGAAGGAAATTCAGTGATAACTGAAAGTTAATTATTCCGCAGGCTCATTTCGTAGGACATAATGTTTAATTATTCTAGAAGAGGTCACGAACTTCTCACAACTGATATATTTCCTAAGTTTTAAAGATATTCCTCCCTATTTTGAATACGACACCCACCTCATGTCTTTTAATGTAAAAGCTGTTGTCTTTTGACTCTATTTTGTTCAAGTTAGTCTTTTGTTTGAATTAGAAGATCATACATGATGAGGGTCCAGAATTTGCAAGTGCATTCAAGAGGTATATTATAGTATACAAGTGTCCAGAATTTTGGCACAAGTGCTAGAAAATTTTGATTATAATATAATAGTTTGGTGTTTCAGTAGAACAAAAAGATCTATTTTGATAATCACTCTCTATTCTTTTGCTAAATTTGAAAAAAAAACACCCCCTCAACTGTATGTATTTCTGAAAATACACCCCTCAATTTTTGTTTAATTTGGTCCTTGCATGTCCAAGATCACTTTGGCAAAAACATATAGTTGAGGGGTGATTTTTTTTCCTCCAAATTTAGCCGTTTACTTTTGGTTATATTACACACCTTCATAATGGACAGAACATACCATCAACAATTTTTACGAGGGAAGAGTATTTTGGTCGCATCTATAGCTTTTACATTTAACTTGAAGTTGTATGGGCATATATAGGACTAGAAGTATCAAGTTTTCTGGGGCTATATCAGAATAGGACAGTTGTTCGAGGTGATATAGAAAACCTTAATAGATTGTAACTTGTGCCCAACACGGTTTTCTAACTGGTTCTATTTGTACGATTGACATTCTGCGAGTTTTTAGTTTGTATGCATGAGTTTTCCTTTTGTACTCGAGGCAAACCTGATCATTTTGTCTTTACCGTATGAATGCAGGATGCAACAAAGGCCACCATGGCCCAGTTCACTGTGTACGCTTCTCTCCTGGGGGCGAATCATATGCATCAGGATCTGAAGATGGGACCATCAGAATATGGAAGACTGCCCCACCTACTGCCGGCGAGAATGACCCCAGTGCCAACGGGTCCAACGAAAAGGTGAAGGTCGGGGTGAGCGAAGTGGCACGCAAAATCGAGGGCTTCCACATTACAAAGGAAGGAGGGGGTCAGGTGGAGGAGAAAGTAGAGCCAGTAGCAGTTTCAGATTCGTGATAGTAGAATTTACAGGTGTTTGTTTTCACGATTCTAGGCTTTCAGTTCAGGAATAAACTATTGGCCTTAGGGTTTTTTTTTGTATGAGCCTGTTGTGTTTTTAGTATATTTTTCAGCAGTTAAAATTTGTGAACAGGCAGGATGTGTTTGTTGTATCTAGGAAATATGTGGTATTATCTGATGTTGGATTACTATCTGCTTTGATTCCTAGTCTTTTATATGGCAATGCAACAGTTATCTCTTACAGAAGGAAAATATTTGTTGCTACTTGTGGAACAAGTTATGTGTAATTTGCTTTAGTTTTAATGCTATATAGTGGGCAAAAATAGATTCGCCGGAATATAAGAGTGTGAAGTGCTCAAAGATGTTTGTTTGTGACATGATTTCCACGATTTGGATTCAGAGATAGATCCGAAATTGATAACATACAGCTGGGCATGCCTTGAGATGCATCTGCTGCTATGTGATGCCCCAATAGGAGAGCCAATATTTCAATTTTGGTTGTGCAAATCTCATAGAGGGAGGTCAGCTCATGCGAAACAAACAGGATCCGTACCTTTCGTTTCGTTTGCTATTAATCCTTTGATGAGGTGTGTGATGTGCTCAAAGATCTACTGTTCATCTTATTTTGCTATAAATGCATTTATAGCGATAGTGAGAGAAATTTTTGGATCTCAAATGTTAAATTTTGACTTTTTGAGTGTTCAAAAAGCGATAGCAGATGCTCTTACAAATCACTGACTACTTTTGTAGGACGCAGAGATAACCTGAGTAACCTCCATGGGCTTCAGTGGATAATAAATGTCACCTCATCATCATGCCCTAAAATTCTACTTATATAATCACATCATCAAATAGGACTTTTGTTCTTCAAAATCAAGACTTAAATTGAAATATAATTGGGTAATGCTAATCTTTTTATTAGCTTAGATAGTACACTACTATTAGATATTTCTAATCCCTTTACAATAACCTCCATTAATAGCGTACCACCTAAAATAGTAAAGAAAAAAGTAGTAAATTTAATAGTAGGTGTAGCATTACCCCTTAATTAAATACGAAATTACAATATTATTAATCTTCCAATTTATCAATACTAGTATTTTTCACGTGCGATGCACGTTTTGATAAGAGTTGGAGAATTTTTACGTGCGATTTACATGTTAAGAAATAGTTTTGGAGTTAGACGTCCATTGCACGTAATTGGTAAAATTATTTTGAAGGAAAAACTACAATTTGTACGTGTAATGCACGTGTTTATAAGTAGAATTTGAGTTGTATGTGCAACATATGTGTATGTTTAGTGTTAAAAATATTGTAAAATTGTTTGCACGTGCGTTGTAAGTTTTAAATAGGTGAAATTTTTTTTTGTTCGTTTTTATTGTAATTAATGGAAGAGTGAGGGTTGCACTTACAACGCACGGATTTGTATGTTGATAAATGACAACCCCAACTGTCCCATTATAATATTAGATATTAGAGATTAATAATATATATCTCCTATTTATGGACCAAATTTTTAACTTGGGCTCAACCCTCGCAAAGAAAGACCCGACCCAATCTCTCTCTCTCTATATGTTTCCGATTTACTAGCTCTCTTCTTCTACTTCTTCTTCCTCTTCTCTCTCAATCAATCCCCAAAATCACTTCTCCCCCCCCCCCGAAAAAAAAAATCCCCCAATAAAACCCTAACAATGTCGGGTAAAGGCGCCAAGGGTTTGATAATGGGGAAATCGTCGGCGAACGACAAGGACATCAAGAAGAAGCCCGTTTCTCGCTCTTCCCGCGCTGGTCTCCAAGTACTCTTCTTTCCCTTGTTTTTCTATCAATTTTGGTCCGTTTTTGGTAATTTTGATGATTTATGCGTAACTGCTCGTAAATTGTAGAAAGAGAGTGCTCTTTCGTTTAATTTTAGGAATTTTTGAGTGTTTATAGAATTAGAGAAAAAATTTGAAAGCTGCATTTTTGTCGGAAAATTACTGTAAAGTTAAAGTTAGGTCTTTAATGGTTTATATATATATATATATTGTAAAGTTATTGTTACTTAGTAGGAGAATAATGAGATTATAGTATAATTGGTAGTTTGGGGTTGTATTTAGGATATAGTCGCATTTTCTCGCATTG
Organism: Hemerocallis citrina; assembly: GCA_017893485.1. Taxonomy (NCBI): domain Eukaryota; kingdom Viridiplantae; phylum Streptophyta; class Magnoliopsida; order Asparagales; family Asphodelaceae; genus Hemerocallis; species Hemerocallis citrina. The sequence goes on along the minus strand of CM030368.1, from coordinate 193,082,376 downwards.
CAAAACTCTTTTTAGAATGTTGTTTTTGTGTTGAAGGTATATGTAGGGTTATGATATTGGATGGTTGTAGTTTTGATTAAGAATTTGTTTATGGGTTTGGAGTACATTGTGATTTGTTTTGATCTCAACCATGTTCATTTAGTGATGATTGTGGAAATCTTCTACACCGGTTACTGTTGATGCGTGTGTTTTAATATTGAGATATGTGGAAGTAGGTTAGTAGCTACCGTGGGCACGTCATATGCCCAAGGTTGTATCGCATATCTAAATTGTGTCGGGTTACAATTTTTCATATCAAATATCTGGTGTCATATCAGATGGAAATACATACCATAAATATGGTTTCAATCACCCTACATGCATTATATGCACTACAATTCAATTACAACCCAAACATATAAATATTGATTCACATGCAATCTCATTCATAAAAGAAACATGCTTAATATTAAAGATTACATATATTCAATTACATAACAGCGAAAGCATCTCTGACAAATGCTTATATTTGCATTATAGACAATTATTCACATTAAATGCACCTACTAAATAAAGTGCTTACATGTTATCCTCTGCCAACTGTACTCAAGGGTGCATTTATTTAGATTTATTAAGTTTTGTATGTAATTCTGAAGAAGAAATATATTCTCTTTAAAAATACTACAGTAGAAAATCGTTTTTAATATCGGTTGATTTGTCCTATATATCGGTCAATGTATTGGGCTTTGCACTATATATGGGCAATTTTTGCTCAAAAAATGGAAAATTGTAGGAATACTGATTACACCCAACTCCCCAAAAGGATACCAGTGTCGTATGTCCATATGTCAGTCAATATATAAAACGATGATCATACTGGTGGTATGCTTACATATGTCGTGTTCACTGGAGAATACTTTTTGTATGCATGATATGACATCCGCCAAACACTGACATACCTGCATATGTATTCAACTAACTTTTTTTCATTAAGCTGATTTATTTGTTTTATTGCCACTGACGGGTAGGTGTTTTTAGTCGTACTTACCGTGACACCAGTACTTTGAACAAGACATTGAAGTGTATAACCAATAGTAAATATACATATCTCCACTATAAAATTTGCAGAATTGGCAAAAAAGAAGGAACTATATCAGAAGAATGTCAAATGATTGGGAAGTTCTTATCATATTTTGCTGATATTTTCCAATTTGGTGGGTTTCTGTGTTGCCATTCTTTTTCCCCCTTCCCTACATTATATCAAGGGTTCTGCAATTCTTATTAACAGTTTTGTGTTAAACAACTTATTCAAACAATTATGGTTATGGGTTTGGTTATTGGCTCATGGCTGCTTTATTTCATTTACTTTTTCAATATACTTCAGTATCTTGATTTATTTTATTCTAGTATATATTTTATTGGACAATGGGATCTTTAATATGAGGTGTAACTTGGAAATTTCTTCGTAAATATGATTGTCTGTGTTTAGTTTCTTAAGCTTTTTCATGCTGTTTTGTTGAGCTTTTTTTTACCATACATTAAATTTGTAAGGCTTTCATGAGTCATGAGTCCCACTACAGAGTAAATGTTGCCTAGTAGCTGCTATACCAAACTGTAGCTATTTGTTTCATAAGTTGATAATAACATGAGTCTATAATTATCTTTTAGATTTGAGGAAATTTATGCCTTAAATAAAGAAAAATATTTTGGACCAAATGTATGGCGTAATCAAACAGCAATGCTAAAGTTTAAGTGAAAGGACCTTGTTCTCAAAGTTTTATTCCAAATTTGGCATTTAAGGTCACCTTATATGGTATATAATATATATATCAGAACTTCTTTACTCTGTTCAAATGGCACATTCATGAGCGTAAGAGAAGCATTCAGCTTTCAATTTATCAATGAGTCACTTATAGACTTATAGTATTTTTCTCGGATCTATTCATTTTTTATTTTCTTCTTATTTGATTGTCCTCAGATCCTAGAAGGGCTGGACCCACCCTTGAGGTGGGTGAGGCGGCCGCCTCAGGCCCCCGACATTTTTTGCGATTTTAGGGGCCCCAAATTTGTAATTCCCTTGTAAATATAGGCACGTATTTTGCGCGTAAAAGAAAAATACTATTATTAGGGGCCCCAAAAAATAATTATTTGAGCCTTTATTTTTTTAAAAAAAAATATTTGTGTTTAGGCTTAAAGACTTGAATTGAATTTGAGACTTTAAATTTGGGTGATTTAAAATAAATTTATATATTTTGCATATTTTGCTTCCAACAATGTGCAAATTTTTTGTATACATGTTTTTTTTTTAGCGTATGGGGGCCCATTTCGGGAGTTCGCCTCGGGCACCCGGGAACTCAGGGCCAGCCCTGGATCCTAGTTCTGCCTACGGTTAGCTAGCATTCTCCACAAGAAGTTAAATCATTGTTTCGTGTTACTTATTTTTTCAACCTAGCTTCGGAGTGAATGGGTACAATTTTCCAATTAATATACCAAGAAGTCCGTAATTTTTGGATTTTTGATTATCTTGGTGTGGGGTGTATTTAATCTCAGAAAGTGCTTGATAGTTATTGTTGTAACTACAGAATGTGTATCTTGTGAATCTACCATCCCTAGTTTTCGAAGTTTGAATGCTTAAGGTGGTTAATATCCACCCTTTTCCCCTAATCAAGGGGAGAAGTTCCTCCCCTTATATTGAAATGCTCTTCCAGCTTCTACATATTTAATGGAAGCATCAATACGCAAAATGTCTGGGGAGCTAATGTATGTATATATTCCTCTCATCTTGTACAACATATCCATCCAAACTTCACCTAAATTGAACATTAAAACAAATATAAAGAAGCCTTAGGGTCTTGACTTTACTTGGAAAAGAGGCTCTTTAGCAAGCATTTGTAGAATCTGATTATGGTTTTCATATTTCAATCAACTGGAAAGGCCTAGAGTTCTTCTGTAAGCGTACATTCTAGCTGGTTGTGACTACTGTGTTATCCCGTCTGCATCGTTGGTTGTTAGGTATGTTATGATTCCTCCACTTGCAACATAGTATCATTCTTGATTAGCCATAAGGAAGCTTGTAACCTAGTGGGAGACTCTAATACATGAAATCACTTCACTTTAGCCTATGAAGCACAGTTACAGATGGATTCACCGATACCACATGACTCTCTCAAAAGCCTAAAATTGTAAAATACTATATCAGAAGTGATTGTGTTGGACACATTTGGCAGAATTAAACTTCCAAACAGAAGTGCCTATACTTTGTAGCTTCAACTTTCTAGCCATCATCTTTTTCTTTTCATTTTAAAACTCGGTATATTTGACTGTGAATCGTTTTGACAGGGGTGATTTTGTTAACTTCCATTTTTGCAATAGGTCTCAAATTAATCTTGAGTAATACTCAAATTTAGTTTGCTCGGTGTTATAACTTAACTTTCCTGACATCTAACTTGTTTGCAGTTTCCTGTTGGCCGAATCCACCGTCTCCTCAAATCCCGGATTTCTGCAAATGGTAGGGTGGGGGCCACTGCTGCTGTGTACTCTGCTGCTATTCTGGAGTACCTTACTGCTGAAGTACTGGAATTGGCTGGCAATGCGAGCAAAGATCTGAAGGTGAAGCGAATTACTCCAAGGCACCTCCAGCTTGCCATCAGAGGGGACGAGGAGCTCGACACGCTTATTAAAGGAACCATAGCTGGAGGTGGTGTGATCCCTCACATCCACAAGTCTCTCATCAACAAATCCTCAAAAGATTGAGTGGTTTCTTCATTTAGTTGCTCGTGATTATTTATCTGTCCATGGCTGCTGATTGCGCAGACCCTCCTTATGAAGTAGGACTCTGAGAAACTTGGCTGCCCGTATGTAGAACCTTTAATATGTTATAGTATTTTTTTTGTTATAAGAGTAATTTTCAAAAGTAGTGTATATGCGTTATTGTAGTTAAGACCATTCCACTCAAAACCAAAGATTCGTGCACGCTTATGAGGTGAGCCAACTTCTTATAAGCAATCTTTTGAGGTTCACTAAACAGGAATAGAATCAGACAGTAATTGAATTTTCCGTTTGCTCGTACTATCATACATGCAGGGTTTGCCCTTGAGGAGTCGATATAGTTGACAAGCATAAAAAGACTAGGCCTCTGCAAGTGTAGAAGTCGTAAATCTCTCTCTCTGGCAACTTTTCCCAATTGCGGCATCAAACTGGAGAACGATCCATTTCATTGCCATGTGCTCATTTGTGGGGTTTGTTAAAAGATTTTGTGAAAACCGCAATGACATAGCAAAGCAGATTCTTCGAGCTTTATTTTGTTATAGTCACAATGTAGCGAAAACAAATTATTGGATCTTTTCCAAATCAAATTTCTCAAAATTTACTCACTCGGGAACTGTATAATAAAAACCGAAAGGATAGAAATGCAGCCACAAGAATACAATGTTAAACACACAACAGATTGACTAACAGCGAAGTACCAAATGTTATACTGCTTATCATCGGAAGACTGACAAATAAGAGATTGAGATGAAATATATAGTGGTTCTCACCCTACCCTAACCCATCAGCTTCTCCTTCCTCTCGCCTCCCCGTCGCCCCACCTCAGCCGCCGCCCTCCTCTCCCGTCGCTCCACCTCCTTCTCTGCCCTAAAAAACTCAAAAACCAAAAAAACAACTCTCATCTGAGCTTGGGGGGCGGCCGGCGGCTAGAATTTCGTCGCCATCGCCCCCCCCACCCCGCTCTCTCCCTGCTTCCTCTCAACCTCTCCCTCCCAACTCCCATATTCTCTTTCCCTCTAATTTTGTTTTCCCCCAAATCCTTACTTTAGGCTTTCGGAATCCGGCTGTCAAATGGGGTCTCCTCCGGTGTGCGACGGCGATGGTCGAGCGCACGGCATCTTTGGCAGGGCCGAAGGTGCCGCGCGGGGTGTTAGTCGCCGGTTGTGATTGCGGTTGTCAACGGTCGTCATTTAGGTCGACGCAGAGCGCAGCGGTGACACCGGTCGTCAATTTGGGGTATTCTCCGGTCGGAGACGGATGCGACGGCGAGGGTCGAGAGTGCCGCATCTTGGGTGGGACCGAAGGTGTCGCGCGGGGTGCTGTTCGCCGGTTGTGATTGTGGTTGTCAACGGTCGTCATTTGGGGTCGGTGCAGAGCGCAGCGGTGCCACCAGTCGTCATTTGGGGTCGACTCTTGTGTCGGAGAGGGATGCGACAGTGACGGTCGAGAGCGCCGCATCTTTGGCGGGGCCGAAGGTGCCGCGCGGGGTGTAGTTCGCCGTTCTTGATTATGGTTGTCGGACGAGCTACCTAGGGCTGGTGTCATCGGGGATAACGACGCAGATCGCAGCGGTGCTCGGACTGGTTGCGTCGGGCTGGTGGCGGGAGCGCTGCCTAGCGCCGGCGTGGAGCGGCGAGCGGCGAACTACGGGGTAGTTGGGGCTGTCGTGGAGGCATGTGGGGAGGTCGGGGAGAGAGAGGGGGGGGGAGGGGGATTTTTGATTTGGGAGTGTGGCGGTTGGGGGGAGATTTGAATTTCAAATTGAGTTTTGAAGTTTGAGTTGACGCAGTGGAGTCCCTAAGATCCAAATTGGTCCCTAATATCCAAATTACAACCGACTTACAATTAGCAACAAAATGTATCCTAGTTAGTGTAGGCGATGATTGTCGAGCAACTTTATAGTTTTGGTTCTACCTTGACCTTGGTTGGTTAAAGTGAGGGGTGCCTTTGGTTCTTTCATGTCAGAGGGCTCGCAGGGGTCAGGTGCGATATCTACCCTCGTTGCAAGGTTGCGGTGAGAGTCATCGAGGGTGAAGCGAGGGAATGAGAACGAGGACTCAATCTTGACATGGAGTTGTCAGATTGGTGGAGTGCCTGCGGGGTCTCTAATATGGTGCTTACGCTTGTCGTATGGGTCACTGGTGGGGGCGGCGAGGGAGAGCGTACGATAGTTGGAGAGGATAAACGGCGTACAAGCGAGGGACTGAGTGAGAGAGTGAGCCCAAATTGGCACGAGAAAGTTCTTCTGGCGGGGGTGGCCGATAAATAGGACTAGATTTCATTGTATTTTTGTTTGTTGGTTGGGGTGTATGAATTCCAGAACCCAGCCTGTTGGGATCTGAACTTCATAAGCCTTATTTTTGGTTGTTTGTTTTGTTAAACTTTTTAATGTGTTAAGACTAAGTCGACTGAGCCTCAATCAGTCGACTGATCTTCAAATAAGTCGACTGAAGCTTCCAATCAGTCGACTGAATAAGCCTGCAACTTTTTCAACAAAACTCTCAGTACAGTCGACTGATAGAACACTACAGTCGACTGTACCCGATCCGTTACAATCCCTCAAGATCAGCAAAGATACAACCGAGTCAACAACCGATCTCCAGAAGAATGGGTCTGCAACTGCAATTATCTGTATCCCTAAAGGATAGGATTTGTAACCAATAAAATCTAGTTTGTTATGTAAAATTCTATAAATAAAGTATTAGCATCACCGGTTAAGGTGTGCAAGCCATTCAATAAAATTCACTTGGTATCAGAGCAGATCTGATCCTAAACCCAGCTTAACTTCTCCCAATCATGGCCACCCCTCAATCCGCTGCAACCAACATTGTATCCACAACACCATCTACACTCCTACCAATTCAAGTTCACCACCTAATCTCCGTTAAGCTCGACAACAACAACTACCTTCTATGGCTCACCCAATTTCGACCTCTTCTAAAGGGGTACGACCTTGAAGGATACGTCGATGGGAGCTTCCCTTGCCCCACACGTCTTCTCCTACAATCCACAGAGATTAATCCAGCCTATACCGCTTGGAAGAAGCAAGATCAAATTCTCCTAGGATGGTTATTATCATCCCTCTCCGAGTCAGTGCTGGCTCAAGTAGTCGGCCTTAGCACGTCTCAAGATGTATGGGAATCACTCTGCAAACACTTCTCCTCCCAATCTCAGTCCAGGGTCTTGTATCTCAAACGTGAACTCTAAAATATGCGTAAGGGAAACAAGACAATGGCTGAATATTATCTCCATGCGAAACACCTCGCTGACAATCTTGCTGCTTCTGGCAATGCTATCTCAACCACTGATCTCCAGCACATGATGCTAGGTGAGCTTGACTCATCCTATGATCCGATTGTGACGGTGCTTACTGCAACCGCAGCTGATCTTCATATGGATGAATTCTACTCAAATCTGTTAGCCTATGAGATGCGCTGGGAAGCTCAACATGCAACCTCCCCTCAGCCCATGGCAAACATTGCCCATCAGGGCCCTTCCCGTACCAACAATCGGTTCAACAACTCCAGGTTCGGCTCTCAAGGTCAGAAGAATCGGCCTTTCAACAGAGCCCAAGGCCGCCCTCAACCGAATCGCAATCCCCAAGGACCTTGTCAGCTCTGTGGCAGGAAGAACCACACTGCTATGGACTGTTGGTATCGCTTTGATCGCAATTTCACTGCCGCCTCTTCATCCACTTCCCTAGCTGCATATGTTGCTGCCCCTGGATCCCTCCTTGATGGAAATTGGTGCCCAGATAGTGGTGCTACACACCACTTAACCCCTGATCTGAACAATCTTCACATCCAGTCCCCATATGATGGTCCTGATCAAATCAAAGTTGGCAATGGTAATACACTTTCTATTAAACATGTTGGTAAATCATCCTTTTGCCTTAATAATCGAACTTTCCTTTTCAATCAAATTTACCATGTACCATCTATCTCTACTAATCTACTATCTGTATCCAAATTTTGCATTGATAACAACGTCTTTTTTGAATTTCACCCATTCTCTTTTGTTGTGAAGGATCAGGAAACGGGGACACCGCTGTTGCACGGCACGAATAGAGGAGGATTGTATCATTTTGACGACAAGCTAGCTAGTTCTCCTTTTGCTTTTCAATCCGTGTCCTTTTCATTGTGGCATCACCGGCTTGGTCATCCAATGCTAAAAATTGTCAATAAGATTGTGTCCAACTACTCATTGCTAGTAGATAATAAATCCACTTTGTTTTGTCATGCTTGTCATATTAGCAAGAGTCATAAATTGCCTTTTTCATTGAGTTCCACAATTTATAAAGAACCTTTACAACTTATTGTATCAGATTTGTGGGGCCCTGCTCCAATACTTTCTAGAACTGGTTCTCGATATTATTTACTGTTAATGGATGCATTCAGTAGATACACATGGGTCTATCCCCTATCTCACAAAAGTGATGCTTTTACAGTCTTCAAACAGTTTAAGTTACAAATTGAAAATCTCACTGGCAAAAAGATCAAAATTTTTCAAACCGACAATGGAACTGAGTTCAAGAAATTCACTCCCTTTCTTCTCCAAAGTGGTGTTGTCCATCGCTTTATATGTCCACACACCTCAGCTCAAAATGGATTAGCAGAGAGACGCCACATACATGTTGTTGAGTCTGGTCTCTCTCTATTAAACCATGCATCCATGCCCTTAACATTTTGGGCTGATGCCTTTGTCACCAGTTGCTACCTCATAAATCGCCTACCATCCTCCCCATTAAAAGGTCAAACTCCCCTTGAACTGTTTTTTGGTTCCACTCCAGACTACAATGCCTTAAAATCCTTTGGGTGTCTTTGCTACCCATATCTCAGACCCTATGCGTCAAATAAATTAGATAAAAGATCCCTTGCCTGTGTCTTTATTGGCTATTCCAGCACTCAAAAAGGATACATTTGCCTTCATCGACCAACCCAAAGGATATACATCTCTCGTCACGTCGTCTTTGAAGAAACAATCTTTCCCTATTCAGCAGTGCAAAGCAACCCCACCAATGTAAGTACTACTTCTGCATCCTCAGCACCTTTACAAACCACATCACTTTTACCCATTCTACAAGCCCCTCACATACCACCTATACCAAATAACCCACCCAACATTCACCCATCTCAAACTGCCCCTCAACCATCCTCGATACAGTCGACTGATAGTCCTATACAGTCGACTGAGGATACCGCTCCACCACTTTCGGTACAGTCGACTGACATTACCCTACAGTCGACTGGACCTACTGCTGCACCCCAAACACAAGAACCCCTTCCCCAACACCATATGATTACTAGGGCAAAGGTGGTATACGTAAACCTGTTAATAGATTATGTTTGCATGCCACTAAACACCCTTTGCAGGATGCAGAATTAGAGGAACCAACCTGCTTCACACAAGCACAGAGCCATCCTCAATGGCGTAGTGCTATGGATGATGAGATCAATGCCCTACTACAGAATGGCACCTGGACCCTCACCCCTGCTCAAAGCAATCAGAACATTGTGGGCTGCAAATGGGTCTTTCGTATCAAACGAAAATCCGATGGCACTATTGACCGCTACAAAGCTCGTCTTGTCGCCAAAGGATTTCATCAACAAGCAGGTATTGATTATGGAGAAACTTTCAGCCCTGTGATTAAACCCTGCACAATTAGGCTTGTCATTTCCATCGCATTAATGAACAAATGGGCACTCCGTCAATTAGATGTTCAAAATGCCTTTCTTCATGGCCATCTCACAGAAGAAGTTTACATGAAACAACCACCAGGGTATGTAGATTCCAGATTTCCAAAGCATGTTTGTCGCCTACGGAAATCTCTCTATGGGCTCAAGCAAGCCCCCAGAGCTTGGTACTCGAGACTCACTGGATATCTTTGCTCTCTTGGTTTTGTTAGTTCCAAGACCGACTCGTCTCTGCTCACAAGACAAACTGGTGACTCTACTCTATTTATTTTAATATATGTTGATGACATTATTATCACAGGCACACCGGGGAACCATATCAATACACTCATATCCCAGCTCCAGTCTACATTTGCAATCAAGGACCTGGGCCCATTAAGTTACTTTTTGGGCATCGAAGTTCTTCCAAATCGCAATGGCCTTTTTCTATCTCAGCGCAAATATATTCTCGATCTATTACTCAGCTCTAAGTTCGATGGTGTCAAGCCTATCACCACACCTCTAGTAGCCAATACTCCACTCTCTAAACATGATGGGCCAACTCACAGTGATCCTACCCAATATCGAAGTATTGTGGGATTTTTGCAGTATCTATCTTTCACTAGACCTGACATTGCAGTGGCTGTCAACAAAGTATGTCAGTTCATGCATAACCCTCGCGATGTCCATTGGTCTGCTGTCAAGCGAATTCTTCGTTATCTCAAACACACCATCAACTTTGGCTTGCAGTTGTCTACACCAACAACTTCCACAATTCATGCATATTCGGACTCGGACTGGGCAGGATGTCCTGATGATCGCAGATCTACAAGCGGCTATTGTGTCTTCTTTGATGGCAACCTCATCTCGTGGAGTGCAAGGAAGCAAAAGACAGTTTCCCGTTCAAGCACGGAAGCTGAATACAGGGGCGTCGCAATTGCTACCGCAGAAGTTATGTGGATTCAATCTCTACTAAAAGAACTTGGTTTCTCCAAACTTTCGACGCCAACTCTCTGGTGTGACAACTTAGGGGCTACGTATCTCACGGTAAATCCTATCTTCCATGCTCGCACAAAGCATATCGAAATAGATTACCATTTTGTCCGTGAACGTGTTGCTTCCAAACAACTCAGTGTTCGATTTATCTCCACCAAAGATCAGCTGGCCGACATCTTCACCAAGGGACTCAGCAGTAACAGGTTTCAAGAGCTAAGGAACAAGTTGACCATCCAGTCTTGGCCGTTCAACTTGCAGGGGAGTGTTAAGACTAAGTCGACTGAGCCTCAATCAGTCGACTGATCTTCAAATAAGTCGACTGAAGCTTCCAATCAGTCGACTGAATAAGCCTGTAACTTTTTCAACAAAACTCTCGGTACAGTCGACTGATAGAACACTACAGTCGACTGTACCCGATCCGTTACAATCCCTCAAGATCAGCAAAGATACAACCGAGTCAACAACCGATCTTCAGAAGAATGGGTCTGCAACTGCAATTATCTGTATCCCTAAAGGATAGGATTTGTAACCAATAAAATCTAGTTTGTTATGTAAAATTCTATAAATAAAGTATTAGCATCACCGGTTAAGGTGTGCAAGCCATTCAATAAAACTCACTTAATGAAACACGGGGGGGGAGGGGAGGGGGGGGGGCAATTACCAACCTTTTACGATAAAAAAAAAAAAAGAAAAGAAATATATAGTGAGAAAAGAACAAACCGTATAATAAGAAGAGAATCTGAACAAGGTGTGAAACCTTTTTGAAAGTTACAGGTTCATCATATTACAAAAGTGGAAATCTTACAGGTTACCGATCACTACAATCCAATGCATGTTCGACTAAAATAAGCCAATCATCATCATCAACTTAAATCTACCTAAAATTATCGACTGGGAGAAGCAACCAAAAAAATCCTGAGAAATGCAAATGAGAGAAATACATAATACATAACTAGCTAGCATTAGTACATACCAAATAACTGGAAGAAAGACGAAAGATAATAAACCCAAGATTCAAATAGTAGCTACTCTGGGAACTTCAACTGGGAAGTTGTTAATCTCATCCATCCAAGGGTTGATCTCCTTTGCCGGATTCACAGTTTTCAAAGCCTTCCATACTGCACTGTTACACTTGAATCCAGACCCGAACGCGATTTGCCATACTCTATCTCCTCTCTTAACCCTACCTTTACCCTCGGAATAAGCCAGTTCGTACCACAAAGAGCTACTTGAAGTATTCCCAAACCTATATAATGTCATCCTCGAAGGCTCCATATGCCACTCAGAAAGCATTAGGTTCTTCTCCAGTTCATCTAGCACAGCTCGCCCTCCAGCGTGAATACAGAAATGCTCGAAAGCTAACTTGAAATCCGGAATGTAGGGTTTGATCTTCATCTTGAAGAGTTTCCTCCCAACCAATGTAGCAAAAAAGAGTAATTGTTCGGACATGGGTAGTACAAGAGGCCCCAATGTAGTGATGTTGGTCTTTAAAGCGTCGCCTGCTACTCCCATAAGATCTCTGGATAGGGAAACACCTAGTTTCCCAGTTTCATCTTCTTGTTGGGTCACACAACTAAAGCACTTGTCGTCGTTTCCCTTATGTGTCCGAACTGTATGAACCAGTTTGTATTTAGACCACCACCCGTCACGCCACTTGTTAGATAAAAGAATTGCAGCCGCGCCCATTCTAAAAAGGCAATTAGGTAGAAGCATAGAACGGTTGTTACCGGAGTACCAGTTCAGAGTGATGTTCTCCGTGCTAACAACCAACGCATAAGAGTTGGGAATCACTTGGAGGTGATTCTTAGCAAGATCAATCCCGATCACTCCAGCACTGCAGCCCATTCCACCGAGATTATAGCTGACAATGTTCCCTCTAAGTTTGTAGTGATTCACTATAATGGCAGAGAGCGAAGGGGTCGGATTGAACAAACTACAGTTGACAACCAATATCCCAATGTCCTTAGGGTTAATTTTTGTCTTGGCAAAAAGCCCGTCTATCGCTCCAAACATCACAAGCTCAGCTTCCTTCATAGCTTGTGCCAACGAATGGTTAGGTGGAATGTTAGTAACAGCTTCGGGGAGGTAAGTATCCTCACCAAGACCCGACCTCTGTAGCATTTTGCGCTGAAATTCTAACGTCTCAGGGGTGAATGTGCTAACCAAGGAAGACCTGTGCATAAACATTGGACTAGGGCATTTTCGGGCATCTTCAGGCTTATAGCATGAGAAGTTGACGAGATAGACAGGACGAGGACGGGTTACAAAGTAGACGGTGAGGATAAAGACGAGCATTGTGGAGATTGAGATGACGGAGATGAGATTGGAATGGAGGTTCTCCCAAATCTCATTGAAGTCTTGTACCGATAACGTGGAGACTTGCGCAGCAATGACAGCAACGACGGGGAGGAGGAAGATGTACATTGCATGGGAGATGACAATGTGGTACCCAAGCTTGACATATTTGAGCTTGACTGATTGCTTGTAATCGGGGAGTTTGTTCTTGGATGAGCTAAGCAATGGCGTGTTTGATTGAGGTTCAGCCATAGTTGCAGAAATTAGGGTTGCTTCGAAATTGCCTGCTTTCTTTGATCAGACCAAGCTATACATACAGTGATCTGCAAAGAATAAAAAAGAATCTGAATCTTATGATCTGATTAATAGGCTACAAATAAAAACTATATTATTCGAATTATAAAAAATAAATTATGCAAAACACCAATTAAAAAGGAGGGATTTTGAACACAAATATTTACAAATTCCAACCAATGTGAGGCGCCCTGTACATCAAAGTCTACTTTGTTCTTGACATTGAGCCATAACAAAAACCAATTAATGGAGAGAAATAGAGATTAAGAAAATAAAAATATTATTCACATAGATTTCGACATTGCATAATTTAAAATAACAAGAAGAGAAAAGGGGAGACTTTGATAGATACCTAGCTCATAAAAATTATACCTCAAATCATCGAAAAAGTTAAAACAATGTTAGCAATGTTGGAGTTTTTTTTTTTCTTTCCTTCTTTTCTTTCTTTTTCAATCTCTCCCGGTTTCTGTTTCTATCTCTATCTCTCCCTATGTCTCTGAATCTCCAAAAAAATAGGGTCAAATGGAAGATTATGGTGAAAGTAGGCTTTCCATTAATAGGCCATGTGTTGTGCGCACGTTTTTAATTTTTTATTTATTTTACTGTAACAAGGCCAAAGCTGCATAAAGCAAGCGGAATTTAGACTCCAGACTTTTCGCTCATTAGGAAATAGGTTATGCCTATTAGGATTATGTCTTGTATACTCGCGGTTGTACTAGAAGAAGAGACGATGAAGTACGAAGGTTGAAGCGTCAAAGAGAGGACAAGATTGAAATAGAGCAGCAACAGCAGCAGAGAGCTGTGCAGTCGACTGCACACCCCTCGGGTCTGGGATGGAAGAGTTGTGGTCGACCGCACTTGGGTGCAGTCGATTGTCGCAGCTACAACAATATTTTTTGGACCTTGATCTTGGTGATCGTTTCAACCCATTCTTCAACTCCAAGTCAGATCTTACAGTTCCTATTCAGTGATGTCTTCTATTTGATATATCGGACGACTGAGAGATCAAGTCTAACTTCGCTATATTCTTCTTCTATTATTGTAATAGCCTCCAATATGAGAGAAAAGAGTACTTCATAGATTAATTTCTCTCTTGCAAAGAGAGACTTGAGAGTTTTTTTTTTTTTTGAGTTAAAAGGTGGAATAACACCACCCTGTTTCATTAATGAGAAATTAATAAACAACCCCTCAGAACCGGGAGAAAACAAAAGTGCAGTGTAGGAAATAAAACATAAACCCCCAACAGAACCCTGGGGGATGGGTTTCATCATCTAAATCTCAGACAACAGGAAATAAAACATAAACCCCCAACAGAATCCTGGGGGGTGGGTTTCAACAACTAAACCTCAGACAACCAACGTACAAAGAAATGAAACAACATGAATAGACACAGAGAGTGCCACTGACGCAACTGGGATGTAAGACGGGTGCACTCCTCAATCCATAGTCGGCCCGAACTCTATCTCCTCATCGTCAAATTCTTCCACCTGGAAGACCTGTGCAATCCTCCCTCTCGCTCCTGAGGCAGCAGCTGTAGCCCAAAAGGAAATCAAATGCATGATGAGAGTAAGGTTACCAGAAATAGAATTACATAAAGCACGGAAATAAAAAATGTTTCTATCTAGCCATAACACCCATGTGGTTGCCGCAATGGTAATATACCATGCCTCCTTCATATCGTGTCGGGTCGATGCAAATCTGGAACAACCCATAGTTCCTCATACTCGCTTGGGTAGTCACTTGTACCTAGGGCTCTTAGAACTTCTATCATGACGGCGACTTGAGAGTTAGTTCTGGGTAAGTGAGTTTTATTCTTTGTATTGTGTGAATTTGTAACTCCTTGTAATATTTTATAGTAGAATATTATATTTTCCCATATTTTCCTCCGGATTAAGCGAAAGCTAACCGGGATAAATCCTCATGTGTTTGTGTTGGATCGATGGATCTATTTGTTTTGTTGTTCAATTGATTCGTCTTGTCTACCTCGCCATCCTCATTGCTCTAATCTATTCCGCTGCGCCACCGGTTTGACATCCCCCAACAAAGTGGTATTAGAGCTTCAGGTTGCCGAGTCCCTTGGTGAAGATGATAGGTCACAATCTTTTGAAGATCAAGCAGTTCGATGGATAGATCAACTTCAATCATTGAAAGGTAGACATGTATGATGTCCTAGTTCAAGAACGTCTAGAGTTAGCCATCAAGAAGAAGGAAAAGTTATCCAATATGAAGGTGAATGTTTGAGATGATATTCGTGAAAGAACCATAAGTATAATCTAACTATCATTAGCGGACGATGTCAAGTGCAAGTGTTTTGAAGAAACTCAAGTTGCTAGTTTATAGGAAAAACTCATAGCTGACTACTCTGGTTCGTCGTTATTAGATCGGATGCATTGGAAGAGGAAGTTATTCCGTTTTTCAATGAAGAAAGGTACTGATCTTCAAGGTCACATCACAGAGTTCGACAAGGTGCTATCAAAATTCAAGGCGATAAACGCGGATGTGAGTGAAGAAGATAAAGCTTTCAACTTGATGTATTCACTGCCGAATTCATATGAGCATTTGATCACTACCATGCTACACGGTAAATCTGCTAATGAGAGTATTAGAGTAGATGGTGTAATCAAGTTTTGAAGGAAAATCAACTTAGGAAGAAGACTCATAAATTATCGTCTACTCCCATAAGTTGTCTAGCAGTAGAAGGTCCTTCAACTAGAAGTTAAAGTGCTATGCAGAAAGATCGATTCGTTGCCGATATTGCAAACGGTCAGGGCATATCAAGAAATACTGTTGAAAATTGCAGAATCAGAAGAGCGCCAAGGATGACAATTCTATTGCAAATGTGATTTACCCTTCTGAATCAGGTGATTTGTGTCTTCTTGTTTCAAATTCTTTAGAAGTGGGTTCTAGTTGGTTTCTTGACTCAAGGAGTTCTACTTATTTTTGCTATGAGAACGAGTTGTTTTCAACTTATAAGTCTACTACATGGCGCTGTGTGAGAAAGAGAACTGGAGAGATTTGTGAAGTAATAGGTGAATGGACAGTTGAGTTAAAGATGTGCTAGGTGTGAACATGTATGCTACAAGAGAAGTCTTGCATATTCCTCTACTGAAACTGAATTTGATTTCCTTGTGAACTCTTGAAGCGTGGATTTCTGTCTTTTTTCATGGTCGTCGTAAGGTAATTAGAGGTATGAGAGTTGTTGGGGCAAGCCAATGAATCTCTACAAGTTTTGGGAGATCTGAAATACTTGCGTAAGTGTTGCTTCTTTCCCAATCCTGCAAGCTCAATTAGTCTACCGGACCTAGTATCGTCGAAGCGAGAACACGACGTTCAAATATCGTCGAGAAGTGAAAAGTTCCTCGAGGTAGGTGGAGTTTGTACGGAGGTTGACAACTCCGTGTTAACGCCTACTGAGGTGTGCCATTAAGGGGATATACTGATCAGTGAGATTGGGTAAAAGATTTGTTCAACTAGCTGAAGAAACTATCATTACAAATATGTTCGCAAGTGGAGTTTAGTAGAGTTTAGAAATGATGAATCACATCATAGCACTCGTATGAAATCCAAGGAGGAGGTTGTTAGAATTATGTCTTGTATACTCGTGGTTCGTATTAGAAGAAGATACGATGAAGTACGGATGTCGAAGAGTCGAAGAGAGGAGAAGATTGAAACAGAGCAGCAACAACAACAGAGAGTTGTGCAGATGGAAGAGTTGCGGTCGACTGCACTTGGGTGCTGTCGAGTGTCGCGGCTGCAGCAATATTTTTGGGGCCTTGATCTTGGTGATCGTTTCAGCATATTTTCAACTCCAAGTCAGATCGTATGTCTCCTATTCAGTGACTTCTTCTATAGGATATATCAGACGACTGGGATATCAAGTCTAACATAGGGTTATCTCTATTTTTCTTCTATTTATTGTAATAGCCTCCAATATGAGAGGAAAGAGTACTTCAATGATAATTTTCTCTATTGCAAAGAGAGGCTCGAGAGATAATTCTTGGTGAGTGAGTTTGATTCCTTATATTGAGTAAATTTGTAGTTCCTTTTAATCTCTTCTAGTTGAATATTACATCTCCCCATATTTTTCTCTGGATTAAACGAAAACTAACCGGGATAAATCATCGTGTGTTTGTATTGGATTGGTGGATCTGTTTGTTTAGTTGTTCAATTGATTCGTCTCGTCTATCTCGCCATCTTTATTGTTCTAATCTATTCTACTGTGTCACCGGTGTTTGTGGACATCCCCCGACAACCACTGCATTATAGTGGCACCTGCACACGTTTTTAATTTGAGAAGGACTTTTTTTAACAGTTCGAGAGAAATAGAGGGTGAGAATTGAAAAAAGAAGAAAAAAAATAAGCCTACTTTTGCCGGCTTTGGCTCTCTTAAGCCCAAACTCAACTCATCCTTATCTCACCTTTGTTGAAGAAAACAATAGTTTTGGAACTGGCATAGGTCTTCTATTGCCCCATCATGACTAATTGTTAACTTCTATCTAATATTTTTTTCTTCCAATTTCAGTTTTTTATTTTTTTAATGTAATTGGATTCATTATACCTTATTAATGAAATAGGATGGCTAATATTTAGCATGTTCCGAAAGTCTGAAAAGTTATGTAAATGTACAGTTTTTAGGAGTAAATTACTTTACTGATGTAATATCTGTGTGATAGTGCAGATTCCCCCCACCCCCTAAGAAATCAACCAATCACTACTTCGAATTGTTTTGGCAGATTATTCTCATGGTACCTTTGTGAATCTCTCAGTTGCATGCATGGACTGATGCACTGGCATAAACCAAGGACAAGGCATGTGAGTCCTATTCCGTCCCTACAGTTCCAGCCAAGTTTGTAATAAGATCACAGATTCCCTATTGCTGGACTTCTTCTTTCTTGTTTACTTGGATTTTTTTTCTTCTATATTTCTGTAAATTCTATATTTCTGTAAATTCTATTTTTCTTCTTCTTTCTTTCAAAGTTGAGTTATGGAGTTTGCTCGGTTTGAAGAGGACATAAGATTTATTAGTGTCCAAGAAGAGGCTTAGTCATTCAATTAAGTTGAGTAAACTAAAGCGGAATTGAACAAGATCATACAAATTAACTATTCGCTAACACTCCCAGTTTCTCTCAAAGCCTGACTGAATCTTTTGAGTTATACGTGTCTATGCACAACCTTCAGCTATCAAACTCATGTTGGAAATATTTTTGGGATATTTTTCGGACCGGATTCCGGTGGGCTCCGGCCACCGGCGGCGCCGGAAAGTGATTGGATTACGTTCCTCTCGTCGAGTTCTATTCCGTAATGTACTCATTTTTCAAAAACGGTTTCCGTATGAATGAGAAATGTAGGTCCAAAGTTGGGTACTCGAAATGTACTAACTTGAAAATTTTGAATGGATAGTCCCATATCGGAAGATGAGAAATATTTCTCTACTATATAAGCTAAAGAAATGGACTAAAGGGCGTAGCCCTGGGGTTACGACTAATGTGTAGTGGAGAGAGGACCTAGTCAAAATTACAAACACGCTGTAAGCTTTTCCCAAATACGAATTTTCTGAATATTTTCCGTATTTTGATTAATTATAAATTCGGTATTATTTTAAACTCGATTTGTGCCTTCTATTAAAATATCTTCGAACCGAAAATTGTATTTTCTTCGAATAGTAGTATATTCTAACCTTAATGTTTATTTTCTAAGTGATCGGCTATTTGTATCTTATTCTATTACTATTTGAATTTTCATAAACTTGTTTATCTCAAATCTCATTTAGATATGTATATCAAAATTTTTATTGTTGTTATTGATATTATTATCTTGATTGTTGATTTAAAAATCTAGTTCTATTGATAATTGTATTTGTAGTTATTTCAAATAATTTCTATATTGTTGTGCAAATTATATTTTGTATATAAACCTACATTTTATTGGTTATTTATTTTCCTATTAGTTTTTTTTAAAAACCCAAACCCATTATTTTTGTTGGAATTTAAATCCTATGATTTCCTATTGGGTTATACTCTATAAACCCAAATACCTATTTTAAATAAACCCCATATCCATACCCATTTATATATAACCCATCTCAACCCGATATCCTAACTACCCAACCCTGTTTTCACCCCAACCTAAACCCTACATATATATTTTAACCCATATTGCCTGTTCACCATCTCCAACTCCACCCACCGCCTCTTTACCTCTCCCGATCCCTCTATCTTTCGACTCCATATTTTCCCAAATACGAATTTTCTGAATATTTTCCGTATTTTGATTAATTATAAATTCGGTATTATTTTAAACTCGATTTGTGCCTTCTATTAAAATCTTTTCGAAACGAAAATTGTATTTTCTTCGAATAGTAGTATATTCTAACCTTAATGTTTATTTTCTAAGTGATCGGCTATTTGTATCTTATTCTATTACTATTTGAATTTTCATAAACTTGTTTATCTCAAATCTCATTTAGATATGTATATCAAAATTTTTATTGTTGCTACTGATATTATTATCTTGATTGTTGATTTAAAAATCTAGTTCTATTGATAATTGTATTTGTAGTTATTTCAAATAATTTCCATATTGTTGAGCAAATTATATTTTGTATATAAACCTACATTTTATTGATTATTTATTTTCCTATTAGTTTTTTTAAAAAACCCAAACTCATTATTTTTGTTGGATTTTAAATCCTATTATTTCCTATTGGGTTATACTCTATAAACCCAAATACCCATTTTAAATAAACCCCAGATCCATACCCATTTATATATAACCCATCTCAACCCGATATCCTAACTACCCAACCCTGTTTCCACCCCAACCTAAACCCTACATATATATTTTAACCCATATTACCTGTTCACCATCTCCAACTCCACCCACCGCCTCTTTACCTCTCCCGATCCCTCCATCTTTCGACTCCCTGTTCATCTTCCTGCACACCAGCCGCGACCCCCTCCCGTCGCGCTGTCCGTGAAGCCGCAAGGCTGCAACGCCGCGCCTCCCCGATGCTCCCCCCATCCTCCCTGTTGCAGTGATAACAGCAGCGAGCCCTACCACAACGACCTTCCGCCCCTCATCACGATGCAGACCCTGCAGCCCTGCAACTGGCTGTGCTCTCGCTGTGCATGCCCTGCTGCGCGACAGCAGCAACGTAGCCCCTGCCAGGCGACTTGTAGTACCCCGTATTTTTAAATATAATTTTAAAGATTTATAAATGAATTAAAATGATTTTCTTGAGATTTAATAAATATTTTTCTAAAAATTTATCTTTTTACACGTGCAAAAC
This sequence comes from Hemerocallis citrina, assembly GCA_017893485.1. Classification (NCBI taxonomy): domain Eukaryota; kingdom Viridiplantae; phylum Streptophyta; class Magnoliopsida; order Asparagales; family Asphodelaceae; genus Hemerocallis; species Hemerocallis citrina. The sequence goes on along the minus strand of CM030368.1, from coordinate 193,062,084 downwards.
ACGTGCGAATATTTTCTTGGAAAGTTCCAAAGCGAAAAATATTTTGTGTAAAATCATTATTTATTATTTGGAATTATTTTTAATTTTTCTAGATTTTTCTAATATTTATTGGACATATTTACAAATATTTCAAAAAGAAGGACTTTTGTGCAAAATTACCAAATAGGGTGAAAACTCCAGATTTTAGGATTTTGGGGCTGGGTATAATGCCTAGTCAACTCAGGCTTAAAAAGTTTACTTTTCGTTTTGATGAATTTGGGTTATTTTACAAGTTTTGATAAAAGAGGATCTTTTTGCAAAATTGTCATTTTGAGGGGTGAAAATGCAAATTCATTTTTCTGGACATTTCAAACAGTGCTGGCTGGAAATAAATTTTTCCTTTTGTTTTTAGATCTCAATTAAATTGGTTTTATCAAGTTTCCAAGTATAGGGATTTATTTATGTAAAGTTATATTTTGAAAGGATTAATTTGCAAATGTGTTCAAAACCCTAATTATTCAATTCCGGCCTATTTAAAAGGTGGAGTGCAGCCGTCTTTCGCTGCACAACACAAATGCTTTATTGTTTTATTTTCTTGGAGAATTAAATAGGAGATCTTGGATTCTTTGCAAAGGAGGGATTTTTCGTCTTGCTTGGTTATATTCGTTTGATCTCTTTAACAAGGTGAGTGACTTGTTTTGTTTTCTTTTTGTTTTGTGTATGTTGTATGTGAGTGATGTAAATTGTTTTGTTGTTTTGTTTTATGCATGTTGTATGTGGTGTTTCATCTATTAGAAAGCATGCTAGGGTTTGGTATGAATATGTATGTTGGATGGATGATAAAAATTGGATCTTTGAGAAGAACCCTAGTTGTTGTAAGTAGAATTGCATGTGGATGATTTTAGATTGCTGGAGAACCTAATATAAATTGTGAGTAGGCTAATAATGTTGGATTATCGCTGACTTGATTGAGTATATATGATGAATGTTATGCATTAATTAATTAAAGATGAGATTTTTGGACTATTGGTGAGTTGGATGAATGCAACTTGGCCATGTTGATGATAAATTTGTTTTTGTTCATGAATCAACTATTGAGAATAGTTGAGATTTAGTTTGAGAAATTTGGGAAGGAGTAATGGATTAAAAGACCATGTCTTGAGGATTTGAATTGTGATGAATAAAATTGGGGGTTGATACATTTTTTTTAATTTAATTTGGGGATTTGTGATTTTGTGAAAGAGTTCACTTGAATTTGGATTTACCCAAATACTAAGTTTGATATCTGAATATTTTGTTATTTTAGTTTATGGATTGGTGAAGTTTTCTTTGGTACACGAACATGTACGAACGTTTTCATGAATATAGTATTTTTGTTGTTTAGAAGAAGTTGAGTTTTTATGTGTTTTCGAAGGATTTGACTATATCTCAACTTATTTTGGTATTGATAAGGTTTGGAATATAAAACACAGTTATTTTGATATATGACTGATTTTGAAAAACACTAATTTTGTTATATGCCCACATTCATGCTTTGCTTGGAAGAAATTCATCAAAATGATATTTTATCAATTCAAGCGGATTCGATTGGTTTTTATGGATCTTTGTATATCCTATAAATTGTATTTTATCATATCAGAAATATACTTTTTATAGATTTCGTTTTGTAAAGTAAATCTTCGTATCGGTTGAATTATGCACAACCCAAACTGCGGTCTGTAAGTGAGGCAGTCGACTGGTATGTTTCGACTGTCGACCGACGCTACCTGGCTGCTGTATTTTCTCGTTTTTCTTGAAATCTCGTGCAGAACAGTCAACTGAACCATTTTTCCAGTCGACTGTCTCTGCTTGGTTTTGATATTTTCTCGAGGTATTGAATTTCGCTCTGGACAGTCGACTAGTGTCTTTTACAGTCGACCGTCAACAATTAGAATTTATTTTCCTAAAAAGGTTGGATTTTTGCTCTGGACAGTCGACTGGTGTCTTTTACAGTCGTCCGTCAATACTTAGAATTTATTTTCTTAAAAATGTTGGTTTTTCGCTTTGGACAGTCGACTGATGACCTTTTTATAGTCGACTGATACTGATGCTTTCTTGAGTTTTCCAGGTGTTCTTTAAATGGTTGATTCTTTAAATGTTTTTGGATCTATAACTTACTATTCTAAATATTATTGTTTCTACAGAACATATGTTTTCAAGATATTTTATTGTTGGATTTGGATTCTGGAATTTTATAAAGATTTGGGTTTTGTTGATTGGAGAGGTTTCTCCCTATGATCATTTTTACGATGGATTTGTGAATTGTGGTCATGTTGAGATCTCTAGGAGTTGAGTGAGGGTCCTGTGAACCGACAAGTTGAGATTGTTGAGTTAGATCTGGGGGGTCTTGGTTTAGTTGTTGTTGAGTATTTAAGTCCGGCAGGATACACTAACTCTAGAGATGGAGATTTTGTGCTTTTAATAATAATCAACTTAAGGACAGACACTAATGGAGATGTGATGGAACTTGGGAAACGTAAGTATAGGCTCATGGTTTTGTTAGTCCAACGGATGCATTCCAGGACTGTTTGTTGTTATGTCTCGAGAGGACATTTGTGTGTTCGCATGTCGAGGGTCTGCAGGCCTATTCACGGAGCGTGCAGGGTGCATTCGCGTGTCGAGAGTTGGCAAGCCTATTCACGGAATGTACCGGTGTATCTGCACGTCGAGGGCCTTGCAAACCTATTCGTGGGATACACGGGTTTGGGAGATGATTCTCTAGTTGTTTTTGAGTTATCTTACATGATGCTTGCGCGTCGAGGGCGGGGGTGCCTATTCGCGGAGTATTCTTGATCTTGTTTCCCATCACAGTGGTAAGATTAATTGCATAACGAGGGGTTATCCCAATAAAGTGGAGATCGTTAAGGGCTTGCACCGGACCTATGTACTATGAAATGCATAGAATCCGACAAGTATGCATTAGAAAGTCAGCATATAGATTTGTGTTTTCTTGACTTGGTTTTATGCTTGTGTTTTCTTGTGTTTTCCTACCCTTGAAACTTAATCTAGAATTACTTGACATTTTCATGAATTACGATTTGCTATCTTATATTCCTTGATATTTTCATGCTTTACTTATTTGTTATTTCTCATTTCATTTATTCTTGCTGTTAATACATGTTATTGATGACTCAGTGTTTTATGATTTAATTATGTTGCTTTGTTTTTATGTCACTCACACCGTTATGGCTGACCCCTGTAATTTTGGGGGTTAGGAATCATCTCTAGCCTCATGTTTTACAGGTTGTTGTTGCTTAGAGCTTGGGATTTGGATGCTTGAGATAAATTGATGTAATAGAGCTTTTGTGTAAATCTTGTAAAAGAATTGTTCTAGAAAGAAAGAGTTTGTAGTTCAAGGTATTTTGTATTCTGCTGTGTTTGTAAAGATTATTGTAATAAAAGTTTGAAATAAAAATTATCTGTGTTTTTGGCTATGTGTACTATTGCAATTGAAGTTGATACTGGGAATTGTGCCATGTATTTCTAAAATATTATATTGAAAATTCGGGGCGCTACAGATTTGGTATCAGAGCATGCTTCAATAGTAATAATAGATATAGTCTGAAAAACCAACGTAGGTGTGGATACTAGAGCGTGTGTACCTAGGTGTGGACATTAGAGTGTGAGTATCACATTGAGTTAGAACATGATGTTTGGTTTGGGGTATGGTTGAGGTTTTGCCATAGGGTATTGTTGTGAATGTGAATTATGTTGTGATGCTCTAACTTTACCCTCATTTTGCAGTATTCAGTAGAATGACAGGACCCAGAACCAGGAATGGTGGTAACAATGGTGATGGAGCTGGAATTTCCCAAGGAACGGGAGTTGATCTCGAGGCCGAATTTTCCAGGGTGTATCAGACCTTGAATGTACTAATGGCAGCTAATTTGGCACAGACTTAGAACCAGAATCAGATTCATGGGGCTGGACTAGGATTGGTTAACGCTGATCCTATCAAGCAGATTGAGTCCTTCAAAAGGATGAGGCCGCCAGTGTTTGAGGGGCAGTCTGATCCAAATGAGGCTGATGATTGGATTAGACGGATGGAGACAATCTTCGAGGTCTCGGAAACTCTGGCAGCCAATAAGGTGAAGTTGGCTACTATGCAGTTGGAAAAGGATGTTGGTTTTTGGTGGCAATCGATGAAGAGGACTTTGGGTGACCAGCAAATAACTTGGGAGGCTTTTCTGGATGAGTTCAGGGAGCGTTTCTTTCCTTTGGATATTCAGGGGAGGAAAGCGACAAAATTCTTGAATCTGCAGCAGGACAGCATGACCGTGCGAGAGTATGAGACTAAGTTCGCTCAGCTGTCGAGATATGCACCAGAGCTGATAATTGATAAGGTGAAGACGGCCAAGAAGTTTGAGCAGGGCTTGAGGCCAAACTTGAGGTTGAGAATGATTCCGTTGGGCATAAGGAGGTTCGATAAGCTGGTTAGGAGTGCAGCTATGACAGAAGTAGACATGGATCAGTTCCAGAAGAAGCAAGAGACCTGGAACAAGAATAAGAGGCCAGCGGATAGTCAGAGTGGAAAGGAGTTCCCAGTGAAGCAGGACAAGTTCAGTGGACCAGTGCAGAAGGCGTCCGCAGTTCAAGGTGTGACTTGTTTCAATTATGGAGAGGCATGTCATTATCAGGGAGCATGCACCAAGCCTCGGAAGGTGCAAGTTTGTTATCATTGTGGTCGTGAAGGGCATATCCGACCAAATTGTCCGCAGCTGAAGAAAGATGGTGCAGGGGAAGGCAAGGTTCAGAGGCAAGGACGAGTGTTCGCATTGACTTAGGAAGATGCGGGTAACTCAGGGATGTGATCTGGGGTGTACAAGAATTTTGAATTCATTCATTTTTTATTAAGTAAAACTTTATTTGAGAATAAATTGGAGATTTGAGTATCGTTCTCCATGTAACAAAATTTGTTTGGATTGATGAAATAAGAACAAAAGTTTTGTTTGACACTGTTTTCTTGCATACATTTGTGTCGCCCAAATTTTTGCTAGTCTTAGGTGTGGAGCTTAAGGTGTTTCCAGGCAGTGTCTTGAAGTGGCATTTTGGTCATGTCCTTTCTAAGGAGGGAGTGACCACTGATCCTCGGAAGGTTGAAGCAGATTGTGGGAGGTCAGAGTTAGATACAGGAGTTCAGAGGTTGTTGTAGCTGGTTTCCGATGGCAAGTTATCAGAGTTGCGCAGCGAAAGGTTGTTTTTTTTGAACTCTTTGTATGATGGTGTTCCTTCTGTATGTTTGTATTTCTTTTGTTGGAATGTATTCTCTTGTGTGATTGTATTTCTTGGGCTGTGTTTCCATTTATGAGATTCCAACTTCTTTGTCTATTTTTGTTTGGACCCTATTAGCAGTAGTTCTGAAAAAAGAACTCTTCTAAGGAGGGAGTGATGTAGTACCCCGTATTTTTAAATATAGTTTTAAAGATTTATAAATGAATTAAAATGATTTTCTGGAGATTTGAAAAATGTTTTTCTAAAAATTTATTTTTTACACGTGCAAAACACGTGCGAATGTTTTCTTGGAAAGTTCAAATGCGAAAAATATTTTGTGGAAATCATTATTTATTATTTGGAATTATTTGTAATTTTTCTAGATTTTTCTAATATTTATTGGACATATTTGCAAATATTTAAAAAAGGACTTTTGTGCAAAATTACCAAATGGGTGTGAAAACTCCAAATTTTTGGATTTTGAGACTGGGTATAATGCCTAGTCAACTCAGGCTTAAAAAGTTTACTTTTCGTTTTGATGAATTTGGGTTATTTTACAAGTTTTGATAAAAGAGGATCTTTTTGCAAAATTGTCATTTTGAGGGGTGAAAATGCAAATTCATTTTTCTGGACATTTCAAACAGTGCTGGCTGGAAATAAATTTTTCCTTTTGTTTTTAGATCTCAATTAAATTGGTTTTATCAAGTTTCCAAGTATAGGGATTTATTTATGTAAAGTTATATTTTGAAAGGATTAATTTGCAAATGTGTTCAAAACCCTAATTATTCAATTCCGGCCTATTTAAAAGGTGGAGTGCAGCCGTCTTTCGCTGCACAACACAAATGCTTTATTGTTTTATTTTCTTGGAGAATTAAATAGGAGATCTTGGATTCTTTGCAAAGGAGGGATTTTTCGTCTTGCTTGGTTATATTCGTTTGATCTCTTTAACAAGGTGAGTGACTTGTTTTGTTTTCTTTTTGTTTTGTGTATGTTGTATGTGAGTGATGTAAATTGTTTTGTTGTTTTGTTTTATGCATGTTGTATGTGGTGTTTCATCTATTAGAAAGCATGCTAGGGTTTGGTATGAATATGTATGTTGGATGGATGATAAAAATTGGATCTTTGAGAAGAACCCTAGTTGTTGTAAGTAGAATTGCATGTGGATGATTTTAGATTGCTGGAGAACCTAATATAAATTGTGAGTAGGCTAATAATGTTGGATTATCGCTGACTTGATTGAGTATATATGATGAATGTTATGCATTAATTAATTAAAGATGAGATTTTTGGACTATTGGTGAGTTGGATGAATGCAACTTGGCCATGTTGATGATAAATTTGTTTTTGTTCATGAATCAACTATTGAGAATAGTTGAGATTTAGTTTGAGAAATTTTGGGAAGGAGTAATGGATTAAAAGACCATGTCTTGAGGATTTGAATTGTGATGAATAAAATTGGGGATTGATACATTTTTTTTATTTAATTTGGAGATTTGTGATTTTGTGAAATAGTTCACTTGAATTTGGATTTACCCAAATACTAAGTTTGATATCTGAATATTTTGTTATTTTAGTTTATGGATTGGTGAAGTTTTCTTTGGTGCACGAACATGCACGAACGTTTTTATGAATATAGTATTTTTGTTGTTTAGAAGAAGTTGAGTTTTTATGTGTTTTCGAATGATTTGACTATATCTCAACTTATTTTGGTATTGATAAGGTTTGAAATATAAAACAAGGTTATTTTGATATATGACTGATTCTGAAAAACACTAATTTTGATATATGCCCACATTCATGCTTTGCTTTGAAGAAATTCATCAAAATGATATTTTATCAATTCAAGCGGATTTGATTGGTTTTTATGAATCGTTGTATATCCTATAAGTTGTATTTGATCATATCAGAAATATACTTTTTTATAGATTTCGTTTTGTAAAGTAAATCTTCGTATCGATTGAATTATGCACAACCCAAACTGCGGTCTGTAAGTGAGGCAGTCGACTGGTATGTTTCGACAGTCGACCGTCACTACCTGGCTACTGTGTTTTCTCGTTTTTATTGAAATTTCGTGCGGAAAAGTCGACTGAACCATTTCTCCAGTCGACTGTCTCTTCTCTGTTTTGATATTTTCTCGAGGTATTGGATTTTCGCTCTGGACAGTCGACTGGTGTCTTTTACAGTCGATCGTCAACACTTAGAATTTATTTTCCTGAAAAGGTTGGATTTTCGCTCTGGACAGTCGACTGATGACCTTTTTACAGTCGACTGATACTGATGTTATTTTGAGTTTTCCAGGTGTTCTTTAAATGGTTGATTCTTTAAATTTTTTTGGATCTATAACTTACTATTCTAAATATTATTGTTTCTACAGAACATATGTTTTCAAGATATTTTATTGTTGGATTTGAATTCTGGAATTTTATAAAGATTTGGGTTTTGTTGATTGGAGAGGTTTATCCCTATGATCGTTTTGACGATGGATTTGTGAATTGTTGAGATCTCTAGGAGTTGAGTGGGAGTCCTGTGAACCGGCAAGTTGAGATTGTTGAGTTAGACCTGGGGGGTCTTGGTTTAGTTGTTGTTGAGTATTTAAGTCCGGCAGGATACACTAACTCTAGAGATGGGGATTTTGTGCTTTTAATAATAATCAACTTAAGGACAGGCACTAGTAGAGATGTGATGGAACTTGTGCGTTCCAGGACTGTTTGTTGTTATGTCTCGAGAGGACATTTGTGTGTTCACGTGTCGAGGGTCTGCATGCCTATTCACGGAGCGTGCAGGGTGCATTCGTGTGTCGAGAGTCGGTAGGCCTATTCACGGAATATACCTGGTATATCTGCACGTCTAGGGCCTTGCAAGCCTATTCGTGGGGTACACAGGTTTGGGAGATGATTCTCCGATTGTTTTTGAGCTATCTTACATGATGCTTGCGCGTCGAGGGCAGGGGTGCCTATTTGCGGAGTATTCTGGATCTTGTTTCCCATCACAGTAGTAAGATTAGTTGCATAACGAGGGGTTATCCCTATAAAGTGGAGATCGTTAAGGGCTTGCACCGGACCTATGTACTATGGAATGCATAGAATCCGACAAGTATGCATTAGAAAGTCAGCATGTAGAATTGTGTTTTCTTGATTTGGTTTTATGCTTGTGTTTTCCTTTTTTTTCCTACACTTGACACTTAATCTAGAATTACTTGACGTTTTCATGAATTACGATTTGCTATCTTATACTCCTTGATATTTTCATGCTTTACTTATTTGTTATTCTCATTTCATTTATTCTTGCTATTAATACAGGTTGTTGATGACTCAGTGTTTTATGATTTAATTATGTTGCTTTGTTTTTATGTCACTCACACCGTTATGGCTGATCCCTGTAATTTTGGGGGTTAGGGATCATCTCTAGCCTCATGTTTTACAGGTTGTTGTTACTTAGAGCTTGGAGTTTGGATGCTTGAGATAAATTGATGTAATAGAGCTTTTGTGTAAATCTTGTAAAACAAGTGTTGTAAAAAGAAAGAGTTTGTAGTTCAAGGTGTTTTGTATTCTGCTGTGTTTGTAAAGATTGTTGTAATAAAAGTTTGAAATAAAATTATCTGTATTTTTGGCTATGTGTACTATTGCAATTGAAGTTGATGCTGAGAATTGTGCCACATCTTTCTAAGATATTATATTGGAAATTAGGGGCGTTACACGACTCCCCCTCTTCTTGTCGTGCCTTGATGACGCCGCCAGACCTGGTGCCGCCCCCTGGTTCCCTTTCCCCTGCGTCGGCCAGCAGCAGGCCAGCAACCGCACCACCCTTGGTGCAGCCCCATCTCCCTACACCTCCCGCTCGTCCTCCCTTGCGTTGCGTCGCTTCCCGACGTCGACGATAGTCCCGGCCAGCCGACGCTCAGGATCAGCTTCCCCCTGGCGTCCACCGCCGCTGTGTCTCCTGGCCGCCACCGGCCGTCGGAGCCATCCAGTCGCCGAAGCCAGAGCCATTGATGGGGTGTTTGATCATATTTTGATCATGTGAACATGGGCCGTCTGTTTGATCTTGATCATCATCGCGATCATGATCATCTTGATTGATTGATTTCTGGCCATCGTTCACCCATGATCTAGATCCCTTGATCTCGACCGTCGGATCTTCATTATCATCTCATTTTGGTCATCATCATCAAGTGATCCTGGACCGCCCGATCCCCTCCCGATCGTGACTTGATCTTCATCATCGTCATCAGATCTTCATTATCAACACCCGATCAGATCTCAACCATCCAATCCGATCGTGATCATCAGATCAGATCAAAGCAGGTCCAGCAGTCCGATCGTCTTGATCTTGATTGCCATCAAGATCCACGTCGGGATCCGTTCCCGTTATTCCTCCGTCAGATTCGCCGGCTACACCCCTAAGGCAAATATTCTTCTTGTACAATTTTTTGTTCTAGTACAAGTGTTTAATTGAAAATACTCCAAATAGGTTGTAGTTGTAACTCCTTGTCTCATCGATGTTGATCTTAAATTATTCATCATCGATCCCCTAATCTCAAGAGTCACAACCCTTCGTTGATATAATATATAAATTAATTGGACTCATTTTATCTCCTAGTCACTTGAACACATGAAACTAAGAAACCCTAGACTTGTAGATGTGTGTTGTATCATGTATGTGGTAATCTTGCATTCCTTAAGTTGAGAAATAGATGTTACTTTCTGATTTGATAACCACTACATCCGTATTTGTATCACATATTAATCTAGACTCATAATAACCAATTATCATGCAACTTATATATGAAAAATATTCACACTTGTTGCTGTCCTGAACTTTACTTACTGTTTCGATCCCTTAAAAATCAAAATCTAAACTTAAGCCCTGAATATAAAATGTAGCTCTAAATGTCTAGTTATTGATAGCATCCAGAATTTTCAAATTCCGAGTTACGGTCTAGGAGATATCGCAGTTTTACTGCTGCTGTGTCGGTAGTCGCATATTCACAAAAACTGCTGCACTTCCTTGGTTTACAAATTATTTTAACTATGATAACAGCAAGTAATTGACTTGAAATTTTGCATTCTGTTGCTGGACACCCTAGAGAAAATTCCCTAATTTTCTCAGAATTAATTAATAATTTTTCAACCTATTTCATATGTATAAACTCAGATTCACAAATTCTGGCTGAACACAAAAATTGTATAGTTTGCTGTTTTGACACATGTTACCACAACTTTTATGTACCTTAATTATATGCATTGGAACCGAGCAGGAGTCTAGTTTCTAGATCTTCTGACGGATCCACATTTGCTATCTTGTAGCAATGGGAATCGCAGTTTTGGTGCAGCAACCTCATGCTGTTCAGAATTGAGATTTTCGTGGTTCTTGATACTTTGATTTATTTTGACCATCGAACATGTATCCTACCTAGCCTAGACTTGTCCCATGTTCTTGATTATGTTTGCTTGATATGTTTTGCACACTTTCATGCTTGCTTAATGATAATAATAAATAACAAGTCGGGGTTTAAGGAAAAGACCATAGCAGTGGACAATATAGGTAAGTGTACTCAGAAGGGGGCCCGTATTTTCCAGTACTCGGTTCATGAACCTGTTGCACCTTGATGTATTCATGAAGCCATTACTTGGCTCATGAACCTGTTGTATTCATGAACCCACTGCGTGGGTCTTGAACCTGTTAGTATTCACGAACTTGCTTCGTGAACCTGTTATTTATTTTCATATTCATGAACCGTGCCTGCTTGCTACTTGATGCCTGAGTACGTTGCCCTATAAACTCCATTACTAGGCCTAAACGAAATTGCATTGACTGTAGCAACCATGTGATAAAAGGATGATACATGAAGTGCTATCTAGATAGTAATAATTACAAGACTTGATACATGATAAATGAACACGATACTTGCTTACTTGATACTTGATGACATAATACATGAGACATGAGACTTGAGACTTGAGACTTGAAACTTGCAACTTGACACTAGACTTGAGACTTGTTACTTGACACTTGAATGTGATACTTGTTACTTGATGTTTGACACCATTACATGTTCACTAGCCACTTGTTCTACTACTAGTATTTGTTAACCAATCTTGTCACTCGAGTTGTCTTTTTACTAGTCAATTTTCTTGAATCTCCACTACTTGTTGCATCCCTATTACATTCTTGATTCCAAATCTTGTTCCATGTTGCTTGTACTTGTTTTTACTATTTGCGGTCCTAATTTTCACTAAGGGCATTGTCTTGTTTTCTCTATTCTTTTCTTTTTTATATTTTTACAAACAGACTTTGGAGACGAATTGCCTGCTGGATTTGGTGAGCAAACGTTCTAGGTTTCGCTTGGAAAAACTTGCTAATTATCTTGTATCTGAGTTTATTTCTTTTTGTTGCTACTTGAAACTTGTAACGGGCTTATGTTCCCGAGTTTTATCTTTGATCCAGACTTGAAAACTATTTGGATATTATTATTTGTTTCAATTGTTTTCTGTTGCTTAATAAATTATTCATGCATGCTTGGTTGTATATATATCTTGTTATATTCTTGTTGTGATGCTGAGTCGATCCTACAGCTTATGGATGATGTTAAAATCATTCGTTGGGCTTCGTCACGCACTCGTATTCTGAGTTTTTGGAAAGCGGGGCGTGACACACACACACACACTCGGCCTAGCTTTTCAAATTCTGTAACTGGTACCATTACTATGTAACAGCAGGGTAATGGCTCATCAGTTACTTTTTTGACCATTACTCTGCTGTTACAGAGTAATGGGTCCTTCAGTTACTCCTCTTCTCGTATAAGAGCAATAAAATACGGTTTGCTATTTCAATGCCACTATGGGAATACGGCAACGCGACAAGTGATATGATTTTTTTTTGAAGAATCCAACCATTGTCGATCCAATGACAGGTTATTCCCATCATTGGAATATTGTTGACACCCATCCAACAATCCGAAGTTAAACTAACTCTACAAGTTAAACTCCATAAAATTGCAATCAAAGTGTCCTTCATTTCATTGTACACTTTAAAACAATCTGATTTGCAAGTATTTCTCGGGATTCTTCTAAAATGAGGGTTTAAGGTCGTTTGATTCAAAATTTTCAAGTCCCTACTCTCGGGATAGGAAAAATGGTAACTCTTCCTTTATTAATAATTGGGCTATTTCCCGATGAACATGATCGGGATCATAAGGGTGGCTATCAGCTAGACCGGTCCTAGGGTTGACTTTTTGTTGGCTGGGTAGGTCAACAAGAAGGTCTTTATGGTTATATTGGATGTGTCTACTAATTGTCCCCGTGACATCACCCCTCTTGAATTTGTATGTCTTACAACATGTTTTACAAACTTTCAATCCTATACCCGAATTTTCTTCGTTCGGGATAAAATCATAAAATTTATACCAATCACTACTTTCTCCTATACTTTTCCTACCACTACGGGGTTGTGTGCTTTCGGTTGGTTGTTGTTGTTGTTCTTCTTCTCCTTCTAATTGTATGTCTCCTAATACCTCATCGTGTGTACCCCATTATTGGGTAGGTGGATCAGGGTACTCTTCGGCGGGCTCACTAATTGGGACAATTGGTGGCCTACGGTAAGTGCCGGTGGAATCTTGCCCACTTTGGCTACGACCGCTACCGCGTGATCTAGACATAATGTAGTAATGTATATAAAAAAAACTACACAATGTAGGAGCGATGAGTTATAAAAAAATTTAAAAAACAAGAGGGTTGAGATAGAGAAGATAAAAAAACCAACAATAATTATAACTACAACAAAAATAAAATAAGAAGAGATGTATGAAATATTGATACCGTTCATCGTGGATACACGTATATAAAAAATTCCGTAAAAATAAGAATAGAAGTAGAAGTAGAAGTCCTCAAATCCGGAATTGAAGAGTTGGGGAGAGCTTGTAGGAGAGTTGAAGATTTGATCACTTGGAGTTGGACGAGAGTTGAAGAGTTGAAGACGTTGTCAAATTTTGATTTCGATACGATCGGAATTTGATCGTGTATATGCCTTGAACACTTGTTTATTCAATACTTCAATTATTCACAAAATTTCTTAGAAATGAGTAATAATAGTAGAGAGAGTAAGAGAGTAAGGTGTGATTTTTTTGATGGAGGTTTTGGGGGGTATTTATAGGCTAAAAATTTAAAAAAAAACCAAAAAAAAAAACTAAAAAAAAACAAGCAAAATGGCTCTAAGATTCTTTTGCTCTCTGGTGAGCAGTGCCCAACGGCACGCTGGCCCGCGGGTCAACGGTCGGCCCGTGGCGGGTCGAACGTTTGACCTGTTCGGGTCAAACAGTTCGAAACCCGCGGGTCGAACCGCGGGTTGGCGGGCAGGTTGGGGTATTTTTAACGGGTTCGCGGGCCGGGTTCGACGGGTTCGATTCGATTTTTTGGCGACCCGGGTCGACTCGTTACTGTTCACGGGTTCGACCCAAATCCGAACCGCACTTACACGGGCCGGGTTATACGGGCGGGTCGCGGGCGGGTCGGCGGTTGACCCGGCCCACTTGCCATCTCTATGTTTTAGGCACTCATTCAATTTCCTTAAAAGTTCCTCATTTCAGAAAGGGTAATGCTACACCTACTAACAAATTTACTACATTTTCCTTTACTACTTTAGGTGGCACACTATCAGTGGAGGTTATTGTAGAGTATGTGGTAGAAACATCCAATAGTAGTGTACTACCTAAGGTAATAAAGGAAAATGTAGTAGATTTGGTAGTAGGTGTAGCATTACCCTTTCAGAAATTATAGTATGAATTCGAGACTACATTGATTGCTTGTTGCGATACTGCCAACTCTGGTCTCTTAATCTGTTATACTTTTACTCCACACGAGTCCAAAATCGATCTGCGGACTGATACACACTCGTAATATGGTCTTGCGAAATTTCTAAATATATATTTGTAACAATTTGTGTTCTTGTTTAATTATTAAATATAATGTTCTCGTTCACAATTGTTTTTGTTCATATAAATGAGTTTTCTAATAATATATTAATTGTGTCATTTTAATTAATAAAATATAAGTTATTCATCTAATAGTTTAGTCTATTTGTGTTAAAATTATGAAACATATAAAAAGTAGATGGAAAAAAATATGCAGAGAATATTCATTTTTGGTGTTAGAAATGATGTTATTGATTGGAGATAAAATTACTTTTTGAAATAATTTTTATACCATTTTAGCGTAAAAGTTGCATCAAAACAGTGTAGGTTGGAGATGCTCTTAGCTAGCTTCGTTGCTTTTAATCAAATAAAGGGTTTTATTATTATTATTATTATTATTATTATTATTATTATTATTATTATTTTGGAGATATCCACAGTTGAATAGAAGAAAATCTAATCATATTCTTTATTCGATATAATTTCTTTGTTGATGATAAGACAAGTTTTCTGATTGCAGAACTGAGATTACACAAATTTTGGACCAGGAAAAAAATGATACTGGTTGAAAAGACCGAGACTCGCCTGCATCAACACCAGAATGCAATCACATCCCAGGTAAGGATACTAACGCGAAGATTACAGTAGGAATGACACTGAACTTTTCACTTAAATCAGTATCTGAAACATTGGCTTAAACATTTCTTCATTTTTTAAGCCAATGTTTCTGATACTGATTTAAACACCATCTTTTACGTTCTCCAAAACAAATTGGATCAGGCCCGTCAAATTTTTATAGGAAGAACCTGATTCACCCCAAAGGTTCGTTGAGACGAAATACAACCAAAATTGTCATCATCTAAACTGAGAGAAAATGATGATTGCCCATAAAATGATGATATGGGAGACTCTGGAGTGAGACTATCTGACTGTGATGAGTCATAGTTCTCACTTTGGATTCGAGCATTTTGTCTTACAATGGGGACGCTATCCTTAATTTTTCTTAAATCATTGACCATATTCCAAACATGATTAAATTTGAAACATTTTCTGAACTTGGGATGTTGCATAAATAGTTTATTTGCTCAACGTAACTGCAAATTACTGTGAACATAAGGTTAAAAAGTAATCGAACTATCATTAATAGTAGTGAAAAATAAGTTTAATAAGTACTCACAATATCTGAATCCAAAGCACTACTTGGATTCATATTCTTTACTTGTTTCAGGCATCCATTCAATTTCCTTAAAAAATCTTTATTTCAGTAATTATAGTATGAATTCAAGACTACACTGATTGCTTGTTACGATACTCCCAACTCTACTTTTGCTCCACACGAGTCCAAAATCAATCTGCGGACTGGTACACACTCGTAATATGATATTAAGAAATTTCTAAATATATATTTGTAACAATTTGTGTTTGTAAAAGTCCTTGACACTAAGCTAATACTGTGAAGCTGTAGAAGGGTTGAGAAAAATTACACTTGTATTCTTGCAACGCCCCGGGCCCCACTCAAACATATTCTAACAACTGCCCACCACAGACTGCATCTCAAAAGGTGTAATAGCTTATTGGTGACCTTTGATCATAGGCTATTAATTATATACACTCATAATTCTAATTAATATTCCACTGATGTGGGACAACTTCGTATGCCACACCACACCGCAATTGCACGTGCGTTGCACGTGCACACACCACACGCAGCCATCCCCCTGGGCTCCACCATCCCACCTCCACCTCACGTGGGGGTTCAAAGCAGCCAACACTCATCTCATTCCCATCTTGGCCTAATTTCCATGCAACTAACCCCATAGAACCATCCTATGGGCCCAACTGCCACCTCTAAATATTATTATATATTATATATATACTAGATTTGCCCGTGGGCACGTGCCTACGACACGTCTTCGGAACGATACAACATCTGAAAAGCCTTGTAAATAGTAAAACAACAATTATGTAGCTCAAGTTTGAATAGTATGACAACAATTAGTTGTAAATAAAAGTCCATGTTTCCATTAGTATATGTTGAAAAATAGTTATAAATAGAGGTATAAAATCAAACTTTTTAAAACTTTGAGGGTGGAAAATGATGAAATTTAACTATTGAGAAGATATTTGTTATTTTCCATGTAACGCGAGCAATTAAAAAAACAAAAATAATCTGAAAATTACAAACCTGAAATCTGAAAATCTAAATTTCTGAGTAGAGAGAGAGAGAGAAAAAGGGGGGGGGGGGATGTCTTTTGAGAGCTTAGATCTTGACCATTGATTTTCTTACTATTGAAAGAGAGCCACTTGACAGCTTTTCTTTGTGTTTTATTATATATACTAGGTTTGCCCGTTGACACGTGCCTACGGCACGTTTTCGGAATGGTGCACCTTATTTGATCACATAAAATAGTTTGGAGGTCCAGCAAATTAATTGAAGTAGGAAACAACATAAAGCAAAAAACATATTATATGATTTTTTTTAATTTTTTTGAATTATTTTTTAAGTTTTTTAATTTTTAATTTTTTTAATTTTTTTATTTTTTAAAATTTTTAAAATTTTCATTTTCTTAATTTTTTGAATTGAAGAGGGATGGGGGGAGAGAGAGAGAGAAATAAAAAAAATATAGGAGTTGTTTTGGGTGGGGATTTGAATTTGAGTTTTGGGGGGAACTTTTGGAGGGAAAATATGTTTTGTAAGATTACATCTGGGCCTTTAATTTTTGAGGGGATTGAAGGAGAGCCACTTGATAGCTTTCTTTGTGTTTTATTATAATATATATATATATATATATATATATATATATATATATATATATATATATATATATATATATATATATATATATATATACTCTTAAGTACATGGTGTTACAATTCTAACACTCCTCCTTAGGTCGAGTGCCCATTTTTTTATGGACCCAAGAAACGAGATAAATACCCAACAAATTGTGGGTCGAGACCTAGACAGTACGCAACGGTATTTTTTTAAATCCACATTTAAATTGCGTAGCCGATGGGATTCGAACCTGGGTTGCTATGATACCATGTGGTCCCTATCATTAAGCTAAAACTTCGAAGTTGTAGAAGGGTTGAGAAAAATTGTACTTATATTCTAACAGTGTTCATGTTTAATTATTAAACATTGTGTTTTGGTTTACAATTATTTTTGTTCATATAAATGAGTTTTCTAATAATATATTAATTGTGGCAGTTTAATAAATAAAATATAATTTATTCAAATGATAGTTTAGTCTATTTGTGTTAAAATTATGAAACATATCATAGGATCAATACGTAATAAAATTTGTATGTGAGAAATTGGTGAAATAGGTAACAAGCGGGGCATTATAAAAAATGTTAAATAAAAAGTAGATAGAAAAAAATATGCAGAGAATATTCATTTTTGGTGTTAGAAATGGTGTTATTTGTTTGGAGATGAAATTATTGTTTGATATAATTTTTATACCATTTTAGTGTAGAGGTTGCATCAAAATAGTGTTAGGGTCGGAGATGCTCTTAGCTCGTTGCTTTTATATCTCGTTGCTTTTAATAAAGAATTTTTTTTGGAGATATCCACAGTTGAACCGAAGAAAATCTAATCATATTCAAAAAAAAAAAAAATATTATTATTATTAAGAAGTCGAATAGAGAACTACTACTCAAAATCAAAACTTTCTGGGGAAAAACAATGGAGAGAGGAGAGAGGAGAGAGGAGAAAGCATGGACGCCTTGGAACAAGAGCAGATCTTATGCTCAGGTTCTCATGGCGGCTACCCCTCATCATTACCCCCCTCGTTACCCACGCCCACGCCATTTACACCCTGCCCCTTCACCATCATTACCGAAAATCCCACCAAAACCCATCCCATACCGCCTCTCCTCATTCCCATACCGCTCCACCCATTCCTCGAAGCCTCACCAGATCCAACGCCGGAAGAAGATGGAAGTCCGATGCATGCGGTGCGGCGACTCGGGGCACTACGCGGTGGACTGCCGGAAAGGCGGCATACACTGCTTCAACTGTAAAAAGATGGGACACCGGGCCAGAGACTGTCCCCTCTTCAATCGACGAGATTCCATGGCCGTTGAACTCCATCACAACTCTGAACTCGCTGTGGCACTCCCGGCGTTACATGCAAGCGCATTTCTCCACCTAATCAACCCCAGATCAAAGCCTGATGCTGCAACTGTGGAGAGTGCCCTGAACTTTGCATGGATAAGGCAAGGGGGGTGGTGGGTTGTCAAGAAAGTCTCCGATGGAGTTTTCCATGTGCAGTTCCCCTCAGATGAGGATGCAGCACGAGCCATCTCGGAGGGGATGTTTAGCTTCTCAGGGTTTAATGCGACCTTTTCCCCATGGTCAATGGACTTCGGGGCGAAGATGAAGCCTCAGCCTGGCTTCATCTGGATCAACGTCCCTCTCTTACCGTATCACATGTGGAATCATTCTTCTATTGAACAGATTGTCCGCCCCTTTGGCAAGCTTGTCACTTTGAGCGGGGACATGAAAGCAGCAGCCATGAGGGAACAAGCTCTGGTCTTAATCGAAGTAGAAGATGTCAGCCACATCCCCAAAAATGTGATGATTCACTACCAGGTGCCCTGGACCAAAGAGATACAGATTCATGACGTGCCAGTCCTCATCTACGGCAGTCCCATCCCCACCGCTGATGTGGCCAACGGCAAGACTAAACTCTTCTCGGATCAACAGGGGTCTTCCACTAGTTTCTGGCGGCGGAGAGAGTCACCGCCGACGTGCAAGCCTGATGAGCCGGAGAATAATCCTGTTCAACTGCAACCGCATATCTCGGAGCTAAATCAGGGAGTGATTGGCGATCACAAGGGGAAAGCTAAGATCAAGGAAACGGTTGATACAGTTCAGGATATGGCGGCGCGGTTTCAGGCCCCACCAAATCCTTCTTTATTTGGTAAGCATTTTTTGAATATCTCAGGTATGGCTGACTCGAGTATTAAGATCCCAAATGTGGCCCCAAATGTGGAGACTGATGCGGTCCCGCATGCTGTGATTCCTATGGTCCCGAATGTTGAGATTCCTGTGGTCCCGGCTGTGCAAACAACTTCGCCACCTATTATTGTTATCAACTCTGATTCACCCAAAGACAACTTGCATATACCCTCCGAAGCATCCCAGATTCAACCCCACAGCTCCGAGAATTCTCACGACATTGCGGCAGAGGAGAAACTTTGTCATTTGACCTGGGAAGGGAAGCCTGTTTGTATCCCCCAGTCTCTTTTTGATCATATCAAACCAGCACTTGAGCAAGCCATAGATGCAGAGCTAGGGAAACAGGACTCCAAGTCTGAGAGTATTCAGCCGCTAGTAGTTGGCGCAACCTCCACCTTCCGCACAAGGTCACTGATTCCCCGCCGTCAAGCAGCAACCTCCTCCACAGATTCTGGTCCACCTGGCTTTGATGAAGGTACTAGCAGGCGCCGTAAACGTATCCGTTCGGCTACCAGACTGCCTACCACAAGACCATTCCTCCAGCATCTGCGCACTTCTGCTAAGAGTGCGTCCCTCCGCAAAGCGTCAGGTACATCCTCATCGAAGAACTCCTTTAATTCAGCCAGTCAAAACCCTTTCAATTTGCTCTCGAATGATGATCTACTGGAAGTTGTGGAATCGGTGGGAGTGGCGGCTGCAGGGCCACATTCGATCACCAAACTCAAGCAAGTTGCGGAGATTGCAGTTGATCACCCTGATCAACAGCAACATCTCAACTAGTGCCTGAGGCTGTTGCATGCTTTTTGATTTATCGTGCTTTTTGCTGTGCTCTATCACTTTCAATGAAGATAGGAAGCTGGAATGTAAGAGGGCTAGGCAACCCCTTTAAGCGTGCCCTAGTTAAAGATGGCCTTAGAAATGCTCATATTGACGTAGTTTGTCTCCAAGAGACCAAACTCTCTGCTCCCACCCCTAGAAAGTTGTCCTCAATTGGAGGCAATCTTATTAACTCCTGGAGAGGACTCGATGCGATTGATAGTAGAGGGGGCATTCTAATTGGGTGGAATGACAACCTTTTTGATTGTACCTATTGTGCTGTTGACATATTTTCAATCTCTGTCTCCTTCCGTACCAAAGCTTCAGGTGTTCACTGGTCACTTACCTCAGTGTATGCTCCCTTTGAGCTTGATGATAGGGAACTTTGTTTCCATGAAATTGTTCAGCGGAGCAAGTCTCTCAGTGATATATGGGTTATTTGTGGAGATTTTAACGTGACCATATCCAACCAGGAGCGCAATCGAGGCTCAGGCTCTAGCAGAGATATGAAGAATTTCCGTAATTGGATACAACAACTACAGCTTATTGATTTGCCACTTGCAGGGAGAAAATTTACATGGTCCAACTTGCGCCAAAATGCTTCTTATGCAAGGCTAGACAGATTTCTGATTACTAGCCAGTTTGATCAAGCTTTCCCCTCATGCATTCAACACTCTCTCCCCCGTATCGCTTCGGACCATTGTCCTATTATTCTTGACTCTCAAGCGTTGCATCACAAAGTTCACTACTTTAAATTTGAAAAGGCCTGGGCATCTCATGAAGATTTCAATCAAAATATTACGCAATGGTGGAATAGCTTTGTTTGCACAGGTTCCAAAGTTGACATTCTTGCACATAAACTTAACCTCCTCAAAAGGAGATTAAAACGGTGGAGATATGAGGTCTTTGGACATATATCTAAGCGCAAAGCCTCACTGCTACAAAGTATCCATGATCTGGACGTGATTGCTGAATCACAAAACCTCTCTGCTTCCCAAGAAGTTGAGCTCAACTTTGCTCGATCGGAATATCACAAGCTCATTCAAACTGAGACCGTCTATTGGCGCCAGCATTCACGCATCACCTGGCTCAAAGAAGGGGACGCTAATACCAAGTTCTTCCACTCAATGGCTAATGGGCGACGACGAAGGAATTTCATCTACTCACTGCTTCAAGAGGGTGACCTGATCACCGACCAATCAGCCATCCGATCCAGCTTTGACGCACATTTTCAGGAAATTTGTGGCTCCAGCAATAACTCTGACTTCATTGTTGATTGGTCGACTCTGTATCCATCCACTAATGTAGACCTTTCTACTCTAGATGCTGACTTCAGTAGAGAGGAAATTAAGAAGACTGTTTTTGAGATGAATGGGGATAAATCACTGGGACCTGATGGCTTCCCTATGTATTTCTATCAGCAACACTGGGATACTATCCAAGATGATCTGTGCAGTATGCTCCTAGCCATTCAGCATGGTGAAGCCACATTCGATAGATTGAACTATTCAACTATTGTGCTCATTCCTAAGTGTGATGGAGCTTCCACGGTGTCTGATTTTCGTCCCATCAGTCTGTTAAACTGCTCAATGAAGATATTCACTAAGATCCTTGCCAATAGGCTGAGCCCACTCCTTCACTCTCTTGTTTCTTCATCTCAGAGTGCATTCCTCCGGGGCAAATCTACAGTAGACTGCTTCCTAGTCGCTCATGAAGCCATCAATTTATGCTGTTCAAAGAGGTCAGATACTATTATGCTAAAGATTGATTTTCGCAAAGCCTTTGACATGCTTAATTGGGATTTCTTGGATCAGCTTCTGAAAGCTAGAGGTTTTGGGCCACGTTGGTGCTCTTGGATTAAGGCAATGCTACACTCCACTAAGTCCAACATCCTAGTCAATGGAATTGGGGGGAAAACTATAAAATCCAAAAGGGGACTTAAGCAAGGAGACCCTCTCTCTCCGATGCTTTTTATCCTTGCTGTGGATGTCCTAGCGCAAATGTTGCGAGTCGGCAGGGACAACGACACTTTCTCAAGGTTAGACCTTAGAGGTACCCTGGCAGACCTCTCTATATTACAATTCGCAGATGATACTTTGCTATTCTGCAAAGGAAATGAGCAGGAAGTGCTTCACCTGAAGGTTCTTTTGCATCTGTTTGCAAATATATCGGGTCTTCATATCAACTTGTCCAAAACAGCCATCACTTATTTTGGGCGATCTCAAGCTAAGCTACAGGCCTTTTCTCACATCCTTGGTTGTAAGCAAGACACTTTGCCTACCAAATACCTCGGAATGCCTCTTGCAAAAGGCAGGCTTAAGAAGAGGGACTGGCAGCCCTTACTGCTCAAAATTGAGCGCATGCTCTCAACATGGAAAGGCAAAATGCTCTCCCGGGGAGGACGGCTCATCCTCATTAACTCAGTGCTCAGCGCACTCCCGACTTACTTCGCATCCTTCTTTATGTTGCCGCAATGGGTAATTAAGCGCAGTGATCAAATAAGAAGTCGTTTCTTCTGGGTTGGGGGCGACAAACAAGTATCCGGGATCTCTTGCACCAGCTGGGCACGCATCTGCCAACCAAAGCAACAAGGAGGGCTTGGGGTGCTTGACCCCCAGCTCTTCAACCATGCTCTATTGCTGAAATGGTGGTGGAAGATTCACTCCGACAACTCTCTTTGTACGCAAACTTTAAAATCCCTGTACTTCCATAGTGCCAGCGCAAGCTTCATTTGTTCGTCCACCTCTTCTGACTTTTGGAAAAACCTATGCAAACTCAAAGAGCAATTTGATCAAGGGATCTCATGGGAGCTTGGGGATGGGGCGCTCCTCAAATTCTGGACGTCGAAGTGGATTAATAAGCAATGCATCGCCACTTTATACCCTAACCTTTATGATGCTGCCTGGAACAAAACCGCCCCCCTGAGATCGCAAGGGTGCTTTCATCGAGGACATTGGACTTGGCGGCCAAGTCTTCATACTTTTTTCCAACAGTATCATTCTAGCTGAGAAGCGACAGCTACTTCAAAACATCTCCTCTCTCCAGCCATCTTCTCATCAGCCTGACAGAGCCATTTGGAACCATGACTTCTCAGGGTGCTTCTCTGTCAAATCAGCCTGTCGCTTCTACACCTACTCCGGCTTACTCTCTCCCTTCTATCGTGCATGCTGGAGTAACTGCGCCCCTCTCAAATGCAAGATTTTCATCTGGATGCTGAGTGGGGAGAAACTCAACTCCAGAGACAGACTTCATTCCAAAGGTTGGAATGGTGATATAGCTTGTAGTGATTGTGATTATCACACAGAGACCACCTACCATATCTTCTTTGAGTGCCCGAAGGCTACTCAAACTTGGCTTCACTTTTCTAGAGCATTTGACATACACACACTGCCTGCATCTATTGCCGAATGCTTTTCTACATGGTGTTTTGACAACAAGCAGCATAAATACACTCATGCATGGCATCTCATTACTATCGCTATCTGTTGGTCTAGAATACTAGAAATGATAGGATTTTTTCCAACAAGCAAACATCGGTGATTAATCTGATTGCTAATACTAAATTCTGGTTTTCTCAATGGCTAGATTCGAGTGACGCTTCCAAGAAGAAGACCAAACTCATGGAGGAGTTGGGAAGAACACGGGACAGTGATCTTATGAAGCCTGCTCAAGGGGATACATCCGGCGAGAATGCAAGTTAAAGGCTGTTTTATAACTTGTTTTCAGTTTCTATGTTTTGTACTGTATTTTGAGACTGATCCAGTTTGTAGACTGGTACTATATGTAGCTTAATTTTCTGTACTGTTTTACTGCTAGGGGATCGAATGCATCGGTTGTGTGTAAGGGAGGGGAAGGGGGATGAGATCACGATAGTGGCCCTAGTTGAGGAGTACGACAGACGTCCGCTGCCCTCTCTACGGTCCACTGTCGTGCCATCTCGAACTTAACCCCTCTCATAACCTGAGCATCACCCTACAGCAGATTTTTGTACTGTACATTTTGCGTATATATTAATATAGCTTCTTGAGGTAGGCATGACCTACCTTTTTCAGTCAAAAAAAAAAAAATATTAAGAAGTCGAATATAGCCACACTGTTTCATTAACGAGAGTTTAACAAAACACCCCCAGAGTACTGGAAACTTATACAAGTCCTACAAACAGGAAAGTAAAATGTAATCAATAAGTCTCCAACAAAATTCTGAAGGGTGGGAACAATCTAAACAAAAGAACAAGCACATAAGGAGTACAAGAGATTGGACTACCCTCCCAACAACACCCTGGAGGGAAAACAAATATAATCATATTCTTTATTCGATATAATTTGTTTCTTGATGACAAGACAAGTTTTATGATTGCAGAACTGAGATTACACAAATTTTGGACCAGGAGAAAAATGATACTGGTTGGAAAGACCGAGATTCGCCTGCATCAACACCAGAATGCACTCACATCTAAGTATACTAACGCGAATATTACAATAGGAACGACACTGAACTTTTCACTTAAATTAGTATCTGAAACATTGGCTTAAACATTTCTTCATTTTTTAAGCCAATGTTTCAGATACTGATTTAAACACCATCTTTTACGTTCTCCAAAACAAATTGGATCAGGCTGGTCAAATTTTTATAGGACGAACCTGATTCTTCCATGGCCTTGTGAGCCTTGTCTCCCAACTCCTTAGCTCTCTTTCTTCTTTCTTCTCCTTCCTCCCCTCCATCCATCAAACTCAACACTGCTACTGTCACTTCATCTCTCTTCACCCACAAATCGCCTTCCTTTACGTAGTAAGACGGGACCTTGACCCCTACCGCAACCCCAATCTTTAGAACTTCCACAACCAATCTCTCGTTAAGGAACTGATCCACAAAATGAGGCCACGTTATCATTGGCACTCCTGCTGAAACCGACTCTAGTGTTGAGTTCCACCCACAATGTGTCATAAACCCTCCGATTGAAAGGTGCGATAGTATGAGCACCTGAGGCGCCCACCCAGTGATTATAAGGCTCCTCTCCCTTGTCCTCTCCTCGAACCCCTCTGCCATCCATTTCTCCACCACCTCACACTTCTCAACATCCTTGATCACCCAAATGAATGGCAAGTTCGACGCCTCAAGTCCACATCCTATCTCGATGAGCTGTGATGGCTTTGTTTTCACACTGGTGCCGAAATTGACAAACAGTACTGATCTTGGTTGCATGGAGTCGAGCCAATTTACGATCTCCTTCTCGTTGACAGATGTCTTGTTCCCTCTGGTTGTCTTGCTCGCGGTATCCTTGTTGTACAGAGACACTGGCCCGATAGGCCAAACCTTCTTTTCCATCGTCTTTGTGTATCGGTCAATATACTCTGGTTCCAGTTCATAGAAAGTATTCATAATGATGCCAGTAGCAGTTGCTTCCGACTCGAAGACCTTGTTCCTCATCTTCTCCCAATCCGACGTTGGAAACCAGCCTGGTGATTGGGCTCTCGAGATTTCTATCTTTTGTGGCAAATTAGGCACGATAACGGGTTCAAACTCATTGTCTACCTCTTCGTAAGCCTTGTACTTACGGATGTTGTGAGTGCTAAGAATGAAGAAGCAAGAAGGCCCGTGGAAGACGAACCGAGGTATGTTGAGCTCTGTAGCGGCATCCATAGTCCAATGGTTGCAGAAATCGGAGATTATGCAGCTCGGTCTAGGCTCTGTTTCGCGAAGGAAGAGGTCGAATGGTTGTTGGAGTAAGCTGATGGATTCAAAGAATGTTTTGATCAGGTTCGGGGAAGGGACTTCGTCAATGATCTCGCACCCTACAGGCAAACCTTCTAGCCGGGGAAAGTTGAACTCGACGAACCGGATTGGGAGGTTTGAGGCCTTTGCACGGGCGATGATTGGGTTGATGCGAGTGGCATTTGCTGGGGTGGTGATGAAGCTGACGAGGGCTCCTCGATCAGCAAGGAGGTGGGCGATGTCGACCATGGGGATCATGTGGCCCTGGGCCAGTAGAGGGACTAACACAAAGTGTGGCTGATTCTGATTTAAATTATCCATCGAGGTAGGATAACTAAGGTAGGGAAATAAGGGGATTTTTTCTTCTAGGGGGTTAAAGTTACGGAGGGTTATGAACAAGGAGAGAGTTGTATAGGGAGGAAGGTAAGCCAGGGAAAGACTCCAGATTGGGTATTGAGCTTTCAATCAAACCATACTATAGGGTTGGCATTCGGGTCGACCGGGTCGGGCCGAGTCGGACCCGCCCGGGTTGAAGGCTGACTTGGACGGGTTCGGGTCGGGTCGGTGGGTTAACCGGGCCGGGCTGGGTTCAAAATTGAAAATTTTTGACCCGGTCGACCCACGAACCCATTAGGGTCGAACCCGGGTCGGGTCGCGGGTCGGTCTGTTTTTTTTTTTTTTTGACAACTTCACTTTAAAAAAATATATAATCTCTAATATTATGATGCGAGAAGGCCTTAGTGTCGTTTGTCATTTTGTCATTCTACCAACATGTACAACGCATGTACATAACTAATATAAAGGAGATTTCCGGTTCAAATCCTCCCTACGTCAGAGTTTTTATTTTTATTTTTTGAAATTATTAAAACGTTCATCGTACATGTAAAAAACCAGTAAGTATAACTGTATAAAAGTGAAAAAATGCATATATTATTGATTATTCATTTCTTTGTTGCTTGCTTCTTTGTTGAAAAAACTTAATTTAATTGAGAGTGAATTGAATAGTAGTAGACTAGTAGTAGAAAGAGTAAGAGAGTAAGGTGTGAAAATTTTTATATTGAATTAAGGGGGGGTATTTATAGTGGAAATACAAAAAATACAAAAAAAAAATATAAAAAAGACAAAAAAAAAACCACGGGTCAAACGGGTCAACCCATGGGTTGACGGGCGGGTTTAACTTGGTCAACGGGTTGGGCGGGCCGGGTCGAGCGGGTTGAGTTCACGGTTTTTTCGACCCGGGTCCACCCGCGGGTTCGACCAGGACCCGAACCGGGTTATAGTGGGCGGGTTCGTGTGGGCGGGTCGCAGGTGGGTTGCGGGTCAGCCCGGCTCGGTTGCCATCCCTACCATACTAGTATATTTAATAATATTCAACCCCTGAATTTAGAATGCATAAATAATAATAGATTCGTTTCACGTCCTTTTTATTTTGAAATGAAAAGATGTGGACACTCAATAAGAATTTGAGAAGAGTAACTGAAGAGTCTTAGACCTCACCAATCGACACGCACGATGCTATCATTAAGTGGATTCATAAGATTAGAAGGTTACGCAAACATCTAAAGATTTGGGCTAAAAGAGAATATAGACATGATAAGATGAAGAATGTGAGTTCAGAAGAAATGATTCAGGAATTAGAAGCCATAGAAGAAGAAATGGATCTAGAAGAGATAGAATAAGAAGAGTTGACGAATAAGAGAGCAGAGCTATACCGAATTGGTGAAATGAAATAGCACTATTGGAAACAGTTATCGAGGATCCACTGGCATAAGAAGGGAATACAAACATTGCTTTCTTCCAAAAGATTGCTAATGATAGGAGAAGGCGCAATCACATAGCTGGACTATATGTGGGGGATGTTGAGGTAACAGATGAAACTCAAATTAATTCCCAAATTGACACAAGCTTTAGAGATTCGATGGGAAGTAGGAACACACAAAGGAGTAATATAGACCCTGACATGTGGAGTGACTCTAGAATTGAAGGAAGTGAAGGTCTCGAGGGGAGGTTCCTAAAGGAGGAGGTGTTACAGACAATTAAGAATCTGGGACATGACAAGGCCCTTGGACCAAATGGTTTCCCAATTTTCTTCTACACGCTTTTCTGGAGGATCATTAAGATCGACCTTCTAGAGAACTTTCAGGTTTTGTACCAAGGGGAGGTGGAGATTCATAAGCTAAACTACACAAATGTTATTCTGATCCCCAAAAAGAAAGAGGCATTGCAGGTATCAGATCAGAGACTGATTAGCCTTCTTAACTGCTCATGTAAGATTATTACTAAGGTACTAGCCAATAGATTAACTCATCGTTTTTCTGATGTCATAAACGAATCACAGAGTGAATTTTTGAAATGAGGATATATTATGGATAACATAGCTTGTGCACATGAAATTGTGTACCGAGGACAAAAGGACAACATAGACTGTTTTCTATTGAAATTGGACTTCGAAAGGGCACATGACTCGGTTGGGTTTGACAATGTGGATGAATCCCTTGAGCTTATAGGATTTGAAACTAAATGGAGAATGTGGATTCAGAGGTGCGTCAGACATGAGAAATTCTTTATTCAAGTAAATGGTGACACGGACATGAGATTCACTGTCATAGAGGGCTCATACAAGGGGATCCTCTCTCCGGTACTATTTACCTTGGTGGAGGATGATTTAATGAACATGACAAAGAGAGTTCAAGATGCAAAAAATAATTAAAGGCATTGTAATTATGGGAATATCTGAACTAGTCTCAATTTTGCAATATGTAGATGACACTCTTATGTTTGGTAAGGGCAGCATGGAAGAAATCATTGTGTTAGTAGTTCTACTGAGATGTTTTGAGATATGGTCCGGGTTGACCACCAACTTACATAAAAGTTGTGTGATTCATTAGGTGAGTCACTATCTGCTCAACTACTCCAATAGATACGATTACGCCCTGTTTGGGATGTGAGAGAGGGGAATTTCCCTTAAAGTACCTGGGTACTCCAATTAGGCCAAAAAATTTATGTCAGGGGGACTGGTTGCTGCTAGTGGAGAAAGTCGAGAAAAGATTTTGCGTGCTGGAAAAGGAAATTCCTATCACAAGGCGGAAGAATCACGTTAACCAATTCGACTCTAAACAGCTTGCTGACATACTTAATGTCTATTAATGTGCTTCCGGGTGGGTAATCAACAAAATAGACATATGTAGAAGATGTTTCATGTGGAAAGGTGTGAATGAGGAGAATAAAAGGATACACTGGGTCTGTAAGATGGTTGGATGGGGAGGGTCTGTAAGAAGAAGGAATGCGGAGGACTCGAAGTGTTGAACCTAAAGGATATGAACAAAGCACTTCTTAGCAAATGGTGGTGCAAAATGCATAAATAAAGAAACATATGGTGGTACAAATCCTTCGCTCTTTATCGTACACGAACGAAATTTAGATTTTGGGGGGAGGAGCACTTACGGGAAAGCTTCGTACCTTTGGAAAGGAATCACCAAGCTGGGGGAAGTGTTCCACAACAACATTAAGTGCAATATTGTGAAGGGTGGAAAAGCGAGATTCTGGAATGATAAATGGAGTGGGACTAATACACTCCAATCTCTTTTCCCTCAATTATCTAAGGCGACGGGGAACAAAGACGCCCTCATGGCAGATGTGTGGAGGCAAGAAAGGCTGAAACTAAAGATGGAACACATACTATCCCAGGAAGAGCAGAGTCGGTTTGAGGAATTGTAAAATCTTTTAACAGAAGCAGGACTAAATGCGAGGAGGATGACGTACGAAAATGGTGCTTGGAACTGTGTAGATGAGGCTCAACTATGGTGGAGTGCGAAACATGGAGGCAACGATAATTTTGAAGACTAAGGCACCAACAAAAGTGAGGGCATTCTTATGGTTGATGGCTAATAATTCAATCATTTCCAAAAAGAATTTAAGATTTCATAATTTAACTACCGACACTAGATGCTCAAAGATGCAACATAGATGGTGAGGACACGAACCACATTCTTTTCATTTGTCCACAGGTCAAATTAGTTTGAGAAATAGTTTGCCTGGGGTTTAATATATTTGAGTGTCAAGATTCTTACTTAGACTTATGGGGTGAGAAAGACAGAGAAGGAGTGATTAAGAAGGATATGAGAGCAGCGTGGGATATTTTGGCTGCAGCTATCTTGTGGGGTCTATGGGTAGACCGAAATGAGTCTAGCTTTCAGAGTTATATTTGTAGATTTTCTGTATTGATGCATAATTTTTTTGCTCTCATTGATGGTTGGGCAGGATAAGCAGAGGCGAGGAAGAGACACGTTTGGAGGGTGAGTAGTAGTCAGATTGAGATAGATACATGTGACGCTTTGGCTTCGTCTTCGGGAGATGATTAGTGGTTGATGGCTCCTATTGTGATGATTGAAGCTATTGTATCTGTCCTTTATTTGTAGTAGGTTATGATGTATTAGGCTTTTGTGTTGAAGGTTTGATGTAGTAGACATTATATGTTTGTACTCGGCTATCCCTTAGGGTGACCTTCATTTCATTAACCTTTCATTAATGAATCGGTGATAATTTATCACTTTTTTCTATAAAAAAAATGTTCTCCTCCTAGCCCTAGGTACCTAATTTAATTGACTTATTTTTTACATAATAGAAAATCTTTTTTCTTGTTCCTTGTTTCTTTTTGTTATATTTTCTATTCTTGTTTTGGCTGAGAGAGAAATAAAGTTGGATGGCGTGGAGTTTTAAAATGCATTAGCGGTAATGAAAATTCAGAGTAAAATGGGGCTTAAGGAAATTTCTTTGAGACTTTCTCCCTTCCAAGCATAGATCACCTACTAGTTAGCTAAGCACATGGAATTCCCTATCCTATTTGTGGCCACACATCATTCGAACGCATTTGGTTTGTTTATATGGTTGCTTATATGACTTTTTGTTTTGTTTTGTTTGTTTCTTGAAAAAGACAAGTGCCTAAGTCTTGGCCACACACCATTCGAACGCATAAGTCTTGGCTGATGATGTGCCATGGATGCGGAGGTAGATGGGTTTGGTTCCCATTGGTTGGATAGCATCCAATAGTTGGAATTGCTTCATTCGAAATTTGATTATTGTTATTGTTATTTTGATTGTTGACAATGAGAGAGAAATCTCGAAGCTTCATGAATGCTCATACTGAGGCAATCTTTTTCTATTAGCTACCTCGTTAAACTCTGTTTAAAATCCTGATCATTTTTATGTTCCTGATTGTGCCTGCAATAATTACAGAAAATCTTGCTAAGGTTAAATTGAAAAATTATATAGAATATTGCCGTCAGCATAAGAAATCGTTACTTGGTTCCTTAGTATCATTAATACTCTGTTACACGAATATTAATTTAAAGTTGTCTACATATTCTCTCTTTCTAAACAGCTTATATTTGCATCTTTGCATTATTCCCTGCAACTTGTCCAGTAAAAGAGAAGTCTAAGCTGTATGAGACATACAATATTTCAGGGTTGACATCCATATGTTTTGGACTACTTAATGAATGATTTGGCATATTGTTTTGGCTTAAAAAGAGGAAGAAACGAAACATCCAAGCTGTTTGAGATCCTCAGTTCTGTAAAGGCTAAGTATACCTTTTATTAATTGATGCAATTCATTTTTATTCAGGTATACTGTCAGAGAAGTTTTGTGAGTGAATAACTGAAATGTATGCCAACAATTTGGCCAAGAGAAAGATGAAAATACTAGTTTTGAAGACCCAAACTTCATCTGCAACAATCATCAGACTGCACAAACAGCCCAAGTATAAGCAGTCTAATGCGAAGAATGAAGATTATATTAGGAAGGACATTTATTTATTTTTTTCTTTTCTTTCAATACTACAGTATTTGAACCATTGGCGTAGGTAAACATTTTCTTCTTCTGTTTTTAATTCTCCCTCTTTTAAACACTATCTTTTACTGTCTGCAAAACAAATTGGACAATGTCGGTCAAGTTTTTATGGGAAGAGTCTGATTCTTCCATGGCCTTGTGATCCTTGTCTTTCAACTTCCTAGCTCTCTCTCTCCCTCTCGCTTATTTGTTCTCCTTCCTCACTTCTGTCCATCAAACTCAATACTGCATCTCTCACTTCGCCCCTCTTCACCAACAAATCGCCTTCCTTTACGTAGTACGGCACCTTAACCACTATATTGCAACACCAACCCTTAGAACTTCCACAACCAACTTCTCGTTAAGGAACTGATCCAGAAAATGAGGCCACGTTACCATCAGCACTCCTGCTGAAACCGACTCCAGTGTTGAATTCCACCCACAAGGTATCATAAACCCTCCAATTGAAAGATGTGTTAGGATGAGGACTTGAGGTAACCAACCAGTGATTATCAGGTTACTTTGTAGAATTCTAACTGCGGAATAAACTCAACAACGACGACGACGAGATGCAAGAACTATAGAATTAAAACAAGAGAACAAAAAAAACCAAAAGCAACACACAAGAACACACAAGATTTTTTCGAGATTCACCCAAAACAATGGTTACTTCCCCGCGCAGAGACACTCAGCTCCTACGATTTCCATTAGAAATATGACGATTAGGTTTACAAATCTCTCAAGAACTTACCACCAAGGTGTAGGGTTTCTCTCTATCTCCTTCTCTCTTAATGATGCCTGATAGATCTCTATTTTCTTTTCACTTAAATCTAAAATCGTACACAATACTATATATATAGGATTTCCACAATTTTAATCTCAGTCGCTCATCAATCAGCGTCGGGACGGTCGACCGCAACATCATGACGGTCGACCGGTTTTTTCCTTCGACTGTACAAGATCCAACAGAGAGTAGGCCGGTCGATTGCGTGGTTGACCGGTCGCCTCTTCAAGTTACAGGAGTGAATCAGAGAGCGAGGCAGTCGACTGCGCGGTCGACCGTACACTTGCGTGGAGGGCGGTCGGGAGGTGCGGTCGACCGCGCAGTCGACCACAACTCTGCCTGTAGCTTCAAACCACTTCTGACCTCTTGCTCCCACTTCGACCCTCCTTCTCATCTGACTTCTCCAACACCAATATCGTGTATTGGATCCACAAACTCCAACATACTTTCCCTCGTCCTCTCCTTGAACCCTTCCGCCATCCATTTATCTACCTCCTCACACTCGTCAACATCCCTGATCACCCAAATGAATGGCAAGTTCGACTCCAATCCACATACTAGCTATTGTCCGAGAAATCTACTCTCAACTCGTAGTGCTAATAGCGGAAGTGAACCACAAGCAATAGAAACTCCCAAGAAATAGATGAATCAAGAACAAACTACCACAATATATGGATCTCACAAGAACACAACCAATATGCAGAGATAACTAATACTTCTTATTTCCAAAGAAATACAAAGATTACAAAAGAGATTATAACTCTCAGTCTCTCTCTCTCACCTTTGAAACACTCGGCACAATCTCTCTTGAAGTTGGACAATGATAGCGGCTCACCTCTTGATACACAAGTTGATTCTAACCCTAAAGTTTACGGTCATATATGTAGCCCCCAAGTAAACCCTAAAAGATAAACACAAATATAGCAATTGGGCCTTTAAACTCGTAAGCCTAAAAACAATCAGCCGCCGATGTCGGTCGACCGCACCCCAAGTGTCGGTCGGCTGCAACGTGTAGAACCAACCCAGAGAGCTGACCGGTCGACTGCACCCCCTAGGTCAGTCGACCGTCCTCTCCTCTGTTGGACTTATACACTCGAAGAACTCTCAGCCTAGGGTAACTGCACCTCCAGGTCGGTCGACTGCAACCCTCCAGACTACTTCTACTTCGCTGCTTGTCTTCTCTTTCTTCTTTGTCTTTTCATCTTCTTCTCCAAGTTCAAGTACCCCGCACCTACGTGTATTTGAGGCCATAATTCCTAACAATCTCCCACTTGGATCAAATACATCACGCTTCAAAGTTATTGCAATCTTTTCTCGCATTATCTCTGTCGTCTCCCACTATCATGGAAGACCCAAGTACTCCCCACTCTCATGAAGAGCACCTCCGTCATTCCACCGCGTGGAGTGCACCAATCACCCCTCATCGCCTTATGAAGGATGTGCTCCACCAATCGCATAGAGCACGAATACCGGAGAAACATTCTTCCGTGTCAGATTCCGTGTTATGAGACTCACCAACTCGCAAGATCCCCATCAACATCGGACATGGTTCAAAGCCTCTCAATGCACCCTCTGCACTAGAAACTTCTGTGGACGACACCTCCACAAACTCTGCAGACTGTTCACCCCTACAGTCCCAATTCGGTTACCGACATCGCCCCACATATCGATACCAGTGCTCTCTATTACACAAGAGCGACTTGAAGCTTCAACTGCCAATTCGCAAAGTACCTTCACCGCAGCAACGTCTTGCCCACTAGGATCACTTCTATGGCCAGCAGCTCTCACTAAATTAGTAACCTTTCCTCCACAACTGAAAGAACTCAGTTGTACCCCACACAACCGACTACTCGATTCCGGCTGAGAGTCAACTACAGAAGAAATGCCTCTCACGTCTCTAAGCAAATACAGCGTTCCTTCATGCTTTCCTTTTGTAATCACCCTTGAACCTGCAGCTATGCACCACTCCCCACTACCAACTGTAGTAGACAACCCCTCTTTGTCTAGCCTTCCAATCGAGATAAGATTTTCTTTCAAGTCTGGAACATGCCTTATCTCCCGCAAGACAACACTTTGATCATCAATGGTGTTCACGCGAACAGTACCAACCCCACGTACAGAACACCGGTGACCATTCCCCACGATCACAACTCCAAAAGAACTCTCCTCGTAGTCATCGAATACCTTTCTCCTCGGAGTGCAATGAAAAGAAGCTCCTGAATCGATAAACCAATCTTGAGTGCCCAATTTCTCCCGAGCTGATAAGCATAACTCCTCAACAAGCTCTCCTTGGACTTCCTTTGGGTTATCTCTCTTCGGTTTCTTCCGATTCTTCTTCATATAAGCCTTGCAACTGCGCATCATGTGATCCTTCTTGTGATAATACAAGCACTCAGGCCCATGTCCCTCATCGCTGTCATCAGACCCACTCTCAGATGAACTACTCTGATCCTCTTTTCTTCGACTGCTCTTAGATCTCCTACGTCTCTTCTCAACGTACATGGTAGAATCTCTAAAAGATGATGATGGATATCTCTTGTTTCTCACCCTTCTCACCTCCTCGTTCAGAATGCTACTCACCACATCCTGTAGAGTCGTCAAATCTGTCATAGTGCTTGTAATAGTCTGTTCCACCGTACCATAACTATCGGATAAAGTAGATAGAAGTAACAATGACTGCCCCCTCTCTGAAAACTTCAAACCTGCAGCTTCCATCTAGTTGTAAACCAAACAGTAATTGTTCACATGTTCTGCTACTGAACCCCCTTCCTTCAACTTCATATTGACCAATTTCTTCAGATGAAGAGTTTGATTAGATGCCGACAGTTTCTCATACAAATCTGTGAGAATCTCCATAGCCTCCTTTATGGTCTTTGCCTTCGAGATATGAAATAACACCTTCCTACTCAGCCCCAACTGAATCTGCCCCAACGCCTTCTGATCCAAACGATTCCAATCCGCCAAGACCTTCACATCCTTGTCTGCACCTACCGGCTTCTCCTCAAACAAAGGACCATTAAGATTTTTCTGACGAAGATACGTTATCATCTGAATCTTTCACATCGCAAAGTCACTCTCATCGAATCTTTCGATCTTCATCTTGTTATCGGCCATCTCGAACCAACTGTCTGATACCACTTGTCGGAGAAATCTACTCCCAACTCGTAGTGCTAATAGCGGAAGTGAACCACAAGCAATAGAAACTCCCAAAAAATAGATGAATCAAGAACAAACTACCACAATATATGGATCTCACAAGAACGCAACCAATATGCAGAGATAACCAATACTTCTTATTCCCAAAGAAATACAAAGATTATAAAAGATATTACAACTCTGAATCTCTCTCTCTCACCTTTGAAACACTCGGCACAATCTCTCTTGAAGTTGGACAATGATAACGGCTCGTCTCTTGATACACAAGTTGATTCTAACCCTAGAGTTTACGGCCATATATGTAGCCTCCAAGTAAACCTTAAAAGATAAACACAAATATAGCAATTGGGCCTTTAAACTCGTAAGCCCAAAAATAATCAGCCACCGATGTCGGTCGACCGCACCCCAAGTGTCGGTCGACTGCAACGTGTAGAACCAATCCAGAGAGCTGACCGGTCGACTGCATCCCCTAGGTCAGTCGACCGTCCTCTCCTCTGTTGGACTTATACACTCGAAAAACTCTCAGCCTAGGGTCGGTCGATCGCACCCCCAGGTCGGTCGACTGTAACCCTCCAGACTACTTCTTCTACTTCGCTGCTTGTCTTCTCTTGCTTCTTTGTCTTCTCCTCTTCTTCTCCAACTTCAAGTACCCCGTGCCTACGTGTACTTGAGACCACAATTCCTAACAATCTCCCACTTTGACCAAATACACCACGCTTCAAAGTTATTGCAATCTTTCCTCGCATTATCTCTGTCGTCTCCCACTTTCATGGAAGTTTTTCTATGTTATGTCGAAACTTTATTTATGTTTTGTTATAAGAAACTGATGTATAACATATATATATTTCCAACTCTTCATATGGAAGTTTTTCGACAAGTAATTATTGTTTATTGTGGTTCATTATTATATGGTTGTTTATTATGCTTCTACTAGTAATTTTAAGATTTGAACATTCAAATTTGATGTGACTACAGATATTTTTAATTTATGTTTAATTAAATGTGACACATTTAAAATAGATGGAAAAAACCCGAAAAATATTTTTAAAATGCGGTAAATAATTAAAAAAATGCGGTAAATAGTGTGACAAATAAAGTAAATAATTAAAAAATATTTATTTGAACCTATTCCGGCGTTTTCGAAATGCCGGTATAGGATATAAAAATTATTTTAAACTATATAACGGCGTTGAGAAACACCAGCACATGTCATCATTCCATTAAAAATGGAAAATGAAAAAAACCTATTACGGCGTTTGTAACACGCCGTTATAGCTCTACGACCTATAACGGCGGTCCTTAAAAGCGGCGTTATAGCTCTACGACTTATAACGGCGGTCCTTAAAAGTGCCGTTATTGACTCCTGGTTTGTCCCGACGCTCGATGCAACGGCGTTACGCGCGGCGTTGTTATAATCGCTGCTATCATCTATAGCGGCGTTTATAAACGCCGCTATAGATAAAAAAAAATGCCGTTAAAGCCCTGATCGTTTGTCTTATCTCCTTCTTCTTCAACTTCAAGTATCCCGTACCTACATGCACTTGAGGCCCCAATTTCTAACAGCTATCTCGATGAGCAGCTGTCAAGCTTTGTTTTTACACTAGTGCCAAAATTGACACAGAGATCTTGTTTGCAGGGAGTCTAGCCAACCGATGACCTCATTCTCATCAATGGATGCCTTGTTCCCTCTTTTAGTCTTGCTCGCAACATCCTTGTTGTACGTGGACACTGGACGGATAGGCCAAACCTTCTTTGCCATGGTCTCTATGTATCGGTCAATATACTCGGGCTTCAACTCGTAGAAAGTATTGTGAGGGTTTTTTTTTCCTTTCTATGTTTTACTATTATTTTTATTCTTTCGCATTTAGCATCTTTATTTCATATGTATTCTTTCTTTGGTGTCTTCAATTCTTGGAATTTTGTTCTGGGTTACCCATTTAAACCGCATTAGTCACAGTGAAAATAAAACCATTTTAATTTGTTCAAAAGTTAAAAGTAAATATTGCTTCCTCTTTAAGAGAAGTGATATCTTGTCTTTGTCTTGGTTAGAAGTAGTTTACTTTTGAGGAAAAACTCTAAATCGGATTACAAAGCTTCAATTAGAAGACCAAGGGCAACCTAATAGAAAATACGTGTAAATCAGATTTTTTTTTTCATATGCACTTTTTAAAACTAGTTGTAGAAAGAGGACATCTACCGAAGCATTTGCGCTCGAGGACTCAACAACTGCACTCGCCGTTCCCAACAGCGTGTTTAGTTGTTTCATTCCATTCTCCACCCCTTTCGAATGAAAAAGTTTGAACCCATATGATCAATTTCCTGCTTGTCGTTGGGAAACGGCGAGCGTAGATTTTTTTTTTTTTTTTTTTTTTTTTTTTTCAATTCACCGTGCCCAATGGCGAGTTTAGTTCAAAATTTTCAATGAAGACTCGCCGTTCTCAATGGCGAGGAAATTTATACTAGACTCGCTGTTGGGAACGACAAGATTAGTTCAAAAAAAAAAAGTTATGGATTTTAAAAAAAAATTCACTATGTCCAATAAAGAGTTTCACTCTCTATGAAGTTTCATATATCTCGTCGTTCTCAACAGCGAGTATAGTACGAAGAACCTCACTGTCGGGAACAACGAGTCTTTTTAAAAAAAATTTGAACTAAACCTGCTATTGGGAACAACGAGTATAGTACAAAGAACCTCGCGTTTGGGAATAACGAGTCTTTTTTGAAAATTTTGAACTAAACTCGCCATTGGGAACAACGAGTTTCTAAAAAATTTTGCACTAAACTCGCTGTGTCCCAACGACGAGCATGAAACAACTAAAGTCGCCATTGGGAAGAACGAGTTCAGTTACTGAGTCCACGAGTGCAAATACTTTGGCAACTGTCATTTTTTTGCAAATAGTTTCAAAAAGTGGCATATAAAAAAAATTCTGTAAATCAAGGGGGTTAAATAAAAAATGGGTATTATGAATAAATTATTTTGACAACGTGTTATATTTTGTTTAGGGTAATTTTCAGCATTGCCAGGATATCTAAACTGTAATACCCCGCAAAAGAGCATATGACTATTTTACATTGTAATCTGTGCACGTCTGAGTATTGCACATGATTACATATTTTTCTAATAGTTATTAGTTTTAATTGAGAGATTTCAGACATATGAGCTGTTCTGAACCCAATAAGACAGACTCGGGATATCGTCTCGATTAAATTGTAGATTTGTCCCGATTGTTTTGACCAGACAAT
The DNA here is from genome assembly GCA_017893485.1 of Hemerocallis citrina. Classification (NCBI taxonomy): domain Eukaryota; kingdom Viridiplantae; phylum Streptophyta; class Magnoliopsida; order Asparagales; family Asphodelaceae; genus Hemerocallis; species Hemerocallis citrina. The sequence goes on along the minus strand of CM030368.1, from coordinate 193,023,443 downwards.
TTTCGGTAGAAAAATATGATTTCTATAAAACATATATTTTTATAGATTTTAAATTATATATATTGGTTATTTTTAAATTGAGTTAGTGCATGAATTGAATGGGAATTGAGATTATGCACTAGGGTTAGGATTAGGGTATGGTGACCTAGGGTCCCTTGACCTAACCTAGGGTTAGGAACCCTAGCATCATATCATGCCTTGGATCTTGATGAAGATCTAAGGGTGGAGATAATTCACCATGTGAAGATTGACTGATGAAGATGAGAAGTTTCCAAGGAGTTTCCAAAAAACTTCCAAGAAGCTTCCACTTGTGGTGTTGACACCTCATCTCACCACACATCTCCACAAACCCTAGCACCTTCCATCTTGGCCCTCCACCTCACCATCCGGCCAAACAAGAAAACCCTAGCTCCCATCTCCTATAAAATACCGACTCCATCCTCTTCTCATCCATTTTTCTTCTTGTCTTGGTTTTTTTTGCTTCAAAAATAAAAAGTAGAGAAGGAGAAGAAGAAATGTGAAGTCTTTGATTAGTGGAAGAGGAGAAGAGTAGTAGGAAATTTGAGATAGCCAATTCTACAAGAGCTAGAAGCAAAGGAAGGGAGCCAAGCTACAAGGAGATGTTCTCTTGCAACGTGACATGTGGGTGATCTCTCTCAACTCTAAAAATTTATTTTCTTGATGTGTATGTGAATTTTTAGCTTGGGGGTAGTATTTGGAGAATTTTGACTATCATGTATGATAAGTAGAATGCTAAGAAAAGATAGTTGTATGGTAGGAACAACTCATTTTTATAAGCTTTTGTTAAGAAGCATGCTTGTGAGGGTGCGTTTGGGAATTTCTTGATCCCAAACGGTTCAGAATTTTAGGCTCAAATTTTGGAAAATTGTTCTTCTATGTATTTCGAGCATCCATGAATTTTTCATAATATTTGGAAGCAATTTGATAGCCCAAACATTAGACCCAATCTCGGACAGTAAGCAGCCGAAATTGTTGTTGGCTGTGTGGAATATGCTGTGTATTTCCGATTTTGTATCTCAGTATAGCCTGGGTATTTTGAGCTGAAAATGTTTGTAGACACTTTTGTATGTGTCTACAACTATAGTCTTAAATTTTATAATTTTTCGAGGTCGTTTGATACCTCAAAAAAATTATAGAATATAACTGGTCTGGAAGTTGTGGCTGAAGCTGACTGTTTTTGGACTGAGGTTCAAAAGGTAATAACTCCTTATGTGTTTATGATATTGCTATTAAATTTTTGGAGTAGCTTGCGGTATGAGTATATTTGATGGTTTAAAAATTTTAGAATTTTTAGAGATCATTTGATCAGGTTTCAAAAATAAACCGTATACCATGGTAAAGACCCCTATTGAAAGAGCAGCTGAAAATTTTGTTATGATTAAGGAGTCATAACTCATTGTGTGATATGATTCTAAATACAAATTTTGGACACAATGGAGTGGTATATGTGTGGAAGAATCTCAAATTTCATGAATTTTGGACTTAAGGTTGATTTGTGATTGAATTTCAAAGAGAACTAGATTCAGTCTAGTGCAAATTGACCAGTTTGCAAAGATGGAAAATTCTAGAATTATTTGTTAAGAATTTGGAAAATTGACCAACTAGAGATTTGTAGTAGGGAGTCATAGATTTCTAACCCAACTGGAATTTTGTAATTCGAGTTTGTAGGTTGAGAGTTATGATTTTTCAAAGATTAGAGCAGATCCAGTCTAGTCGAGGCCTTGTTTATTAAAGAATGAATTTCTCCCTTGTTTGCGCACCTGATGGAATTTGGTGTTTTCAAGGACCTTAATGATTGAATCTGAGAATGCGTTCAACTGAGAAGTCGTAGTAGACACTCCCACCTTTTCATAGGATCCGGAATCGAGTAATTCCGATGAGTGAGCAATTTTTATGATGTTGGAAAGATGCAGCGAGTGCATGAAGAAATGTACAAGCTGAGAGTGTATGAGGTTTTATGGTGTAAACATGATCGAATTTGAAGAAATAGTTAACTGGAGAGTTGTAAACTATGATCTTATCTTTCTAGAATAGAGGATATCAAGCAATTCCGAATTGTGTGCTGGAAGTTATGGTCATTGCAAGTTAGCAACCTGTTGTTTAGATTGACTTCAAGCTTAAGTTAACTCGGGGACTTGAGTTCTTTAAAGAATCTGAAAGAGATGTCAACTAGGAGATTGCAATAGATCTTCCTACCCTTCTAGAAAGTCTGATTGTGTTAGATTTCGATAAGCGTAGCTTGGGTCACAGCTACTACTATTTCTTGAACTATTTCATCGGGCAATTGATGAGGAACCATCTGCATACCGCAGTATGGTGATCATGAGATATCATGTTTTTAAAGATATTTTTAACATTTCATTTGGAACTTAGACAAGTTCCTGTGCTTAGTACTGATGGTGGACATGAGTGAGTTGGGGAATAGCTCTGGTCGGGTTGTGTTTGGTGTCTCGATGCCTGAGTCTGTCAATGGTTAGAAATTGATGATTGTGTGTGTGCTTACCTTCATTCAATTATGTTGCATCCTTTGGGCACCGTTGGACTACTCGTTGAGGGTCACGGGCTGGGATTATTTGGTCGATGACCTACGAAGGTATTGGAATCAGCGGATGTGATTCCCATGATGGTTTTTGTTATGAAAGACCAGTCCGACTCGACATTGTTGATCGACACCAGGTATGATTTTGGGTAACCACATGTTTTTAGTAAACTGCGTTAATTAGGTTTCTTTATTTTTGTTTCGCTTCAAGACCGAATTGGTGTTAGGGGTGATTCCCTATAATCCGATTCGTTCTGAGAGTTGGCACTAAGTGATGATGACCATGAGATTGTCTCTTCCTGTCATTAGGGATACGTGTTGCGGTGCGTATCTTGCACTGTTGATTCCTGAAGTACCGTGGTAAGAACGGGATGTCGATTTCCTGGCGGATAGGGGTTTAAAAACTCCGAGGCTGTCATGTTCTATGTGGTGGACACGAACGAATCATATTGGATCTTCTGCATAATGGATATGCTGCAATGTATTTGTAGGCTCGTGATGACTTTTGAGTGGGGTTCAGACGCTGGGCACTAGTGGCAAACTGAGACACTACTAAGTGACTGCAGAATGGATGAGACTAATTAATCTTCAACCTCCTCAGCCATACTCTACTATTAGGAACAGGAAGTGTACAATAATAGAATCATTGCATGGCGAGAGTTCGAATCCCTGAAACTAGAGAAACGGCTTGATCTGAGGCACATGTAGTATAGGATGCATGTGTGTCCAGAGTCTCGCTGACATTAGATTAAGGTATCTGTTTTGTACTCTGTGTTTTGTATTAGACTTCAAGTCTTGGCATACATGAACACTAGGAAATTAGGATACACGTTTTTTTTCCATTCAAGATGAATTGTGGGTGTGATAGTTGGAGATTGCTATTTTCTTATCAACATTGCATTAGTAGAATTATTGACGTGCCCACTTAATTAGGTACCGGATACCGGGTCGTGAGGGCAGGAGAGCCAGGCCAGCAGGACATCCAAGTGGGGTGACAGTGTGCATGCCTATCATTTAAGTGGGTGCAGAAATATCAAAGTCGCGCAGCAGAAGGCTCAAGCCGAAGGGCAAGTTCCAGGAGACAGATAGACCATTCAGCGGGATTTAGGTAGTGACCAATCGATTGTCGATCTGGAAGATAGCCGATAGTTTCGCAAGAAGAGTTTGAATATTTTTGTAATCAGTTGAAATGAGTTTATGTAATTTGTATTCCTTGTTCAAGAACAAGATAAGGGTTGTAATTATTGATGTAATAATTCTATTTGGCAATAAAGGTTTTTAATTTCTGTGTTATTTACTGTATTGAGATGCATTTGAAGGCAAGGATTCTGGTTATGTTATGGATATCCGATGACGGGGATCCGGGGCGTTAAATAAACAATATAGTATATAACACAGTGCACCTGGAGTTACATGAAGTTAGACATAGAAGAGAGGAGGAGTGAGATTATAAATGTCTTTTAAGATGCTCTGATTTCTTTGTTGAGGTAGTCGGCGAAAATTCTCTTTTTCGTTGACTGAATCTGAAGGATGGGGAAGGCCACTTAGACTGTACTATACTGTTAATTTTATAAACGTACGCTGAAGACTTCTGAGATCTGGTAATCCGACTGGCCTTTGAATGTTTATGTGCTTTGTAGTCAAGGACTCAAACTAAGTCTGAAAATGTGTAAACATGGTAAGCAAAATTACTGAACTTTATCAGCTTGTCTTTAACTTAACGTCTAATTATTTTTTAAATACAAATTTGTGCAGTCTGAAACTGATGAGTTTCTACAGAACAAATTTCACAAATGATTTGTATCATGAACATTCTGTTGGATATATAGGTATATTCTCACTATATGAATAATATTATGTGTAATATTATTCTATGGGTAACACATGTGTTACACGTACAAATTGTATGGATATTGGAATGCGGGTTGAGTGGGTTGAGAACCCAGTACCCAAAACAGTAATTATCTTATAAATACTAGCTTGTGATAGTAGTCTAGGTATTCCAATTTTGATACCTAGGGTAAATATCTTAAGCACCTTAGTCTAGGATATTAACCCTAATTTCTATTGATATTATCTCCCATAATCTCTAACAATCTTGAGATATTTAGAAAATAAAATACTGAGATTGAGAGAGAGAGGGTTCATCGGAATCTGCCGTCGCAGCTCCTCGCACGTGCGCCAGTCGTCTTCTTCCTTTTTTCGAGATCTGATCGTAGTCAGGGAGAGTCGCTATCACTGGCCACTGCCACTGCCCCTGACGCCGGCGTCGCCACATGCCGCTGGGGTCGCCACCGCCAGCCACCGCATCCGAAACACCCCCTCCCGTGTGTGATCGATTTTGGGAGAAGATCTGATCAGATTGTTTTGTTGATTGGTTCATCATGGTGTTTAGTGTTCGTGTGGTTGGAGCAGATCCAAATTTAGATCCAGTCCAACAGCTGCTCTATTGGTTGGAGATTGATGTATTGTGTTTGGACTGTTGGAGTAGATCTAGATTTAGATCCAGTCCAACAGCTGCTCTATTCGTTGGAGATTGCTGTATGGTGTTTAGACTGTTGCAGCAGATCCAGATTCAGATTCAGTTCAACAGCTGCTCTATTGGTTGGAGATTTGTTGTTTGGTGTTTGGACTGTTGGATCAGATCCAGATCCAACCAAAAGGAATGAGATCTGGATCTAACCAATGGAGACAATCCATTGGGTATTGTTTTGTATTTCGTGTTTGGGGAGAAGACTGGATCTACTGCAGTGTACTTCCAATTCAGATCTAAATTAAAGATAAGTTTTTCACCAAATTTAAATTGTTAATTAATTATTTGCTTGAATTTTGTTGCTAAGTGCTAAAGTTTATAACCGTATTATGCATTGTTTAATTAAATACAAATTTGAATAACTGCTTTGGCTACATGCTAGGGATCAAATATTTATTTTGATAAATTGTAGGCCATGACTTTAAAATTGAATCACTAATTAAATTGTTGTGAATTAGATAGTGCTAATAATTTGTTTAATTGGCTAATCTTTAACGATTTGATGAATATAGGAACTTCAAAGTTACTTACAAATTGTGTGTATTGGAGATGATGGATTTGCATCACGGTATGATAAGTCTTCACTACGCAGGCTTCTCCATCGAATTTGGAAAATACTTTTAACTTGAACTGTCGGTATAATCTATTCTAATCTTTCTTAGTATTTTCATGTGATGAATGTGTTAACGTTTTGTTCGTTTGATCACATGATTGGGAGTTTTAGATCATAATTATTCTTATTTTGAAACTAGCATATTTTAAATTGTTTAGTGTGCCTTGTCGTACTATATGTATAGATATATTGGGTGACACATCGTTTGCAGTTTGATGAGATTGTATGTTTGCTTCTCTAATAAAAGTTAATATATAAGGTGTATAACAAATGTCTGTAACTTAGAAGAGAGCATTGTTTAGTGCATGATATGACTCCATTAGTTACGTTTTGTTATTTCTCGTTCATTGTACTGTGTGTGCAAAGTTGAATCATAATATGTTAGTTATTATCTCGTTTAGCATTTCGAAAATGATAAAGAACGAATAAAGAAAATTTAGCTCAATATGTTTGAGCAAGTGGACATTGTTAGAATCATTAGAGAAAATAAACAATTTTATAAAATGTGGTAGAGTAATTTTTGTATTAACTCTTACAATGTGCATATATTGTGAATCACATGTATAAGTTGAGTTTAACAAATGAGACAATTTATAATAATAGTTCTAATTGTGTATAGTCCTTGAATATAGCATAATTGGCTAGGATAGGAGAACTATATATTAAATTGTTTGTTCTAGTTAAAACTTATAACTCTACTAAATGACACTTCATTAATATGACAAATGTGAAGTTTGAATTCAAATTTTGATTTCTAGAAAATCATTTTGTATGGTCTCTTGGAGTTCCCAACTTTTTAAATCCACACATTCTGATATTTGTGATCTCAGTAGCTTTGTGACTATGTGAGATAATTGTTGGTCAGAAGTATTTAATCACTTTTGTAGATGATTAATATAAGTCTGTCATATATATGAAGAATGAAGCACTTGTTATTCTTAATGAATTAAAAAATCTAGTTAAATGCTAAAAAATCAAAAGTTTCAGATTTGATAGAGGTGGTGAATATGTTCTAACAATTTTAAAAGAAGTTTGCATTTGGCATAATCTCTAGTGTACTCCATTTACAACAGTCAAAACGGCATTGATAAAAGTTAGAATCAAATGCTTAGTGAAATGTTGAATTCTATATTATTGACTATTGTTTGACTTTGTGTAACGGTGGGTGATATTGTATTATTAATCATATTTCCAATATGTTATCACACTCTAAACTATTTACACCTTGTAGATTATGGGATAGAAACACAAATAATTTTGTTAATGTGAAAACATGTGGTGTGATACATTTGTTAGATACATAACCCTAGAAGGCCTAAAGTAGGACCTATAACAAATATTTGTGTGTACTTAGAAAGTGCAGAATGTAGTTGTGTGGACAGATGCTAGATCTATCTAATTTGTGTTAGAAGAATCTAGACTTGTGGAGTTTTTTGAGGATGTGTTCATCAAAGATAAATGTATAAAATTATCTAGTCCTACAGACATGATCAATGATTCACAGTTGGAATCAAGAACCAGCCATACTGACACTTAAAACTTCAATAGCAAATGAGCCAAGAAGAGTCTTTAGTAGATAATGAGAAGAATTTGTGTCATACAATAATACTTTAAATTAGTTGATCTGCCGAAATGGACTAAAACTATAGTAAATAAGTGGGGTTTTGTAGAAGAAACTTAGTTTTGGATTGTTCAGTAGCAATTTTAATGCATTTTAGTAGCTAACCGTTTGACTGAGAAAAATGGGGTAGACTTATTTGATGTCTACTCACATGTTTGTCATATTGCTACAATAAGTATTCTTCTTACCTTTACATCTATTGAAAATTTTATTATTCATAAAGGATATTTAAACAGTTTTGTACTCGAAAATTTTGAACTAATATGTTTAGTGAACAAGATTTACAATTTAGTAAAATCATTGTATATTCTTAAAACATGTATAGCCGACGAATAATAATTTGACAAATTTCTTAAAAGAGCCTAGTATATTAATCAAGTAATTCAAATCAGTGCCTTTAACTTTGTGATGTGTCAAATATAATGACTATTATTTACTTGTTCTGTTGACATGGTTGTTCTTAGAAGTGACTTCTCTATTACAAATGAAGTTAAAATTGTGCTATTCAAAGAACTCAGTATGAAACACCTAGGTATTGTGGACACTATAGGTATAAGGGTGAGTTTCGGTTGGCAAGGGATAACTCTTAGTCAAACTCATGAAATCAAAATGTGTTTCAAAAGTAGGGATATAATGATTGAAAGTGTGTTCTGAAACACCTTATGATTATGATAAAAGGTTGACACCTAATGATGGTGCAACTATGAGACATGTAGATCATTTTAAAAGAATTGAAAGTCTCATATATACAAAGATCTGCACTAGAATAGATATAGTCTTTGAGGTAAGTATGATCTGCAGATTCACTAAATAATCTCATACACATTTGAGTGCCCTTAAGAGGCTAATGAGATACCCGAGTGGTACTCAAGAGTTTGCTATGTGCTACTCAAAGTTTAGTAAAAATTCGACAACTAGTGAATATGTATTCACACTAGGAGGAGCAGAAAATTATGGAGATTAAAAGACAAACAAGAATTGCATTCTCATCCAAAAAATCAGACCTCAATATGTTATCCTCTGCAATGGAAGAGACTGAGTGGATTGAATGACTTATTGATAATCATTCATTGAGAAGTTGAACGTAAATTCTCTAATTCTGTTATGCAACTATTAAGCTATAATGCACTGTAGCTCATAACTCACTCTATAATAGTAAGAGGGTATATTAAGGCTGAAAGAAGCCTAGTTGAAATTTCTCTTAAATAACGTGCAATTGAAATAAAATATAGTTAATGCTCTTGCTAAGAGACTTGAAAGTGATATAATTATCAAAACTGTGGGGAAAATGGAATTAAAAGCTATTGAGTCAAAACTTTAACATCCAAATTGTTTTGAAATTTTAGAATCCAATTGGAGCCATAGAGAAGTTCAAACTTAAGCATCAGTTTTAGGCAGTTGACATGTTTTAGATAATTTTGATGAATATTCCAGATAAATTCCACAAATATATAATATCATTCCAATTTTGATGGTATTGTATATCTAAAGAATTTACTTAGAATAATCATATTATTCCAATACGAAACATGAAAACTTGTCGATGTGTTTCCGATGTTTAGAATGTCGTTATATCATTCCAATTTTGATGTTATATCTCTTTTATGGACTCTTGTTTCATTTCAATTTTGATGATTCAGAATTAACCATAATTGATTTGACTGTTCTATCATTCCAATATGAAACATAGTATAGTTCTTGTGTAGAAACTATAATAGTTCTTGTGCTTTATTTAGTTAAAGAAACTTGATTGCGATGCCTGTGTTACTTGTTTGCTAAGCTAATTTTGAAATGTACTAAGTTCTTTTGTGGAACTAGATACTTTGTGAAATTCGTTGGAATTCTTAGAAATGTGTCTCTTGATATTCTTGTTTTCAATAAGTTAGCAAAGATGGAGGAGTTGAATCTGTGAACATAAATTTCAAATGATTTGCTCAAAATGGAGGAGTAAATATAAAGCGTGTGCAAGGATAGAGTTTTAGTTTATTTCTTTCGAGAATAAATTAGTCACTTGTTTGGTAAAATTTCTGTTGAGTTTAAGACTCTTGTGTTCACTGAGCTTAAAATTCTTATTTTGTTTTTGAAGTTTATTTGCTTTGTTTGATTTTGAAACTATGACAGATTACTCCAGTTGGTTTTGTCATTGTAAACTATTCTGTTGTGATATGGTTTGGGAACTATTTAATTATTTTGGTTTAGTCTTTTTGAACTATTCGGATTTATAATTGATTTAGTCCTTATGAACTGTACATTGAGTGATGCATTTCTTCTATTTAAAAACTGCTATCAGCCAGTCAGCTTCATGTTGAACAGATGAGATAATTCAGTACGTTTATATATTGAGAATATAAGAGGAGATTGTTGGATATATAGGTATATTCTCACTATATGAATAATATTATGTGTAATATTATTTTATGGGTAACACGTGTGTTACACGTACTAATTGTATGGATATCGGAACGCGGGTTGAGTGGGTTGAGAACCCAGTACCCAAACTGGTATTTATCTTATAAATACTGGCTTGTGATAGTAGTCTAGGTATTCTAATTTTGATACATAGGATACATATCTCAAGCACCTTAGTCTATGATATTAACCCTAATTTCTATTGATATTATCTCTCATAATCTCTAACACATTCAAACTTTAAGCTATCGGTTATATTAGCTTAGAAGATCCACTACCAATTCTCTAAACGTGGGGTAAATTATTTTTTTTAAGGGTTAAAAAGTTTTTAAAAATTTTAAAAAGAAAAAGTTAAAAAGGATATTGTTGGCAAATTAAGGCCAAGAGAAATCCTGCCTCCTCCAACCCTTCGAGATTGAGCTTCGACAATTGCGTTAATCACTTCCGGAAAGTTATAATAGCTAAGATTCAGTGAATTTGTACATGAGAATCTATAAAATCTATTGAAAATGTTTGGATGTACCTGTGTATCTCCGTCCTCGTACAAAGTATTGCTTCGGAACCACGCACCTGGAGAAGTTTTGAAAGAAACAAAACATGTTATTGATATAATCATTTAAGGCTTTTTTTTTTTGCATCAAACTGAAGTAGTTCTAGAGGGAAACACCCACTAAATTTCATATAAGAAAGGAGAATGAGTCCACAAACTGGTTTGAAGTCAAATGGGTAGAAGCATACTAGTTGACAAGAGTAACTCTAATATCTCTTGTTTTTTAATCCACCTTCTTTGTTAAGTAGGATACAGCTTCAGAAGTTACTTGAGATGACTGCTCTATTCCGTCTACAAAAAAGGAGCATGAAATATATTAGCAGCTGAAGAAATTAATGGACAGTACACTAATTGATCATTAAAAAAATGATACAAAGTAGAACTACATGCACAGTATTTAACTAGCAGAATGTCATCATTTGATGGGGTTTGTGGTGTTGGGGGTTGGTCGCAGAAAGAAAGAAAGAAAAAGCTTCAACAAGTATGCCAGCACCTTTGGATTTATTCTTCATCTTTTAATTCCAACACTCATATAACCAGATTAGAAAATCTTCCGATAATATTGTGGGCTTTGATAATCCTCTTTAAGAACAACACAGAAGGTGATTATCTGTAATTCATATAATAACTAGTCATCATTCAAGGTACACATTCCACATCATCAGGTACAGATTATAACTACAGCACAAGCTAGCGCTTATTTGACAAAACTTGCAGGATGGGCTTTGAACCAAGTTCCAATATAGTTTGAACCAAATGCATCAAACTACAAACTATTGCTTTGAAGTTGTCTCCAACATATTCTAGTGGTTCTTATTTAGATATTATGTACACCAGTACAGAGTGTAAAGTTATATATATAATCTGGGATTGATGTTGAGATTGCTAGAGTTTTTATTTCAATTAAATTTTGCTGGCTTTGTTGACTTAATTGACCCTTATACTTGTTCTGGGATTGAATGCCTAACAAACATTTCATGCTCATGTGAACATATATATGATTTCTCCACAGTATGTATGTTGTATGTCCAAATTTGATCAATTTATCTCATGTAAATCTACATATGTTAGGGATTTCTACCGAAACCCCTCTTAGGATCTTGATGAGTTATTCGATGCAATCAACACAAACTACCAAGCACATATGAGATCATACCAAATACACCAAAGCACACGCAAATTTGTCCCGGTTGGGGCTTTCGCCTTAATCTGGGGGAGAAGAAACCCAAGATGTTATTCAACTGAAGAAGATACAAGAATATTACAATTCTCACCGCGACCCTCTCTCAAGTCTCATCAGCAAGTACTAGTTGTTTACAATTAGAGAATCACTCAATCTCTCCTTCAATGAAGTACTATCTCTCTTCTTTCTCAATGGAGGCCAATAACAAGAATATATAGAGATATAGAGAAAACCTAGTTTGATATCTTGATACAATAACCATTGGATATTCCTGAAGAGATAACCCTACAGTAAGAGCCGTCAGATCTGACTTGAAGAGCAAGTTGGGCTTCTCACGAATCACCAAGATCCGACCTAAATTATCCACCAGTGCCACGCGCGGTCGATCGCACCACAAGGTCGGAAGAAGACGATGAGACCGAGGGTTTGGGGACGATGGGGAAGGCGGGGACAGGGGGCACGACAGGTGCGAGCGGACGAACATGCGACGAGCGACGACGATGGTTGGGGGCGTGCAAGGAAAGAGAGGGAGGGAACTGGGTTTGGAGAATAAGGCACGACGACGGCTTGGAAGGCGACGACGACGACGATGGGGAAGGCGAACGGCGGGATTGAGCCGAAGAGAGAGAAAGAGAGAGAGCGTAATTTTAGACATTCAGAGTATGATTTGGGGGAGGAAATGGAGAAGGTAATTTTTTCAAAATCTTTTTATTTTACTTTACCCATTAATATAGTCCTGGATTATTTTAGTCATTCCTTGCTAAAGATAACAGCGTCAATCATTTTACTAGGCTCCTAACGGAAAACAAAGTTCTGTAGGGTTAAATGCCAAAAAAAAAAAACTAACTATGGTTATCTGCCAAACTCGTAAAACTCAGTAGGGTTATATGAAATTTACCCTATTCTTAAAGCTTACCTTTTTTTAATCATAAAATACAGTTTTTAGGAATATTTTTGTCTCGACAACCTCATTCAACTTCTTTTTTAGCTAACATTGTTTTCCCTTTTTCTTTTCTTTTCCCCTTTTTTGGAAGAAAAAGTGGAATGGTGTGAGTTCTAGAAGTACACAAGAGGAATGGAAAATTATAGTCAGCTGAGGGGTTAAAAAGAAATTCTAGTGTGTTTTATGTAAGGATGGAAACCGGGCCGTTCTGGCCCGAAGTCCACCAGGACCGGCCCGGGTCAGGCTTGAACTAAACCGGACTGCCCTTAGGCGGTCCAAGTTAGCCAAAACCCTTAGTAGCCCGGTTTGAATCGGAACGCTAAGGATCCGGGCCCGCTGGGTTTTGACCTGGACCGGACCGGGCCAGCCATTTGATATTTTTTCTTTCTTTTTCTTTTTTTGTTTTTAAAATTTTGGATTACTAAACTACACCCCCTCCAACGACTACAAAAGGCTAAAAATGACTAGTTTTTGGAGTAAATTAGGAAACCCAAATTTATGAAATTCTATAGATAGAGACCCCTTCCTTACCATTTTCTTCACACCAAAACTTTCAAACAATTCTCTCAACTCTTTCAATCTATTCCAAATAATTATCTTATCTCTTAGAATTTATTTCAAACAATTCTCTCAAGTCTCAATTCTATCAATTTGTGAATTATCAAAGTGTGAAGAAGTGAAGATGTGCAATTCAAGAAGCATTTACAATTCAAATTTGAGAGTTCTTCTTATGCGGTATCTTTTTAAAGTTAAATATTAGTTACTTGTTAATTTACTACTTGTTTCATATCAATTTTATAATTTTCATACAATAATGACATCATCACTATCACGTAGTCAAAGCGCACAAGAATTCACCAATACATCTCACCCTTATTATGTTCCACATTTAGATGATGTTAGAGTGTTTGATAGTATTTCTGAGTTTGACCATTTCGGCCTTTCCCATAATGAGGATGAAATTCATTGTGAAGAAACCGAAACACAAGTCCTTGACAATTTATCTTTTTCCAAAAATCTAGAGAACAAACTTCTGAAGTCCATAAACATTATACATATTTTCCATCTTCAAACCATCCGAAAAAGTGAACTAAGGTATGTAAGAAGTGTCAAGCTGTTTACAAATAGAAAGTGGGTAGCGGAACGGGTACACTTGGCTAAATCACCCAGAAACACGAAAATATCATCTTACCCAACAAAAAATCAACCCTAGGACTTATCAAGTAGATAGTTATAGTTATGATCAGGATAGGTGCGTAAGGAAATGGATAAGATTGTTGTGAATGAGGAGTTACAATTTTCTTATTCCGAAAGTAGAAATCTAGATATATTTAACCAAACCGCTCTAAACCCCCATGTAACCCCTATTCCCTGTATTTGTATTTCTCTACCGTATTTTATTTCATTGTACTATATTTATCAATTTGAGAATCTGTATTTTGTTTCTAGTTCTAATAAAAATCATTTCTTTTGTTTCGACTCAATTTTGTGCCAATATTTATTTCAATTTCACTTTTCCTATCCTCTCTAATTTGTCGTTCTTCATGAAGAGTTGACTGTTTCATCTCATGTAATTCTTTTTCCTAATTATAATGAATTTTGACTCAATCTCCTGTTGAATCCCACTCAAACCCACTATCCAATAACCCACAACCCAAAACCCTATACTATAACCTAAATTAACTCTAAACCCTAATTAACCCTAACCTAATTCACTGTGTAAACCTAATCACTATAGCCGCCAACCCCTTTGGCATTGTTCATCTTCTTTGTCGAGGTCCCGACCTTTTGCCCTCGTCATCCCCTCATCGCTCCACCATCTTCCACAACACCGCGTTCTCATCCTCAGTCGCCCCATCGCCATTTTTGCCAACCACCACCGAAGAACCCATCTTCCACGTTCTTATCACCATCACCGCACCCCTCATCCCGTCTGCCTCCCTCACCGTTGTCGCGACCACCCGTCGCTGCCTAACTCCTCGACCACCTCCCTGTGTTCCCGCCGTCGTCATCCCTGTCACCTTCCCTCGCCGACCCCCCTCTGTTTCTCCCCGAAAATAGAGCTTCTCGCTGCCCTTGCATCCCTTGTTCCTCCATGCACCGTTGACTCCCTATTGGCACCGCGACTACACCACCGTGCCGCCTTGTCACCGCCAGCCAGCCACCACGAACTAGTCACTGCCACCGCAGCCTTTCTCTGTCGCTGTCATTGATCAAAGAAGGAGAAGGCTTGTTTGAATCTTAACCACACGATCTCATCAAGATCGTGACCTTCATCATAGGATCGGATTTGATCTGATCTCCATCATCAAATCAGATCAGAGTGATCTGAGCCATCGATCTTCTTCGATCTTGATCACCATCAAGATCCGTGCCAATCGTGTTTATTCACTCTACCATCGATCAACGTCCTCATTTAATCAAGACAAGTATCTTCTTGTACAATTTATTATACTAGTACAAGCATTTAATTGAAAATACTGCAAGTAGGTTATAGTTCTGACTCTCCTTTGGCTTATCAGTTGATGATCTCATTCTATGCCTTATCAATTACATGATCTAAGAGTCACAACCTTTCGTTGATACACTCGTTCACAACTAGTATAATTATGATACATTTCATGCAAAAAGTGTCTTTATTGGTTTCTGTCATGTCTTTGCTTGCTGTTTCGACCCCGATAATATCGAAATCTGGACTTGAGTCCTGAATATGAAATGTAGCCCCAGATGTATAGTTTACTAAAATTTTTATGGAATTGAATTCCGAGTTACTATTTATGAGATATCACAGCTTTACTGCTGCTGTGTCTGTAATTGCAGATTCAAAAAAACTGTCGTTTCACTTTGTTTTACAATTAATTTAATTATGCTACCTGGAAGATAATGACTTGAAATTTTACATGCTGATACTAGACACCCTAGAGAACATCTCCTAATTTTCTTGGAATTAATTAATGAAGTTTCAAACTTGTTTCATATGTATAAACTCAGTTTTACAAATTCTGGCTGAACAAAAATCCTGTGTAGTTTGTTGTTTTGACACCTGATGCTATAACTTTTATATATCGTATTTATATGTGTTGGAACCGGGCAGGAGTCTAGTTTCTATACCTTTTGACGGATCCACATTTGATATCTTGTAGCAACGGAAATCGTAGTTTTGGTGCAGCAAGGTCATGCTGTCCAGAATTGAAAATCTCGTAGTTCTTGATAATTTAAATTTGTGTTGACCATCGAATATGCTTTCTAATTAGCTTAAACTTGTTCCATGTTATTGATCATGTTTACTTGCCATGTTTCACACGCTTTCATGCTTTTCTTAATATTAATAATAAATAATAAGCCGGAATTTAAGGGAAGGACCATAAGTGTACTCAGAAGGGGGTCCGTGTTTCCCACTTGATACATGTTTCATGAACTAGTTATATTATTATCCGATTCATGAACTAGTGACTATTGATTCATGAACTAGTATATTATCATTCGATTCATGAACTAGTTACTATTGATTCATGAATTAGTATATTATTATTCGATTCATGGACTTGTTATTACTCGATTCATGAACTTGTATATTATCGTTTGATTCATGACTTGTCATGTTATTACTTGACACATGAACTAGTTATATGATTACCCGATTCATGAACATGCTTACTTGACACTTGATACCTGAGTACACCGCCCTATAAAATCCACCACTAGGCTTAAATATGATTGTTTATAATTAGCAACCATGTGGTAAAAGTATGAATGCATGAAGTGCTACCTAGATAGAATTAAATATTAGACTTAAGAATAACTTGTCACTTTTACACACTTGATACCTTACTTGATACTTGTTACTCGATACTTGTCACTCGATACTTGATATAACTATATGCTCACTTGTTACTTATTCCACTACTTGTTACTTGAGTTGTCTTTCTTGCTAGCTAGTCTTTAGAACTCCACTACTTGTTGCATCTCTATTATATCATGTTATACATTCTTGATTTCAAATATTGTTTTGTATTTCTTACATTTATTTTCATACCCTTACATGTACTACTTGCGGTCCTAACTTGCACTAAGGGCGTTTGTCTTGTTTTCTCTATTTTCCTTTTATATATATATATATATATATATATATATATATATATATATATATAGAGAGAGAGAGAGAGAGAGAGAGAGAGAGAGAGAGAGAGAGAGAAATCTTCGGTTGCACACTACTTTGGTGAGCACTCACGAACTAGAGACCCTATGAAAAATCCGAACCGCTCATATTGTTCTATATGCCTTAGATAGCCTAACAATAAAAAATCAAGTAATTTGAAGTTGATTTGCCCATGATTTACATCATCACAAAATTGTATGGCTGAAAATTCTAACAGCATGATGGATGGGCAAATGAACTTCAAATTACTTGATTTTTTATTGTTAGGCTATCTAAGGCATATAGAACAATATGAGCGGTTCGGATTTTTCATAGGGTCTCTAGTTCGTGAGTGCTTACGGAGTGCTCACCAAAAGTAGTGTGCAACCGAAGGGGACTCTCTCTCTCTCTCTCTCTATATATATATATATATATATATATATATATATGTACAAACTTTGGAGACGAGTTGCCTACTAGAATTGGTGAGCAAACGTTCTAGCTTCGCTTGGGGAAAAGCTTGCTTTAATTTATTTGTATTAGAGTTTATTTATAATTTGTTGCTACTTGAAACTTGTAACGGGCTTGTAGTCCCGAAGTTTTATTTTGATCCAGATCTAAAAATTATTTGGGATATTTATATTTTGTTTCAATTATTTTCTGTTGATTAATAAATTATTCATGCATGCGTGGTTGAGTTTATTTACTATGTTTCTTGTTATGATGCTGAGTCGATCCTACAGCTTATGAATGATGAAAATCATTCGCTGGGCTTTATCACATATTCGTATTACGTATTTCTTTTGGGAAGCGGGGCGTGACACCCCATTACACAAGAATCCTCGAAACATTGTTAGATTCAATTGTTTTATAATCTATAACGAGCTTAGAGATTTTTTAATTACTACTTTGTATCCTTTAACTTATAAAGCTGCATTAACCAGTGATTGATGGAAAGGTTGTAATGATGTTCTCATTATATGTGTAACTTGTCATTGGATTGATACTGATTAGATTATTCAAAAAATGATCATACAATTTGGATATTTGATGTTTCACCATAATGTTGCAGCTATCACATCACAAATTAGAGAAGCATGCAATAATGTGGGTATTTATGATAAAAACTTTTCTATTAGCCTTGATAATGCTGTCAATAATTTAAAAAAATGGTTCCTTTCATTAATTCAAGCATTTATGCCTCCAGTGCCTGAAATATTTTATGTCAAATGTGCACGTCATATCCTCAACTTGTGTGCAAGATGCATTGAAGATAGTCGAACCATATATGAGTGCAATAAGATATTGTGTGTATTTTACAGATTTGATTGGTCCTAATCTTCAAGCATTCAAAAAATGGTGTAATCTTAATGTCACACCCCGCTTCCCAAAATACAATAAAATACGGGGTCATGACTAAGGCCCATCGAATGATGTAAACACATCATTCGTAAACTGTAATAATCAACTCAACATCATGAATATAATCACAACCACACAGACAAAATTAACATAAGTAGTTCATGCACTAACTACAAAATAACTAACATCCATAAAGAAATAAACTTCGGAACAACATGCCCAGAATATAAAGTACGAAGTAATGGCAATAGAACTGGGAACATAATATAAAACAAAATAAAGCAGGTTGGAATCATCTATTTTTCAAGAATACTTGATCATTCAGTCCTTTAGGTAATTCTTGTCCTGCACTTGTAAATTCATCAACTCGAGTTGGGGAAGAGGAACACCCGTTAGAGCAAGTAATGGGCCACAAGTAGTACAAGAAAAATAAACCAAGAATATGAATATAGCAAGAAACAGGGAGAAAACTTTTCAAAAAATGATGCATGACACTTACATTAACTCAGTTGTTGTTCCCGCTTACGAAAAATGTATGGAATGTTTTTATCCACCCTTCTATGTTGTATTGTGTTGCTAGTGTAATGGATCCTTGTATCAACTTAGATAATATGAATAATTTGACAATTGTGTTTTATAGTATGATTAACGATTTTTCTTATGATGTTGATGAATTTTTAGTACAATTTCAGTCAATATCAGATAATCTATATGATACTTATGATAGAAAATTTACATTTACAACAACAACATTATCTACTTCCAAAGGTAAGGGCATTACATTTGCAGATACATCAACTGATGTATGCAATCCTTTTCAATCTAAAAAACTTCAGACTAATCCACCTAAAGAATCAAAATGTTATAATGCGCGCACAACCTTCACGACCGTTTGAACACAATATTGATGTGTTAATATAACGGAAAAAATAAAGGTTCGTATTCTATTTTTTCTCGCATGATAAAAAATCTAATAACCACCCCCCCACCCCCCCGCGCACCGGTGTCTATCGTCGCATCGAAAAATGCTTTCTCTCTTGGTGTCGAAATATTGAATGAGAAAATGAATCGTTTGGCACCAGAGACTTTGGAGATGCTAGCGTGCTCGGAACATTGGATGAAAGCGGAACAGATGACTCAAGGAATACAAAAAGGCTCAAGTAGCCGCAACACTCCAAAAGACGAACAATAAAATGAACTCTCGAAGAATGAAGACCTAATCTCACTAACTCCCGAAGATTGAAGATTGAAGATTACGGCAGTGGAAGCTCACTAGGAAATTTTGGACTGTAACGCCCCCAAACCGATAACATCAAATTCAACAACATAATACTCGCCAAATCTCATGGCAATAAAATTCATCAATAGAAAGTAGCTCAAATGATAAACAAAAATATATATTCATTATAAGGAATTATTAAAAATTTCAAGATCGAAGTCTCCGGACAACCCCAATAACACTTTGAAACAAAAGTTAAAAATCCAATTTAATCGCTTTAAAAAAACTGTCTATGACAATTTACTTCCAAAGGACCTAAGCTTCCAGATTATTTATCCTCTTCAAGCATAGATCTCGATGCACTAATCTGAAATTTTTTATTAATAACAAAATGAGCTGACGCCAATAAGTAATTGAATAAATATAACAAGTAGCCGGCAATTCATAAAATACTGCATTAATAATTAAACATATTAATGCACAATCATGTAACAATACAAGTATTAGAACAAGAATAAATAGATTATTATTAAATCTCTTATTACATATAAATGCTACAATAATTAAGATGATCATACAAGCAAACAATGCAGGATGCCTAGTGCGGTACTTGTCTAATAATTTACGTAACTCATATTACGTAAATAACCAAATACACGTGTTCTAGAATGCAAGAGAATTTAGGTATACTCATCTCTCAATGCGGTCAATGCTAATAGTCCAGTTAACAAGGTAAACATCATTACAGTCCGTGGTCATAACAAACAAATTGTACAATTAAAACACCACTATGGTCCGTGGTCGGGACAAATAACATGTGCAATTCAGTTAACACTTATAGCTCAACTGACATGGTAAAAGCCACTACAGTTTATGGTAGAAACAACTACACTTATAGAGTGGACACATTGAGAGCCAAATGGATAAGTTAGATTCCGTACTCATATACCAATATATTAAATTGGATGCAAGACACATGAGTAATGAAACTATAAATACAGTAATAACTTAAAATAACCATCTCAATATTCACAACGTCATAAGACCACTCATATACATACATCCTGACTCAAACTATGTAAAATAATGCATAACGTTATAGTTTAAATCGGCAATCTACATATATTACTAACCACAATCCACATACGGATAATAACACCAACATATCACAATTTTATATTTATGAAAACATACCAATAATATATTAATCCCAATTTAATAGTTGTACATCATCACACCACATCAAATAAAATAATCATAGACGATACTCACCATATGACAACACTACCAAACAATAAAAGTATTTTATAAACTTACATTCTACATGATATAAATATTCCATTACTTACAGTGGTTGACGAAATAATGAATTGGCTATGGATTCTCCAAATGACTCCTCATCAAATTCTCCTATTAGAAAATAATTATAATCTAATTAACAATGTCAACGTACTTAAAATCTCAAAGGTATATTTATACACATTAATCTACTCTTTACCCTAATGCTACATAATAAGAATATAAATATAGATTAATTATAGATCTCTTCTACAAGTCCTGGATTTAATAAGGATACTAAATAGGATAATTAGATGTTTAATCTATTTAATAATAGAAAATTATACATTTTTCTTCCACTGTTCTCTTCCCTTCCACTATTCACTTTTTTCTTTTCCTTTTACTTTTTTTCGGCGGCGCCGCCTGAGAGACAAGAAAGCAGAAGAAAGATGGAGACCTAGTTTCTCTTTTAAAACCTTTTTTTAGTTGCCACTTATATATAAAAACCCTTTATTAAAGATCTTTTATTTAAAACTCCTACTTACAAAAAACATTCCTTATTTTTTTTATTAAGCAAAGGCTATTATTAGATAAATGAATAAATTAAGTTATGTATTATAATTAATGCAAATAACATTATTATAATAAATTGTGAA
Source organism: Hemerocallis citrina (assembly GCA_017893485.1). Classification (NCBI taxonomy): domain Eukaryota; kingdom Viridiplantae; phylum Streptophyta; class Magnoliopsida; order Asparagales; family Asphodelaceae; genus Hemerocallis; species Hemerocallis citrina. The sequence goes on along the minus strand of CM030368.1, from coordinate 193,002,378 downwards.
TATTTTGGGGCATTACAAGGGCGATGAGATCCTAGATTTATATTAAGTTGAAGTGCACGACAATGGTCTAATGACTTCTCTTCACTCTAACCCTAGTTTATCTTGAACTCTAGATCACCCCTAAGCTTACCGTCTTATGTAGTTTGTATTATACATTTTTTTTTATTACATGTAACTTATTTTTTAATTTTATATTACTCTTGTGTATCATTTCAGATCTCGATACTACATGAAAAAGTATTACAAAATTTTTTATGACTCTTGTATGCCGGAATATACTATAATATTACATATTTTTTCATCTATTTTATACATTAAGAGAAAGTGAAAACAAAATAAGAAACAAATATTTTTTTATATAAAAAAGTTCTCGACCCGGCTCAGCCCAGAATAGGAGGAACCGGGGGGAGGGGGGGTTGGTTTTTTTTTCCGAACTCGACTTTTTTCCTATTGGGACCGGTCCAAACTTGAGCCCAAACCGGACCGGCCCGCTATAGGGCTAGGCTCGGCGGCCTTGGCCCAGACTGGCCTGCTCGGACTGGTTGCCACCTATGATTATCATATCCATCTAATGCATTTGTGGCTATCACGTGCTCAACTATAGGACTTCAATTTTTATTTTTTTTGCTTTGTTCAGTTATTGAAAAAGACAAGTGCCTACAAGTTGAATATATTATTATAGTCATATTGGTGATTAATAATGTCGTTGAAATTTCAAAGCATCACATGTAGCATCGTCACTTTCACCCTATACCTGAAACCTACCCGGACCCGATATTGCACCCAACCAGGCCTGGTCTTTTACAGGTAGGGTCTGGATCCAAAAATAAAACCCAATTAAATATACGGGTCGGATTAAGGTGCTATCAAATTGAATCCGACCTGAACTCGGATCTGCTAACAAACCTCTTGTTCTTTTCTCTTTCTCTTTTGTAGTAATATAAGATGCAGTCATTCGATAGGGATAACTTATTGGGTGCATATATGCTACCCAAGTCCGATATCTGTCTGAGTTCAAAATTTTAGTTGGACCAGGATTCAGATACGGACCCAAATCCGGACCCGGATCCGGACCTGGATAATATAGGATAGGGTCTAGGTCCAACTGTAGAACCCATAAGAATCCCGGTCCGCATCCGGGTCAGGATAGTACAGGACCGGACCCTTCCTGATCCCGGTGCTAATCACATGCATATGCTGTTGGAATTAATTTTTGCAATTTTCCGGGCCGGATTCCGGCAGGCTCCGGCCACCGGCGGCGCCGGAAAATGAGTGGATTGCGATCCTCTCGTCGAGTACTATTCCGTAGTATACTCACTTGCCAAAAACGAATTCTGTATGAATGAGAAATGTTGATCCAAAGTTGGGTACTTGAAAGGTACTAACTTAACAAATGGATAGTCCCATATCGGAAATTGGAAAAGATTTTTACTAGTATATATACTAGAAAATTGGACTAGAGGGCGTGGCCTGGGGGTTACCACTAACGTGTAGTGGAGAGAGGACTTAGCCAAAATGACAAACTTCGGCCCCGGCTTGGTCTGGTCTGGCTTAAATTTTTTATTTTATTTCTTTTTGCCCAGACAAACTCTTCCCCTACTGAACTGAAAAGGCTTTTCAGATTTAGTAACTGGTGCCCATTACTCTGTAACAGCAGAGTAATGGCTCACCAGTTACTAACTTGAAGAGTCCCCATTACTCTGCTGTTACAGAGTAATGGCAGCTGCTGAACAGTCTCCAGTCCAACTTTCCTCTATAAAACCAGACAGAGTCTTACATACAGATACAGATTTTTGACATTTATTTTTCTTCTTCTTCTCCTCTGAGTCAGTGTCACTGAGAGTACACCACAGGCGGAAGTTCGTTGTCTCTGAAGGAAGGGTGCTGCATTCTTCAGAGAAGGTACAGTTGTATCCTGGGAAGCAATTCGCCGGTAACCGTCACACTACGTGGCGAATTCTGCTTTAAGGACAGAGATTCTAAAATCTCGACTCTGTACAAGTTCTTTACTTACTGTTTTTCTTCCTGTATTGGATTTCTTCACAATTTTGTTGGAATTTCCTATTATTTTATATTCAGGTTCTAACATATGCCACACCAAAGCAATCATGTCTACTAGCTTACTTAACTAACCTTTGTTTAATATATATTATTATTTTTGTCCGCCTGATTGATTCTTGCCCATACCAAAGCAATACTGTCTACCACTAACTAGGGTTGTAATCGAGCCGAGCCGAGTCGAATACCTTCAGGCTCGAGCTCGGCTCGTTTACGAAACGAGCTCAATTTTGAGCTTGAACTCGGCTCGAGCTCGGTTCGAGCCGAGCTTTGACCATATTCGAGCCGAATAGCTCGTGAGCTTAGCCTGAAAAAAAAATTCAAACTCGAGCTTGGCTCGTTTACGAAACGAGCTCGGTTCGAGCTAAACTTTGACCAAGCTTTGACCGAGCTTGAGCCGAATAGCTCACGAATAGCTCGATTCGTTTGCAGCCCTACCACTAACCATTGTCTAACTAGCAGGACCCCACTAACCTTAAATACTGTCTACCACTAACCTTTGACTTGCGCGGGCCTTTAAAATGAAGCTTTCTAAAAATAAATTATATTCATACTTCGGAGTTTTATGTGTATTTATCCCAAATCTGTGTATGTATGTGCTGGATTTTTCTGTGCATTTAGTCCCTTTTTTTTGCAGCATAATTTCAAAGTCAAATAAGAACTGGTTATTCCTGTTTTTATTTATATATTGAATTGGAATCTTTCGATTCCATCCGCGTTATAAAAAATAAGAACCGGTTAACACATACAGGAATTAGTGTAAAAGCTTTTTGAAACGAAAGTGTTTGTTCATGGATGTAGGAAATTTTTATGAGTCAAAAAAAGGTAGACTACCATCCATAGCTTCATTCATGAGACATATAAATTAATGAAACCAAGTGTACATCATGGCAATTACATCATCAAGTCTCAAACAACCTAAGGTCTGCACATTACATCCAAAAGAAATGACATCCCTGTTATAAATTTTGTTTACAATAAAACCAGCTTTGAGAAATTTATTCTCTTTGTTATAACTTTGGTTTCAAAAAATTTAGTATAAATTCAAATAATTGAGAGGCACAAAAATCAGAGAATGAGGAGAGAAATAAAACCTACAAAATGAAATAAAAAAGAAAATAATGAAATCAAACCGATTTGATGTCAAGGCTTGTATAACACACAATCTCCTTAAAATAATTTTCGCCTCGTTCAGGTGTAAATCACCCTAGGGGGAGGTGAATAGGGTGATTGTGCGGAATTAAAAAAAAACTAAAATAAAGTGCAGAGTAAATAAAAAGAGTTAAGAAGAGCAAACACAGATAGCAAAAGTGAAGTAGCGATGTAACGTGGTTCGACCCCCAGGTCTACGTCCACACCTCCTACTTATAGAAATTCTCTGCTACAAGTGTTCCGCTATACTCAAAACCCTTGTACAGTGATTCTCGGATTCAGGCCGAGAGACCTATTACATCCACAGGACTTCTAACACAAGTCCCGTCAATCTCACCGAAGTGGAAAAAAAAAACTCAAGATCTTTAATGATCCTGAATGAAGAATACAAAATAGTTATCACACACACTCGGATTGATTGTTGAAACATTAGTTCAAAAGAATTTTTTCATAATTAATAGGTGAAGAATACACAGTGGGTTCGTCCAATTAAATAGACTGGAAAGTGTAACGATCAAATTTAGAAACGATACATTCCAAAAATGTGAACAGTGCAAAGTACGGTCGACCGCAATCTCGGTGCAGTCAATCGTTCATCTCTCTGACGTAAAGTAGAGAGATGAAGGGTCGACTGCTTCTTTCATAACGTGAGTTGCACTCGACTGCGATGCGGTCATCCGTCATGAGGTGCAGTCGACCGGTATCGCGCTGTTCATTCCGAATCCACTCTATATTCTTACCAAAAAACTAATCAATCAATCAATCAATTTTATACACATTAAATCTCACAAATATAGCATGATAGAAACTGGTCTTTGATAGCTTTCTTGGACACTAATCGATCAACTGCTTTTTTTGAATATCTTTTTCTTTTGCTTGATTTCTCAATCTTTCTTTATTACTTTCCTTCTTTGAATATTCTTGAATCTCTTATGGATATTATTTGATCCTAAAAATTTGATCAACTCAATTTAAACTTATTAGTATTTATAGACACGTTTTGTGCACACCAAACTAAGAGTCAACAACCTCTCTCTCCCCCTCTCCTCTTTTTTTGAGAATAAAGATGACATTTCATCAACGTTTCATTAATGAGAGTTAACGAAACACAGTAATACAAAGTCTCAAACAAAAGCAAAAGCTAAACTAAGCATCTCAACATCTCGATGCATCAAAATAACCAAAAGTAAACCTGAAACTAATACATCCATTTGTTACCCTTATAGGCCTTCCTCGTGTACTCTGGTCGTTCATAGTTCTTCCATCCTCAGCCTATTGTTAGTTCCTGCCTGACCTGCCCATGCATAGATGAAACCAAAAATTTTATGCATCATGCTATGAAAGGTATTGTTGCAATTGCGAAATTAGTAGTTGTTACGATCTAGCCATAGGCCCCAATAGTCGCAGACACTGACAAATCCCAAGCCTCCATATCAGTCTTTCTAATGTTACTCCCCTCCCCAATTCCCATGCGTCATTGAGCGAATTCGGTAACCGTATGCTTCCAAACCCTCGACACACTACCTCCCAAGCTAGTAACGCCCTATCGCAATTGAAGAATATGTGATCGGTGTTTTCTTCGTTGTTGTTACATCTAGTGCACCCGATCTCGATCTGCAAACCTCGCCTCCGTAAATTGCTTTTGGATAAGATAGCGTTGTTCTCCACCAGCCAAAGGAAAGCTCTTACTTTCAATGGCGCCTGCGTGTTCCATAGAGTATTTCCATTTTTGCTTCTGATTCCTCCGTCATTTAGCCTCTTGTATATAGATGTAACCGTGTAGTTGTGATTAGGTTCTAAATTCCAAATCCTGACATCTTCTGTGAGGTTCGAACACCTTCCTTCAGATCGAATGAAGTTTTTCAAGCTCTGCAGCCGTGTGAAACTCTCTTGAGAAGTGTCTCCCCTGACTTGTAACTTTAGTCTACCATTATGCCATACATCCGCTACAAGTAGGTATACTCCTATCGTGGTCCTAGCAGCTTTCGGGAACAAACTTATCAGTGTGTTATCACCACACCACTTATCCTTCCAGAATCTTGTGTTTTTTCTGTTTCCAATAGTGCAGATCGTGTTTGTGTGATAAATATCTCCGACTTTTGCGACCCCTTTCCAGAGATAAGATCTTCTCGCTCCCGCACTTCCTCCCCCAAATCAAAATTTCTTCCTTCCCTGAAAGGCCCCAAAAGATTTACACCACCAGCTATTTTGTCTCATGCTCATCTTCCACCACCATTTGGTCATCAAAGCCCGATTCATGTCTCTTAGGTCTATGATCCCTAGCCCACCGTATTCCTTCCTCTTGCAAACCCTCTCCCACTTAACCAAGTGGAAGCCCTTATTCGATATATCAGCTCCCTTCCACAGGAATCTTCTTCTACTTTTATCAATTCTGTTGATTACCCACTTAGGGGACATGTGGTATATTGGTAGGCTGCTGAGGACAGACTTCAGCAACGTGATCCTACCTCATAACAATAGAAACCTTCATTTCCAACCTGCCAATTTCGTTTCGACCTTGTCTATTAATGGTTGTCAGTCTTCTTTACACAAAGCTCCTGGTCTAATGGGTGTACCTAGGTATGTAATTGGAAATTTCGCTGCCTCGCATCCGAACAAGCTCCTGATCACGGAAATTGGCATGGAAACATTATCACTTAGAGCAATCACACAGCTCCTGTTGAGGTTAACTTTTAGTCCTGCCTAAGCCTCTGCGCATCTCAGAACCATTGTAATTGCCATTATTTCTTCTTCCTTTGCCCTTCCAAAGATAAGCATGTCATCCGCATACTGCATAATCGATATGGCTTCTTGAACCCGTTTACTTGAATCCCGGTAATTATTCCCTCCTCTCTACCCCTCCTGATCATTTCTACTATACCGTCGGGAGCTAAGGTAAAAGTAACGAAGACAATGGATCCCCTTGGTGCAGTCCCCTCCCGTATCTAATTTCTTTCCCGGACTTTCCGTTGAATTGTACAAAAGTGTAACGCCCCGAATCCTAAATACACTGAATTCGAGATGTTCTACAGGATCTTTTCGCTTCCTTTAGTACAATTTTACAAGGAAATTCAAACTTTTCACTTTACACCAGAGTTTACATCAATATTACACTTTACATTGCACAGCGAAAGTAAAATTTACAACAATGAAACAAATGTACAACAACATTTAATAATCTTTAAGCATCTGATCCTCTTTAATCTTTAACATGCCATTTATCCTGCATATAAAACTGTGGGTACGTCAGTTTATTCAACCTACGATAATTATACATGGCCATCCTCTCTATGCCAGAAACAGTATAACGATTCTCATTTCTTAACAGATCACAAACTTGTTCACATATCAAAATGAAGTAAAGGGAAAAATCTTAATGATGTCGTGTCGTGATCGTGCACTTAATCCTTAATGCAATTATTTATATTAGATGACACTAATGCGCACTTGTTCGGATTCTATGCATCCCATACTACATAGGTCCGAGGGCAAGCCTCTTATTCGTTCTTCATCTTTGTAGGGTTCAATTCCTCGCCATGACTTAATCTACTACTGTAACTATGGTGAGTATCCTAGATGATCTATGAGTACAAGCTCGTGTACAGAAAATTCTGGAGGGGAATCCCACGCCATGTCTTGACTCATCAAGCATGCATTCTGTGGCAATTCAGCCTCACTTCATGACACACGATCCTCATGTAGTCACCAAACATCCCACAAGCGTGGCTAGAGTCCGATCATTCTGAGTTGTGCCCACGCCATGTCTTGACTCATCAAGCATGCATTCTGTGGCTCACACACCCGCACCGTAAACCCTAGTTCTCATACTCGTGTTTTTCTTCCACTTTCATCACATCTTCACTATGCACTAATCCTTAGTTTTTATTAGAATCATGAACAAAAATCAAAGCTCTAGAGTTAGCCTCTCCACTAAACCGGACTTATTCATTCATTCAACATGACCAACCTTGGTCTTTCTTTTCAAATTTCATTTCATTTCATTTCTAATGCCGGGGGAGACTTAGCTACTCTTTTGTTTCAATTTCCAATTCACAATTTTCAATTGATCATTTTCAACTCATGAATCCATTTAATAGTCTCTCAGACTTCCTTTATCATGATCTTAGCTTTCATATTCATTTAATTCTCAATTCAAGTCTATGATTCATTTCATGTAAATTCATGCAACAACAAATAGAGTTTACCAACATCAACCATAAGATTCACAACTTTTAACATAAACCAAATAAGATCTCTGACATATCAAAGTGTTCTGGACAGTCAACTTGGAGAAAGCCCAGTTGACTCGTTCAGTCAAAATCAAGTTCTTCATAACTGCTCAGGAGAGTCGACTGCTGCACATGGCCAGTAGGCTGCTCCGCAATTTTCCATGTTCAAAATATCATTCATGTGACAGTCGACTGTCATTCAATCAGTCGTCTGTCCTGGGGTTTCAACAGTACATTTTATTACTCAGCCCAGTCGACTTGCCACTTGCATTAAGTCGGCTGAACAGGTTAAATTTCAATTTAAAGAGTTATCTTTCCATCTGTTCTTCCATTCACATGCATCATTGTGTCACATTACATTATATTCATACTACGTACATATGTAAATTCTTAGCTGTTCACTAACATCACAACATATAATTTCACATAACTAATATTTCCTTTCCCCAAGGGAAATGTTAAGCATGCATTTTTATTTACTCATCATTTCCTTGCAAAGATGAATACTAAATCTCAATTTAGCACACTAGATCATCACAATAAAAATACTTTGTTTCATGGAATTCTGAACTATTCATAATTTACTTCGATATTTCAGTCGGCTGTTTACATCGTCAGTCGACTGTACGGGTTATTCCCAGTTTTGCTAATTATCACTAGTTCTTTTTCATCTGTTCATGTCTCCTCCATCATATATAACATGGGGGATATGAATTTAGCAATCCTTATATCACTTCAATTTGTACACATGTACACCATTAAATTTTCTAATAAATCATGAGAGAATATTCGCCTCGTACCAGTCGACTTGTCCACGTGACAGTCGACTGTACAGGCCTATTTCAATCTTATTTACAGTGTCATTACTTCATTATTAGTCCTTCACAACTTTCATTATAAGCATACACAGGGCAATTCAATATATTTAAACTTACTTTTCACAAGCATGGTAACAATCATTAATGCCATAACATAATTACTACGTTAGAAGTCCTGAGAAACACCCACCTTAATGACGAAAATAAACGAATCCAGTAAAGCCTCTTAACGCGATGCACGACTCCTTGCTCCTTGCTCCTTGCTCCTTGCTCCACACCGAAGCTCCTCCGCAGAGATGATCGGCCTCCAAGAGAACTCTCACTCACCAATTCTACAATATAATATATATATATCTTCTTTCAAGGGATCTTAGTGTAGAAGATATTTAGGAGAGAGGGGTATTTATACACCAGTTTGGGTGAGATGGAGGGCTAAGATTTAGTAGATAGTTATAGGGTCAAGGGCTAGGATGAACTAGGGAGTTAAAATAACTACCCATATTCTAGATAACCACCCATGACTTAAACCCACTTCTCTTCCCAATCCGGCCAAGAAGGTGTGCTCATGCACGTGTATGTGAAATGCACGTGCAAGCACTAGTCACCCAAAAGAGAAACTTGTACAAAATACAAAATAAAAGTCTTTAAAAGGTGTTCCACATTACCAGTTGTAAATAAAATAGAATTAAACCATGGGCTTTAATAAATGGCCCAAAACAATAGTTATTTCAAAAATAAAAAGAATGAATTACATTTTGGGCTTTAAGAAAAGGGAGTTTTTATCTAATTAAAATAAGGCTTTGGTACAAAACAATCAAAAGCGCAAATTGAAATATCTTTACTCTTCTTGATGAAAATATTAACCAAAATATTACACGTGCACACTACGTGCCAAAATATATAATTTTTCATTAATTGAAAAATCAGGGCATTACAACACTCCCTCCTTAGAATAGTTCCGCCCCTGGAACTACAGTCAAGAGTGAGAGGAAAATACAACACTCACACAAGAACAAAAGATACAAAGATACAATCAAGCAAAAAGCTCAGGATAGTTCTTCAACATCCTCTCCTCAGATTCCCAAGTAGCCTCTTCAACCAAATGGTTTCTCCAGACTACCTTGACCATCGGTATCGTCTTATTCCTGAAGACTTTCTCTCGACAATCAACAATCTCGACAGGAGACTCGATGTAGTTCAGATCCAACTGCAAACCTTCCGGCACATCAAGCAAATGATGACTCAGATCTGGAATATAACCTCTCAGCATAGACACATGAAAGACATTGTGCACCTGAGATAATTCTTCCGGTAATTCAAGCCGGTAAGCAGTTTTCCCAATCCTTTTCAATATCTTATACGGGCCTATGAACCTCGGGGTTAACTTCCCGCCTTTGCTAAATCGAACCACACCTTTACTGGGTGATACTTTCAGAAAGACGAAGTCACCAACCTCAAACTCAAGGTCCCTTCTCCGGTTGTTTGCATAGCTTTTCTGTCTGCTCTGAGCTTCTACCAACCTTTTCCTGATCAGAACAATCTTCTCAGAGGTTTGCTGCACAAGCTCAGGACCAAACAACTGACGCTCCCCAACTTCAAACCAACAAACAGGAGTCCTGCACTTCCTGCCATACAGAGCTTCGTATGGCGCCATCCCGATGCTAGTCTGAAAACTGTTGTTGTAGGCAAACTCTATCAAAGGTAAATGCCTCTCCCAACTGCCTCCAAAGTCCAGTATACAACACCGAAGCATATCCTCAAGAATACGGTTGACTCTCTCGGTCTGCCCATCGGTTTGCAGATGAAAAACAGTGCTGAAATCTGTCTTGGTTCCCAAAGCTGTCTGAAGACTCCTCCAGAAATGCGAAGTAAACCGCGCATCTCGATCAGACACAATAGTTGACGGAACACCATGAAGTCGGACAATCTCGCCAACATACAACTCAGCCAAATTGTCCATCGAAGCAGTGAGTTTCATCGCCAGAAAGTGAGCGGATTTGGTCAGTCGATCGACTATAACCCAAATCGCATCATTGCCTTTAGAACTCTTAGGCAATCCCGTAATGAAATCTATACTGATGTTATCCCACTTCCATTCCGGAATAGGTAACGGCTGTAATAGACCTCCGGGTCTCTGATTTTCGGCTTTGACTTGCTGACAAACCTCACACTTCGCCACAAATTCAGCCACATCCCGCTTCAAACCTGACCACCAGAAATGCTGTTTGATGTCTTTGTACATCTTAGTACTCCCAGGATGTACCGACAAAAGAGTAGCATGCGCCTCCTGAAGAATACTCTCTTTCAGGTCTGCCTGATTTGGAACACATAGCTTATCTCCGAACCACAGCACTCCATCCCTAATTTGAAATCCGGACAACCTGCCAGCACCAACCTGCTCCTTCATCTCCAAGATATCAACATCAACCTCTTGACTTGCAATGATCCTTCCATTCAGAGTAGGCTGAAGCCTCAACTGAGCCAAAGATGCTCCCAATCCTTGCAAGACAACTTCAATACCTGCTCGATCCAATTCCTCAATCAGATGCTTCTGAGTTGTAATCAAACTGGCTAAACTGCTCTTGCGACTAAGTGCATCAGCCACAACATTAGCTTTCCCAGGATGATACTTGATCTCAGGCTGCATGTCCTCGAGCACTTCCAACCATCTCCGCTGCCTCAAATTCAGATCCTTCTGCTGATATATATACTTCAAGCTCTTGTGGTCCGTGTACATGTTCAACTTCTCACCGTACACGTAGTGCCTCCATTGCTTCAGGGCAAAGATAATCGCAGCCAACTCCAGATCATGAGTCGGGTAATTCTTCTCATGTGGTCGTAGTTGCCTAGACCCATAAGCAATTACTCTTCCTTCTTGCATTAAGACACAACCAAGCCCACGATGTGAAGCATCGCTGTAAACATCATACTCAACACCTGCTCTAGGCAAAGCCAAAATAGGTGCGGTAGTCAGCTTCTCTTTCAACTCATGAAAGCTTGACTCACACTGCTCAGTCCACTTGAAGCTCACATTCTTCTTGGTCAGACCAGTAAGCGGTACGGCTATCTGAGCATAACCTTGAATGAATCTCCTGTAGTATCCAGTCATTCCACGAAAACTTCTGACTTCCTTCACTGTAGTAGGCCTAGCCCAATCTCTCACTGCCTCTATCTTCTGAGGGTCAGTTGCCACTCCCTCCTTAGAAAGGATGTGACTTAGGAATGCCACTTCAGATTTCCAGAAATCACACTTGGATAACTTGGCATACAACTTCTGCTCTTCCAACTTCTTCAAAACTGCTGCCAGATGCTCGGTGTGCTCCTCCTCTGACTTGGAGTACATGAGAATATCGTCGATAAACACCACGACGAAAGAATCAATGAACGGCCTCAGAACTCTGTTCATCAAATCCATGAAGATTGCGGGTGCATTCGTCACTCCAAATGGCATAACTAAGAATTTGTAATGCCCATGTCGAGTTCTAAATGCAGTTTTGTGCACATCTTCAGCTTTCACTCGAACTTGGTGATATTCTGATCGAAGATCTATTTTGGAGAATACAGCTGCTCCTTGTAGACGATCGAACAAGTCATAAATTCGAGGAATAGGATACTTGTTCTGAACAGTGACCTTATTCAGCTCCCGGTAATCGATACACATTCTCATCGATCCATCCTTCTTCTTTACCAAAAGAACTGGTGCTCCCCAAGGTGACGCACTAGGTTGAATAAAGCCTTTCTCCAACAGTTCCTCTATCTGCCGTTTCACCTCATCCTGTTCCACTGGAGCCATCCTATACGGTGCCTTAGAAATGGATGCACTTCCCGGTTGAACAGTGATGCTGAACTCTACATCACGATGCGGGGGTAACCCAGGAAAATCATCCAAGAACACAGTCGGATAGTCCCGAACCACAGGAATCCCTTGCACTTCCACAGGAGTCTCTTCCTTGCGGATAGCTGCCACCAGCCTAGAACATTTCTGCTTCCCTTGGAAAGTGACTTCAGGTCCACCTGGAGCCTTCACTGTTACCGTCTTGGTCTTACACTCGATGCTTGCACTGTACACCGACATCCAATCAATGCCAATGATAATATCGACTCCCAAGATAGTCAGCTCGATCAGATCAATGCCAAAGATTCGATCTCCAACCACAATCTCACAATCAGCATAATACCGATCAGTGGTTAAAGTTTCCCCTGATGGAGTAGCTACTGCTAAGATCTTGCCTGGAAAAATCTTCGGTTCAACTCCCAACACTTTAGCAAATTTAGGAGACACAAAAGTATGAGAGGATCCAGTATCGAACAACACAACAGCTTTCATTCCATTAAGATAAAGTTCGCCTGTTACATAATACACACTCATTACGTAACAGTTTCACTTAACAGCGGGAAAAAGAAATGACAAAAACCACTAAACATCAGCCCTCGTACCAGTGATGACATGATCAACCTCATCAGCATCAGTTTCCGTCAAGGCAAATACTCGCCCTGATTGGTACGGTCTCTTCCCAGTCTGTTGCGTTGGTGCATTGCAATTACCATTCCGTGGTTTGGAGCATTGAGATTGGTAATGCCCCGTTTCCCCACAGTTGTAGCAAGTCACCGCAAAAGGTCTCACCACATTGTTCCCAGGTCCTCCAGCCACACTAATAGCGTTCACCCCTGTCGGTTTGAACCTTTGTGCAGACGGTTGCCCCTTGAAACTCCCAGAATTGGCGGGCCACTTTCCAGACTGCCAGTTGGTCCTCCGGTTCTGAACAACATGGAACTGCTCCATATCTGCCTCCGTCGCTGCCGCTCTCTTCACCAACTTGTCAAATCTTCTGATACCAAGAGGTATCATCCGGGACCTCAAGCTTGGTCTCAATCCATGCTCGAACTTACGAGCCTTCTTAGCCTCATCCATCACCAGTTCAGGCGCATACCTAGAGAGCTGAGTAAACTTAGTCTCGTACTCTCTCACTGACATGCTGCCTTGCTGTAGTGACAGAAATTCAATGGCCTTCTTCTCTTGAACATCGGAGGGGAAATAGTGACTGCGGAATTCTTCCAGAAATTCCTCCCAGCCAAGCACTATGCCTCCCATGGTCCTCATCATTGACTGCCACCAAACAGCCGCGTCCTTCTCAAATTGCAAAGTCGCCAACTTGACCTTACTGCCTTCCGGGGTCTCCAACACTTCAAAGATTGTCTCCACTTGACGAATCCAGTTGTCAGCCGCATCCGGGTCTGACTTTCCCTCGAATAAAGGTGGTTTCATTCGTTTGAACGATTCCACCAGTTTAATCACCTCGGGCACCGGATTCGTAGGTCCCCTTCCTTGGTTCATAGCCACAGCATTGAGCGTCTGATAGACCCTCGCAAGTTCTGTCTCCAGATCCAAACCTTCCCCATTTCTAGCTCCTCTTCTCGACATATTCTGATGCAAAAGATCCATTAAATTCGAAGTATAAGACAAGAATTTTAAATCAACTTGCATTTCATTGAATTCCAAACTCTATACATTCGAATTAAAAACATTTCTTAACATCAGAATGAAAAAAATAGAAGCTACAACAATCTAACTCCTATGGTTCCTTTTCGCTTCTCGAAGTTCTTCCCGAAGTTCATCAACTTCATCCTTCAGCACATCGGTCATATTCTTCCTCTTCTCGAGTTCCCATATACGATGACTGAGAACAGAAAAGTCGTCCTTGCACTTTGCCAGCTGAGCCTCCAATAATCCGACTCTCTCTCGCAGCGTCTCTACCTGGCTCTGAAGAGAAGTCACAAGACTATTCGAAACTGGTTCTTCTTCTTCGTCAGAAGAAGTGTCATCAGATGAATCCGGAGGTGGGGTAATCTCTCGTGATTCAGGCCATTCTTCTCCGTCAGAATCTGCTTTCCCTGGGTAGTACTCGTCCTCGAAATCTGCCTGTCCAGGATGGTACTCTTCCTCAATGATATGCCAGTCGTCATCTCCAGCAGGGTCGAAGTGGTCAGCCATCTTAGAAATAGAGAGGAAGAAGCATAAGTCTTAGAGCAACACAAATGTAAGTCACTTACATTTAAATCTCTAGATTCAAACACACACTCTAATGTCCACTTCTAGGGTGTCATTCCTTATAAATTTGTACAAGTGTGGAAAGCGTAGAAAACGTGGCTCTGATACCACTCTGTAATGCCACGAATCCCAAATACACTGAATTCGAGATGTTCTACAGGATCTTTTCGCTTCCTTTAGTACAATTTTACAAGGAAATTCAAACTTTTCACTTTACACCAGAGTTTACATCAATATTACACTTTACATTGCACAGCGGAAGTAAAATTTACAACAATGAAACAAATGTACAACAACATTTAATAATCTTTAAGCATCTGATCCTCTTTAATCTTTAACATGCCATTTATCCTGCATATAAAACTGTGGGTACGTCAGTTTATTCAACCTATGATAATTATACATGGTCATCCTCTCTATACCAGAAACAGTATAACGATTCTCATTTCTTAACAGATCACAAACTTGTTCACATATCAAAATGAAGTAAAGGGGAAAATCTTAATGATGTTGTGTCGTGATCGTGCACTTAATCCTTAATGCAATTATTTATATTAGATGACACTAATGCGCACTTGTTCGGATTCTATGCATCCCATACTACATAGGTCCGAGGGCAAGCCTCTTATTCGTTCTTCATCTTTGTAGGGTTCAATCCGTCGCCATGACTTAATCTACTACTGTAACTATGGTGAGTATCCTAGATGATCTATGAGTACAAGCTCGTGTATAGAAAATTCTGGAGGAGAATCCCACGCCATGTCTTGACTCATCAAGCATGCATTCTGTGGCAATTCAGCCTCACTTCATGGCACACGATCCTCTTGCAGTCACCAAACATCCCACAAGCATGGCTAGAGTCCGATCATTCTGAGTTGTGCCCACGCCATGTCTTGACTCATCAAGCATGCATTCTGTGGCTCACACACCCGCACCGTGAACCCTAGTTCTCATACTTGTGTTTTTCTCCCACTTTCATCACATCTTCACTATGTACTAATTCTTAGTTTTTATTAGAATCATGAACAAAAATCAAAGCTCTAGAGTTAGCCTCTCCACTAAACCGGACTTATTCATTCATTCAACATGACCAACCTTGGTCTTTCTTTTCAAATTTCATTTCATTTCATTTCCAATGCCGGGGAGACTTAGCTACTCTTTTGTTTCAATTTCCAATTCACAATTTCCAATTGAGCATTTTCAACTCATGAATCCATTTAATAGTCTCTCAAACTTCCTTTATCATGATCTTAGCTTTCATATACATTTAATTCTCAATTCAAGTCTATGATTCATTTCATGTAAATTCATGCAGCAACAAATAGAGTTTACCAACATCAACCATAAGATTCACAACTTTTAACATAAACCAAATAAGATCTCTGACATATCAAAGTGTTCTGGACAGTCGACTTGGAGAAAGCCCAGTCGACTCGTTCAGTCAAAATCAAGTTCTTCATAACTGCTCAGGAGAGTCGACTGCTGCATATGGCCAGTCGGCTGCTCCGCAATTTTCCATGTTGAAAATATAATTCACGTGACAGTCGACTGTCATTCAATTAGTCGTCGGTCCTGGGGTTTCGACAGTACATTTTATTACTCAGCCCAGTCGACTTGCCACTTGCATTAAGTCGGCTGAACAGGTTAAATTTCAATTTAAAGAGTTATCTTTCCATCTGTTCTTCCATTCACATGCATCATTCTGTCACATTACATTATATTCATACTACGTACATATGTAAATTCTTAGCTGTTCACTAACATCACAACGTATAATTTCACATAACTAATATTTCATTTCCCTAAGGGAAATGTTAAGCATGCATTTTTATTTACTCATCATTTCCTTGCAAAGATGAATACTAAATCTCAATTTAGCACACTAGATCATCACAATAAAAATACTTTGTTTCATGGAATTCTGAACTATTCATAATTTACTTCGATATTTCAGTCGGCTGTTTACATCGTCAGTCGACTGTACGGGTTATTCCCAGTTTTGCTAATTATCACTAGTTCTTTTTCATCTGTTCATGTCTCCTCCATCATATATAACATGGGGGATATGAATTTAGCAATCCTTATATCACTTCAATTTGTACACATGTACACCATTAAATTTTCTAATAAATCATGAGAGAATATTCGCCTCGTACCAGTCGACTTGTCCACTTGACAGTCGACTGTACAGGCCTATTTCAATCTTATTTACAGTGTCATTACTTCATTATTAGTCCTTCACAACTTTCATTATAAGCATACACAGGGCAATTCAATATATTTAAACTTACTTTTCACAAGCATGGTAACAATCATTAATGCCATAACATAATTACTACGTTAGAAGTCCTGAGAAACACCCACCTTAATGACGAAAATAAACGAATCCAGTAAAGCCTCTTAACGCGATGCACGACTCCTTGCTCCTTGCTCCTTGCTCCTTGCTCCACACCGAAGCTCCTTTGCAGAGATGATCGGCCTCCAAGAGAACTCTCACTCACCAATTCTACAATATAATATTTATATATCTTCTTTCAAGGGATCTTAGTGTAGAAGATGTTTAGGAGAGAGGGGTATTTATACACCAGTTTGGGTGAGATGGAGGGCTAAGATTTAGTAGATAGTTATAGGGTCAAGGGCTAGGATGAACTAGGGAGTTAAAATAACTACCCATATTCTAGATAACCACCCATGACTTAAACCCACTTCTCTTCCCAATCCGGCCAAGAAGGTGTGCTCATGCACGTGTATGTGAAATGCACGTGCAAGCACTAGTCACCCAAAAGAGAAACTTGTACAAAATACAAAATAAAAGTCTTTAAAAGGTGTTCCACATTACAAGTTGTAAATAAAATAGAATTAAACCATGGGCTTTAATAAATGGCCCAAAACAATAGTTATTTCAAAAATAAAAAGAATGAATTACATTTTGGGCTTTAAGAAAAAGGGGCTTTTATCTAATTAAAATAAGGCTTTGGTACAAAACAATCAAAAGCGCAAATTGAAATATCTTTACTCTTCTTGATGAAAATATTAACCAAAATATTACACGTGCACACTACGTGCCAAAATAAATAATTTTTCATTAATTGAAAAATCAGGGCATTACAAAAAGATTTCCCCCCTCTTACGCATTTCATCATCCTTGTTCTCCATAAGTCTGCAAAGCCTTTGAGTCTCAGGACCTCGTCCATGCACTCCCATTCCACTGAGTCATAGGCTTTTTGAAAATCTATTTTGAGCAAAAATCTATCCGCTTTGTCCTTGGTACCTCTATATATTAGTTCATGAGCTGAAGCGACGCTATCCATAATATTCCTCCCTTTAATGAACCCAATTTGTGAGTCTCCAACGACATCCTTCAGATGAGGCGATAATCTCGATGCGAGGACTTTAGTGATAATCTTAAAGGATCCGTTCAAAAGGCTGATTGGTCTGAAGTCTTCGCTCTTGAGAACCTAACTATTTTTGGGGATAAGAATGACGTTAGCGTAGTTCAGCCTCTCTATGTCCGCGTTGTTAGTGTGAAATTCTTCGAAAATTCCCATGAGTTCCTTCTTGATGATATTCCAGTATAATCTATAGAAGAAGATACGGAGCCCGTCTGGTCCTAGTGCCTTGCCTTGTCCCAAATTTTTGATCTCTTGATGTACTTCATCCTCCGTAAAAGCCCCTTCTATCCCCTCGCTTCCCTCTAATCTATCCCCGTCCCAAAAGTCTTCCTTTAGTTTACATCTATGGTGGTTGGATTTTCCCACCAATTCATTGAATTTTTCGTCTAGTTGTCTTCTAATCTGTCCATCATCCTCAGTCCAAGCCGTCCCCACCTGTAATCCACTGATGCGGTTGTGTCTTCTTCTTCCGTTAGCGACCTTGTGGAAGAACTTTGTATTTTTGTCTCCCTTCTTAAGCCATTAAATCCTCGATCGCTGGCTCCGGTATTGCCCTTCCATTTCTGCGTATTGGTTCATTTGTAACCTACCGTTTGCCAATTCCTGAGCTTCTGATCCCAGCAGGGCCCTCGTTTCCTCCGTAAGTTCCAATTCCTTTACTCTCTCTCCCAGCTCATGAAGGATTCTTCTAATCTGGCCAAACTCCTGTCTTGACCATTCTTTCAGTCTCCTGCGTAGTCTTCTAATTTTCGTGTTCCAGTTTCTGACAGCATTAGTTTCTGTGGTAATTCTATTCCATGATTCTTCTATAATCTTTCGAATGTTGTCGTTCGTAGTCCATGCTTTCTTGAACCGGAATTGGTGTGGTTTGTTTAGTTGTCCCTCGCTGCACTGCAATGCAAGAGGAACATGATCGGACGTAAATCTCATGATAGTCTTGACTGACGCTAATGGAAAGTTCTCCTCCCATTCAGTGGATACAAAAATCTTATCCAGCCTAGCTAGGATCGCGTTGTGTTGCATGTTCGTCCATGTGAACCTTCTATCCATCGGATTGAGCTCCATGAGTTCTAAGGCGTCGATCGTACCGTTGAAGCTAGTCCTGTCATTGGTACTTGCTCCTCTACCCCTATGTTCATGCTAGAATATGGTAATATTAAAATCACCTCCGACTACTCATGGCCCTTCCCATCGTTCTCTGATCGTTTTAAGTTCCTCCCAGAACTCTACCCACTTTCTCGAGTCGTATGGGCCGTAGACGACCGTAACCACATGCACCCAATTATCGCTCTGCCGTCTAAGTCTAACTGAGACGGTAAATGAACCAATACTTTCATTGATGACTTCAAACGTGCCTGGGTCAACACCTACATCTATCCCCCTTGATTGGCCTCTAGCTGATTTAGATATCCACTTGTACCCTCTAAGCGAGCTAATCCTCTCAAAGTCTTCTACTCTCGGGTTCTCTATTCTAGTTTCTTGCAACGCGCAAATAGATGGCCTATGCTTAGAGATGGTACTATTGATAAGCCTACTCTTGGACCCTTGTCTCATACCCTTCACATTCAAAAAGATGTATAACATTAATAACTAATTAGTTGCCCTAACATCTACCATCTACTCTTGCAGAATCGTACCCTGTTAGTGAGGCACCCTATAAATTTCTCCCCTAATAGAGTTTATTGTCAATAACTGTTCATCGATTGTAGAGCCCGTAGCTAGACCGAATAGAGTAGCATAATAGAGAAGTGTATTATCTGGTATGTAATTCAGAATTGAAAGATCACAACTAACATTACCTCCATAGGCTGAAACAGGTTTGGCTACGGCTCGAATCAAATCATCCTCGCTTGGTCCCTGTTCTTCCCATTTGTCGAGCTTTCTGTTGCTTTTCCTCTTATATTCAACTATTTTCTTGCTAGCACTGTCTCCTTCTGCTAATTCCCATACGTTTTCTTCCCACCTGTCTGTGTCGGTCTCTGAAACATGTGAATCCTCACCCACTTCTTCTAATGCTTCGATTCGTCCTCCCCTGTCATCGCTGGTATCGATCTCCTTCATAACATTCTTCTACAGTTGGATCGCTGATTGTGACAGTAGTTGATCCTCAAGCAAATCAATGCTTTCAATTTGATCCGCTACTTCCCTGATTATAGCGTTGGAGTCCTATTGATTATCATCTACTGAGTCGACGGAATTGAGGTGGGTCTGCTCCGTCACCTGGTTGGGTTTTTGGGCCAAATCTGGGCCTTTTGAGAGAAGGCCCAGCTCTTTAGTTCCCCTTAAGCCCATGATCGCTTCCTATACAGCGCGCATCACCGAGTTGTTGAAGTCATGTCTGGTCATTTCGGTAAATCCCATCTTTCCTTTTGTCGCTTCTGAAAATCCAAGCTGCCTATTCTTCAGAATCCCAATCCTCTCTGAGAGCATCCACAGTCGTTCATGCCAATTTTTGGGTATATAGCAATTCAGAAATAGAAAAAAAGGAATGTTGCTGCAGTCGTCGAAAGCTAAAATATAGCCGGACGGGAGATTATTATCCGTCCATTAAGAATGACGGAGTATAATCGTCCGTCCCAAAATTTTGGCTTTTTAAATTTTTTTTTTAATGCACTAGAAGACAAAAAAAAAATAATAATTCACATAAGAGCAGGGACGGAATGTAATGTGCCGTCATTTTCATATGACGTGGCGCTTTTTTAATTTTATTTTTATTTTTTTAATGCACTAAAAGACAAAAAAAAAAAATTTTTTTTAAAAAAAGGGGAAATTGGCCTGGGATGAGAGATTATATTCCGACAATTTCAAATGACGGTGTATAATCCCCCGTCGGCCAATTGCGTCGTTTTTTGATTTTTTTTTTTAAATTTGGTTCGGACGGGATATAATCTACCGTCAATCTCCTTGGACGGTGTATAATAGGCCATTGGTTGAATTTTTTTTTTTTTTTCAAAAGCTTCTTAATCATTGGACTTTGTACTGTTTGTACGAGACGGACGATAATCTTCCGTTAATTAGATCGGACGGAGTATAATGTTGCGTTAGCTATATTTTGCATTTGGCCAGATCGCCTGCTATATTTGGCAACGAACTGTTCATCGTATACCCAAATTTTGGGTATTTGGACGACGACTACAGCTCGTTTTTTTCCCATTTTTCCAAATTTTTGGTATTTAGCCCACGACTGTGGATGCTCTGAGTGAATGATGTGACATTTGTTCGGCTGCATAGTGCTCACGACATCAAGTTGTTGCATAGTGCAGACGTCAACTTCAGCTTTACCTCTGTCTCCTTTTCTCTGTCCCCCTTCATGTTCTCTATCTTTCTGTCTCCTCAGCTTATTGAGTTGCCCGCTCACATTAGGACAGCTGTCCCTCTCTCTGAAGCCATGTAGCTCCTCCCTGTATTCCGGCTGTAAAATCCTCTCTTGATTGGATGAAAGGCCCTGATTCACTCCTCCAAGATCCAGCGGATGTACTTTATCCATCGTAAATTTCCTAGATGAAGCACTCCGATTGCTTTTTGCTAGATCCAATGGATGCAGCTCATCGTCTACCTCTTGTTTATCTGAAACAAGCCTGTCTGAGTTAGAGATCTTGACCCCTGTTCCACCGAACGAAACTGATTTCTTTCTTTCTGAAATCACCCTCACTTCGTACTCTTCACCTTCGAACTCCGTTATGATCATGGAAGGGATATCTTCTTTGGCGTCTACTCTGATCCTTAAGCGAGCAAAATCTCTTCTACTATGCAAAAGTTTGCCCCTGTCTATTTCTATTAAATGGCCAAAACCTCTGATTAGATTTTGGAAGCTCGACCTCACCCAACAGTGAATGGGGAAATTGAAAACTCTGATCCACATCGATGGCAATGAATCCGTTGCCATCTATCCAACTTTTCGTGACCAATGGGAGAAGGTAATGTAGAACTCTTCCCTACCCTGTCCCAGTAAACCTTTTAGAGCGAGCGTCTCCTGAATTCTATCATTGTTTTGGCAATGTGCGAAGAACCCATTCTGCGAAAGTTGTTGAACCTATCACTTCCACTCCGATGAGCTCTTAGTGTTTTCAGTCAAGACCTTCTCTATCTCGATAGTACTTGGATTCCCACTTTGAGCTTTTATCATGACACAATTGGCGAATCGTCTTTCAAATTCTGCCATAATGGGCGTCGGAGAGATGGTTGCTCTGATTTTTTTTTCTCCCTCCTGTGTAGCTTTCCTCCGTTTGACTTAGGACTGAGTCAGCCTTAGTTTGTGCTGCCAGAGTAGTTGGAGCTGCCGGAGTTGTAGGTGATCCAGATGTCGGCAGTGCTGTCGACCTAACCCTGTCGCATCTCGTCGAAATGTGGCAGTATTGCTTGCATGCATAGCAAAACCACTGATTTGGGAATTCTTGGATAGAATGGCCTCGTTGTGCGCATTTGTGGCACTGAAGTGCTGCTACCGATTTGGACAAATCCGGTGATCTTCTCTACTTACTCTTCTCCACTTTAGCCACTACCTTGGCTTTCCTAGGTTTCACTAGAACCCTCTCTCCCTCCTCGTCTTCTTTCGTAATTTTGGCATCTTGCTCCGGCGAGACGTACCTTCTACTCTTGTGATGGGCGTTGGCGACTTGCTCCGCAACTCTCGTAGCTTCTGTGTACGATCTCTTGTAGATGGCCTCCCTATGCTCTGTTCTTTTGCCTTTCTCTGGTGAGCCTCGCCGCCTTTCTTCGTCTCTTACTCTACCTCCCCTCTCTATAGACCTCTCCCTCGACCGTCCTCTATGGACCGGTCGATGATCTTTCTTCTCCACATACTCCCTTCCTCTATTGGGAGCTGTGTAAGGATGGATGTCTCTATCGCTCTTGGCGTGCCCACGATCAAACTCCTTCCTGTTGTGTTTCCCCATCTCAGCTTGTCTTTGGTGAGCTCTGTTGCCTTTGATTTTGAACTCTGAAACCTTGGAGCTGTGGTGCTCAGTGCTGAAGTCCCTTTCCATGGCAACAAAACATGCCTTTGAATATTGAAAGTAAAAATTAAACAATTTGGCATAAAAATACTCCCTCTGAGTTTAGTACACAGATTTTTGTAGGTAACGATCTTTTATGGGAGATTTGTAAATACTCCTCCCAAATTCAATACTTCATAGAAGATAAAGAAAATTAGTAGTAGATGCATAGTAATAAGTAATATTCATAAGATGCATAAGTATTCTCTCCCTTTTTGTAACATACCAATAGGGGGGCAAAAGACAAGTATAAATAAAATATAATATACTCCCCAAAAACTAGTGGTAAATAAAAGGAACTTTCGTTAAGCAAAACAAGAGACATGAAGTTTGGAAAGATAATAATTTTTCTAAAAACGGTGGAAAATCTACTTACATGATACTGTTGATAGTGAGACTCTTTGATATACAGGGAGAGCTCTTCATGGTAACATAGATTTGAGATTTTCCCAATACAGATGCGAAGCATGGATAAGAAGAATAAGTCAAGAATGAATTTGTAACGCCCCATCCCCCCCCCCCCCCCCCCCCCGATTTCCATACACTAAGAAACCGTTACATAAGCCAGAATCTTTTCCTTCAATTAGCCATAATACACAGGAAAATAGGAAAACTTAAAACTTTTTATTCAACACAAATGTATTACAAGTCCGAATGTTATAAAACTGCAATACATTAAATTAGTGTTACAATAATGCCATACAAGCCCAAGTGTTACAAACTTTCAATAAAATTTACATCAGAGTATAATGAATAATAACATTTGGTACTTTCACTTGGATGCTTTTCAACATAAATAAATTTACAACAATATTTACAATTGAAATAAAGTCAACACTTTGCTCCTCTTGCCTTGAATCCTCTTGAATCCTGAACCTGTAGTTTTGTAATCCAGTACCTATAGAAGTGGGGATGTCAGTACATATACTAATGCTTTAAGGCTGATGACTAGCAGCGATTCTCAACTTTAAATAAACAGATTGATGAAAAGAGAAACGTGTATATATATAATTGATGTGTCAGTGTATGCTATGACTTAGACTCTAATGCAAGATTAACTAATGCAAGGATGTTCTTATTCTAATGCAAGCAAGTCTCCAGAACAGTATGCAGCCCATATCTACATACGCCCCATATCAAGCCGTTTCTTCATATATAGGGATTTGAACCCGCGCCATGAATTCTACTCTTGTACTAAATATGTTTCTGAAGATACAGCGTGACTGATGAGGTTACAGACGTGGTCATGTCCCACCAATGCAGTACGTTCATGGTGTCTATGTTTTCCACTACTACCCGGCGTAGCGGACCTCACTCAAAAATCTAACGAACGTAAGGTATCCGCAGTACAAGTTAGCTCGAAGCATTCCCTGTGGCCCCCTAGCTGATAGACCGTAGTCTATGGCTTGTTCGCCTTTCTTGATATAGAGCATGACGGAGTTCCGAGGTCCATCCCCTAGCTCTGACAGGAATCTCTCTCGCCCTTATCATGGCACTTCAAAAATTAATAGACGAGATACAGATCCCGTACTCCTAACTCATGAGAAGGCACAGACCGTATCCCTTTGACAGGAAAGGTACAACCAATAACACCACCTAGTGTTGGCCAATAGAATAGGGTGGATCATAAGGTATTACCCTTAATACCAACTCTTCCCCTTCGGCGAAAATGATAATAAATAAGGGTTAAGTAGTAATAGCCATAAGTTACTACCCTAACGATGTCACTAACCCTAAAAAATCCGAGGGATGACAACAGTACTAACACAACATGCTGGGTCTTAAGTTAGACTTCTCAAGATAACTCTACTAGGTGCTCAACCTACACTTACCAGAATCCCTAAGGATCCTGTCATATTCTATCGATCTAAGACCCCGGCAATACGAACGTATTCGCATGCTATTGCCTTGAACTTGGATTCCGTCTACACTCCCGGTCTGCGATCAACCTACACCGGTTAAGATCTGACGGTGTACGAGGGGTGACTCGTTCACAGTCCACGAGGAGTAAAATAAATACATGTCTTGATGGTCGATGGCTCTTAGGGAAATGATATCACCCTAGATGAGCACAATAACTGCGTACTAGCTAATAAGCTACATACGAGCAAAATTACTTACAGACGAGCCGACAAGCTACGTATGAGCCAAATGAATTCCATACAAGCCAACTGGCTAAGTATGCGATAAATGAATCATATAGAAGCAACCATAAAAGTCTTCTAACAACCTAGAAGCAAAATAACCTATTACTAGCAAAACTTGATCTTTTATATTTATAAGCAACAGAAGAATCTTCTAATAGCCCAATATAAATATACTACTAATGAGATTTTGATCTTTTATACATAAAAGCAACATACAAGTCTTCTAACACCCTAGAAGCAATTAAAAGTGCTACTCTTATTGGAATTCAACAAAATTAGACTTTTTAGAAAGGTGAGAACATCTACTAAAACTCTCTAGTTGAAAACTTTCTCAGATTAAGTCAATAAGAGATATAAAAACCTCGAACAATCTAAACAGCGAATGCTTCAGCCAAACAGCTAGCTGTGACCTGTAAAGATCATAACTTCTACTCTGCTTATCGGAATCTAACCAGATAAGAAATTTT
Source organism: Hemerocallis citrina (assembly GCA_017893485.1). Lineage (NCBI taxonomy): Eukaryota > Viridiplantae > Streptophyta > Magnoliopsida > Asparagales > Asphodelaceae > Hemerocallis > Hemerocallis citrina. The sequence goes on along the minus strand of CM030368.1, from coordinate 192,977,072 downwards.
GGAAAGGTGAGAACATATAATACAACTTTCTAGTTGAACACTTTTCCAAATTCAGTATGTAAGAGGTACAAAAACTTCGAACAATCCAAACAGCGAAGCTTCAGCCAAACAGTTAGCTATTGTGACTTGTAAAGGTCATAACTCCTACTTCGCTTATCGTAATCTAACCAAATAGAACTTTTGGAATGTTGAGAAACTCTAATACAACTCTCTAGTTTATGAACTTCTCAGATTTAGTCATTAAAAGGTACAAAAACTTCGAACAATCCAAACAGGGAGCTTCAGCCAAAAGGCTAGCTGCTGTCATTCTTGTAAAAGTCATAACTCCTACTTCGCTTATCGGAATCTAACCAAATAGGATATTTTGAAAATGTGAGAAACTCTACTACAACTCTCTAGTTGAACACTTTTTCAGATTCCGTAAGGAACTCAAAATCCAACTCCTTAAACACAATACAAAAAGCAATAAAGACAGCCCAAAAGCAGAAACTTTCAAAGCTCACAATTTTTGCTATACTTGTCGGAATCTAACAAAATTGGATATTTTGGAAAGCTCGGAACATCAACTACAACTTTCTAGTTGACCACTTTTTCAGATTCCTTATAAAGCTCAAAATCCAGCTCTTTGAACAAAATTCAAGAACAACAAAAAGCACATCAAAAGTTGAAACTTGTAAATCTTGTAACTTTTGCTATACTTATCAGAATCTAGCAAAATTAAGCTTTCTGGAAAGGGGAGAACATCTACTGCAACTTCCTAGTTAACAACTTTTTCAGATTCCTTATAGTGCTCAAAATCCAGCTCTTGGAATACAATACAAGAACAACAAAAGACAGCTAGAAGCTGAAACTTCTAATGCTCGTAACTTTTGCTATACTTGTCGGAATCTAAAAAATTTGGACAATTTGAAAAGGGATAACATCTACTACAACTTTCTAGTTGAATACTTTTTCAGATTCCATAAGGAACTCAAAATCCAGTCCTTTGAACACAATTCAAAAACAACAAAAAACACAGCAAAAGCTGAAACTTGTAAAGCTTATAACTTTTGCTATACTTATCGAAATCTAACAAAATAAGATATTTTGGAAAGGGGAGAAAATCTTCTACAAATTTCTAGTTGACAACTTTCTCAGATTCCGAATGGAACTCAAAATCCAACTCTTTAAATACAATACAAGGAAAACAAAAGCACAGCCAAAAACTGAAACTTCTAAAGCTCGTAACTTTTGCTATACTTGTCGTAATCTAACAAAATTATACTCTCTGGAAAGGTGGGAACATATACTACAACTCTCTGGTTGAACACTTTTTCAGATTCAATCAATAAGAGGTGCAAAAACTTCGAACCATCCCGACAGTGAGCTTTAGCCAAAAAGCTGGTTGCAGAGATTTGTAAAGCTCATAACTTTTGCAATACTAATCGGAATCTAACAAAGTTGGAAATTTTTGAAAGGGTAGAACATCTACTACAACTCTCTAGTTGGAAACTTTTTCAGATTCAATCAATAAGAAGTGCAAAAACTTTGAACCATCCAGACAGTGAGCTTTAGCCGAAATGCTGGCTGCTGAGATTTGTAAAGCTCACATTTGCAATACTTATCGGAATCTAACAAAATTGGCTATTTTGGAAAGGGGAGAACATCTACTGCAACTGTCTAGTTGAACCCTTTTTCAGATTCCGTAAGGAACTCAAAATCCAGTCCTTTGAATGCACGCCGAATCAACCAAAACAACATTTCTTTTTTATGCTCGCTGTTTTGGGGAAACGATTTGTTTCACCCATCAAATTAACCCATAAAATTCTACAAAAATTAGAGCATGATAATAACACATACAAGAAGCTCTCAAATTAATTTAGGCTCAAGATTTCAACTTTAACAAAAGTAATTAATTCCAACCGTCTAAACTACAAGATTGAATCTTTAGTGTGTTATTTTGTGTACTATCACTTCAATCTTTATATGCCAATTTATTCTAGTCCATGATGATCATATGCACATGAAATTGGTCCAAGATCTTAATTCAAACATATAACAACAATCATAATAACAATAACAAAACAAGAGATGAGAACCCCCACCCAAATTGGTTGGAAGAACTAGCCTTGCCCTTCTCCTCCTTGCTCCTTGTTCTTGCTCCTCCTCCCAAGAAGAACCCCTAAATGAACCCATAAAATTTGATTGATTTGATCTCTCTTTTCTTTTCTTTCTTCTCAATTTTTTTCTAATTAAAAACAGTAAAAAGAGAAGGAGAATGAGATGAGAAGAGATGGAGAAAACACAAATGAAAAGAGGGCTTTGCCCTTCTCTTTTTTGCCCGGTCGGGGGGTTGGGGGGGGGGGGGGGGGGGAGGGGGGAGTGTTATTGGAGAAAGGGGAACGAGTTTGTGGTTGAGATGAAACTACATGTTCTCATTCTCATCGCTCATCAATTTGAAGTTCAAATTGCAATTTTATATTACAATCAACACCCTAATCTAATCCTAACCCTCTATTTGATCATGATGGATAAAAAATAAAAGGTATTTTCCCAAAATCACATACTACATGATTTCTTACAAACATACGAAATCGATATAGTACATATACGTACATATATATATGTCTATATAGATAATTTTTATTAGTTAAAACGAATAATCTCTATCAAAAATATTTTAATTCAGAAATAATAATAAACATAATTTTATTATCAGCTCGGAAGATTACAGTACCAATTTGATACAATACGAATATATACAGACTGATATATATATATATGGGTAAAAGGGATATGAGCAACTTGCTCATTTAGTAAATGAGCAATTGAATATATGTATGCATGTGATACATGTGATATATATGTATGGGAAAAAGGGGTATGAGCAACTTGCTCATTTAGTAAATAAGCAATTGATGATGTGGCATACATGTGATTGGAAAATCTTTAAAGGGTTAGTTGTCCAATGTATCACATGCATGCCACATAATCAATTGCTCATATCCCTTTTACCCTATATATACTAGTAATTCGCACGTGCAATGCACGTTTTATGGGTTAGAACGTGCAATTTGCACTGGGGATATGCACGTGCAATGCACAGATTCGATGGAGGGAGAGGAAGAGACGGTTTCGATTTTTGAGGGAACAAAATTTTATAGAGACTTTAAATGTGAAGTGAAAATTACAGAATTAACCATATATATTTTTTTTAGCTTTTTATGTATATGAGGGCATGATAGTAAAAAGCCGCCAAAATAAGGCTTTGCTTAATAATAGTATAGATATATATATATATATATATATATATATATATATATATATATATATATATATATATATGTATATATATATATATAATGTTTATTAGAAAAACCGGGTAATGTCCACCAAAAATATTTCAATTATAAAATTAAAAATAAAATAATAATAAAATAATAATTTTTAATATCAGACCCGGATATTTCAGACATTTTCTCAAAAAATGCATTTTACAGGATTTTGTACAAGTGCACAAAACCGATACAATACATAAATATACTTACTAGTATATATATACAGATAATTTTTTATTAATAAAACTAAGTAATTTCCATAAAAATATTTTAATTTTAAAAATAATAATTATTCAAATATAATATCCAACGGAGATATTACAGAATTTAATGAAACCGATAGAGTAGGAAAAACTAGTAGAGAGTTCTAAAAAAACGTGTAACCAACAAAACAAAAAGAAGCCAAAACTAAACAATTTTCATGAGAGCAAACCAGTCGACCGCACGCCTATTTCAAAAACATATCGAATCACAAAGGGTGAACCGGTCGATCGTTCGGTCGACCGCAAATATTGAAAGTCAAGTAAAGCGAAAACCGAGAGCAAACCGGTCGACCGCACAGTCGACTGTACTCCTTCACAGGCGTACAGTTACCCGTCCAATCGACCAAAACACATTTTTCAAGCTGAAATATCAATAACATTCAATTCGCCTTTCAAAAAATAAAAACGTTTTTCATCTAAAGGTTTGGTTAAAATATCAGCAAGTTGCGAATCAGTGGAAACATATTCAAGAATAATATCCTCTTTTTGAAAATGGTCTTTAATAAAATGATACCGAATATCAATGTGTTTTGTGCGACTATGTTGATCAGAATTTTTTGTCATGTGAACAGTACTAGTGTTATCACATTTAATTGGAATATGATCAAAAAATACCTTGTAGTCCTTTAGAGTATGTTTCATCCATAATACATGCGCACAGCAGGATCCTGCCGCTATATATTCTGCTTCGGCAGTTGAGAGAGTTACAGAGTTTTGCTTTTTTGATGCCCACGAGACAAGGCAGCTGCCCAAGAAGTGACATGTGCCGCTGGTACTTTTTCTGTCTATCAAGATACCGACATAATCTGCATCAGAGTATCCTACAAGAGAAAAGTTTCTATTTTTCGAATACCAAAGTAGAGTATCTGTTGTGCCTTTGAGATACTGAATAATACGCTTAACGGCAACCAAATGCGATTCTTTGGGGCACGATTAAAAGCGTGCACATAAACAAACACTAAACATAATATCTGGACGAGATGCAGTAATATAAAGTAAACTACCAATCATACCTCGATAAGTAGAAATATCAACATTGTCACCAGATTCATCTTTTGAAAGCTTAGTAGGAGTGGCCATAGGTATTTTGTAAGCATTTGCATTTTCAAGGCCGAACTTTTTGACTAGTTCTTTTGCGTACTTGGATTGATTTATAAAGATGTCATCCTTTCTTTGGTGTATTTGAAGCCCAAGAAAATAAGTTAGTTCTCCCATCATACTCATTTCGAACTCAGCCTGCATTCGCTTTGAGAATTCCTTGCTAACATTTTTATTAGTGGATCCAAATATAATATCATCAACATAAATTTGAACGATTAAAATATCTTTAGAAACATGTCTTATAAATATTGTAGTGTCTACTTTTCCTTTAGAAAATCCTATGTGAAGTAGAAATGAACTTAATCGTTCATACTAAGCACGAGGAGCTTGCTTCAAACCATACAAAGCTTTATCAAGATGAAATACATGGTTCGGGTGTGTGGGAACAGTGAATCCCAGTGATTGTGCAACATAAACTTCTTCCGAAATAAAACCATTTTAAAATGCACTTTCAACTTCCATTTGAAAGAGAGTAAAATCCATATAAGCAGCAAATGCAAGTACGATACGAATGGCTTCAAGCCGTGCAACAGGTGCAAAAGTTTCTTCAAAATCTACACTTTCTTGTTGGTTATAACCTTGTGCAATAAGACGGGCCTTATTTCTAATGATTGACCCGGATTTGTCGAACTTGTCCCTAAACACCCACTTAGTTCCAAGTATAGTTCTATTGTGAGGTCTAGGAACAAGTCTCCATACTTGATTTCGTTCGAATTGATTAAGTTCTTCTTGCATTGCAATGATCCAGTCATTATCTTGCAATGCCTCCTTAATATTCTGAGGTTCAAGTATGGAAATGAAAGCGGAAAAACACATAAAATTTTGAGCTTGTGTGCGAGTGGTTACCCCTTTTGACATATCGCTACGTATAAGAGTTGGTGGATGGCTAGACATGATTTTCCATGCGGGACGTCCTTCACTTGTGGAAATTTGATGTTGTACATGTTCATCTTCCATGGCATCAATTTGTTGTGCAGGCATCTCTTCTATTTGCGACTTGGATGCATCTTCATCTTGATGAGATTTTTGATTTTGAGCATTCATATTTGGGTCTTCTTCAATGTGAACCTGTTTCTTTTCAACCCGAACACCTGTCTCATCATCATCAATAACATCTCATCATCATCAATAACATGCAATATTTCTTTGATATAGGGATTAGTTTCATAAAAAATAACATCATTGGATTCCTGAACTGTGCATCTTTTTTTATTAAATACACGATATGCTTTGCTACTAAGAGAATATCCTAAGAATACGCCTTCATCACTTTTACGATCAAATTTTCTCAAATGATCGAGAGTATTTAAAATAAACACTTTACATTCGAAGACGCGAAAGTAACTTAAGTTGGGAATTTTGCCAAAATATAGTTCAAAAAGAGTTTTCTCAAGATATTTTCTAATGATTACTTGGTTAATTGTATAACATGTTGTATTGACAGCCTTCGTCCAAAATGATTTAGGTAAATCTTTTTCACTAAGCATGGTTTGGGCCATTTCTTGAAGAGATCGGTTTTCCCTTTCAACAATCCCATTTTGTTGGGGAGTGCAAGGATAAGAGAACTCATGTTTTATTTCCTTTTTGTCACAAAATGATGTGAAGAGTTCGTTTTGAAATTCTCCACCATGATCACTGCGAATAATAACAATGGTGAGGCTTTTCTTATTTTCCACTCTACGACAGAATTTTTAAAATACATACAATGTATCGTCTTTTTGTGGCAAAAAGGCAACCTAAGTAAATCTACTATAATCATCAACAATTACAAAAGGCATATCGTGCACCTCTATTATTATGTGTCTGTGATGGTCCAAAAAGATCCATGTGCAAAAGTTCAAGGGGTCTAGAAGTTGATACCATTTTCTTGGGTTTGTGAGAACTTTTAGTTTGCTTACCGAATTGGCACGACTCACATGGTTTATCTTTCTCAAATTTAATTTTAGGGATCCTCCTCACAAGCTCCTTGGTTACAAATTTGTTGAGATTGTCCATGGCCGTGTGTCCAAGTCTTCGATGCATAATCAACCATCCTTATTTCTTGCGACAAAGCACCTCATATTTTTCTGTGCTAATTCATTAGAATTTATAACATATACATTGTTACATCAGTTAGTAAGAAGTAAACAATATTTATTGCTATCTAATACAGTGCATGTATTTTTGTCAAAAGTAACGGTGTAACCTTTATCACATAATTAGCTGACACTAATTAAATTATCTTTTAAACCTCTTACCAATAGAGCATCCTCAATGGAGCATGAGGAACCAAAGTTTATTTTACTTTTACCAATGGTTTGACCAGTGCTATTATCACCAAAGATGATGTCCTTCCCTCTTTCCCTTGATAGTGATGAAAAGTATCTACTGTCACCTGTCATATGATTTGAGCATCCACTATCAAGGTACCATCGATCTTTAGTCTTGATACGCTGAGGTGCCTACACCAAGATTAGTAGGTATAACTTTGCGTGCCCAAGTTTGTTTTGAAATTGCATTTACATCCTTTCTTATCCACACAAAATTAGTATTCCTTTTTAATAAACAGTTATACGAAATATGTGCTAATCTACAACAGTAATGACATGTGATACGACTATGTCTTGAGTCATGCACACTTGCATAGTTTTGAGTTGGTTTGTGATTATGTTGGTGATTGTCCAAGTGTGTATGACATGATGATTTAAATTTTTGATGGTGTATTGGCTCTTCGTAACCAACCCTCGATTATCATGATAGGATCTTGATTTTTTTGTAATAAGGTAACTGTGCCCTTCATATTTTTCTACAATTTTTTCAAGCTCAATTACTCTTTTACATAGTATTTTCCTAGTTATCTCATCGTCTTTTGTATTCCAACGAAGAGTGTCTAGTGTAGCATCAAGAATCCTATTTTGTTCAAGAGCTTCATTACATCCTTCCACTACCTCATCAAATTTTCTTTTGCATTCTTTTAAATCATCTGTGAGTTTGGCGATATAAATAGATTTCTCATGAATTTCTCTTAAGTGATCATCATGTGTTGCTAAGGACTCTCGAATTTGTTGTTTTAAAAGTTCATTTTTCTCTAAAAGTACATCATAATGTTTTCTAAATGACTCAAATTTTTCCAAGATCAAGACATTCTTATTTTTCAGTTTTTGATTTTTTGCAATACAAGAGTCATGTGTTTCATTTGGAATTTGTTTATATTGCCTAAGTTCACGACTTAGTTTCTTAGCATAGTCTTTTAAACCATTACACATGTCTACTAGCTCATCATAAGTGGGTTCTTCGATTACCCTTTCTTGATACGGTGATTGCACCTCACCATCCCAAGAGTCATGAATCCGACGTCATCATAGCCTTGCTCTCTCTCACTTGAATTGGAGTCTAACCATGTTGCTTTTAGCGCCTTCTTTTTCAGACATGGGTTTGAGCGGTAGTAGTCCCTATTTCCGTCTTGTGATACGGGATAGTTTGCACGGATGTATCCAGGCTTCTAACACGTCATCTTTATCTTTCTCCCTTTCTCCTTGGTACCTGCCATATTTTTTATGTTTGAGGTACTTACGAAATTTCTTGGTCAATAAGGTAATGTCCTCGTCTGACTCACGGTCTGAATCTATTTTTGATGGTCGGGATTTTTCTGCTTTCAGTGCAATGGTTTTCTCTTCGGTTTTTGGTTCAATCCCGATGTTTTGACTATATCTTTTGGTTTCTGTCATTTCCATCTCGTATGTTTTCAACTTTCCTTGGAATGTGTAGTAGTCGAATCCCTTCTCTTCAAGGGTTTCCCTTATTGCAGCAGCCTTTATATCCCACTCTGGCGTTAGACAGCTTATGAGTTTTCCGACCTTTCGGTCATCATCCAACCCCTTACCTAACCTCTCAAGTTCGTGGGCAATGATATCGAAACGAGCGAGCATTTGATCCACATTTTCTCCTGGCAACATGCGAAACACATCAAACTTATAAAAACATAAGTTAACTTTAGCTTTTTCCTCAGAAGCGATTTCCTCATGCCGCTTCAGCATGTTATTCCAGATCTCGTATGCTGTCTTACAGTTTCGCCTACATCTCATTAGTTCTTCATTATTCAATCCTGCATATAGAGCCGTCATGACTTTGGAATTTGCCGTCTTGAGAGCTAGCTCCGCTTTTGTGAGAGCCATCTTTCCGTCACTGACCGGAATATCTGTTTTACTTATGCACACATTCCATACTTCTTCTCCAAGCATCTGTAGAAAATGAGACATACGAACTTTCCAAATATCATAGCATTTTCCATCAAAAATGGTGAGTGTGTGAGACTTGTCCCATTGGAGACGAATGGCTCTGATGAGTACAAGTTTTCGGGAGGAGAAATTTCGGCCATTGGACCTTTTGCTTAAGCTTTTAAGCTTTTGATAAGCACCTCGCTCTGATACCACTGTAAATCACCCTGAGTGGGGGGGGGGGGGGGGGTAAATAGGGTGATTGTGAGGAATTAAAAAAAACTAAAATAAAGTGCAGAGTAAATAAAAAGAGTTAAGAAGAGCAGCGATGTAACGTGGTTCGACCCCAAGGTCTACGTCCACACCTCCTACTTATAGCAATTCTCCGCCACAAACGTTCTATTATACTCAAAACCCTTGTACAGTGATTCTCGGATTCAGGCCCCGAGACCTATTACACCCAGTAGACTTCTAACACAAGTCCCGCCAATCTCACCGAAGTGGAAAAAATAACTCAAGATCTTTAATGATCCTGAATGAAGAATACAAAATAGTTATCACACACACTCGGATTGATTGTTGAAAGATTAGTTCAGAAGAATTTTCTCAGAAGTAATAGGTGAAGAATACACAGTGGGTTCGTCCAACTAAATAGACTGGGAAGTGTATCTTAGAAACGATACATTCAAAAAATGTGAACATCGCAAAGTACGGTCGACCGCAATCTCGGTGCAGTCAACCATTTATCTCTCTGACGTAAAGTAGAGAGATGAAGGGTCGACTGCTTCTTTCGTAAAGTGAGTTGCAGTCGAATGCGATGCGGTCAATCATCATGAGGTGCGGTCGACCGATATCGCGCTGTTCATTCCGAATCCACTCTATATTCTTACCAAAAAACTAATCAATCAATCAACCAATTTTATACAGATTAAATCTCACAAATATAGATAGATAGCAACTGGTCTTTGATAGCTTTCTTGGACACTAATCAATCAACTGCTCTTTTTGAATATCTTCTTCTTTTTCTTGATTTCTCAATCTTTCTTTATTACTTTCCTTCTTTGAATATTCTTGAATCTTTCTTGGATCTCTTATGGATATTATATGATCTTGAAAATCTGAAAAACTCAATTTAAACTTATTAGTATTTATAGACCCGTTTTGTGCACACCAAACTAAGAGTCAACACCGAGTGCTGGAGCTAGTTGAGGCGTATGTCTCCAGGGATGCAACGACGAATAAGGTTCACATAGACACCACGTAACGCTCTCGAACTGGTAGCGTCAGAACATTATTACCTTTACCGAACGAACTTACACAACGAAACAGAACAGAGAGGAAGAGAAGAGATTTTGTGCAGTGAGGCAAGTGAGAGGGGGGGGGGGGCTCTATTTATAGGGTTGGGGTTAGAGACTTGTAACGGAAAACAAGGCTATGAATGCCTTCAGTGTAACGGCAGAAAATCTATTGAATGCATATACTGTAACTGTAGAGAACAGTCAATATATTTGAATGCCTTCAGTGTAACTGCAGACAATTAATTGAATGTGTGCACTGTAACAGCAGACAAATGTTTAATATTGTACTGAAACGGCAGACAAAACCGTTTCTGCATTTATAATAGACATTCACAAAGAAAAAAATCAAACTGGAGCAAAAAGTTGCTCTGCGCGGGGTGGGGTTATGTCGGTCCGGCATTCGTGTCCGCAGGACATGCAGGCGCACACAAGCAGCACGTATTCCGGTCCGAGATCTGCACCCCACCTGCGCGCGCGAGAGAGAGTCTCTTGTCTAGCTATCTTACAATGCTTAGAAAGAAGTTATTATATATCCTCTTCAAATTCCTTTGATTTTTTTATGTGGGACTATGTTCCCTCAACTCATTTTTCAGAAATGAAAATGTCTCACTTTGAGAGACAATTTCTCATTCACCAGTTAACCGTTTTTAGCAAATAAATATATGATTTTGATCTACTCAAGAAGGAGAACAAAAATCAATCAAGATCTCCCAATAATTCATTGAGGATCTTACTCAAAAAGTTGCTCAAAAACTGGTTCGTAAATGGTGTATAAAATACCCATTTTCTAACATTCCCCACATGAATGAAAATTGACGACCATAGGCACAACAGACTGACACGAGACTTGGTGATAGAATTCAGCAGCTAAGACCTGCATAGGATAGGTAGGTGTTACCCTTTGAACCTTCCCTTATGAAAATATGTTTACTTTACTAACTAAACAGTAGACACGATGTCCTTGAGCTGTTCTGTCATTTATGTAAATGATGACATATCTCATATAGGAATCTTCCTAACACATTTTAGTTCCCACTGATATGTTCGTTTTGGCCATGAACATACACCTGGTTCTATAAAAGTTTGATAGGAATATTACTCTATATTATTCCCTTAGAAGCGGGCCTTCTTCCCTCTTACATAGGTGATTTCTTAGTTAAGAGTAACCCGCATTACTCTGCTCGGAAATCCAACGCATAAGTATCATTAAAAACCTAGCTTAACCTGTTACCTTACGGGTATCACTGTTTCATCATGGGAATGGATATGGAAAAATTCCCATAGTGATCCAACTTGGTCTTTACAATTTAGTTGTCTCTTTGAACCTAGATCTTGGGATCCAGTCAGCTAGGTTGGGTGTCCATTGTATCGATTTATTCTTTCATGGACTGTATTCCCATTCCCCTAGATGATTTATCAACTAGCTCTCTGTTTAACCCTTTGGTTAGCGTATCTGCAGTGTTATCCTTTGATTTTACATAGTCCACAGAGATAACCCCAGTAGAGAATAGTTGTTTAATGGTATTATGTCTTCGACGAATGTGTCTAGATTTACCAATATTATACATATTGCTCTGTACTCTACAAATTGCAGATTTGCTATCTTTATGTATGCACATTGGGGGCACAGGCCTTGTCCACCTTGGAATATCCTCAAGGATGTGGCGTAACCATTTAGCCTCTTTCCCACATTTGTCCACTGCGACGAATTCAGTTTCCATCGTGGATTTAGCGATTACTGTTTGTTTTGAGGATTTTCAAGAAACGGCTGCATGCCCACCTAGTGTAAACACATAACCACTAGTGAATTTTGAATTATCACTAAATATCCAGTTTGCATCACTGTATCCTTCAAGTACATATGGATAACTTGTATAATGCAACCCATAGTTACGAGTAAAATGAACGTACTTAGTACTCTTGTAATTGCTTGCCAATGCTCGCTTCTAGGGTTACTCATATATATACTTAGTTTGCTAACTACATATATAGGCTAGGTGTGGTCTTGTACAACTCATCAAGTACATTAAATTGCCTATAATTCTAGAGTATTCTACTTAAGAAATACTTTCTCCTTTATTCTTGGAAAAGTGTGGAGTTAGATCGATTGGAGTTCTGGCAATTCCAGAATTATCTTCATCAAACTTTTCAAGAATATTGTCTATATAATGTGACTGACTTAAACTAAGCTTGTCTGATGTTCTTGTGATTTTAATTCCCAATATAACATCAGCTAGTCTCATGTCTTTCATGTTAAATCTCGAGTTCAACATATTTTTAACAGATTTAGTCATCTTATCATTGCTTCCAATAATAAGCATGGCAGCTACATACAAACATATAATGACATATCCATTTTCTGTGTCTTTGACATATACACATTTATCACATTCATTGATCTTGAAGCCATTTGTCATCGTGGCATTGTCAAATTTCTCATACCACTGCTTTGGAACTTGTTTCAAGCCATATAATGACTTTACAAGTTTACACACTTTCTTTTCATGTCTTATAGCTGAAAAACCCTCAGGTTGTTCCATGTAGATTTCTTCATCAAAATCTCCATTAAGAAAAGCTGTTTTCACATACATTTGATGTACTTCAAGATTTCGCAGATGTAACATCCCGCAAAATTGAGTAATGACATTTTTGCCATCGCGTGTTACGCACGTGTATTTTGTACCGTTACGAATAATATTCGTAACGTATTTTTATATTAATGTCATATGTATTTTATATTCCGATTATTCATACATTTTTCTGTCTTCTCAAAACTCGTTTCGGGCCAACTCAAATATTTTATTTCAATCTTTGTGTTTTTACGTATATTGCACGTGCTTTCAATACACGTGTCAATTATGTATATTTTTCGTTACATGAAATATCTGTAATATTATTAAATATACATGTTTTGTATTTTGACTGCTTTTCGTTCTCTTAAATCAATTTTTTATATTTGGCACGTGCATTGCACGTAAATTTTTATGTCCATTTTATTTCTAAAATTTTCTAAGATGTCATGCACACTTTTCTTCTCATTTTAATTGTCAAAAATGCATTATTTATGTATTTTATTAAAAACCCATGGGCCCAAAATTCTCTTTTCAAGCCCACTAGAAATTCATAAAAAAAGAAGAAGCCCATTAATTTATTCTACTTTAAATAACCACTTTTAAATCCTACACTTGTCGTGTAACAACATGTACAATCAAATAAATAATAACTAACTAAATGAGAGAGTGTGCACATGTGGAAAATCCAAGGGCTAGCCAATTCATGGAGGAATGAGAAGAGTTCGAAGTTTGTGGTAGTAATGGTGAGTGAGCAATTAGTTAAGAGGGTTATGTAGGTTATGAATTTGAATACTTAATTTGGGTAGTAGAAGATTCTTCTCAAACCCTATAAATACTACCCCTTTCTTCATGAAATCTTGCACCAAAAATCAAAAGAACAGAAAAGATAAGAAAGATAAGAAAAGAAAGAGAGAAAAAAAAAGAGAGTTATTTGAGTTCTTGCTTGGAGGAAGGAAGACTTGCTAGGAGAATAAGGGAGTCTCATTCTTGGAGCTACGAGTAATCTACTCGGAGTTCATTTTCTTTCTTCAAATAAGGTGGGTGTCTTCTTGAACTTTCTAAAATTTTAGTATCATGCATGTGTAGGAAAATTAATATTTAAAATTGGTTATACATATGAGTAGTGGTTAATTTGTGATAATGATATTTAACTAAAATGCATGCTAATTAAAGGATTATTATGTAGATAAGTTGAGATGATGTTGTTTGGGTGCATGGTAATACATTATATGAAATGGATATACGTTTGCACTCAACGTTGCTAATTCATGCCAAGAAAAGTTACTGTTTTAAATTTTGTTTGCACATCAGAAAATCTTATTTAATAAAATAGTTGAAATCTAGAGCTAAAATTCTTTTTTGGAGCATCTTGTATGTGTCAGGAACATCCCTTTAAAATTTCATAAGATTTGGAGGTCATTTACTATTTTAATAAAATATAAACTCAGAACTGGTTAGTAATTGACTGGTTGCTGGAAATTTGTACACATTTCGGTTTTTGATTAATTCAGCATTGTAAATGAAATAATTTGAGAAAAGTCAGAACTAAGAAATTGTAGTAGACTCGTTAAACTTTCTGAAAAGTCTAAGAAATCAAAATTTCACAAAGAATTGAATTTTATATGAGTTTTACAAGACTGTACAAGTGGCAGTATTTCAGTATTTCGACCCTACTGTACATTTCGAAGAATTCAAGGTTGTAGATACAGTATTTTGAGGAAACTTATAACTAAGAAATTCTAGTATACTTTTACACCTTTATTTTGATATAAAAAATGCAAAGTTTCGTGAAGTATATGATTTTCTATGGTTTTTACAAATAGCATGAAATGCAGTTTCTGACTTTGAATTTATTGTTTTGCAAATGATACTTAAACAAGGTGATTGAAAATACATTCTCACTGTTTTAAGTTATATTTTGGGAAAATAAAGATCATATTCATGCTTAGATGAGATGTGAACTCATGAAAAAAATATATGGTTAATGATGTTAGGAATTGGTTTAAAATAAATCAGAGAAAAATGATGAGATGAGTTTTCAATGATTAATTTTAAGAGATTATGTTTTAATCTTAATTAACTTGTATTGAGAAGGTTTTGATGAATATGAAAATGTTGCCGGGTCCCGGGGTTAGGGCCAACTCGCCGCTGCCAGTGACCATGTGCTGCTGGCCGGTCAATGCCTTCATCGCCGGGGCTCGGCTACCCCTCCATCCGTTCGCTGTTACTATGCTGAGTTGGTTCGGGGTCAGCCCCATCTAACTCATGCCGAATGCATGGAGGGTGATAAACGGCTTCGTACCACACTGCCAAGCCGCGGGGATCGAGCCGGAGCTGAACGTGCTTCAGACAATCTATCGGCTCCACCAAGGGAACAAGTCGGAGTACCGATTCTATTTGGCTCCGAGGCACGGCGGCAGGCTCGTCATATGCCCCGACTCTATCAAGCACTGGCGCGAGAAGTTCTTGATAGTGCGGAGTCCGGAGGCCTGGCCGATCCCCTCCGGTTGGGTGGAAGGAGTGCCGAAGAGGGCGAGGGCGCTGCCCAAGCTTCATCCTGAAGAAGAAGAAGCAGTCTGGACACTTCTCGACCGGCCGAAGTATGATTGGAAGGAGATGACCGAGGACATCTTGTTCAAGGGGGGGCTCTGCCGCGTAGATCCCAGTACGCGGCTTCTTTTTTGCTTTGTTTTTCATATTTTATTTTGCATGAGTTCTGTTGTTCTGACGAACTTTGTTTTTAATGCAGAGGCGATGGACTACGACGTGGTGCTAGCTTTGAGAGCGGGGCTCACCAGCAAGGTGCCGAAGAAGCGCAAGAGGGTGGCCACCAAGCTGCCGACCCCAAAGACTCCGCGGGTTACTGCTCCGGTCGAGGAGGTGGAGACCCTTGACAGCCCGGTTGTCGTCGGTGCAGGTGCCTCGACATCTATTGGGGTCGGCGAGTTTCCCATCGCCGCAGCCCTCGGGATGACGACGCCATCGCTGATAGTGGCGGCCGAGGAGCTCCTGACCGAGGAGCACAAGAGGATCCATATTCCGGACTGGCAAGTTCGGAAGCATGATGGATTCCTCGGCAACTCCTTGGCGAGCATGCAGGCCGTCAAGCATCTGGCGACGCCGAAGGATCGCGCTGCCATGGAGGCCGGGCAAGAAGGTGACGACGTCATCGAGATCGCTCGCTCGGCCGTCTCGGTAAGTATTGGATTTTTGTCGTCGTTAAGCTTCCTTAGCTGTAATTTTTTCTAACTCTTTCAATTCTTCTTTCCTTGTCGCAGATCATCGTCCACTTCGGACACCTCACCGAGAGGTTAGCAGCTCTGGAGAAGGAGCTGAAGCAGGAGTCCGACCAGGCTCGGAAGGAGGCGGCTCGGAAGGGGAACGAGCTCGACAAACTCACAGTCGAGTTCGAGGCAAAGTTGACGAGGGTCGAGTACCTCGAGGCGCAGGTCGCGAAGTTGGAGAGCGACCTTCTTCGTCAAAAGGAGGAGGCGACCAAGCAACTGGCCGAGGCTGAGGAGGCTAAGGCTGCGGCAGTGAAGGGGGTAGAGGACGCGACCCTGGCGAAGGCACAAGGTTACCTCGCCCAAAACATGGCCAAAGCTTATGCCCAAGCCATCGCTCAGGTGACGAAGACGTACCCCGACGTCGACTGCTCGGGATGGAGGCTATTCCCGAGACACGTTGAGGGCTTCGACCCCGAATCAGAGGGGGAAGAAGAAGAGGGGGAGGACGAACCCGAGACCGAAGTCGAAGTCACCGGCCAGGTCCCAAACACCACGGTTACTCCGCTGGCGGTGGTGCCCCCTTCGGAGACGTCGACCCCGACCCCCTCTCGTCGCTCCGGGAAAGAGGTCGCGCCTTGACCCCGTTACTTCTGTTCTTCTTTTTCTTTCTTTTTTGTTTTTGTAATGCCTAATCGCGGACTGGCCACCGCTGCTTTGAAATGAATGAAAAACTATATCTTTTTGGGTTCGACTCTGTGTCTTTCTGTCTTTTCTCACCAGTTCTTGAAAATTCTTGAAGTGTTGGGCTTCGGCAATGTTTGAAATTTTGTTGTTTGTCTCGACCTCTTTTCAGCTTGCGGTGGTAACTCAAGCCATCGAGCCCACTTGCTCGGATGACAACGCTCGTGCCGAGGCTGGCCTAGGGGCGACGAGGCTGTGCTTGGCGAGGTGCCGTGAGCGGCTCTACGAAGTCGAGTTGGGACTGCGCCGAGCTGAAAGTGAGCGGAACCATCTTCAACTCATCCTAGGTCGGCGGGACATCGAGATCCGGCGTCTGGAGAGTAGAATCGCCGAGATGACCCCCTTAGGAGAGGACGAAGGTTCGCCGACCGCCTTTAGCAACGGGCTTCGGATCCAGTGCATTCGGCATAATTTGTCAAAAATAACGGCGGAGATGGACGATCTGCTTTCTGAGATCCGCCACCTGCAAGATGTAGAGACGGAGCTTCGGACAGAGGGAGAGGGCCTGACGGCCGAGGTGGCCAAGCTGACGACTGAACGGGACGAGCTGACGGCCGAAGTTGATGTGCTGAAAAGGGCTACGGTTGACAAGAGCATCGAAGTCACTCATCTTCGCCGCCTCATAGCCAGTCGCTCTGGTGTGCCGGACTCCGCAATACCCCCTCGCTTCGAGGTCGATGTAAAAGACGACTCTCTGAGGGAGCGGATTTTCGAGCTAGAGGCGGAGGTCGCTCGCCTGAAACCGCGCTCGGGGCCAATCAACGTCAGGAGCACTTCGTGCACTCGCGCGGAGAGCGATCGAGGCATCACGTTTTATGAGCTCACGACCCGTCAGCGCATTGGCCATCCTAGTCCGGGGGACGTGCAAAGTGCTGTGGCCATTCGTCGAGCGGAGCATCCGTCGGAGCGGCTGCTAGGAGTGGTGCCGAGGATACGTCTCAATTTACCGGATTGGGGTCGAGCTCCGGAGATAAACGTCGCCGCCCTCGAGTGTCTTTGAAGCGGAACGCCCCGGTGCCACGGAAGCGCTGAAGACCTTGTTTTTGGGAGCTTTTGTATTTAGCCTAAGTGTAATAAGTCGGCATTGTAACTTTCGCTTTTCAACGCCTTGTAATATTTGTTGTATGGAAGAGTCACTTTGTACGGCATCCCAATTATTAATAATATTTCTTTCTCAAACTCGCGTGCTTCTTGTAGCTTTGTGTAGTTGTTTCGTTTGTGACTGTGTTCGTCGTGCCGAGGTCCCTGAGTTAGTCTTTTGCTCGTGTGGGGGTCGGCGACATGAGCGTTCGGCCAGTGGTGCCGAACTGCGCTTCGGTCACTCAATCTTGCGAACTGGCGAGCTACTTCTAGCTCGCTTAGAAGCGAACTTGCAAAGTAAAGTGGAGCCAAGTGTTGGACTCCGAACCATCGTTAGATTAGTTCAACGGTTGTGGGAGCAATTCCGAATGGCGAACTACTTCTAGCTCGCTTAGAAGCGAACTTGCAAAGTAGAATCGAGCCAAGTGTTGGACTCGAACCATCGTTAGATTAGTTCAACGGTTGTGGGAGCAATTCCGAATGGCGAAGTACTTCTAGCTCGCTTAGAAGCGAACTTGCAAAGTAGAATCGAGCCAAGTGTTGGACTCCGAACCATTGGTAGATTTGTTCAACGGTTGTGGGAGCAATTCCGAATGGAGAACTACCTCTAGTTCGCTTAGGAGCGAACTTGCGAAGTAGAATCGAGCCAAGTTTTGGACTCCGAACCATCGTTAGATTAGTTCAACGGTTGTGGGAGCAATTCCGAATGGCGAACTACCTCTAGTTCGCTTAGGAGCGAACTTGCGAAGCATAATCGAGCCAAGTTTTGGACTCCGAACCATCGTTAGATTAGTTCAACGGTTGTGGGAGCAATTCCGAATGGCGAACTACCTCTAGTTCGCTTAGGAGCGAACTTGCGAAGCAGAATCGAGCCAAGTTTTGGACTCCGAACCATCGTTAGATTAGTTCAACGGTTGTGGGAGCAATTCCGAATGGCGAACTACCTCTAGTTCGCTTAGCAGTGAACTTGAGAAGCAGAATCGAGCCAAGTTTTGGACTCCAAACCATCGTTAGATTAGTTCAATGGTTGTGGGAGCAATTCCGAATGGCGAACTACCTCTAGTTCGCTTAGGAGCGAACTTGCGAAGTAGAATCGAGCCAAGTTTTGGACTCCGAACCATCGTTAGATTAGTTCAACGGTTGTGGGAGCAATTCCGAATGGTGAACTACTTCGAGCTCGCTTAGAAGCGAACTTGCAAAGTAGAATCGAGCCAAGTGTTGGACTCCGAACCATCGTTAGATTGAAGAGTAAAGGCAGAGAGTTGTAAACAGTTTTTACAAGTAAGATATGAACAAGGTTTTCTTTATTGACTAATGGTCGGCTGCTTCTAAGGTTGCGAGTCGTTATTACAAAAGAGAATAAAAGAAAAACAGTACAAGTAATAGGAGTGGAACGGTTCGACATCCCAACATACTTAGAAAGGCGTTGGTGCTCTCTCTTGGTATTTTAAGAGATGGTCGGCATTCCAAGTCCTGGGGATTTCCCTGCCTTCGAGATCTTCTAGTCTGTATGTGTCGGGGCGAACTACTTTGGCGATTTTGTAAGGCCCTTCCCAATTTGGGGCCAATTTGCTCTTCTGACTTGGGAACGAGATGGCTAACTTTCTGAGGACCAGGTCCCCTTCTTTGAGGTCCGTAGGGCGGACTCTTTTGTTGTATGCCAACTCGATCCTTCTTCGGTAGCTTTGTTGACGGATGGCCGCTCTTTCTCGGATCTCATCTATCAGGTCTA
Source organism: Hemerocallis citrina (assembly GCA_017893485.1). Taxonomy (NCBI): domain Eukaryota; kingdom Viridiplantae; phylum Streptophyta; class Magnoliopsida; order Asparagales; family Asphodelaceae; genus Hemerocallis; species Hemerocallis citrina. The sequence goes on along the minus strand of CM030368.1, from coordinate 192,957,544 downwards.
GCTCTGCTCGGAGCTCTCTGGCATTTTGCTCTTCTTCATAAGCTGTTAGACGAAGAGAGGGTATTCCGACTTCTAGGGGGATGACGGCCTCGGAACCATAGGTGAGATTAAATGGGCTCTCTCCTGTGGGGGTCCGCTTTGTGGTGCGGTAGTTCCATAGCACGTTGGGAAGCTGATCGACCCACAAGCCTTTGGAACATTTATCCAATCTCTTCTTAATGCCGGAGAGGAGCTGTCGGTTAGCGTTTTCGGCCTGACCGTTCGACTGGGGATGAGAAACGGAGGAGAACCGGTGTTGGATGGTGAGGTCTTCGCATAGAGCTCGGAAAGCTGCCCCGGTGAACTGGATTCCGTTATCTGTTATCAGGACCCGAGGGACGCCGAATCGGCAGATCACGCTCTTCCAGAAGAACTGAACAACCTTGTTTTCGGTGATCGCGGCCAAGGGCTCGGCCTCTATCCATTTTGCAAAATAGTCGATCGCCACGACTAGGAATTTGAACTGGCCGGGAGCTGGCGGGAACGGCCCTAGTAAATCCATCCCCCACATCGCAAAAGGGATTGGACTTGATAGGGAAGTGAGTGGAGCTTGCGGGAGGCGTCGGATGTCGGAGTATTTCTGGCAGGAGCTGCATTGCCGAACGTGTCGTTCGGCGTCTCGTAGCAGAGTGGGCCAGAAATATCCGTAATTCAATACTTTGCGGGCTAGAGCTCTGGACCCTGAATGTGCCCCACCGATGCCCTCATGAAGTTCTCGCAGGGCGTAGTCGGCTTTTCCGGGGGAGAGGCATCTCAGGTACGGCCTGCCATCTACCTGTGTGAAAGAGCGTTTATATAAGATGCCTCCGATTAGCGTGTAACACTCAGCTCGGGTTCTGACTCTTCGAGCTTCCTTGGGATCCTCGGGAAGGAGTCCGTCCCTCAAGAATTCGACGAGGGGTTTCATCCAGTTATCCTCAAGCAGGACGGGCAGCGACTCTAAAGAGTCGGGAGTTTCATTCTCAATACTTGGCCTCAGAAGAACCTCTATCAAGACGGTCTGCTCGAGACCTTGAAGGGAGGAGGAGGCTAGTTTGGAGAGGGCGTCGGCCTGAGCATTTTCTTCTCGGGGTATTCTTTGGATGAGGGCTTCTTCAAACAGTACTATGAGGCTCCTGACCTTGGCCAAGTATTTGACCATCCTGTCATCACGTGCTTCATACTCGCCGAGAACCTGATTTACGACTAGCTGAGAGTCGCTGAAGATCCGGAGGCGCTGCGCCCCTGCATTTCGAGCCATTCCAAGACCGGCTATGAGTGCCTCGTATTCTGCTTCATTGTTCGAGGCCTTGAAGTTTATACGGAGGGAGTATTGGAGGATGAAGCCATCTGGGCCTGCCAGTATGACCCTGGCTCCGCTTCCCTCGTTACAGGAGGATTCGTCCATATAGACTGACCAGACCGGTGGCCCCTTCGTTGCTTGGCTAAACTCGGGGATGGTACTTTCAACTATGAATTCTGCCAGGGCCTGGGCCTTGATCGCGGTCCGAGGCTGATAGGTTATATCATGCTGGCTCAGCTCGATTGACCACTTCATAAGGCGACCCGAGGTCTCTGGCTTGTGGAGGACCTGCTTCAGCGGTTGGTCGGTAAGGACGACCACCGAATGGGATTGAAAATACTGGTGAAGCTTCCTCGCGGCCATCACCAGGGCATAAGCCATCTTTTCTATTCTCGGATAGCGGAGCTCGGCATCCCGAAGTACCTTGCTCACATAGTAGATGGGCTTTTGAGCTCGGTCTTCTTCCCTTACTAAAACGGCACTGAGGGTCTGCTCGGAGGCTGCCAAGTAGAGGTAGAGGGGTTCGCCAGGGATTGGTTTGCTGAGGAGGGGAGGATTGACGAGGTAAGCCTTGAGCTGGTCGAAGGACTCCTGTTGCTGTTGACCCCATTCAAAACCCTTAGCCCCCCTGAGGGCTTTGAAGAAGGGGAGGCATTTCTCCCCGGACTTCGAGAGAAAGCGCCCTATGACGGCTAGGCGGCCTGTTAACCTCTGGACTTCCTTAACATTCTTGGGAGGGGCCATGTCTAGTATGGCCTTGATCTTCTCAGGGTTTGCTTCAATTCCTCGTTGGCTAACCATGAAGCCAAGGAACTTTCCTGACAAGACACCGAACACACACTTGTTCGGGTTGAGTCTCATGTTATGCTTTCTAAGAACATCAAACGCTTCCTGGAGTTCGATTACATGATCGGCACCTCGGATGCTTTTTACAAGCATATCTTCAACGTATACCTCCATATTACGGCCGATTTAGGCTTGAAAAACCTTGTTGACGAGGCGTTGATATGTTGCGCCTGCATTCTTCAGACCGAAGGGCATGACCCTGTAGCAATAGAGGCCCTGATCGGTCACAAATGATGTCTTCGGGATATCTGGGGGGAACATCCGGATCTGGTTGTAGCCTGAGAAGGCATCCATGAAACTGAGGAGTTCATGTCCCGAGGTGGCATCAATCAGAGTGTCAATACTCGGAAGAGGGAAGGGATCCTTGGGGCAGGCCTTGTTGAGGTCGGTAAAGTCGATACAGATCCTCCAAGTCCCATTGGACTTCTTCACCATTACTACATTCGACAACCACTCAGGATAGTTCACCTCTTGTATGAACCGGGCCTTCAAGAGCTTGTCCACCTCCTCTTTTATAGCTAACTGGCGCTCGGGGGCAGATTTGCGTCTCTTCTGCTGAACCGGTTTGGACCCCGGGGCAACACTGAGGTGGTGGACTAAGAGCTCTTCGGAAATTTCGGGCATGTCTGCAGCGGACCAAGCAAAGAGGTCTCGGTTCCTTCGGATGCACTGGACTATGTCTGAGCATAAGGCGGATGGGAGGGTCTTGCTGACAAAGAACTTTCGGCTTGGATCCTGCTCAGCGAAGAGCACTTCCTCCAACTCGTCCACCTGCTCGGACGTTGGCCGGGCTGCATCTTGGGGGATTTCCAGAGTTTCTAGGGAGAGGACCGGACCGAGGGTAGAGGTCATATAGCACTTGCGGGCCACTTCTTGATTGCCCCTTACTTCCCCTACTCCGGCTCGAGTGGGAAACTTCATCTTGAGATGGTATGCCGAAGGAACGGCTTCTAGAGCTGCTAGGCCGGGTTGGCCTAGGATGACATTGTAAGCTGCAGGGACATCCACAACCATAAAATCCATTGACTCCGTTCGGGTAGTAGGAGTTTTGCCAGCGGTTACGTCGAGGGTGATTACCCCTTCAATAGTCACTGGCACTCCCGGGAACCCATGGAGTGTGTAGCCGGCGGGCTTAAGTCTTTCTCTTGACAGCTTGAGGCCTTTAAAAGTGGCGAGGAAGAGGATGTTAACGAAGCTGCCATTGTCCACTAGGATCCTCTCCACTTTGAAGTTCGCCATGTGGAGGCTAATGACGAGTGCGTCACAATGAGGGGTGCGGACACCTTCGAGATCTTCATCTGAGAATGTGACGGGCACTCCGAGGCCTTTGGGATGAGGGGTGGTGCGAACCGAATTGACTTCTCTTACAAACGCCTTTCGAGAGGAGTTTGAGGAGCCCCCCATTGGGCCCCCATGAATGAGGTGTAGGACACGCTCCTCTTCGAAGTCGGGCATTTCATCGCGCTCCGGACGCTTATTAGCCCCCCGAGGCGGGGGAGGAAGTTCAGCTCGGTCCTTTCTTACGAACCTGGTCAGCTGCCCCCTCTGGATGAGGGCTTCTATCTCATTCTTCAGGGCCCGACAATCATTGGTATCATGACCGTGGTCCCGATGATAACAGCACCACTTCTCTTTATCCCTTTTCTTGGCATGGGTGTTCATCCTCGGAGCAAGAGATATGATTCCTTCCTTCTCAACTTCCATCAGAATGGTAGAGACATTAGTGGTGATGGGAGTAAACTTCTCTAATCTGGGGGGAGGTCGGCGCTGGCCGGCATTATCCTTCTGGAGCTTCTTGGCTCCTTCCTCTTCTGTTCCCTTTCTCTTAAACCCGGAGGAAGACCCCTCCAAGTTGGGGCGGTGCTCGGCTTCTTTAGCCCAAATCTACTTTTCACTTCGGAGGAGGAGATCAGAGAAGTTTTGTGGGGGCTTCTTGGCGAGGGAGGAGCGGAGGTTGGAATTGAGGACATTGGATTGAAATGCTGCTGCAGCGACCGATTGGTCGAGGGATGCTATGGACCTGGCTTCAGCTGTGAACCTCTTCACATAGTCTCTCAACTTCTCACCCTTCTTCTGGTGGAGGTACAGTAGCGAGATGCTGGTCTTCTCAGTTCTACGGCTGCTTACAAAATGGGTGACGAAGAGGGTCTCGAATTGCTCGAAGGAGAATATTGAGGATGGAGCGAGGTGAGAGTACCATTCTCGAGCCGGACCTTTAAGAGTTGCGGGGAAGGTTTTACAGAGCAGAGCATCGGAAGCTTGATGAATGAGCATTAGGGTCTTGAAGCTCTCGATGTGATGGACGGGGTCAGTCTCCCCGGAGTAGGTCTCAAATTGAGAAGGCTTGAAGCCGATTGGTACGGGTGCATCCATTATGGTTCGGGAAAAAGGAGGTCTGCTAGGACGAAGGGTCCTTCCTCTAAGCTCTTCTTCTCGGTCTAACTGACCCAAGCGCCTCTCCATCTCATGGAGACGGCGGTATACAGCGTCATCCCTTCGTCGATAATCAGGCGAGCCTCTAAACTCGTCTTCGTATGAGGGAGAGCGGGGGCTACGACGACGGTAGCTCCTGGAGCGGCGAGGACTTTGTACATGCCGGGAGTTGCTGGGAGCTGGAGGAGGAGATAGGGACCGTCGACGAGGATTTCGGACAGGAGGAGGAGAGGGGATCTTGGGAGCATTGGTGTTGGGACGGAGATTGAGAGCTTGTAGGACGGTTGCTTGGAACTGCTGGAACTCGGCACGGGTGATGGGTGCCTCATCGTTTCGGGGGTGTTGCCGACCGGCAGGGGAATGCGGTCTTCTTCTGCGATGTTCGGGAGACTCTCTCCGCTCCCTCCTGATCGGGGACCTTCTGTAGTCTCGGTGGTGGGCGCTTCGCTCATCCGGACGTTGTTGGCGGGAGGCTCCCTCTCGGGCCCGCTTCTCATCCAGACGGTGGCGAAGATCCACATCTTTCGGCAGATTGGGGACTTTTTATTGGAAGTCAGAAGCTCGAAGCCATAGAATCCGAAGAGGCATTGTGGATTGAGACATGGTCCTGGTGGAGAGGTTGTTTCTGAGGGTTAGGACCCTTAGGAGGTGGCTGATTCGGAGGAGGAGGAGGAAGGTCCTATTGGAGTGGGTCTTCCGCTGGAGGAGGAAGTTGACCCTGCTGTTGGGTAGGTTGGATGGGAATTTCTTGCTGCTGATCGGGGTTGGGCCCTCGGTTGGACCCTTTGGATCTGACTTTCCTAGGAGGCATGGCCGGAGAGGATCTAACCAACGGGAAGAGGGGAGGCTGTTATTCGTATGTTTCCCACAGACGGTGCCAATCTGTTGCCGCTAAATCTGGTGTGGGGGCAAACAGATAGTATTTGTGGATTCTTAGGAAAACTGAATAGCAAACCTGGATACCTGTTCCGTCGAGGTTTGACGATGACTCCCGCCGTACACCTGCACAAAGTGCGAGACACCGGGGTTGTTCCCGGCGACGCACCCTCCGACGCTCAAGTCAGTAATCAGGGAAGATTATGAAAGAGCGTGAAAACTAGAGAAAGTTTGATTACCTCTTAATGGAGATGGATGGGGGGTATTTATAGGCGTCTTAGGGACTGGATTAGGAATGTAATCCCCGTGATCTGATAAGAAATATTCTCCTTGTAGATAGATTAGGAATGTAATCCCCAATTCCCAGTGGAAGGATAGGCATGAATCAGGGCCGTTGATCAGGATCTAATCAGAAACCCTAATTCTACCCCTCTGGATCGGGCTTTCCGCTGGTTGAAACCCGCACCCGATTAAGGTGGATCCGTTTGCGGGTTAGCGGGTTTTCGAGAAGGAGAACCAGTACCCGCTTCAGACCCATTGGTAGGTGAAATTACCGTTTTACCCCTGGGCATCAAGATTCGTGCCTGATTTGGACGGTTCCGATTAAACCCCATTTTTAGCCATATCAATAGCAATAATATAGACAAAAATATCTATTATTAGTTCACATACAATCAACATCCAAATACATATATTCATACATACATACATACATATATCCATACATACATACAAACACAAACAAAATCATTCTTAAGTAGTATTCTCTTCATGGACACTTCAGTGTCATATAACACTATCTCTGTACATATCATTGAATTATAGTTCATGGCACTTTGTCTTTCAGAGGTTATGAAAGATTACTATGGCATGGGTACAGTTAGCAATCACAACATTCGCATCCTTGTACTTCGCTCTGAAAGCAAGTGCTTTTCCAACACCACCAGCACCCATGACAACGAAGAGTCTACCAACCAGAGGTGAAACACTTCCTTCTACATGTCCCTGCAATCCTGCATAAAAGAAGAATATATCATTACATCATGAAAAATTATGATATTATTCGCTAAATTTCTATTTAATTATTTGATAGCAAATTAACTAAAATGTAACCCCAAAAAAATCAGCCAGAAGACATATTATTCATATATTATTATGCAAAATGCTAATAAGAATGATTTTTAATCACACTAACAAATCTCATATTTATATATTTGTCCGTCACATATCAATGAAGCTCGACACAAAACAAAGCCTTTACAATGATTAACATGTATTGTAAAATTATCTGAATACAGGATTATGCATGGATCCCGCTCCCACATTAATAATGACAAATATGCATAGAACATCTGATGAAGGCCTACTATATAAATGAGAAATTAGTTAAGGACTAATGTACCAAAAACTTCTAAAGAATGAAATAAACAAAGTCCAAGGCGATCGAAAGAATTATCCACGCTGAGATGTTGGGTACCTTAGCAACTGAATCCACCTCATGACAGAGAGCAACTGACATATCCTTGCGAGGCATGGTATTACTACAACGCAGATAAAAATTGAACTAAAAGTTAGACTAATACTTTAGAAACATCCACAAAAGAATGTCATTTTTCTGTTTTTTCATAAAATATGCGTTAACCTCCAAAAGAATGACTATTGTTTATTAAAAAGACGTGGAAACGATAAAATTCTTAATACATGCATGGATAAAATATTGGATAAGAATAGAAATAATTCCATAAGCATAAAGAAAAATAAAAATCATACATCTGAATGAAATTCTCTTTTGATGATTCAAGGAAAGTTTTCTAATATGACATGGCAGCAGAGAGAATGTTTATATATAAATTTAGCAACAAAAATCTTAAAGACTTTGCTCTTCTATCAACAGCATCATAGAAGAAATATGCCACATTATTAGCACTTGACATGAGATTAAAATCTAATTCACTTACAAGGAAAACACCATATTCCTGCAACAAGTACATAATATAAATTCCCAGGTCTTAATAACAGAATTATTAATACATCAAAATATTTGTTATTCGCAGTTGCAAAAAGAACATGCAAAGAATCATGATAGCATCTGCACATCAAGGATTTGTGGTATTACACAAACTTATTCGATATAGCAACAAAGATGAAAATAAAGAAACTGAAGAATGTAAGTTCACATTAAGCTAGAACATCATAAATAAAGGGAACCAAATCTACTATTATCTAAAAAATCTTTTGAATCAGGAACAGCCAGCTAATAGATCATGTTGCAAAGAAATGTGTGATACCTTCTATACCTTCTATGCATGAGCAGATTGACTGGTATCTAATGTGGCCACCTACATCAATATAAAACATGCAAAACAAGTGAAGAATAAACATTAATCATAATAAACTAGCAATAAGGTAAAGTCCTTGATTGATGTTCTGATGTACCCAAATACTTGAGCATAGATCCAAACACTCCAACTTCAAAGGAAATACCTTTCTCAGAAAATTCAACACTTTCAATATAGACAATACACTGAACACGTAATATGCACAAAAAATCAATCTCCACCAATTTCCCAATAAAATTTCCCACAATCAAACCAACAATAATTTCCCAATCCCAAACCATAATTATTCATCTCACAATCACAAATTATCAATTAATTTCTATTTAATTAACAAATTGCATAATCTCAAACCCAAATTATTCCACAAACTTTATTCTTCTCACAATCCCATATTATCAAATTTACAAATTAACAAATTCCACAAACCCTAATTAGTCCACAATCTCAAATCCAAATTAGCCCACAATCCATCATTATTCTTCTCACAATTTCAACTATTTAATTAACAAATTATTCAAAATTGAAATTCATGCCTAGGGTGAGGGGTGTTGGTTCGGGTGAGGGTTTGGGTTGAGCGAGGGAAAGTTAAAATATGAGTGACAGGGAGAGTGGCAGTGGGAGAGGGGGTTTTTTATTATTTATGTAGTGGAAAAAAAATTATTTATCCCTTCTATCCCGGCTAATTTTTTAAAAACACCAGGGTATAGCTCACCTACTCCGGTGTTTATGGAAAGCACCGGGGTAGGGGGAACTGGTTTTATCAAACTTTTTTGTAGGGGAGCTACAGCGCATTTATGCCTAAGCACCAGGGTAGAAACGCCGTCATAGCACCATTTTGTTGTGGTGATTCCAAGATCGACGGTGAACAGATACAATTCACGTCTTCAGAATAATCAATTGCGGGAATACATTTGGAACTCTTAGGTCTCAATGCTAATAAGGAAGTAGAATTTGCAGATAAATATTTGAAGTGTCTCTATGATTGTAGAAAATAATAATGTTTTTATATCTTTCCTAAGTGAAGATGTATTTATGTATCTTTCGAAATGCATATTTCACGAAGACATTCTTAATAAAATGTGAGGACTAATTAAATGCCAACGATAACAAAAACACATTTGGAAAATGGATTCATCAAACAAGAAATATATAGGAGCTAAAACGGTCCCAAATAGAGTCATAAACTTGTGAATTTTTTCCCAAATTGTCCCACTTTTTGAATGTTTTTCCCAAACTACCCTACTTTTTTGAAAAATTCCCATACCGCCCTACTCGCTTTCTGAAAAAGCAAGTTTGGGTAAATCCCCATCGCTTTCTCAGAAAGCGAGTGTTAGGCTTAGTTTTGCTCTTGCCCACACTCGCTTTCTCAAAAAGTGAGGGGATTTATCCCACACTCGCTTTTTGAAAAAGCGAGTGTCGATTGGGTCTTTAGCCCCCACGCTCGAAATCAGATCTCACTTTATCTTTCATTCTCTATCTTCCTCCTCCTCTTCTAACGAAACCCTAACCCATCTGCAAGTTTGCTCTAATTTCGGCCATTAACCCACCAAAATACGTCGATTCACTCATAAAATCCTCGCATTTCTCATCCTCTTTCTATTTTCCACTTCTCTCATCCTCATTTAACCCCCAAAACCCTAAACCCCAATATCCAAGATTGTGTTGATTTTCGAATTTAGGGGTAAAGCTTGCAGTTGAAGGATGTGGAGTGCTTCGAATTTGGGGTCAAGCTTGCAATATATTTATTAAACTCTTGATTTTTTAATGTTGTATATATATGTAGATATATGTAGATAAAAATTGAGAATAAAAATTGGATATATGTCGAATTTGGGGTAAAAATTGGATATATGTAGATATATGTAGATTATATATTTTGGTATAGTTAATAACGATTGTTTTTAGTTGTAGTATACTCTCTTTTATTATAAATGGCACGCACGATGGGGAATGTGGGGGAAGGATCGAGTAGTACACCTCCTCACGGCAATGGACCACGTACTTCTTTTGGCCCACCTCCTTACGGTGGACGTGGTGGTCGTCGTAGTGGTATCGCGCGTACTAATGTAAGTGAATAATTATTTATATTCGATTAGTTTGATTATCATACAATAAAATATAATATCGGTCTTTTGATGTAAATGTTATTGTTGTATAGGTCCCAACACATCCAAATGAGGCAGGTCCTTCTTCTTCAGCCCCTTCATCATCTTATATTCCTCCCGGAGGTCTAGGTCCCTTCGACCCTACACTTCTTACTCTCCAGTCGCATCGCCGTTCGAAGGATGTGTGGGAAGGTGAATCCAAGGAATGTACATTTAGGGGGGGTCATCCACTGCCTATGCACCCACAGATTCACAAGATCCAATGGGACTGTGGATTATATGGTATTGCACTGATAAGCTCCATCAAATGTGATCGGCCTCTTCTTACCGCACTACTTGAGAGATGGCGGCCTGAAACACACACCTTTCACCTGCCAGTTGGGGAGATGACCGTGATACTGCAGAACGTCTCTGTACTCACCGGTCTTCTAGTTGATGGGCAGGTAGTGACCGGCACAATGAACTTCGAGCCGGTATATCCAGTGGAACAGTACCTTGGTGTCGAAGTGGAAACCGAAGTAGTAAATGGGAAATTTATTCGGTTGAAGTGGTTGAAGGGCACATTCAAGAATCGATTAAATGAAGATTCCACGGAGGAGGAGGTACAGTGCTACTGCAGGGCCTACATTCTTACACTATTTGGCAGTGTGATGTTCCCAAGTTCGACTGGTCATTCGGTCTCCTTGATGTACCTCCCATTGATTGCCGATCTAGGACGAGTCGGACAGCATAGTTGAGGTAGTGCCGCATTGTCGTCCCTGTACCAGACTCTGTGTAACTATAGTCTTAGTTCGGTGCAGATGAATGGACCAATGATCTTACTACAAGTCTGGAGTTGGGAGCGTATTCATGTGGGTCAGCCCGTAGTGCGAAGGCAATCACCCAATTAGGTCCATCTCCCCGAGGACCAGCACATATTACCTCCACTTGGTGTGTACTAGTCCGGCAATCTCACATGGACGACCAACCCCAATAAATGTCTGACGTACTTCCGTGATGAGTTGGATAGGTTAGCAGATGATTGCGTCGTGTGGATGCCTTATACGGAGGCGTGTGCTGCTTGACTACCGCCTATTTGCTTGTACAGGCACAATCTGTGGTTGACAAAAGCACCACTAATCAATTTTGGCACAATTGAATTCTACTATGTGAATAGAGTGCTACGTCAGATTGGTCTCCTTCAAATAATTCATGTTGCTGAACCGTTCAATGCCAATATGCATTCTATTACTGGAATGGATCGACAATCCGGACATAATTGGGCCTTAAGCTTTTCTACATATGTTGAGAGATGGAATCAGTACCGGTTCGACGAAATCATTGGTGACATTCCTCCGTTTGATCGATCGTTGCATGCGACTTACATGGCCTGGTACGAGAGGATGATGAGACGCTATATATCTCCGATAGTGCATACTCCTGCAGGTGTGGTAGTCCCGATTCATCGACTCGTAGCCAAATCAGCAGATCAACATTTGATGAATTTGCCTATGTTCCAACCGAAGGCATCGGCTCTTCGCATAATTGTAAGTTTTTAAGTTTTGTTATATTTTTAAAAGTTTTTCTAGTGTTTTGGTTTACATATACATTCACTGTATTTAATATTTCAACTTCTCATGTTTTGTTGCCACGCCCCGCTTCCCAAAAATATGGAAGACGAGCGTGTGACAAAGCCCGGCGAATAATTTTCATCATTCATGAGCCGTAGGATCGACTCAGCATCATAACAAGAATATAACAAAATGTACACAACCACGCATGCATGAATAATTTATTAAGTAACAGAAAACAATTGAAACAAATAGTTATATCTCAAATGGTTTTCAACTCTGGATCAAAAGAATAAAACTCGAGAACATAAGCCAGTTACAAGTTTTTAAGTAGCAAAGAAATAAATAACTCAATAAAATAAAGTAACTAAGCAAGTCCTTGCTCGAAGCGAAGCCTAGAATGTCTGCTCACCAATTCCAGCAGGCAACACATCTCCAAAGTCTGTTTATAAATATAAAAAGGAGAAAATAGAGAAAACAAGATAAACGCCCTTAGTGTAAGTTAGGGCCGCAAATAGTAAAAACAAGTAGAAGAAATATGGAACAAGATTTGGAATCAAGAATGTAATAGGCATGCAACAAGTAGTGGGGATTCAAGAAATTAGCTAGCAGGAAAGACAACTCGAGTGACAAGATTGGGTAACAAATACTAGTAGTAGAGCAAGTGGTTAGTGAACATGTAATGGTGTCATGCATCAAGTAATAAGTATCACGTACAAGTGTCGAATAACAAGTAACAATTCTAATGTGTCAAGTTGTCAAGTATAAGTATCAAGTAGCAAGTGTCAAGTATTATGTTCAAGTATCAAGTCTCATGTATCATGTTATCAAGTATCAAGTAAGCATGTATCATGTTCATTTATCATGTGTCAAATCTTGTAGTTATTACTATCTAGGTAGCACTTCATGAATCTATACTTTTACTATATGGTTGCTACAAATAATCAATTACGTTTAGGCCTAGTGGTGGATTTTAAAGGGCGGTGTACTCAGGCATCAAGTATCAAGCAAGCATGGTTTATGAATCGGAAAATAAAATAACAAGTTTACAAAACAAGTTCACGAATCCACTAACAAGTTCAAGAACCACACAGTAGGTTCATGAATCAAACAAGTTTATGAGCCAAGTAATAGCTCCATGAATCGATCAAGATATAACAAGTTCATGAACCAAGTATTGGGAAACACGTGCCCCCTTCCGAGTATACTTACCTATATTGTCCACTACTATGGTCTTTCCCTTAAACCCCGGATTGTTATTTATTATTATCATCAAGCAAGCATAAAAGTGTGCGAAACAAGTCAAATAAACATAATCAAGAACATGGAATAAGTCTAGGCTAGGTAGGATACAAGTTTGAGGGTCAAAATATTCAAAATATCAAGAACAACGAGAATTCCAATTCTAGACAGCATGACGTTGCTGCACCAAAACTGTGATTCCCGTTGCTACAAGATAGCATATATGGATCCGTTAGAAGGTCTAGAAACTAGACTCCTGCCCGGTTCAATGCATATAATTAAGGTACATGAAAGTTGTGGTAACATGTGTCAAAACAGTAAACTATACAACATTTATGTTCAGCCAGAATTTGTAAACCGAGTTTATACATATGAAACAGGTTTGAAACATAATTAATTAATTCTGAGAAAATTTAAAATGTTCTCTAGGGTGTCCAGTAACAGCATGCAAAATTTTAAGTCATTTACTTACTGGTAGCATAGTTAAAATAATTGTAAACTAAAGAGGTGCAGTAGTTTTTGCAAATCTGCGACTACCGACACAGCAGCAGTAAAACTGCGATATCTCCTAGACCGTAACTCGGAATTCAAAAATTTTGAATGTTATTGACAACTAGACATTTAGGTTTACATTTCATATTCAGAGCTCAAGTTCAAATTCTGGTTTTATTGGGATCGAAACAGCAAGTAAAGACAAGAACAGCAGCAAGTATGAATTTCTTATATATACAAGTTGCATGATAATTGGCTATTATAAGTCTAGATTAGTGTGTGTGATACAAATACGGATGCATTGGGAATCAAATCAGCAAGTCTCTTGTATTTCTCAACTCTAAATAATGTAAGAATCAACACAACACATCATACCTCACACGTCTACAAGTCAAGGGGTTCATGTTCAAGTAATTAGGTGATAAAGGGCATCCAACTAGTTTGTAAATATATCAACAAGGGGTTGTGAGTCTTAAGATTATGGAATCGATGAGGAATAATATTAGATCAACAACGATGAGATAAGGAGGAGTCACAACTACTATCTATTTGCAGTATTTTCAAATTAAACGCTTGTACTAGAACAAAAATTTGTACAAGAAGAATACTTGCCTTGGGGACGACGATTAGATCTGAACACAAACAAGTGACGAAATGAGGATCCCGAGAAATGAAGCACGAACACGGACACATGCAAGCACGTGTGGTACACGTGCAAAACAGCACACACGATCGGATCTCCTACTCGGATCTGCTCTGGATGCCAAACAGCAAACACCATAGATCTGATCAGGGGAGGCTCAGATCTTGATGAGATCCGACGGCTGAAATTCAAAATACCCCTTCTTCTTCCCTCCCTCCCTCTTCTTCTTGATCGGCAGACATGGAGAGAGAGAGAGCAGCGGCGACGGCAGGCGGCGATGATGGTGACGATGTCGAGGGAAGCTCAACGCGTGAGGCGGCGATGAGGAACGACGCTCTGTTTTTGGAGGAAAAAAGAGCGATGGCGGTGTCAATAGGTTCCGATGGCAATGGGTTTCGGTGAGGAAGACGATGGTGATGGGCTCAGGCAATGGGTTTGCGGTGAGGGCGAAGCAAAGGACGAGGGGTAATGGGTTCGCGATAAGGTGGCGAGATGGGTTTGGGAGTAATGGAGGTGATAGCGAGGAGGGGAGTGAGGGCGATGCGGTGGTGATGGAAATTTAGGTGCAGAAGTCGAAATGGCAGGGAGACGAAGGGTCGGGAGAAGAGAAGAGTGGGCGTAGGATTCTTTGGAGAAGATGAACAGTGGGTAGTTTTTAGGCGGCTGGGAAAATAGGGTAGAACAGTAATAGGGGTTTAGGGTTAGGGTTAAGCTAGGTTTAGGGTTATATAGTATAGGGTTTGGGTTATTGGGTTATAGGGTAGCGGGTTTGAGTGGGATCCAACAAGAGGAGTCAAAATTCTCTATAATTGGGGAAAATGAAATGGATGGGGTGAAACAGTCAACTCTCTATGAAGAACAATAATCAAAGCAGATAAGAGCAATGAAATTTGCAACAAATATTGGCACAAAATTGAGTCAAAATAAAAGAATTTTTTTTATTAGATCTGGAAATAAAAATACAGGATATCAAATTGATAAAAGAATACAATGGAATAAAATACAGCAGAAAAATACAGATACGGGAAATAGGAGTTACATTTGTAGATGAGCTAGACTTGGACTATGGCTAAAAAATGTGCTGCTGTGTTAAATAGCAACGTCGCGTAATCGGTGAAGGACTTTGCACGTGAGATGATGACATTGTGTCGTGCACAAGATGATGTTGTGGGTGAGGGAGCAACCGTAGATGTTATACTTACTCCTCCTACCCATCGAACCAGTGCTCGTGGTGTTCGTAGGAAGAAAGTGGTCCACAGACCCCCACCTCATCCTAGAAGGGATTCCGAAGAAGAAGATGAAGGGGATGAGATACAAGTTGAGGGTACACAATAACAAGAAGAGGATCCGATTCCGATGTCCAGTGTGACGCAGGCCACTCCACAATGGGGTAAAAGGCAAAGAAGACCTCCCACCATCTTCACACCCGATCCGTGAAGCATATTTTGTATTAATTATGTAATGTTTGTATTAGTTCGTAGGAAGAAAGTCTCTTACAATGTATACAACTTCTTTTCTAATGTTTTGTAATGTTACATGTATGAAGTAATGCAATTTTGTATGGGGTGTGTGAGTGTGTGATTGTTTCATTTTTTCAAAGTTCTGAATGTTTGTGTGATTGAGATTGTTGCGAGTTGAGTATTGGTGAAGTGGATTGTAGTGAAAATTATTGATTGAATAGTTGAGAATTGGTTGAGAGTTTTGTTTGTGGGGCAACTGCATTTGTAAATTGAAGCTGTATTTTATTAGGCCTAGACTTGCTTTTTCAGAAACCGAGTTAGTCTTTAGCTCCTCGCTTTCTGAGAAAGCGAGTCTTGAGCCTGTATATTTTTTAACAAGCAGACCTAAGACTCGCTTTCTCAGAAAGCGAGTGTAGTTAAAACTACATCGGTTTTTCGAAAAGTGACTGTGGAGTAGAGTGTTCTCTGGAAAACACTCTACTCCACAGTCCCTTTTCGAGAAAGTGAGGAGATTTCTACTAGACTCGAGAATGCGAGTCTGCTTGTAAAATACATACACGCTTCTGAAAATTGAGTGTGGTTGTGCAATAGGTGGGTGAGAGTGTTGGAATGTGTATGTATTTCCAATCGATATACGGTGAGAGAATTGGTTTAGAGTAACCCAATTGCCTTCTCGGTTTTTTAGAAAGCGAGTGTAGACTTTCGAAAATCAAAAGCCTCACAGTCGCTTTCCGAAAAAGCAATGAGATATTAACTACACTCGTTTTTTCAGAAAGCGAGTGAGGCAGTTTGAAAATTTTTTTAAAAAATTGGACAGTTTGGGAAAAACTTTCAAAAAGTGAGACAGTTTGGAAAAAAATTCTAAACTTGTTTCCTTTTTTCTTTTTTTAACTTTAAACCACCCTATTTCATGGTAGGTACTAGGTAAGTGATGTGTTTGTTTTTGGGAAGTGTGGGTGCACCAGGCATGAGTTGTATTTGTTTGTTTTGTGGAAGGACGCGGTACTGGACGGTACGCCTGACCCTCGGTAGGAGGGGCACGAGCGGGTACTGAGGCGGAGGTCGGATGGTTGGCTCGGCAGTGGAGGCTCAACTCGAACTTGAAAGCTCAGATCCGGGAGTCTCGTGTACCTGCACGTGGCCTAGGAACACCGGGGTTAATCCCGGTGGCAGGCCCTCCGATGGTCTAGTTAGTCACTAAAGTAGAGCAACAGTAACTAGGGTTTGAGAGGGAAAAGATGGATTAACTTTGAAGGTGGGAGAGGACCTAGTATTTATAAGCATGCCAAATGGGTATGGATCCGTTTGGGCCGGGTCTGGACCCGTATACCCGTGGGCCTGGTGGAGTAGAAGCCGATGGGCTTAATGGTGATCTGATGATCATGGGTGAGAGCTTTTCGAGAAGATCAGATGGCCTAGGATGTGCCAGGTCATTTTTCCCCTATGTCACAAGCCCCCCACTCCTGTAAGGAAGTGCGAGCTAGCCGTGGAGGAGTAGTTTTGGAGGTGTTTGGGGTCGTCGCCGAGGATGAGTTCGGCTCGGAGGCCAGGGGTCCGATCTGCGGTCATATCTCACTTCTAGGGGACACGATGGGCTGGACGTAGCCTCGGATCATCGAGGCGAAGGTCAGCAAGGGCATTGGCTAGCCGGGGGGCTTTCCTGTGGAAAAGCTACCCTGGTGCTCGAACTGACCTCGGAGCGGTGAGGATTTAGGGATCGGCAAGGGTGTTGGCGGGCCGTTGTGCTTTCCTGAGAAAGCTACCCTGGTGCTCGACCTGACCTCAGAGTGGCGAGAGTTTAGGGGTAAGCAAGGGCATTGGCGAGCCGTTGCTCTTTCTTGAGAAAGCTACCCTGGTGCTCGACCTGACCTCGGAGCGTCGAGGGTTTAGGGGTCGGTAAGGGTGTTGGCGAGCCGTTGCACTTTCCTGAGAAAGCTACCCTGGTGCTCGACCTAACCTCGGAGCGTCGAGGGTTTAGGGGTCGGCAAGGGTGTTGGTGAGTCGTTGCGCTTTCTTGAGAAAGCTACCCTGGTGCTCAACCTGACCTCGGAGCAGCGAGGGTTTAGGGGTCGGCAAGGGTGTTGGCGAGCCTGGGGACTTTCCTGTGAGAAAGCTACCCCGATGCTCGACCTGACCTAGGAGCGTCGAGGGTTTAGGGGTCGGCAAGGGTATTGGCAGGCCATTGCGCTTCCTTGAGAAAGCTACCCTGGTGCTCGACCTGACCTCGGAGCAGCGAGGGTTTATGGGTCGACAAGGGCATTGGCGAGCCTGGGGGCTTTTCTAGGAAAGCTACCCGGGTGCTCGACCTGACCTCAGAGCGTCGAGGGTTTAGGGGTCAGCAAGGGTGTTGGCGAGCCGTTGCGCTTTCTTGAGAAAGCTACCCTGGTGCTCGACCTGACCTCGGAGCGGCAAGGATTAGGGGTCGGCAAAGGCATTGGTAAGCCTGGGGGCTTTCCTGTGGGAAAGCTACCCTGGTGCTCGACCTGACCTCGTAGCGTCGAGGGTTTAGGGGTCGGCAAGGGTGTTGGCGACCCGTTGCGCTTTCTTGAGAAAGCTACCGTAGTGCTCGACCTGACCTCGGAGCGGCGAGGGTTTAGGGGTCGGTAAGGGCGTTAGCGAGCCTGGGGGCTTTCCTGTGGGAAAGCTACCCTGGTGCTCGACTGACCTCGAAGCATCGAGGGTTTATGGGTCGGCAAGGGTGTTGGCGAGCCGTTGCGCTTTCTTGAGAAAGCTACCCTGGTGCTCGACCTGACCTCGGAGCGGCGAGGGTTTAGGGGTCGGCAAGGGCATTGACGAGCCTGGGGGCTTTCCTGGGAAAGCTACCCGGGTGCTCGACCTGACCTCAAAGCGTCAAGAGTTTAGGGGTCGGCAAGGGTGTTGGCGAGCCGTTGCGCTTTCCTGTGGGAAAGCTACCCTGGTGCTCGACCTGACCTCAGAGCGGCAAGGGTTTAGGGATCGGCAAGGGTGTTGGTGAGCCGTTGCACTTTCATGAGAAAGCTACCCTGGTGCTCGACCTGACCTCGGAGCGTCGAGGGTTTAGGGGTCGGCAAGGGTGTTGGCAAGCCATTGCGCTTTCCTGTGGGAAAACTACCCTGGTGCTCGACCTGACCTCGGAGCAGCGAGGGTTTAGGGGTCGGCAAGGGCATTGGCGAGCCTGGGGGCTTTCCGGGGAAAGCTACCCGGGTGCTCGACCTAACCTCGGAGCGTCGAGGGTTTAGGGGTCGGCAAGGGTGTTGGCAAGCCATTGCGCTTTCTTGAGAAAGCTACCCTGGTGCTCGACCTGAGGACGGAGCTCGAGGGTTTAGGGGTCAGCATGGGTGTTGGCGAGCCATTGTGCTTTCTTGAGAAAGCTACCCTGGTGCTCGACCTGACCTCGGAGCGGTGAGGGTTTAGGGGTCGGTAAGGGTGCTGGCGAGCCGTTGCGCTTTCCTGTGGGAAAGCTACCGTGGTGCTCGACCTGACCTCAGAGCGGTGAGGGTTTAGGGGTCGGCAAGGGTGTTGGCGAGCCATTGCGCTTTCTTGAGAAAGCTACCCTGGTGCTCGACCTGACCTCAGGACGTCGAGGGTTTAGGGGTCGGCAAGGGTGTTGGCGAGCCGTTAGGTGAAGGGTTAGCGCTGAGCTTCAGCCTCCTAGGGGAATTAATGACGTTCCGGGATTTGTGCGCAACGCTTCAGTTTTCTAGGTGCATTAATGGCGCTTCTGACTTTGCACGCAACTTTTTAGCTCCTAAGGATGAATGCGGCATGATGCTTTGCCTTCCATCGCTTGGCCTCCCTGAGGCCATAACCACGGCTTGGGGGGGGGGGGGGGAGGGGGGGCTATAAATACCCCCTTCCCTCAATGCTCTTTCAGCAGAAGAATGACTGGTGGCCCATCGGCTATCAGAGGTGTCTGCCGCAGGCAGATGCCTAACACTTGAACTTTTTAAGGCCGAGAGCCCCGAATAGGTGGTTCCACTGCCGTCCCTGTCTTCTTTTGGGTATGCGGCTCCGAGGGCTGTCAATCCAAAGGAGACAGAGACGGGAGGCGTACCGATCGAAGTCCGAGGCCCGGGGAGTCGTGGGGCGAGGGCCTGCCGTTGTCAAGTATTTTTTGGGTATATCAATCTGAGCCCGTGGTTCGGCTGAGATTGGTATACCGAAAAATACGAGGCTCGGTCGGCGAAGGTCCGGGATCGAGAGCTCGGGGATGGTAGCTCTCCTTCCGCCCTCGAACAGTTCAGAGTTTTGGCTTTCAGGACCGTAAGTCCTGGATTGTTCGCGAGTGAGAGGGGCACCGACCGAATCTCAGAGCTCGGGGCGCACGCCGAAGGCGAGCACCTTAAATCTTTAAATTAAACTTTTGGGGTTGAGCAGCGGGATGTCATCACCGAGCATAGTGGGTCCCAAGGCCTGAAGAGGCCAGACCCCTGCTCGAGGCTGATGCCCAGTGTCTAACCCTTTGGCCTGTGTTTGGCGACCATTGCGTGGAATCCGAAGGGTCGCCCACTGCGTGCCTTGATGACGTCACTGTCGTGAATTTGTAGGAGCAGTTATCACTATTTTCTAGGAACTGTTTTGCAAAAATCGAGGAGTATTTTTGTGCTCTATATATATCCCCCACCCCTCTTTCTTTTTCATTCTTCACTTTTGCTCTCTCTCTAGAAAACGGTATCGTTAGAGCTTCTCTCTCTAGTCCGCTGCATTTGTTCGTCTCGCCAAAGTCGATCAGGTTAGTTCAGTCGCTTTTTTCTTTAGTATGTCTACAGCTCAGTCTGGCTCCTCGGCTTCGACCTCGAGGGAGGAGGACGACCCCCACATAGGCCTCACCGACTCGACGTCGTGGGAGGAGGATACCACGGTGTACGATGTGAAGCCCCTTCGCATTAGGAGGTCATTCGTTGTACAGAGTAGTGACTCTGAGGAGGAGGGCAGCGACAGCTCGGATGAGGTGGAGGTATTGGACCTGGTGTCGGATGATGGTGAGGAAGGAGGGGGGGCTGAAGTGTCGAAGGTTCGGAAGAAGGGCAAGGGGGAGTGTCGACGGTTCAGAGGAAGGGCAAGGGGGCCGGCTCTTCTTCGACGGCGACCGTCCTCGAGCCACTGGCCACCCCTTCCCCGGAGAAGGCAAAGAAGAAGAGACAGCCGAGAAAGAAGTGGATGATGCCCAGCAGCCCGGACAGGACGACTCATGCTCGTGATTTGGCGACTGGGTTCTTATCGCAGCCAAAGTCGATCAGGCAGTATCCTGACGACCTTTCGGTCAAAATCTTGTACGGGGTCCAACCGTCTTCGCCGAGCCGCCAAAAGATAAAGATTGATGACACACCATCAATCCTGGAGGCGGACGACTTGGACGTCATTCGCTCGTCCTTTCACATTGGGCGGGACTATGAATTGATGTTGCCGAGCCCTGGTTTTCGGCCCACCGACCCTCTGTCGGAGTGGTACTGTATCTTCTCAGTTGATGCGTTTGGCTCCGTACTGCGGTTGCCAATCCACTCGTTTCTCCGAGAGGTGCTGAATTGGGCATCGCTGGCGCCGATGCAATATGGGCCGAATTCATGGAAGCAGATGGTGTGCTTCGTGCTACTATGTGAATAGAGGAAGTTGCCGCTGAGGTTGGATGTCTTCCGCGTGATGTTGGGGATCAGCTCATCCGGGGAGTTTGAGGGCATTTTTTACATCTCCCCTCTGGGCCAAGGGAAAGTAGTGCATGGCCACCCGGACTCGATCAAAGAGTAGAAGAGGAAGTACTTCGTTATTCGGAGCCAAAAGCCTTGGGACATTCCCACTCGGTGGAATTTCTACAAACCGAACTTCAAGGCGTCGAGGCCGAAGGACCTATCTGCCGAGGAGTGGGGATATGTCGATTGCCTTCGGAAGGGGAACAGCATCAGCTGGCCGAAGGTGACGGAATGTCACATAGCCCGTGTCAGACTGAGCCCGACCACGTCTAGTATGTAGTTTGTTCCATTTTTCTTGTCCTTGTATTCTTTTGCGCTCATTGTTCTTAATGGGTTTTCTTACAGGTATGGACCCAGAATCGATCAAGGCTAGAAGGATCGCCTTAAAGAAGCAAAGGATTGAGCAGGGTGAGCAAGGGAATAGAGCGAGGGGTCCTCGCAGGTTGTCTCCGAAGCCCCTATCGAACCGATTTCGAAGAAAGCGCGTCCTGAGGTGGGCAAGGAGGTGCTCGTCCCGCCGAGCCCTGGCGAGAAGACAGTAACTGACCGTGCCAAGGGGAAGGTACCTTCTCTCCAGGCCGATGCTGCGGAAATCGTGGGTGAGATGTTGCAGCCGTGGGCCCTGGACTAGTCGATCCGGAAGGGCGATAGCTTGATCGAGGGGGCCATCGCCGTCGAGGTCATCGATAAGCTGGCGACCCCCCCGGGATCGGCAGAGCATGAGCAACGACACCCTGGAGGTGGCCTACATGCGGTTGGCGCAGGCGAACATCCTGGTAAGGTCCACCAGTCCCTTTTTTACACTAATTTTCATACGTCGCGACCCTTCTCTCGAACCAACGTTTGTGATGCAGGCTTGTCTGGAGGGGGCCCAGGTGATGAAACTTCATGAGAAGGCCCTGGCACAAGAGAGGGAGCGAGCGAACAAATACCAGTGGGAGATGAAGGAGATGAAGATTGAGCTCGAGGGCTCCCACAAGAGGGAGCAGGAGATGAAGACCGAGCTCGCCTCTATGGAGAACGAGTGAACTCGGAAGGTGGGCTTGCTGAGGAAGAAGTTCGCCAAGGAGAAGGACCTGCTCACAACGAAGGCCCAGGATATGATAATTGAGGCCCAAAACAAGGTCTACGAGAAGGCCCTGAGTCACATGAAGCACTTCTACCTGACCATCGATCTGACCGATTTCGATTATGACAGGGTGATCGAGCCGAACCCGAAGACTCCCGAAGGGGGCGTGCAAGACGAGGAACCCATCGCCCCGGTTGTGGACCCTCCCCTCGACCATGCCGATCCAGAGGTGGGGAATTAAGCCTCTGGCCTCCTTGTTTTTCTCTTTCTTCTTTGTTGTATTTGCCAACCGCGGACTGGCCACCGTATTTTTGTATTACGAATTTGATTTATGAAAAAGAATTTTTTGTTTAGCTAAGTGTTTTGACTTCGACCGTTTATTTTAGGGAAGTGTAGCTTCGCCAAACGTACCTTCTGGATTATTTTTGTTTGGCCAAGTGTTTTGGCATTTGGAATGATGGTTGTTTTCCCCTGTTAGGTGTCGGCCCTTCCTTCCGAGGCGGACCCTCGCCACTCCGATGTGGCGTGGCTTCGGAGTAAGATCAAGGTCCTTGAGTCCACGTTGGTCCGTTACCGGGAGGGGGCTCGCGATCAGGATGTCGCATTTCACTACTACCGAAACAATTCCGAGGCGCTGAGTGTGGAGGCGACCAACTTGAAGATGGCGATGGTAGATCGCGATCTAGGCAGTGCCAGCCTTGGGCATACTATGTCGAGTGCCTCGGTGCAACGACCCTCGTCAGAGAGGCTCCTTCGCGATGTTATTGTAGAAAAAGATATGGAGATACAACATTACAAGACGATGCTGGGCATGTTTGGGACGAGGACGGGCTCTTCTTCGGGAGGTCGTCGAGCGGAGGGTGTTCCCGCGGTGCTGAGTTACAGGAGCATACTCGGCTGGCCGATGCCCAGAGCTCCGTGGCTGGTATTTCAACTTTGGCCGACCCCAAGGGTCACTATGACGAGGTGGGATGCCCCAGCCATTCGGTCGGAGTCAGGCTATCCTGTGTCGGACCCGAGTGGCATTGAGAAGTCTTTGAATATTTTTTTTCTTTTTAGCTGAGTAAAGTGGTTTGTAACATTCTTGTTCTTTCGACGGTGCTTAATTAATAAAAGAGTGTGAATAAGGAGTTTCGTTTCTCTTTTTGTTCATGCAACATGTTTTTGGGGAAACTACTGAGGACAGGAGGGTCGACGCTGAGTGTTCTGACTTGGGCGTCATAGCTTGGGAAAGCTACCCATGTGCTCGATATTGGATCGGAGCTACCGAGGAGTTGAGGGTCGGCGCCTAGTGTAGTGCCCCGAATTTCTAATATAATATCTTAGAAAATACGTGGTACAATCCCAGCATCAACTTCAATGTAACATTAAACACAACCAACACCAATAAAATTTTTCCAACTTTTATTACAATAATCCTTTACATAGCACAGCGGAATACAAAACATCTCAAAATATAACTTTCCTTAATCACAACACTGTCTTTTACAATTTTACACAAAACTCTATTAAATAAATTTATCTCAAAACTATCTCAAGCATCCAAACCTCCAAACTCTAAGCAACAACCTACAACACATGAGGCTAGAGATGATCCCTAACCCCCAAAACTAAAGGGGTCAGCCATAAATGGTGTGAGTGACATAAAAACAAACAACATAAATGAACATTAAGCATGGATTCTTAAACAACATGTAATAAACAAGAATACATAAAATATGACGTAGCAAGGAAACATGTAAACAACAAGTGGAACTAAACTAAGTGTCAAGTGTAAAAAACAGGAAACCACATGCATAAAACCAAGTCAAGAAAATACAAATTCTATATACGGACTCTCTAATGCGTACTTGTCGAAGTCTATGCATCCCACTCTACATAGGTTCGGTGCAAGCCCTTAACGTCTTCACTTCATAGGGTTCAATCCCCCGCAATGTAACTAATCCTAACACGATGACTACTACGAGATAAAGATAAACTGTGAGTATTAGCCCATGCCCCGATAATTCTGGAGATAGATCCCACACCACAGGTATTTTACCTGGATAATTTCGGAGATCATCCCACACCGAAAGTAATGACCTCATCACCCGAATACCACATGTGCGTCGCCTCGACCCCGATAATTCCGGAGATCAATCCCACACCACAAGTAATTACCTGGATAATTCCGGAGATAAATCCCACACCACAGGTAATTTACCTGGATAATTCTGGAGATAAATCCCACACCACAAGTAAGTTACTTGGATAATTCTGGAGATTAAATCCCACACCGAAAGCCATACTGAGGTACATGACTCATGTTCCCGTTCATCATATCACCACTAGTTCCTGTCCTTATCATTTTTGGGTTACTTAATTACTAAACGAATCTCCTAGAGTTGATGTACCCTACCGAACTTAACTCAAAACTGAACAACCAAAATGCCTCAACAGGCCTAAACATAATGAACTCAACCGCCGGTATACTAGGGTCACACACATCCTCTAGAGACTCAACACAATATCTCAACCAAACTCACATCTTAAACTGCTCAACTTAACATCTTGAAAACATATGTTTAATAGAAGATAAAGTATAGATTAAAGCATTTGAAGAATAAATCATTTGAAAGAACCTTCATAAATATAAAAATACATCAGTACCAGTCGACTATAGAAAGCAAAAGTCGACTGTCCAGAAAGAAAGTTCCATGATTTTAAGAAAATAAGCTAAGTGTTATAAGTTGACTTATAAAAGTCATAAGTCGACTTACCAGAGTGTTTTAAGTTGACTTATAGAAGTCATAAGTTGACTTACCAGAGAGAAATTCCAGAAATCTTTAAAAAAATATTCTAAGTGTTATAAGTCGACTTGCAAGAGTCATCAGTCGACTTACCAGAGAAAAATCTACGATAACTTTGAAAAATAAATTCTTAATGTGCCAGTCGACTGAAAAGGGTCTAAGTCGACTGTCCAGTACGGATTTTCAAGAAACTAAAGATCATAGCAGCTGGGTCGTACCAGTCGACTGAAAGGTCTGCCAGTCGACTGTCGGCCTACAAACTGCTTAGTTTTGGTTGTACATGATAATCAAAATTAGAGTTTTCTAAAGAAATCATTGTTTACTAAAATGATTTGTAATCCGATAAAAACGACCATCTCAAAGTATCCTCAGTTTGGATACATTCCACAAATCAACCAATTTCTCAAAACTTAAATTCTCATGTTCTAATTTCTATTTCTTCCATTAGGGTTTCTCAATACTGAATTTCTTCCACAACTCATGACCAAAAATCTGATTTGTAATCACAAGATCCAGATGTTCATCCATCCGATCCCTTATTGCCATAATCATACTCAAATCTTAAACATGATTTCTAGCAATACAAATCTATAAACCAAGATCCACTAAACATTCATAGATTTCACATACATAATACAAACAACAACTATTGCATCGCTCACATACAAATACACTAAATAAACAAACATGTCGAAACAAACAACGAAACAATCATTCACGTAAATCAAAACAACAACCAAATTTACATTATTTACATAAAGCAAACAACAAAAACAAAGTTCATGTCACTCACCTTTAGAAACGACGAGATCCAACAATAAAACCTCTCCTTTTGCGAGATCCAAAACCTCCTCTTGATCCTCCCAAGAAAAATCACAATTCTATATTGTGTAGCGAATGACGGCTGCATTTTCTTTTAAATACCCGGGATAAGAAGTTTAGGGTTTTCCAAACACTTTTGCAAAATGATCCCTTCAAAATACAATTTCATATATATAGCTCTATTCTTGAAAATTCAATAAAATTCATTTAAATTAGGATTTAAAATAAAAATATACTCATTAATCTCAACCGGTACTATTCAAAATGTCCAGAAAGTAAATTTTACATTTTAACCCCTAAAAATGACAAATTTGTAAAAAGGTCCTTTTCTCAAAATTTGCAAATAGATCCAATTAATCTCAGAAAAATCTGGAAAAATAATAAATAAATCCCAAATATTAAATAATGATTTTCCATAAAGAAAATTTGACTTTTGAACTTCTCAAGAAAATATTTGCACGTGTTTTGCACGTGTAGAAAGATATATTTCCAGAAAATATTTATTAAATCCCCAAAAATTATTTTAATCATTTATGAACCTTTAAAATGATATTTAAAAAAAAATACGGTGTTCTACACCCAGTGTTCGGACTTGGGCGCCATAGCTTGAGAAAGCTAGCTCTGCGCTCGACATTGGATCGGAGCTACCGAGGAGTTAGGGGTCGGCACCCAGTGTTCGGACTTGGGTACCATAGCATGAGAAAGCTATCCCTGCGCTCGACATTGGATCAGAGCTACCGAGGAGTTGAGGGTCGGTGCCTAGTGTTCGGACTTGGGCGCCATAGCTTGAGAAAGCTATCCCTGCGCTCGACATTGGATCAGAGCTACCGAGGAGTTGAGGGTCGGCGCCCAGTGTTCGGACTTGAGCGCCATAGCTTGAGAAAGCTACCCCTGCGCTCGACATTGGAGCGGAGCTACCGAAAAGTTGAGGGTCGGCGCCCAATGTTCGGACTTGGGCACCATAGCTTGAGAAAGCTACCCTTGTGCTTGACATTGGATTGGAGCTACCGAGGAGTTGAGGGTTGGCACCCAGTGTTCGGACTTGGGTGCCATAGCTTGAGAAAGCTACCCCTGTGCTCGACATTGGATCGGAGCTACCGAGGCTGATGAAGTTGAATAAAAAGAGCATTTTTACTTGAGCCTTTTGATACATGAAGAAAGGCGCTAAGGGCCTTTTACACGGCAGGTTACAAAAGTGTTATTTACATAAATCAAACTAAAACTCTACTTCTGCCCTTCTAGAACTTTGATCAGATGCTCGGCGTTCCAGGGTCTTTTGACCACTCGGCCCTCCATATCCGCGAGTCGGTAGGTGCCCGGGCGTATAACCTCGGCTACCCTGTAGGGGCCTTCCCAGTTGGGGGCCAACTTTCTCTTTCTCGTGGGGTTGGAGACAGAAAATTTGTGGAGCACGAGGTCACCGGCCTTGATGTCAGTGGGGCGGACTTTCTTGTTGTAAAACCTTTCGATCCGCTGTTGGTAGATGCTTCTTCTTTTGGCAGATTTCTCCATGACCTCCGCGACGAGGTCCAGGTTTGCCCTTAGGCCGGACGAGTTGTTGGCTTCGTCGAAGGCCATGATGCGCAGAAAAGGGAGGCTGATCTCGACGGGGATAACTGCCTCCATCCCGTAGGTTAAATTGAACGGTGTCTCGCCCGTAGGAATTCTCTTTGTAGTCTGGTGCGCCCATAGCACGCTGGACAGCTCTTCTACCCACTGTCCCTTGGAGGAACTGTCGAGGCGCTTCTTCAGGCCGTCGAGTATCTGTTGGTTCGCGTTCTCTGCTTGGCCTTTGACTGGGGATGGCATATGGCGGAGAAGCGCTGCTGGACGCCGATGTCTTCGCAAAACCTGCAAAAGTTCTGGCCCACGAATTGGGTTTCGTTGTCCGTGATAAGGACCTGAGGAATCCCGAACCGGCAAATGATGTTTTTCCAGAGAAATTGTTGGGTTTGTCACTCGGTGATCGTTGATAGGGGCTCAGCCTCGATCCATTTCATGAAATAATCGATGGCGACTATTAGGAATTTTCTTTATCCGGTTGCCACGGGAAAGGGGCTGACCAGGTCCATCCCCCACATGGTGAATGGGGTCGGACTGGCCAGCGAGCGGAGGTTGGCCTGAGGAAGTCTCTTGATAAGGGAGAATCTTTGGCACGGACCGCACCTCTTGACCAGGTCATGTGAGTCTTGCAGCATTATTGGCCAATAATACCCGTGGTTCAGGGCCTTTCTAGCAAGCGATCTGCTTCCCAAGTGACATCCACCGATTCCCTCATAAAGTTCTCTAAGCGCATAGCTAGCTTCCTCATCGGCGAGGTAGCGGAGGTAGGGCTTCCCGTTCGCTAGGGTGTACGAGCATTTGAAGAGGACGTTGTTGATCATGATGAACCTTTCAGCTCGAACCCTGATCCTTCTCGCCTCGGCCCGATCTTCGGGGAGCTCAGCTTTCAGTAGAAACCCTCGGATTGGGGAGGTCCATTCGTCCGGATGGGCCTCGTCATTCACACACATTATCTCGGGGAGGTCGATGCTTGGCTTCAGGAGGATTTCGATGAGCACTGTTCGGTCGAGGCCTTTGAAGGATGAGGAGGCGAGTTTTGACAAGGCATTAGTCTGGGCATTCTGCTCTCTAGGAATCCTAAGCACTGTGGAACAGTCGAAGGACGACAAGAGCCGCCGGACTACGGCCAGGTAACGGATCATTCGGTCGTCACAAGCCTTGTACTCCCTGGTGATCTGATTGACCACAAGCTAGGAATCGCTGAAGGCCCTGACCTGCTTCGCACCGACCTGGTGTGCCAGGGTTAGTCCAGCAATCATAGACTCGTATTCCGCCTCGTTGTTGGAGGCCGGAAAGTTAAGGCGGAGGGAATACTGAAGGAGAAAGTGGTCGGGGCCTCGCAGGATGATCCCAGCACCACTCTCGGATTTGCAGGATGATTCGTCGACATAAATTTCCCAGGTCGGGTCCGAATTTTCGTCGTCGGGCTGTTCAGAAATGGTGCACTCTGTAATAAACTCAACGAGGGCTTGCCCCTTGATTGCCATCCTTGGTTGGTAGCTGATGTCGTACTGGCTCAGCTCGATCGACCACTTGACTAAGCGGTTGGAGTTCTCTGGCTTGTGAAGGACGATCTTTAGGGTTGGTCGGTCAGTACTTGGATAGAGTGCGCCTGGAAGTAAGGGCAGAGCTTCCGGACGGCCATGACCAGAGCATAGGCCACTTTCTCTATTCTTGGGTACCTCGTCTCGGCCGGGAGCAAGACCCTGCTTACATAGTATAGTGGCTTTTGAACCCCGTCATCTTCACAGATGAGGACTGCGCTGAGGGCGCTTTCCGAGGCGGATAGGTATAGCCAGAGCGGCTCGCCCGACTTGGGTTTGCTAAGGAGAGGCGGGTTGGCGAGGTACTGCTTTAGCTGTTCGAATGCCTCTTGTTGGGGGGCGCCCCATTCGAAGCCCCCCTTTCCACGCAGAGCTTTGAAGAAGGGCAGAGATTTTTTCCTAGATTTGGAGAGGAAACGGTCGATGGCCGCCAATCTTCCTGTAAGCCTCTGGACCTCCTTAACATTCCGGGGAGGGGCCATGTCTATTATGGCCTGGATCTTCTCTGGGTTCGCCTCGATGCCGTGCTGGCTGAAGACGAACCCGAGGAATTTTCCGGACGAGATGCCGAATGCACATTTGGCGGGGTTAAGCCTCTTGCTATGTGTCCGAAGTACGCCGAAGGCTTCTTCTAGGTCGGCGACGTGGTCCAGTCCCTACCGGCTTTTGACGAGCATGTCATCAACATAAACCTCCATGTTGCGACCGATCAAGTCCTTGAAGATTCGGTTAACAAGCCGTTGGTAGGTGGCTCCGGCGTTCTTCAGCCCGAAGGGCATAACGCGGTAGCAGAAGAGACCTTGATCGGTAACGAAAGATGTCTTTGCAATGTCCGGTGGAAACATCCGGATCTGATTGTAGCCTGAAAAGGCATCCATGAAGGACAGGAGCTCGTGACCCGAAGTCACGTCGATCAAGACATCGATGCTGGGGAGAGGGAAAGGATCTTTGGGGCATGCTTTGTTCAGATCCGTGAAGTCTATACAGATCCTCCAGCTCCCGCTTGCCTTCTTCACCATGACGATGTTTGCTAGCCACTCGGGGTAGTTGACCTCATGGATGAATCGGGCGGACAAGAGCTTGTCTACCTCCGATTTTACCACTTACTGCCTTTTCGGGGCAAATTTGTGCCTCTTCTGGACGACCGGCTTCGAACCACGAATGACACTCAGCCTGTGCATGATCAGGTTTTCGGATATCCCGGGTATATCGGATGGCTTCCAGCGAAGAGGTTGATGTTGCGGCGGATGCACCTGACTATGTCTGGTTTTAGATCTTTGGCAAGGGAGCGGCTCACTCGAAACCACTTCGACTCGTCCTCTGCCCCGAACAAGACTTCCTCCAGCTCGTCCGTGGGTTCGGGGTCCGGTTGGAATCTTTCTGGCTGGAGCTCGATGGCATCGAGGGGGAACACACCCTCTCCTACCACAGTCATGTAACAGGACTGCGTAGCCTCCTGGTTGCCTCGGACGACACTGACCCCCTGCTTTGTGGGAAATTTCAACTTCAAGTGGTAGGCCGATGGCACGGCCTGAAGGGAGCGAAACCCGGGTCGGCCGAAAATGGCATTGTACGTCGCCTTGACATTCACCACCATGAAGTCCATTGATTTGGTTCGTCTGAGGGGAGCCGAACCCGCGGTGACATCTAAGATCATGATTCCTTCTATCACAACTGGGATGCCAGAGAACACACACAGGATGTATCTGGTCGGCTTGAGCTTGTCCCTGGGTAGTTTTAGATTCTCGAAGGCTTCGAGGAAGAGGATGTTTACCGAACTACCATTGTCGACAAGGATCCGGCGGACCTCAAAATTAGCCATGTCGAGACTAATGATGAGGGCATCGCAGTGGGGAAGGCAGATGCCCTCCAGGTCCTCTCCCGAGAAAGATACAGGGAGTAGCTGAGTCCGAGGCGACGGGAGGTCTCGGACGGTGTTCACCTCTCGGACGAAAGATTTTTGGGAAGTATTACACTCCCCTCCCATGGGTCTCCGGTGGACACAATGTAGAATGGCCTGCCCTTCGGTCTCGCCGGTCTCAAGATCTCGCCCGGGGTGGCGGTTCGGAGTGCGAGTGGGTGGCGAAGGCCTCCGGTTTCTCATATCCTTCTGGTCCCTCTAGTTTTCCCTTGTGAACTCACGGAGGTATCCTCATTGGATGAGGGCCTCGATTTCGTCTTTCAGGGCTCGACACTGGTCGGTTTCGTGCCCATGATCCCGATGGAAGCGGCAATAGAAGTGCTGGTCTCGCTTCTTGTTGTTGCTCGGTCAAGAGGGTAATCGGACAAGGCCCTTGTCCTCTATTTCTAGGAGGATGGCGGATACGTTCTGTGTCAAGAGCGTGTATCTCTCGAAGTGGGGGACCAGAGGCGCCCTCTTCATACCGACCCCTTCTTTTGTTACTTTCCAGGCAGGCTCGGTCTCATCGACCTTGCGCTTGCCCTTCCCTGTAGCTTCCTTGGTGCCTTTCGGGTTTAGAGCTTCTTCTGCCCGTATGTACTTTTCGACCTAGTTGAGTAGGTCAGGGAAGTCCTGCGGGGGCTTCTTGGCCAAGGAAACCTTTAGCTGGCTGTGTCTGACATTGTACCGGAAGGCGGCCGAGGCGACCCCGGCGTCGAGGGAGGAGATCGATCTTGCTTCGGTGGTGAACCTCCTGACAAAGTCATGGAGTGACTCTCCTTCCCTCTGACCGAACGAGAAGATCGAACCTAGGGGGAGCTTGGAGAACCACTCCCGAGCCGGACCCTGGAGCGTGGCAGGGAACACGCGGCACAGCAGGAGATCCAAAGCGCTGTGAATCATCATGAGGGTCTTGAAACCGTCCATGTGATCAGCAGGATCACCCTCGCTGTTATAGGTCTCGAACTGTGGAGGTCAGAAATTCTGGGGGATCTCTGCTTCTAGAATGGGAGCCAAGAAAGGTGGTCGGGTCGACCTGCAGCCTAGAGCGAGGTTCGGGATGCCGTTGCCGAGGTGGTCGAGGTGGTTCTCCATCTCCAGCAGGCGTCGGAGTACCTCATTTTCGCATTTCGGGAGATGGGTCGGGCCACAAGTGTGGCTCCCTCCATCGCCCGTCCGGTGAGATTGGTTCAACGTCTCGGCTCTGGGTGCTCCATGGATGGCCTCCATGATTTCATCCCGGAACCTCTGGAACTCGACCCTTGTGACCGCACCATGGTCAATTGGGTTGTGCTGGGGCGGCGGCCTTCGACCGATGCGGCTAAGCGCCGATGCTCTTCCTTCAGGCACAGGTCTGGAGTGGTTCGGGGCCGAGTTGGAAGCGGTCCCTCCCCTAGTCTGACTCGCCTTTTGGTTCTGGATGACCCGACGAAGGTCGGGCGCGACCGAGTGAGATGCACCTTGTTGGTGCTCGAGGCTGACCCTCGGATTATTCGATCCATGAACATCCTCGAGGGCATCCTAAAGAGGAGGCCCGTCGGGACGACGCGTGGAGGTAACCGCTCTCCTGGGCTTGGGTCCCATGTGAGCGCGGATTAAGGGGATGCCGCTGATGGCGATGTTCGGGCGGACATCCGTACCGAGATAGCTTTTCCACAGACGGTGCCAACCTGATGCGGTTTGTTTTTAGGAAGTGTGGGTGCACCAGGCGTGAGTTGTATTTATTTGTTTTGTGGAAGGACGCGGTACTAGACGATACGCCTGACCCTCGGCAGGAAGGGCACGAGCGGGTACTGAGGCAGAGATCGGACGGTTGGCTCGGCAGTGGAGGCTCGGCTCGGATTTGGAAGCTCGGATCCGGGAGTCTCGTGTACCTGCACTTGGCCTAGGAACACCGGGGTTGATCCTGGTGGCAGGCCCTCCGACGGTCTAGTTAGTCACTGAAGTAGAGCAACAGTAACTAGGGTTTGAGAGGAAAAAAATGGATTACCTTTGAAGGTGGGAGAGGGCCTGGTATTTATAGGCATGCCAAACGGGTATGGATCCGTTTGGGCCGGGTCTAGACCCGTATACCCGTGGGCCTGGTGGAGTAGAAGCCCATGGGCTTAAGGGTGATCAGATGATCATGGGTGAGAGCTTTTCGAAGAGATCAGACGGCCTAGGTGTGCCAGGTCATTTTTCCCCTATGTCAGTAAGTAAAGAAGAAAAGACGTTACAGTAGTGCTTTAGAAGGAGAAACGAGTTTCGCTGTAGGTACATGTACTAAAGCAAGTTCGTTGCAGTAACGTAAAGCGCAAAATAAGTTAACAGTAGTTTACAAAAATAAACAAAACAGAATTTACAAGACATTCAATTAGATGTAAATCAACATGCAGAATAATGTTGACAAAGCAAGATAGGGCTCCCTGGTCCTTCCCATCCTCTTCCCCCTCCCCCCCCCTCCCCCCCCCCCCCCCCCGCCCCCTTTTCCACCCTCCGACACCATAGAGGTGTAGGGCGGTGTGTGACGACCACGAATCGTCCGATGTGAGATTTTGGAGAGGGACGGAGCGGCGAGGAGGTTCGACTCTAAGGGGACTAGGTCGACGGCGGAGCGACACCGTCTGGAGAGGAGTAGGGTGAGAGGGGGAGGAGGATCTCCCTCCTGTGGAGGAGCGGTGCATTCTGGATAGAGATAGGAAGAGGAGGATCTCCCTCATGCGGAAGATGAACATAAGGGAAAGGGTGGTTAATGTTGAACACAGAAGGGGAAAGAGAATTGAGTGGATCAGTCATTTGCAGCTGATCAATGAAGTAGGGAGACACAAAGAGATACGATTATGGTCAGGGTAAATATTAAGAATAAGTTTACGGTTCACTTTATGTCGAAAAATCTGACAAGGGCTTCGATTGGAGACGATGACTTGTCGACGGCTGTCGGTGAGGGAAATTGGTAGGGCTATGGGTGTCGTCGAGGAGAGGCCCATCATAAGCTAAACTGGAGCTCGTCGGAGTGGTGCTGTGGTCGAATACGCCGACAGAGGATTGCTCGCATCGTTGAGAGTCCAAATAGGGTTGGGTCGTCGAAAGTCGGAGCTGGGCTTGGCTCGACGGCGGACGCAGAGAGCATTGCGACGTCGGAGAAGCTGGTCGGGGTGATGTCGATGGAGGTGCACGACGAGAGCATCGAGGGTGGGGAGAGGGGCAGGAGAGAGACGACGGCCATGGTCGTAGGCAAGGTCATTGGCGCTCGAGGTTGCTGCAGTGTCGTCGAAGAGGTTGACGGTGGCGTCAAGAAGGGGAGGATGTGGAGATGGGCGAAGGTGACTGGGCTTGGTTGGCCGGTGTGGTAGGAATTGGCCGGAGAAAGAGGTTGGAGGAAAGGGGGGAGTGAGATTGATTGATTGTCAATTGTTTGATTGATTGTGAAATTTGAATTTCAAAATAGGGTTTGAAATTCGAATTTGAATTTTGAGTTAGAGAAGTGAAGTACAAATTTGAATTTCGAATTAGGGTTTTTGAAATTCAAATTTGATTTAAAAGTGTGGAAGGGGAGTTGAATTGTTATCTGAATTTCAATATAGATTTTTTGAAATTCATATTTTAGTTGGGAAGCGTGAGGGGAATACCCTTGTGTAATTTGAATTTCAAACTAGTTTTGGTTGTAATTCAAAGTACATTTGGCAAAGTTATTGGCGAGTGCAAACGCTCTCATTATCGGTTAAGAAACACGACTACTGTTGAGAGCTGGATTTGATGCATTCGAAAGAAGGCATCGCGGTGGGGTTGGTTTGGCGGGTTCACGACAACATCGTTGTGGAGAGGGGCATAAGTATGCCAGCAAGAGATGGTGGATGTAGTTGTTGCTTGGTGAGCGTTTAGGGGTTGGTCAAGGAGTCTTCGGGGTGGAGAGGTAGGTCGATGAAGTTTGAATTCCAAATTTGATTTTTGTTGGAATTTAAATACATCTAGGAGGTTTTGGTGAAAGAACAGGGTGCAAATGCCAAGTTTACGTATTTAGTTAAGGGATGGACTAGCTAGAGATGTAGACTGTACTTTGTAATTGTTCTTCACTGTTCCGTTTGGAATAGTTAGATGTTACTAGTACTACTTGTTTCGTTAATTCTTGATTAATGAAGCGGTGATAAGGTTACCTTTTATGGAAAAAAAAATAAAAAATAAAAAAATAAAAAAATAATAATAAAATGGGGGCTCTCCCATTTATCAAAGCTCAAACTTTTCTCTCTCTCTCTCTATATCTATATACACTAATCAGCGAAACAATCAATTATCAAAGCTGAATAAAAGATACAAGATACATCACATCTTCTCCCATCTACTCCTTCATCCACTTACAGGAGTGTACCAAATAAGATAGTGGAAAAAAAATATAGTGGAATTTGTAGTGGGTGTAGCATTACTCTCTTCAAAATATATGAGATGAACAAATTCAATTGGGTAAGAAGGGGTTTAAAGAGGACTGACGGCATGAGTAACAGGAGCTGGAGAAAAATTGCAGTTATCGGCTTAAAGGAGGTAAGTCGAAGAGAATATTTTGCAAATAAATCTGTTTTGAGTTTACTTTAACTCTACTGTGAGTTAGATTATAAGACGGAAACAGCTCAAAGTGTCCTAACTTTCCGTAGTTTAAAAGATTTGAAATATCGTTATACAAACACAGATTTGATTTTGCGATACTATATAGTACTGTACAATTCACGGAAGATTTTAGCGACCAATATGAACTCCTTCGTTCCCCCTCTTTTCTCTTCGCATCTTATTTCTTACAAAACATTCCAAAAAGCAATTATAACTACATCTGTGCTAAAACACAGAGAAGTTTGTAGAGAAGTAAAGGATTTGGGACTATTTCCCTTCAATTACAATACTTTGTTTGCTGCACATTCGACTACAAATTGAATCATACGTGTCAGGTTCTCATAAGACGATCCTCCGTCTTCCATAGCCTTCCGAGCTAGTTCCCCAAACACTTGAGCCCTAGCTCTCCTCTCCACGGCTTCCTCCTCTCCGCCCATCAAACTCTCTATAGCTCTCTTTACATCGTCCCTCTTCACCCGCACTTTATCTTCAGTTCTAATAATATAAGGTTCACTGACCCCTAAACTGACACCAATCTTAAGAACTTCCACCATCAACTTCTCGTTTAGGAACTGATCACCGAAGTGAGGACACGTGATCATTGGCACTCCTGTCGACACTGCCTCCAGCACCGAGTTCCAGCCACAGTGAGTAATGAATCCTCCAACCGAAGGGTGGGATAGGATGAAAATTTGAGGAGCCCAACCTGTAA
This sequence comes from Hemerocallis citrina, assembly GCA_017893485.1. NCBI lineage: Eukaryota > Viridiplantae > Streptophyta > Magnoliopsida > Asparagales > Asphodelaceae > Hemerocallis > Hemerocallis citrina. Next base: position 192,921,594 of record CM030368.1, on the reverse strand, counting down.
TTATAAGGCCTCTTTCCCTTGTCCTCTCCTCAAACCCTAACATCCATTCATCAATTTTTGAACACCTTTCCATTTCTTTGATCACCCAAATAAATGGTCTGTTCGTTGCTTCTAAACCACATCCAATCTCGGTAATCTGTGATGCATTGGTGTGGACAAGGCTTCCAAAATTGACGAAAACGACAGATCTAGCCTCCATAGAGTCAAGCCAATCCGAAATGCGAGACTTATCAACAGAGGCTTTGTTACCTCTTGTAGCTTTACTATTAATATCCTTGTTACAAAGATATAATGGACCGATAGGCCAAATTTCAATTCAAGACTCATTTTCATTTTTCAAAAAATGAAAAATGAAAATCCAGTGACGTGATGAGGTCGAGGTTCTCTATTCCTGCAGGCAAACCAGCCTCCTTAGGTGGGAAGTCAAATTCAACAAATCGAATAGGAAGGCCATCAACCTTGACACGATCAATGGTCAGACTGATTCGGGCTGCATTGACTGGGGTGGTGATGAAACTGACCAAGACCCCACGGGCAGCAATGGTGCAGGCCATGTCGACCATGGGGATCATGTGACCCTGGGCCAAGAAGGGGACTAGCACGAAGTGAGGCTTCGGATTGTGGAGGTGGTCATCCTTCGACATGAGGGATTGCATATTTTGATGGCTGGTGGTTTGTAGTACTAAAAGAGATGAAGTGAAGAGGAACAATGATACATTTCAATATATACAAAGACTTGGCTCTCTATTGGTTGTGGGTCAATTTTTCGTGTTCATCAATCGCAAGGAAGATGTCCTATTCGATCTCCTTGTTTTTCCTCCCTCCCATCCCTTTGTTCGCTATAGTCTTGTCAGGAAAATGACATTCAGTTTTTTTTTGTTTTTTTTTGGACTGCAGCCAAGACAGACCCTATTATGAAATTGCTCCACGGCGTTATTGCTTACGCACCTCCATTTAAAACCCACTGGTTTTTGTCCCAGTAGTTAAGTCTTGTCGATATTACCAATTCCTCTTTTTTTTTTTTTGCTTTCTTCTACATCTAGTATCCTATACCTATGCAACTCTCGATCATATATATGCAACTCTTAATCCGGCAATAACAACATTTTTCTGATAAACCGGTAATAACAACATTGTAAGCCTAATATAATCTAAATGACAGCTCTACTATCGAACAATACAAATACAAGATTGGGGGTTCCTGTATAGAACCAAACTTCTTCTAGAAGAATAACCTCTGACTTTGCATACTTCCAAATGAAAAACCTTACTGACTACTTCTAAACACAAAGCTTAACCAAAAAAATCCATAACAATGCTTTCTAGATACTATCATCTCTAATAACTCCATCTCTTCCCCTTTTGTTTCCATATTGGAGGATCTAGCATGGCTTGTGAAGCCACATGTGTGATGAACAGGTAAGTTCAAATCTTTAGAAGAACTAATTTCCAGAGAGAACTGGTGAAAAAGTACAAGTAATTTAAAACTCAAAATGAACTCAAACAAAGAAGAACGTGGAACCCATGTAAATATTCGACTTAAAATCAATTGCAATTGCTTGTGGGCTGGTATACTTTCTCTTTAAAACTAAATTTATAGATAAATAGGGGGGGCATCAAAGCAGCATTGATAAACTATTCGGTTATCTTAGATGCAAAATATGCAAGGAACAAAGTGTTCTCGAGCTACACACGCATGCCATAACATGGAAAATCTTAAAACTTCATATAGAAAAAGGGTACTGTGTTTATGTATCTGAAATATGTCTTTAAGTAACATAGAATTTAGCCTCTTTTTTTTTTTAGCTCAAAAAGGTTTAAGCTTCCATTCTTAGCAAAAAATTTAAGCTGGGAAAGTCTTTCATGCTACAAAAATTAGAATTCCAGTTCCTTCGCTGGTAGTTTTTATTTGGTCTATACTAAATTAGTTAATAGTTCACCTTGTTTTTCATCTTCATTTATCTAACAACAATACGATTTATTTAAAATATCAAATTCGAACATTAGGATTTTTAATGCTCGTAGATGGAATAAGGAGGAACGAAATAAATATGTTACCACGGCGAAAACAATTTAGTATCAATGCACTGTCCAGTTAGATAACTGATATACCATAATATAGAGAAAAAACAAACACTCTGTTTTTCTTTTTTCTTCAAAGAAAGCAATGAATTTATTATAGAGTAATGCTATACCTACTAGCAATTTTACTACATTTTCTTTAACTACTTTTAGCTGGCATGGATGACAAAGTAGTAGAGAAAAAGGTACTAAATTTGGTCGTCGGTGTAGCATTACCCTTTATTGTAACCCACTAATTTAGAAAAATATCAACATGCAGAAAAAATGTTGACGAAAATGAGAATCTAGAACATTTTTTCTGCATAGTTTAGAAAAAATCCTTGATTAAGCTTTTAGAAAACATGCAGAAAAAATCCTCTCATTTTTAGAAAACATGCAGAAAAAATGTTGGCGAAGGCAAACTCTTCTCTAAACTAATCAACGAAAATTTAATCAAGGATTTAATAAATAATTTTTGTAAAAGGAATCTAGAACAAACTGCATCCCAGTGCACTCCAAAATACAACGATAATAGAAAACATTGTTGATAACTTTCCAAAATATTGAACCTAAGCAAGTCCTAAATCAATTAGGATATTATGAAAAGGTGATGAACAAATTCATCTCATGTTACCCTCTCTCAAGATATCAATCATGCTATATATTCTCTTGTTAGCCTTGGAATGAACCTGCATGATAGAAACAAAGGTTTTTTAAGCACTAACCAATCATTGTACCAGAAGTAACAAAAAGTATAAAATAAATAAATAAAATAAAAACTTAAACAAAAAAGGTAACAGTCACATTCGTGGAAAGAAATATGGCAGCATCAATGGACCCCTCAGCGTATATGGAACGGCCACAGACATTGTGCTGGAACTCAAAAGAAACCCTACATAGAAAAACACACCATGATAGTTGACCATTTTTTGTTCGAAATGACTTCTAAAAACCCCATGCAGAATGATTAACATCTTAGTTGCTCAGAACAGGGGCGGATCCAGGATTGAAAAGTGAGGGAGGCTGGAATTTTTCTATTTTTCATACAATGTAACATTCAAAAATCAAAAAAATATATAAAGTTGTTTATAAATACTAGAGGGAAATACCAAATTCCCCACATCTTTCAAAATATACTTTCTTAAATCATTTTAGTTGCACCCGACGATTTTTTATAAAGTAAAATTCATCAACAACCACATCATATTTGATCTTCGAATATTGTCTTGTTCATTGATTGGATAAGACCATATTGGACAGCGCAATGCCAGGTCACACTCAAGAGAATTGAGATCCACATCTACGGATGGTTCTTGTTGAATGGAAATTGGAACATGATCTGATGTTGGAACCTCATCCAAAATTGGAGTTTGGGCACTTGATGATAGACCAATACTTTTTTTACTTAAAAAATTGAGAAGAGAGGGTGTAGTTTGTTTTTTTTTGCATTCATCATATCATCAATTTGCAACAAAACTACAATTCCTGCAAATAGCATAAATTACTATTACTAATCAAGACTCATTATATGCTTCAATTTCAATTTAGAATTTTAATACTAAGGAGTAACCTATCATTTCAAATTTCAATTTCTTTATCTAATTCAGTTAATCAAGATTAACCTATCATTTCAAATTTTTGCAACTCCAAATCTAATCAAGATTAACCTATCTTAGTATCATTATTAATCTAATTCAATTTTGCAACTTCAAAATCCAAATCGAAATAGAGACAGAGAGTTAGAGAGAGAAAGACTGAAAGAGTACCAGAGAGAGAGAGAGGCAGAGAGCAACGCAAGTCGGCAAGTTGGCATTAGGCAGGCCGTTGGTGTCGTCCGTTCCGGTCGTCGACGGTCGTCGCTGACTCGCTCATCGGTCGAAGTAGCAGAGAGAGAGAGAGAGAGGGTGAGAGGCAGACAGCGCCAAAGGCCCCCGATCCCGAAGTTCCGAACCCGAAGTCGTCGAACTACGCTGCCGCCACTAGCTGACCTAAGGTTTGGGTAGCATCCCCCCCCCCCCTCTCGGCTCAGAAATTCTGCACTAATGTCCTGCGCAAATTATCGTTTCATTGTAGTTGCTAACAACGTGGGTTGCTACTAACTAGTCCTCGGAAAGTTATTTAACTAATCATGGTTAAAACTAAACTAGGGATCTATGTTGACGTAAATAACCCCTGTTGTACACACACACACACACACACACACATATATATATAGGGAAAGCTTCGGTTGAGCACAACTCTAGTGCTCACCGCGTGAACACTAGGGGTGCGTTTGGTTTGTTGTTTTGAAAATAGTTTTGTGAAAATATTTTGTGAAAACTGTTTTGTGAAAACTGTTTTCTAAAAATGAGAGTGTAAAAGCTGTCTGGTATAGTTTTCTGAAAACTGTTTTCTGATAATGAAATTGTATAACCTGTTTGAGTTAAAAAATAAACCTGAATGCTGTTTTCTTAAAACTAGACTGTAAAATGCTGTTTTCTGAAAAAGACAGTTTAAAAGCTGTGCTGTTATATTTCTAGCTGAAAACTGTTATCTGAAAGCTGTTTTCCTGGAAAGGCGAGTTTAAAAGCTGTTCAGTTATATTTCTTGCTGAAAACTGTTATCCAAAAGCTGTTTTTCTCGAAAAAACAGTTTAAAAGCTGTTTTGTTATATTCCTAGCTGAAAACTGTTATCTGAAAGCTGTTTTCCTGAAAAAGCGAGTTTAAAAGCTGTTCGGTTATATTTCTTGCTGAAAACTGTTATCTGAAAGCTGTTTTTCTGAAAAAACGAGTTTAAAAGCTGTTTTGTTATATTCCTTGCTGAAATTCTGTTATCTGAAAGCTGTTTTCCTGAAAAAGCGAGTTTAAAAGCTGTTCGGTTATATTTCTTGCTGAAAACTGTTATCTGAAAGCTGTTTTTCTGAAAAACGAGTTTAAAAGCTGTTTTGTTATATTCCTAGCTGAAAACTGTTATCTGAAAGCTGTTTTCCTGAAAAAGCGAGTTTAAAAACTGTTCGGTTATATTTCTTGCTGAAAACTGTTATCTGAAAGCTGTTTTTCTGAAAAAACAAGTTTAAAAGCTGTTTTGTTATATTCCTAGCATAAAACTTTTATCTGAAAGCTATTTTCCTGAAAAAGTGAGTTTAAAAGCTGTTCGGTTATATTTCTTGCTGAAAACTGTTATCTGAAAGCTGTTTTTCTGAAGAAACGAGTTTAAAAGCTGTTTTGTTATATTCCTAGCTGAAAACTATTATTTAGGGTGTATATTTAATGAATTCACATTATTTTTCTCATGAGTTTTTTTGTTAATTTTTTTTGCAGATATAGACCCAACTTCTATCAATATACAAACAAGCAACGTGCTACAACATGGAAGTTTTGTCCGCTATGAAAATATTTTTTTTTTCCTTCTTGGGAGCTTCCCATTAGTGTCTTTCGACCATGTAAAATTTTATTTGAATTGTGGTGGAGTCTGGTAATACAGCAATTGGACACAGTATGCAAATTTCCAACAAATGTACAAAATATCCATTACAAATTTCTGTTTGGTTACATTTATTTCACAAACAGGGATAGCCCAACCATCAATTTCGCATTACAAGCATGAGAAACCTTCAAAATGTCTAACATAGTAACAAGAATCAGAACTATTACTTTGTGAAAATTACAACTGCACTTCTTACAAATCCCAAAAAAAAAAAAAAAAAATTTCCAATCCATCAGTGTCCATCATATGCCACTAGCAGCATCAGAACTCATCATAGGATGGTAATTGTACAATCTATCAATATTTTACATATTGAAAGTGACAGGAAAAATTGCGTACCCCGAAGCACACATTACATAAGACCATCAGCAGCCACCACATCCTTCACAAGTATCAGAAGCCAACACCAGCAGCCATAAGCTGCTGATAATCTCTCACTTTCAAGCCACCAATGCTGATCACAGAATTGTACTGGTTTGTGTAAACAGTATGAAAATTACAACCCAGTTAAACTGAAACCTTCCTCAAAGAATACAGCATTCAGTTAAACTGCAACCTTCATCAAAGAATACAAGCCAGTTAAACTGAAACCTTCATCAAAGAATACAGTTCCAGTTCAACTGAAACCTTTTTCAAAGAATCAAAACCCAGTTAAACTGATTTGTGTAAACAGCATGGAAATGCGATCACAGCTTTATACTGGTTTGTATACACAGCACGGAAATTAGAACCCAGTTCTACTGAAACCTTCATCAAAGAGTACAACCCAGTTATACTGAACCCTTTATCATAGAATACAAGCCAGTCAAACTGATACCTTCATCAAAGAATACAACCCAGTTCAACTGAAGAAACCTTTCTCAAAGAATACAACCCAGTTAAACTGATTTGTGTAAACAACATGGAGTTAAAATCACAGCAGTGTACTGGTTTGTGTACACAGCATGGAAATTTGAACCCAGTTCAACTGAAACAGCAATCAAAGAGTACAACCCAGTTAAAACGAAACCTTTATCAAAGAATACAAGCCAGTTAAACTGATACCTTCAGCAAAGAATACAACCCAGTTCAACTGAAGAAACCTTTCTCAAAGAATACAACCCAGTTAAATTGATTTGTGTAAACAACATGGAATTAAAATCACAGCAGTGTACTGGTTTGTGTACACTACTGTGAAATTAGAACCCAGTTCAACTGAAACCTTCATCAAATAGTACAACCCAGTTAAACTAAGACCTTCATCACAGAATACAAGCCAGTTAAACTCAAACATTCATCAAAGAATACAACCCAGTTCAACTGAAACCTTTCTCAAAGAATACAACCCAGTTAAACTAATTTGTGTAAACAACATGGAGTTAAAATCACAGCAGTGTACTGGTTTGTGTACACAGCATGGAAGTTTGAACCCAGTTCAACTGAAACCTTCATCAAAGAGTACAACCCAGTTAAACTGAAACCTTTATCAAAGAATACAAGCCAGTCAAACTGATACCTTCATCAAAGAATACAACCCAGTTCAACTGAAGAAACCTTTCTCAAAGAATACAACCCAGTTAAACTGATTTGTGTAAACAACATGGAGTTAAAATCACAGTAGTGTACTGGTTTGTGTACACAGCATGGATATTTGAACCCAGTTCAACTGAAACCTTCATCAAAGAGTACAACCTAGTTATACTGAAACCTTTATCAAAGAATACAAGCCAGTCAAACTGATACCTTCATCAAAGAATACAACCCAGTTCAACTGAAGAAACCTTTCTCAAAGAATACAACCCAGTTAAACTGATTTGTGTAAACAACATGGAGTTAAAATCACAGTAGTGTACTGGTTTGTGTACACAGCATGGAAATTTGAACCCAGTTCAACTGAAACCTTCATCAAAGAGTACAACCCAGTTATTATCTTCTTTTAAGGCAAACAACAATAATTACTCCAAAGAGTAATATAGGATCAGAATAAAGCATCATCACTATCAAATTTTTAAAGTGTAGTATCCATTAATAAATTCATCATATCCATTGTTTGCCTTACTTATCAAATTCCAACATATTCTGATGTCTACCTCAAAATTGCGATGACTTCTTCTTTCTTTGAGGAAGGTTGCAGTTTAACTGGGTTGTAATTTCCATGTTGTGTACACAAACCAGCACAATAGTATGATCAGTATTGATGCCCACCATGGTGGGAGATTATCACCTACTATATATTAGTAACAAAATGGTTATTTTGAAACCATTGTACTAGTTATTTTGAGACCATGGGAAATAATCCTAACTGGGTTGTATTCTTTGAAACCTCATTTTCAGTTTTTATATTAGTAACAACATGCTTATTATGAAAGTTGTCAGTACTCCAAATATAACAAAACAACTGCTGTAGGTTCAGGACAACATCAACAAGGTTGTCATTATCCCAAATAAGAACTGTAGGATCAGAATATAGCGTCATCATATCCATAATGGTAAATTCTAGTAGTCAATCACAAAGGTGTCACCGAAGGTGTTATATCCCATCATAATTTGAATTCCAAAAGGTGTTATATCATATATATGAGTATCAATGATAACCATGTTGAAAGTTGTCAGACACTCCCAATGTAAGATAACATGAGCAGGTCCAGAACAACGAAGCAACAAGGTTGTCATTATCCAAAATAATAGCTGCAGGATCAGAATATAATATCGTCATATCCATATTTTGAATACTAGTAATCAATTACGAAAGCCTCACAAATATATGTTATATAGGATCAGAATATATCATCATCATATCCGTACTTTGAATTCTAGTAATCAATCACAAAAGCCTCAGGAATAGTGGCAGATAGGATCAGAATATATCTTCATCACTTCCATATTTTGAATTCGTGTAATTAATCAGAAAGGTATCACAAATTAAATTATATAGGATCAGAATATAACATCATCATATCCATGTTTTGAATACTATTAATCAATCATAAAAGTCCCCCAAATAATGTTATATAGGATCAGAATAAATCATCATCACATCCCTAATTGGCCGTATCCTCAAAACATATTGTCATTGAACAATTGTTCAAGCAAATCATCATGATTAGTGTAGAGCTGCAATTTTTAAAATTGCCATGCCAGCTACTACTAATTTCTTGTACCCACCCCATCCATCACCCATAGTTGAATACTATTATAAAATTGGAGAAAGAACAAGTCCTCAAGATCGGATTCATCAGAACTTGACGATGAATTGCTTGAAGAGTCCATCAGTATGGTGGCAAGTGCAGTAGTGCAGTACACTGTAACAATTAGATTACATTTGCATAAAGATTACTTCTAATTTTAAATACTCTACGACCATAATGGATGTCATATTAATAATAACAGCTACCCATAGAATTGAAACATAAATAGTGACAACAAACAGTCCAAATGTAGGAAAACGAGTGCAGATGAAATTAAAACCGATATAATATCAAAGCCCACCATTCTGCCATTGCATATAATCACCCAACTAATAGTACAGAAAAATGTCAAAAAATTGATACATTTAAATAATACATAATGAAGGTTCTACGTTATGGAATTTAATAAATTACATTTATTTTTTCGAAAGTCTCTCTAACCAGCCTACTCTCCACTCCGGTTTCATTACCATAAAGGTTTTACGCCAATTTGGGTCATGAGTTATGTTCTCCAGTGCCAAATCAATCATAGCATTATCAAGCCCATCCAAACCATTCAGTACTAACATGGCATTCTCAATGGAGTACTGATCGTCTGGGGCGGAGTGATCAACCATGCCGGCCTTCTTCTTATAGTATTCAGCCTTAGCAATGGACTTTTCTGCGTTGGCAGAAACAGCAACATCCATTCTTGAGCTTTTTGTAGCTCGGCCACTGGACCCACCACTAGAGCGTCTCTTACGAGACCCCGACCCCGTAAACATTGGCTCGTAATCATCATCATCATCCAAATTTACATGCGGTGCATTGGGGGGAGTGGGGTGGGCGAACTCAAACATGACCCTATGTTCCTCGTCGAGGTCATACACCCTTTGGGATGAAGCCCTAGATAGCAGACCCTCGGCGGTAGAATCAGCAAAAATTTTGGTCAACACATCATAGTTGGGCAAACCCTTCGATTTAAATTCAGAAGCTTTAGGGTGTGCCTATTAATAAGTTATTGTGTTGTTATTTTACAACTATAAAAGTAAATAAAAATTATATTACGATCATAATCCCACATTAGCATAAAAAAAAATATTTAAGATGAGAACCTTGACATATGACTTCCAAACTTCGGGATCGCAAGTCACTGTCTGATTCTCTTCATCCCAACCCATACCGCTTTGATTCTTCAAATCATGAAAGGCTCTCCACTGCATCTTAAGTCGTCCATATTTTTCTTTTATTTGTCTAAGAGTGTATGAACGATTACATTGTTGGTTCAATAAAGTCATCAATTGAGTCCATTGTCTCGCATCGAATTTTGCACTTTTCAAACTATTCCGATCAACCTCGGCCTCCATCAACTCAATAAATGTACGCACAATATTTGGTGACCAAAGCCCAAAATCACTGTCCATATCAATCTCCTTTCCCTTAACGATCAGTAATAAATAACAGTCATTATTTTGGTGAGCATAAACAGTATACAGTTATAATTTGAGGTTACTAGAGAAATTGTAGATGATGTGTACTATCCATATACAAATCAGTACTCAAGATCAACACTGAAGATCTCCGAATCAGTATTCAAAATCTCCATAAACAGATCAATACCCAAGATTTCGAAATCACAGCAAACCCCAAAAAAAAAAAAAAATCCGAGCCTCAATTCTTCACTACGTGCGTTAAATTAACCCTGAAAAAGGAATTTTTTTATGAAGCAAGTGTCCAAATATAGACCAATTACCATAACAGTATCAAAAATTTGGGCAAAAATATGAAACATACCCTGGATTCCTGCTTACCAAACCTGAAGAAGTTGTCTCCGACGGATTCTGTCGACCGGCGTCGGATTCGTGAGCTACGATTTCGAAGACACCTTCTAGCAAAAGCAGATCTGGTCTCGCAGACCATGAATCGAGCTCCGTGCGGGGTGAGGAGGGGCCCGAAGAGAGCAACGAATGAGGGTGCAGGGTGAGAAGGGGTGAAAGAGGGCGTTAGGGTTTTCCAGATCTGGCGATTTGATCTAATAGATTTCAGATCTAACGTGGTCAGCGAAGAAAGAGGATGGGGGAAAGCAACGATAGAGGAAGGGTGGCGAAGAGGGTGGAGAGAGAGGTGACGACCGGGGAGAGACGAGAGGGGAGAAGCTGGGGTTAGGGTTTTTTTTTCCGACAAATGGGGATGGAAGATGGGGGGAAGCGGCCAAAAGTAACGAAACAGCTGAAAGAATCTTTTCACAAAAGATGCGGTTCTCAAAAGTAAACCAAACGCGTTTTGAGAAAATTATTTTCTCAAAATATTTCCTAAACAGTGTACCAAACGCACTCTAGGCCTTCGGGCGTTCATATCGAAAATCCGAACCGTTCACATTGATCTACACATCTAAATTAGTCTAAATATGTAAAATCAAATCATTTGAAATTCATTTGCCCATTCATTGAAGTGTTACAAAATTGTATGGCTGAAAATCATAATTTTTATAGTCACATAATGGATGGGCAAATGAATTTCAAATGATTTGATTTTACATATTTAGACTAAATTAGATGTGTAGATCAATGTGAACGGTTCGGATTTTCGATATAAACGTCCGAAGGCCTAGTATTCACGCGGTGAGCACTAGAGTAATGCTCAACCGAAGCTTTCCCTATATATATATATATATATATATGGGGGAATATTGGAGGACTAATATATATGCACAGAACTTGAGAGTTACTGATATGTTACTAACCCTAGTTATTTATTACTTACGTCATATCTGGTGATTCAAGGTGGTACGTATGAAATGCACGGCCAGATAGTGATCTTTAGAGACACCTACTATCTCCCCCTGCTCCTTGGGATGCCTAAACTTGTCTAATCTGTCGATTGAGAAGAAGAAAAAAAGAATAAATGAATATGAACCTCAAAGTTATTTATTTATTTGGAGAACACACTTTTGGGTATACAAACTGAAAAGTATTAGTATAATTTAGAAAGAAACTGTTGACATTATACTTTTGTTTTAGGTCTGTTAGATATTATGAGATATTAGTTTAGTCTCATATCGATTATGTATCCGTTTTTAGTATTTGCTTTTATCCTATATATAGGAGATATTGTACTCAGTTATAATCAATCCAATAATCTTTTCTCTTTCTCTTTGTTCACTTTAACATGGTATCATAGCACTAACCCTAAATTTATTTCTTCCTCACTAATCCCTAACATTAATTACACAAATTCTCTTCTTCTCAACAACAGCAAGACCCAAACAACTACAACAACAACAACAACAACTCCAGCGACGAATCTGTCACGCCCCGCTTCCCGGAATACGGGAATACGAGCCCGTAACTGAGGCCCAGCGAATGGTATAAGTATGCCAACTCATACCATCCATAAGCTGTACCAGTCTTAATCAACAATATGAGAAAAATGAACCACAACCACGCAGGAAACATGATCACATAAACGAGAATGAAATTCAGTAACCATATCTGGAAAATAAAGACTTACCAATTAACTCGAGAGACTCCTGTTCCAATTGTAGAAGATCTGCTCATCAATGCCTCCTAGAAATTCTCTTTGGCTCACCTGTACTTGATTATCTAAAAAGAAAGAATAATTTGTCCTTAGAGCAAGTACGGACAGCAAGTAGTGAAAAGCAGAGAGTAAAGGACAAGGTACGTGAAGGAATATGAATCAAGATCAAGTTTGCAAGGACAATAATGGCATTAATAAACAACGGTCTTAATAAAATATATATATGTCAATTTATGTTCATTAGAGTGTCATTTCTCCTATCTAGTGCACGTACTACTGCATCCCATACTACAGGTTCGGTGCACGCAAAACAGTATACGTTTGAGACATAGTGGTGGGGTCTACAGAGCGTGTACTCGGTTTCAATAACAATCATTTACCATTTTCACTTTCCATTTTCCAATCAATCATTCACAATCATTACTTCACTTTCCATTTCAATACAATATCAATATAGGCCCTCGAGTACATTTTTGTGAGATTTCCCACTACTAGGTCAACCCTTATAAACCCCAGCTTGTTTAGTATCTTATTAAATCATTCATGTCCATGCAAGTGTGTATAGGAATGTCAAGGGAACGATACGAATGCAGCAAAATGATGTGTTATACAATAATAAGCATGAAGTGGCCAATCTGAAATCAGCCAACACAGTCACACTAAATCAGTGATAACTCATAGACTACAATTCAGAATTTGACAATTCAGGATGTTATCAGCAACTAGACATTGAGGGCTACAATTCATCTTTATATCATTTTGACTGATTCCTATTATAACTGGGTCGAAACCTCAGTACAAGACAGGCAAGGCAGCAGGAATTACAAAATGTCATCACATATATGTTCATTAAAGTGGCAATTAATGTGCTACTATAAATTATGGGACACATTACAATGTTGTATAACGATTAGAATGTCATTTTCTGTGTACAATCCACTTTATGAAGTCATTAATCCAATCACGACTGTCTCATTCAATCAATGTATACAATTACCATTCATTTCCTTTGTACACAATTCTATTCATTTTATTCATATCGATTATATCTATATAGGCTTAGGTTTGAGTCAATAGACAATTATAGAAGGTCAAGAGTACGTCGGGTTAGCTCGTGTAAACCCTCAATACTCCTAACGAGAAGGGACACAAGGCAATTTAAGATAATTAAATGGAACTACTTGCAGGAGATGAATAAGCTTGAACTAGAAAATTAAAAGAGTTCAAGTGGACTTGCCTGTTAGTTGACGACGATGAAATTGAACACTAGAATAACGGGATCAGTATCCCGAGCAGCAGAACAAGTGCGAGATAATTTATGGCAGCCACGCCAAAGTCTGCAATCTTCCAAAAATAGCAAACTCCAAATAGTAAGCAGCAACAACTCCTTCAGCAAAACTCCAACCGCAACTCACTAGCCCCCATCCCAAACCAACACACCAATAATATACCCAACCTTCTCCACGAATACCAAACACCAATACAAATAGATCCCAACACAACAGCAAACACTTCCAACTCCAATAACACACACCGACAGTATAACCTCCCACAATTCAATATGAGATCCCAACACAACCCAACCAACAGCAAACTTCAATATAATACCCAAATAGCAACAACCCAACCTTAGTCCTCTTCCAATACCATCCACCAACAGAATAGTTCTGTACCGTCCAACTTCACAGTGTTCACACACACACCAACACAACAATAATCCCCAAATTCCCCCTCTTCTTCATTTTTTAACAGAGAGAGAGAGAGAAGACGAGCGGGAGAGAACGCGCGGGAGGGCGGCACGATTTGAGGAAGGCTCGACTGGGCCTGGCGCAGGGATGGCGATCTCGACGAGGTCTGGCGCAGGAGCGACAAGGTGGAACGGGACTGAGAGGCGGTTGCGGCACGGCGAGGAGTCGAGGCGAGTGGGAGCTTCGGTTGGGTTCGACGAGCGGCGGTGCGAAGCAGCGACGGGAGGCGAATGGCGAGCGATGGCGGTGGGTACTGGAGGCAATGGCAGGCGAGCGGAAGAGCATAGTGGTGTTGCGACTGGTGAGCAGGGTGCTGCGGGGTTCGACTGGCGAGGCGAAGATGATGAGGATGGCGCTCGCGAGCGAAGACGAGGAGAGCGGAGGTTGGTGGAAGAAGAAGGAGAGTTGGGTTTTTGATCTGTTTCGTTTGGTTCTGTTTGTTTTGTTTTGGTTGGGGAAAACACAGAGGGAGAGAGGGTAACGGGGTTTGTTAATAACGGGAAAGAGAGATAGTGGGGGAGTGGTTACGGGATTGTGGGAAGAGTGGGGCAAAAGTGAAGAAATTGTATATGGGTGTGTGTATAAATTTGGTTCTGTACAACATAGGGGTAATGGGTTCTGGGTTAGTGGGCTTGGGCTTAAAAAGGAGCTCAAAATATTTAGATAAAATAATCAGGATGTTGGGCTAAATTTCTGGGGCCGGATTAATTAAATAAATAGTTAAGATCAAAATATGAAATTGGGCTTGTCATAACTAGTGGGCTCAGATTAATAATTAATAAAATCAAAATACAAACTTGGGTTTTAATAAATAGTCAAACTATTGGGTTTCAGAATAATAGTTTAAATAATAAAAATCAATTGGAGAAAAATAGTCATAAGATACTGATTATTTAAATACGAAAAATACTTTAAAATACCTATTAGTGAAAACAGGGGTTACAAATCCTACCCACCTTACAACAAGAATTTCGTCCTCGAAATTCATTATGGCAGGCAGCAGGACAAAACAAAAACCAACTTAAGAAATAACAAAGCAGGAAAATTAGAAAAGAAAACTCAAATGATGGGAGCACCAGAATAAGAAAAGATATAGATAAGATTGATGTTGAATAATAAACTGACAAAATATGACGAGTGAAAAAGACGAACAA
Source organism: Hemerocallis citrina (assembly GCA_017893485.1). NCBI lineage: Eukaryota > Viridiplantae > Streptophyta > Magnoliopsida > Asparagales > Asphodelaceae > Hemerocallis > Hemerocallis citrina. Next base: position 192,906,482 of record CM030368.1, on the reverse strand, counting down.
GATCTGAATGAAGCAAAGAAGAAGGAATAACAATAGAATCCTGGGGCCTGTGGGTTATGGGCCCACCATGCTTCCGCTGCGTCACTCTGACGGTGATGTCCCAAGTAACATACATGTTGCTGTAGGCCACATGACACCAATCGACGAACCGAGCAGGAAGACAAGAATGAGACACCAGGATCAAGGACAGTATGGGCTCGAGATAGATATAATTAAATAATGCAAAACGAATATAAAGTTTGTTTTCAATTTTTAAATGATCAAAAGATATGTTATAGATCAAGACTAAAGGGTACGAGAATTGGGTTATAAATCAAATAACAGGTTTAAATCCAATAAGGAAATAGGCTATAGAATTTTTAAAATATACATTAAATCGAATAGTGAAAAGTATATAAAATTGAGCATGTTCAGGCTCAAAACAAAATAATAGTAATAGTAGCGACAAGCATAATCATACCAATAACAATAATAATAACAAAATATCAACACTGCTAACAATAAAATAACAATGATAATCACAATAATATTAATAATAATAACAATAATAACAATAAAAATAATAATGATAATAATAATAATGACATAAATAGATATAATAATAATATGCACATATGTGTCAGAATGGAAAAGTGAGTTTAATAGATTTACTAAAATAATCCAAACAGTAGTAATATATAATATAAATATTCGATCACTTAAAATGTAAAATAAAATTAAAATACACCGTTGTTTGAAGTGAATAAAATTTCCAGATAGTCAGATGAAAATAAAAAAGTTTCTTAAAAACCAGAATAGTATTTTGTTAAAATCCGATCAATTGAAACTGTAAATTGCTGAAAAGAATTTGAAAGCGAAAGGAAGCTATAAAAGTCTTAAATACAGAAAGTACACGGAAAGATACATATGTGCAGGAACAAGGGTTTGAGCTCAAGTTAAATATTACTAAATAGTGCAATCAAGTGTATATAAAATTTAGGCTTCAACAAAAATACCAATAATAACACCAATAATAATAAAATATTAACAATACCGGTAAAAATAATAATGTAAGACAAAATCTAATTTGGTTCAACAAATTTTTTTTTGTACGAAAGTAATTCATTATTAACAACAGTAATAATAAAATAATGCAAACAATAATATCAATAACAACGGCAATATCAATAATAATAATGATATCAACAATAATAACGAGAAACATAACAATAATAATAACATTATAAAACAAGGTAAGAATTTGGCTTATCAACTATTTAAATAAATCAAACAAGAATTATATAGTCGATCAATTATAAATGGAAAGTGAAATCAAAATACATCGTTAATCTCCGATTACAAGAAATGGGAAGACTACTCACATAGAATAAGAATTCAAAGTGGAGATAAACTCAAATATAAAAATGTTGATAATCATACAAACAACAGAGGAACACAAACAAAAAAAAATAATTTTTGGGAAAAATAACTAGTCAAGATACGTAGAAATACGGACAATTTTAACTAATTAAGGAAATATTAATAACCATGAATGTGAAATACATATAATAATTATCGAATGTTGACCTTATAATCAATACTCGAAAACACATTAAAGGGTAACGAGTAAAATAATCCAAAACAAATATATGCAAGAAGACAAAAAGGAGTCCAATAATTATTACAAAAGTAAGCGTCAAATCATTAATTAAGACGTGGAAACAAAATTAAATAAGGATCTAAAGAATTAGAAAACGGTGACAATAAACGGTAATTCACAAAAGAATGAAGACTTATACCATGATTAATGAACTCAATCTTAACATAATGTAAAAATAAGTTGTAAACACAAAATAGGATAAAATCAACTATACTAGTTCAAATTGTATGAGAACATAAAGTGTAATTGTATAAACAAAATATCATAAAGAAAATATTTATTCACCAATAGTTTCATTATATAAGTAAAAATTGTCTTGAAATATAAATTAGCAAATACTTAGAAAATCTTGCATCCTTAACATCAAGTTGCATGTTTGCCTTCACGACATCAGGTTTCAAGTTGCCGTCCGGATATTCGGCTGCACATTTTGCCTCGCCGATATCCAGTTGCAATTTGCCTCCATTGACATCGAGTTGCATATTTGTCATCTTGATATTAGGTTGCACCGAAATGGTGAAATGAAAAATGTAACCTCCCATATACACAGGGATATGAGACATTTAATTTAAGTATGATGTTATGTTTTGAAATTCGTGATATAAAAATAGTAGGAAGATAAGAATGGAGTTGAAAAGCCACACAATAAAATATCAAATAGATGTATAGATTATAAATATCAAATATAATAGTACAAAATAGTAGAAGTTAAAATGATTTATAAAAGTAGGGAGAAAACGGAATAAAATACATACATAAGCACAATGCAAATATGAATGAGAAAATAAATATGCAGTGTAGCAAATATATCATAAAAATATATACTAACATTGGAATTAAACGAGCCTCTAATATGTCCTTGAAGATCCACAGATGCCGATCGGCGAACCAAGCGGGAAGAAAAGAATGGATAACTCCAGAATCAAATGAATAAGGGCACAAAAGAATAAAATTACACCCAATGAGGAATCAATGAATGAGAATGAATGGAGGGGACGAAACAATTGGGAGATGAAGGAACTGAATATGAAGGGATCAAAATAGGAATCAAATGAGAGGGTATCCAGATTACATGTTGGTTATTCATGTTCATGTGATTAACGTGGTGCGCATATTATTGAGTTAGACTGGCTAGAACCGAACTTGACTAACGTATTAGCCAACATGACTAGCACACTAGCCAAACACAGCTAAACCCCAACGTAGTTAGAGCCTAACCTAGCTCTGATACCACTTAAAAACCTGTCACGCCCCGCTTCCCGGAATACGGGAATACGAGCCCGTAACTGAGGCCCAGCGAATGGTATAAGTATGCCAACTCATACCATCCATAAGCTGTACCAGTCTTAATCAACAATATGAGAAAAATGAACCACAACCACGCAGGAAACATGATCACATAAACGAGAATGAAATTCAGTAACCATATCTGGAAAATAAAGACTTACCAATTAACTCGAGAGACTCCTGTTCCAATTGTAGAAGATCTGCTCATCAATGCCTCCTAGAAATTCTCTTTGGCTCACCTGTACTTGATTATCTAAAAAGAAAGAATAATTTGTCCTTAGAGCAAGTACGGACAGCAAGTAGTGAAAAGCAGAGAGTAAAGGACAAGGTACGTGAAGGAATATGAATCAAGATCAAGTTTGCAAGGACAATAATGGCATTAATAAACAACGGTCTTAATAAAATATATATATATGTCAATTTATGTTCATTAGAGTGTCATTTCTCCTATCTAATGCACGTACTACTGCATCCCATACTACAGGTTCGGTGCACGCAAAACAGTATACGTTTGAGACATAGTGGTGGGATCTACAGAGCGTGTACTCGGTTTCAATAACAATCATTTACCATTTTCACTTTCCATTTTCCAATCAATCATTCACAATCATTACTTCACTTTCCATTTCAATACAATATCAATATAGGCCCTCGAGTACATTTTCTGAGATTTCCCACTACTAGGTCAACCCTTATAAACCCCAGCTTGTTTAGTATCTTATTAAATCATTCATGTCCATGCAAGTGTGTATAGGAATGTCAAGGGAACGATACGAATGCAGCAAAATAATGTGTTATACAATAATAAGCATGAAGTGGCCAATCTGAAATCAGCCAACACAGTCACACTAAATCAGTGATAACTCATAGACTACAATTCAGAATTTGACAATTCAGGATGTTATCAGCAACTAGACATTGAGGGCTACAATTCATCTTTATATCATTTTGACTGATTCCTATTATAACTGGGTCGAAACCTCAGTACAAGACAGGCAAGGCAGCAGGAATTACAAAATGTCATCACATATATGTTCATTAAAGTGGCAATTAATGTGCTACTATAAATTATGGGACACATTACAATGTTGTATAACGATTAGAATGTCATTTTCTGTGTACAATCCACTTTATGAAGTCATTAATCCAATCACGATTGTCTCATTCAATCAATGTATACAATTACCATTCATTTCCTTTGTACACAATTCTATTCATTTTATTCATATCGATTATATCTATATAGGCTTAGGTTTGAGTCAATGGACAATTATAGGAGGTCAAGAGTACGTCGGGTTAGCTCGTGTAAACCCTCAATACTCCTAACGAGAAGGGACACAAGGCAATTTAAGATAATTAAATGGAACTACTTGCAGGAGATCAATAAGCTTGAACTAGAAAATTAAAAGAGTTCAAGTGGACTTGCCTGTTAGTTGACGACGATGAAATTGAACACAAGAATAACGGGATCAGTATCCCGGGCAGCAGAACAAGTGCGAGATAATTTATGGCAGCCACGCCAAAGTCTGCAATCTTCCAAAAATAGCAAACTCCAAATAGTAAGCAGCAACAACTCCTTCAGCAAAACTCCAACCGCAACTCACTAGCCCCAATCCCAAACCAACACACCAATAATATACCCAACCTTCTCCACGAATACCAAACACCAATACAAATAGATCCCAACACAACAGCAAACACTTCCAACTCCAATAACATACACCGACAGTATAACCTCCCACAATTCAATATGAGATCCCAACACAACCCAACCAACAGCAAACTTCAATATAATACCCAAATAGCAACAACCCAACCTTAGTCCTCTTCCAATACCATCCACCAACAGAATAGTTCTGTACCGTCCAACTTCACAGAGTTCACACACACACCAACACAACAATAATCCCCAAATTCCCCCTCTTCTTCATTTTTTAACAGAGAGAGAGAGAAGACGAGCGGGAGAGAACGCGCGGGAGGGCGGCGCGATTTGAGGAAGGCTCGACTGGGCCTGGCGCAGGGATGGCGATCTCGACGAGGTCTGGCGCAGGAGCGACGAGGTGGAACGGGACTGAGAGGCGGTTGCGGCACGGCGAGGAGTCGAGGCGAGTGGGAGCTTCGGTTGGGTTCGACGAGCGGCGGTGCGAAGCAGCGACGGGAGGCGAACGGCGAGCGATGGCGGTGGGTACTGGAGGCAATGGCAGGCGAGCGGAAGAGCATAGTGGTGTTGCGACTGGTGAGCAGGGTGCTGCGGGGTTCGACTGGCGAGGCGAAGATGATGAGGATGGCGCTCGCGAGCGAAGACGAGGAGAGCGGAGGTTGGTGGAAGAAGAAGGAGAGTTGGGTTTTTGATCTGTTTCGTTTGGTTCTGTCTGTTTTGTTTTGGTTAGGGAAAACACAGAGGGAGAGAGGGTAACGGGGTTTGTTAATAACGGGAAAGAGAGATAGTGGGGGAGTGGTTACGGGATTGTGGGAAGAGTGGGGCAAAAGTGAAGAAATTGTATATGGGTGTGTGTATAAATTTGGTTCTGTACAACATAGGGATAATGGGTTCTGGGTTAGTGGGCTTGGGCTTAAAAAGGAGCTCAAAATATTTAGATAAAATAATCAGGATGTTGGGCTAAATTTCTGGGGCCGGATTAATTAAATAAATAGTTAAGATCAAAATATGAAATTGGGCTTGTCATAACTAGTGGGCTCAGATTAATAATTAATAAAATCAAAATACAAACTTGGGTTTTAATAAATAGTCAAACTATTGGGTTTCAGAATAATAGTTTAAATAATAAAAATCAATTGGAGAAAAATAGTCATAAGATACTGATTATTTAAATACGAAAAATACTTTTAAATAATTATTAGTGAAAACAGGGGTTACAGAATCCCAACAACTCTGGCATCAACTACCTTCATCAACAGCATCAGAATCTCAAATTTTCGAACGAGATCATCATCAACAACAAGATCATATCATCATCATCAGCTCCGAAACCTAACTTCAACATCTACTTCGCCACTTTCACCCCACATCATCATCATCAAATCCGGCAACCTTCCCCCCGACTGCAACCCTAACCCTAGCCGCCACCCATCCCGCTGCATCTCCCCGCGACTCAACCACCACCCGACCTGACTGCTTCGTCTCCCAACGACCCCCCAACAACCACTTCTACAAATCCTTGCCGCCTCTAAAATCCAACTCTCCAAATCCTAGCCCCCGCTACACCCCGCTGCCTCTCCTCCCCCTGAAACCCTAGCTGCCACCCACAAATTCCCAAAGCACCCGACACCCTAGCCCAGGCTCGACCCAAAATGGATGCAACTGATGCAGTTGCATCAGGCCCCCAAAATCATCAAAAAAAAGTAGCCCCATTTTCAAAAAAGAAAAAAAAAATTATATTAGCTTCAGGGCCCTCGTTTTCAGAAAAGAAAAAAAAGAATTTATATTAGCTTTCAGGCCCCTAAAATCCATGAATCGTTTTATTTTTTTTCATGATTTTATATCAGCTTCAGGCCCCTAAAAAATTTTATATTAGCTTCAGGCCCCTAAAATCCATGATTTCTCATGTATATTTTTTTAATTTTTTTCTAATACATGAATCGTTTTTTTTGGGTATATGTGGGCCCCTTTTTGAGAGTTTGCTTCAGGCCCCTAAAATCCTAGGGCCGCCACTTCCCTACAATTCTAACCCAAAATAATATCTCTTTCTCTTTCTCTCACTCACAAACCCTAGCCTCAAAATCCTCCGGCCACTACTGCTCGCCGTCGTCGTGCCCCCTTGTTGTCATGATCCCCCGCCCCCCCTCGTTGTGCCTCCCCCCCCCACCACCACCATCGCCACGCCCCCATCTCCTTTCTTCTTCGTTTCCCGAGCACGACGTAGGTCCATCTCTATCCATATTGTGTTGTTTGGGAAAATTAGGGTTAGAGTTTGCTTAATTTGTGGAGGTGTTTTCTTCTCCCTTCCGTTATGCTAATTAGAGTTTTTGTTTGGCTATTTATCTCATCTGTAAATTACTCTTTGTTCTCATTTTCTTAAATTTTCATTTTTCATCAATTTTCAGTTCATTTTTCGATCGAAAATGAGGGAGTGCATCTTGATCCACATCGGCCAGGCCAAGATCCAAGTTGGAAACGCATGTTGGGAACCTAGAACACGTCATTCAGGTATAGATCCATGCTTCATTGCGTTTCGTTTATTCCATTGCCATTGGTAGATCTGTGATTTTGTGTTGATAGAACTGTAGATCTGCGATTATATGCGAGATCTGGTTAGTTGAAGAACTAATTTTGAGGATGTTTTGTGATTTTGGTTGTATATCTGTGGATTTGAGCTGATAGATCTGATTGATTGAATGCTTAATTTCTGGCTACTTCTGTTAGATCTGCTTAATTTTTGAAAATGAAAGAGAGAGGTCTTTTAACAATGATTTAAAAAGGTTATGGAGTAAATTTGTTTATTAGCTCCGGATATGAGTGCTGCTTTTAGAATTAGAAAGTTCTTAAGTTATTAATCATGTCTTAGGATCTTTTCCCTTGTGAATCTAAATGTTGCAATGAATTCTTCGGGCTTTGTTTATATATTTCGAATGGTTGTATTTCATGAGCCTATTATACTTTGCTTTATCCCCTTCAAGATACATGAGTGAATCTAGTTGTAACTTGGAACTTATTTCTGACATCATATGAGTTTTATGTTCATTTGTTTGATAAAATTTCACAAGAGTGGCATGTAGCTAGTAAACTCATTCTCGATATACTTTGACACCATATTTGATTGACTACATATCCTTAATGGATCAGATTGCCAGTTTTGTATAGGGCTAACCTATGAAGCACCGATACGGATACGGCGATACGCGTACGGGAACACGGGTACGGGGGATACGACAATTTTCCAAAAAGTAGGATACGGAATACGGCAGGGATACGGCTGTGTGTGTGTGCGTGTGTGTGTGTATATATATATATATATATATATATATATATATGAATAATTACACAACTAAATAATCTTTCTTGTTAATAAGGAAATGGTAAATATCTTTCATTAAACATAAATAAGTTAATCCATAAAGGCTATAATAATTATTCATGAGCATAAGCAATAACATAAATAAACAAAGCAAGTTCATAAGTAATATAACATAAGTAGACAATTCAAATAGCGGGACAAGTTTCAGCCGTATCAAATAGTTGGATAATAAAAAAATTGCAGGATACGGGGATGTACAAGATACGGGGACACGAGTATCGGATACGTACAGGATACGGGGACGGCACCCTCCGTGAAGTATCCGTGCTTCAGAGGGGCTAACTTAATCAATGGCTCTTGGTCTACGAATACATGCCACAGGGATCACTAGAAGATCATCTCCAAGGTATGTTATATTTTAATCCTTAATGTTCATTGCATATGGTGTTCTAGAGTCTAGAAAGAACATTCCAGAGTGGAATTTCAGTGTTATGCGTAGCAACTAAGAAATAAAAAGTTTTATCGAAAACGAAGAAGAAGATACACTTAGTTAAGGTCCTTTGATCAAATTAGTGAATAGCCTTGATATGCACCTTTCCTTTTCAGTTGTAACAAATTACACATTACATCTTGGTTCTGAATGATGGTTGCAGTAATATTATCAGCAAGAAGCAGCAAAATTGGGCCATCAAATCCAGGTTCTACAAAATGCTAACAGGTAAGCTTCCAAGGGCTAACTTAATCTCCACAATCCATGTATACAAATAAATCATTATTGGTTGTTCAAATTATCCATCTGACGAAGCACAACTAGGATATAAATTCTTATTATCATTTCAGGCACCTAGTGGGAGATTCTCTTAGTAATCTGACTGTAAAAGAGCCCAAACAACTCGAGAATCGACTTGAAAGAGGCATTTCCAGGATCAGGTCAAAGAAGGTAGACTCCTACAAATAATAATTTTTCAATCAGATTCAGATGTTTAACAACCCTTTTGCAAGCTATATATGTTGCACCGGAATACATACAAGAAAGGGCATGACACTAGATATATTGATCTTTCAAAAAATGTATAATATGACATCTCACTATCTAAGTGAACGTGAACCTATATATTGTAATAATATAATTAGAATCCAAAAATGCTATTTTAATTAGCTTGCCCTCGCCTGTGCTATAGCTATATAATTAATGGATGTCAATCTGTTTTCGTTTTTCATGTATAGAGATAGCTAGAACTATGATCTATAATGAAGATATTACAGTTACAGTCATATCTAAAAATGCAAAGAGAGCACCAAACTTCCTTTACACTTAAAGTGGGCCAATTAGTCAAGAGCCAAATAATCTGATACATATCGAGAGGACTGAGATAATCCAATTCATTGTCCTTTATTTTAAGGTGTGACATTTTCTGATATGTATCATTGGATATCATATGAATATTTAATCTCAGTAATTAGAGGATTTCCAATCAAGTTGGTTTAATTAAGATTCAATAAACAAAATTCCTGACAATTGCTTACTGGCAGCTAATTTTCTTGGCCCTTAACGTTGACATTAACCTGAAGGACACAACTCTAATCAGTTTGATTTGAATTATCCGAGCACAAATCAAGATAAGGTTAGTTTGGATAAAATTAAAGTGCTAGGTCATATTTCTATTATGTATAGCCTTCTATAAGTACACACTAGACTCAGTTTAGTGTCAAGTACATCTATTAACTACAAAGTGTACCTGATTGAAGTTGGATAGTGTTAATTGAAATTCAGAGCGCATGGAAGTAGTGATTTCCCGATATGATTTTTTTGAAATCTAGTTGGGTGAAAGAAGTATCATATTGGAACTAAATTTTGGGATTCTATTTCATGTAGGGTATTTTTTTTATAATAATATCGGGAAGTTTCAGTTTCAGTTTTTTAACTTCAGTTTCAGTTTAATATTGTTATTTTGTATGTTTTCTCCAGGTCTATAAGAGAAACAAATTGTATTAACAAATTGTATTACCAGCAAGTTCAAGCGATCATTACTTCATTTGAGTCTGTACCTGGCCTCAGTAGTGCTGCCCCTTATGCATCTTTAGCCCTCATGGATATGTCTAAGCACTTCAGGTGTTTAAAGAATGCGAGATCTGACCAACTCCAACACATGAACAAAGCCATTGGGAAAAAGCGCTTTGGCGAAGAAGAAAACAACTCTACCACTGGATTTCGGGTCTTAACTAGTAGTGACTCTCTCTTGTTAAAAATATCTCTTCCAAATAAACTCTTATTTTTTTAATTAAGCCTATTTGTTTGTGTTTAAGTATTTATGTTTGTCTGCACAGTTCATGATCTCTTTTATTTTTAGACAGAGTTGTAAATATTATGCTTTGGATTCTATGAAACATATGGGATTCTATTTCATGTAGGGTATTTTTTAATTTTTAATTTTAAATTTTTTTTAAAATACTTTCAAAAAAAATATTTTTAAAAAATATATATTTTTTTAAAGTACCCTATCCCGGCGTTTTTGGCCAAAAACGCCGGGATAGGGTACTTTTTAAAAAAACAAATAACGTATACCGGCATTTTTGACCCAATGCCGAGATAGGTAACTTTTCCTTTTGTTTATATAGACGCTCTATCCAGGCGTTTTTTGTATAAAATGCCGTGATAGACATGGTCTATAGCGGCGTTTCTAAAAAATGCCGGTATAGACCCTATATCTGTTCCGACGCTCACTATAGCAATGTTTCTGGTGATATTTTCAGAAGCGCCGTTACGATCTATCCCAGCATTTATAAACGTCGGGATAGCCCACAAAAAAAGTTGGAATTGACTTTATGTGTTGTAGTGAACACATTGCCTCACAACTAAAAAATATGTCCACTTCACAACCCAAAACCTTGTGCCCCTGTTTGGCACAAAGAAATATGTGAAAGAAGAGATCACTCATATGGATTACTACACTGATGGAGTCCAGAAGAAAAAAATAAAAGATTAGGAAGTGCAGATGAGCGGGTTGGAATAGTGAGAAGGAGAATATCATAGGAGTAAAGACAAGAAAAGAAATCTAACTTCATTTTAATCATACCCTTTTGGCTTTTAGCCCTTTCTTACATGTGTATCTCTAGACATAACAATCCTCCAGAAAAATTCTTTTCTAAATTCTAACAATCTTAGCAACCACAATGTAGTGATTAATCTAGGCTAAACGAAATACTCACATTTCACAAGAATCATTTCGTCACTCAACCAACTATTAATCCAACTCTAAGCAAAAAAAACTATTAATCCAACCAAACAACATATATACTACAATATAATGTGAGACACAGAGTAAAGATGTGTTCCGTTGGAATTGAAATAAAACATACATGTGTACTCATGTACATTTGTAAAGCAACAAAATTGATGGCAGTTATGTGAAAGACGCTAATACTACACCAAGACTCTGAACATATGGTAAGGGGTGAGGGTGTTACACTTACTTCTACCATGCCCACGTGACCTAGGTTGTGCACAATGCTATTTTTATTTATTTTAATTGACAATTTAATATATGTACCGGGTAGGTACCATGTCAAAGATCCTTCCACTAGACCCAAACTCCGAAGTTCGGAAATGGTTGATGGTATTACACTTGTACTTGAACAAGTTATCATCCCTTGAGAGCACCAATGACTCCAATGGCTAACATTATTAATAGACAAATGTGAGCATTGAGCGTATTAACAATCTAGTGTAAATGTATAATATAATTCTATATCACACCAACTGTTTGACAAAATTCCTCACCCACAAAACTCAAACCATACTTCTTCTAATCCGAATAAATCATATAATCGAAAACTGCGAAAAAGGGTTAGGTGGAAATAGCAATTGCAACAAGAATCTGGCATCAAAATCTTGATCTTTGAGAACGAGGAATACTCACCAAGATTGGGAAGTAGAGATTTTTCGAGGAGACAGTGGAGGACAGGTCGATGCTCATGGTTGGGCAGTTCCTCACGGTAGGGAAGCGGACCCTTGATGGGCGGTTCCAGAAGGATGATGGTGGATGCCCTGCTTTGAGATTCGGGCAAGGGCTGAAGATGGAGTTGAGAGTTGATGAAGACATTGAAAAAAATTTCCTTTTTGAGGGTTTGACTTGGAAGAGTTTGTTACAATCCCGATCCACTCCGGTGATGGGTCGTCGCAACGTTCATCGGCGCCGGCGATGACACCCATATGATTCGATCAAAAAGAATAAGAAAAAAAAACAAATCAATTTCGTTTATACTCTGATCCATTACAAAACTTTGGTACCGTTCTTTTTTTTCCTCTTACAAGAGGTTAAGAGATTTACAGTAAGAGTCTCTTGTAAGAGCCTCTTTTTGAAGTGTTCTTTTTACATAAAAATAATCTTTTATAAGAGAATTCTGTTCTTTTCTCACCTCTTACAAGAGCCTATATTACCCCAAAGTCTATATTATCCCCAAAGTATAAAAATAGTGAGATGAAGGATAAGAAAAGATAAGTTCAAATTACTAATATATAAACTAGTTTAATGCCAAGTTAAATTCACAAATCAGTGTAAATCATCAATTATAATTCTGGGCTACTATAGACTTTTAATTAGTATGAAAATTAGTATGTATAAATATAAATAATAATAATCTGTTTCAAAGAAGTTGGATTAAAAAAATTTAAGGTCAATGGGCTAATATAAATTCTCCCTTAGCTGTAAATAAATAAAAAATAAATAAAATTACAGTCAGCTAATTGTTTCGACAGCATCCCTAACATAATTGTTCGAGATTGTGAAGAATGAATTCCCACACTTTTTCTAGGATAGCATATTACAGTCAACTACGTATATGATTACACTTTTTCTAGGATAGCATATTCCGGGCTACTATAGACTAATATATAAACTAGTTTAATTAGTAACAATTATAATATAGACTTTGGGGTAATATAGACTTTTTAAGTGATAGAAGTCGTATAAGAATTTGAAAGAGGCTATTAGAAGTCTTTTAGGCTTATAAGATATTTTGAGAAAAATGTCTTATAAGAGGTAAAAAAAGAATACTAAAAAACTCTTATAAGAGGGGGACCACCTCTTACAAAAGATAAATCTCTTATAAGAGGAGAAAAAGAACACTACCTTTGCGTGTGTGCGCGTGTGTGTGTGTGGGGGGGGGGGGGGGGGGGGGGGTTAGGTATTTTTTGTCTCCTTTTCGAAACTTTTTACGATTTTAGGCCACATCCCAAACTATTAGCAATTTTGGCTAGCAAGTGTCACGTCAGCAGTGGCCGCTATTGGGAATAGCGATCTCTTCATGGCGACCACCGCATTGGACTCCCACACTTAGCAGATTTGTATAATTGCAAACTACTTGGAGTAACTGAGGTCACTATTGGGAATAGCGATCAATAGCGACCTCAGGTGGGCTTAAAAGCGATTGGGTCAACCTGTGGTCGCCATTGGGAATAGCGACCTTAGTTTTACAAGGTCGCTATTGACAATAGCGACCTCAGTTACTCCAAGTGGTTTGCAATTATACAAATTTGCCAAGTGTGGAAATTCGATGTATTGGTCGCTATGAAGAGGCCGCTATTCCTAATAGCGGCCGCTGCTGACGTGGCACTTGCTAGCCAAAAGTGCTAATAGTTTGTCAACTGGCCTAAAATCGCAAAAAGTTTCAAAAAGTAGCCTAGTAATGCAAAAAATTCGGGGGGGGGGAGTTCGAAGAGACAAATAATGCACACCATTCTACACTAGGATGACACTAATGCACACTTGTTCGGATTCTATGCATCCCATACTACATAGGTCCGAGGGCAAGCACCTACGTTCTTCACAATACAGGGCTCGATCCCTCGCCATGAAAACTACCCGGTAGCAAAACAAAGTTCAGACTATTCCACGAATTTGAATCCAGCCTTGGAGTCCACCGCCGGCTGTTATAACAGATTCCACATCGTGCGAATCGTCCCGTATGTGACCCTCTAGCCCAGTATATATATATACATTGGAGACGGTAAACACAAAAGCCCATCCGTCCGACTACTCAAGATCTTGGAGTCCACCGCCGACCCGTCCTCATAGTCCCGGATTAAAATATAATAATCCGTCTCCCACAGGGCAACCTCAGTCCACCAACTGGGTCTATAGTCTTGGAGTCCACCGCCGACTATATAGAGCACCCCACTTACGTTTCCCTAAGTTTACTACATCTTCACTTATGTGCCTAATTTTCTTAAGTTCAAGACATGAATAATTTCCACTCATAGAATTAGTTTTACCTCCTACCGGACTTAATCAACAAATACGAGATAGCTCCATGGCCATATCTCCAAATCATATCTCAAATCTTTTCTTTCAATAATGCCGGTATTGAGGTCTTACTAACTCTAAGTCATAAACTTTCATGTACATGAAACGTGGGTACATATACCCTTTAATAATCATGTCTTAAACCTAGATATTTTCATCATCAACTTATTCACAAATGATTAATGTCTCATTTAATACTACCCATGAATTCTTAAATCACAATCCTTGAAAAGTAATAATCATTTTTAAGAACATAAATTCATTAAGTCTCATCATCAACATATCCCAATTCCATCAAACATTTCTATAATTAAATAATAGTATATTCTCTACAAAAGAATTTTATTTCACAACTTAATCAAAGTCTCATTTTAGCACTAATCAATGTCTCATTTTACTTCAAATATTTCTTAAACAAAATAAAAGTATAATCTCCTCAAAATCACTTCTCAAATTAATACTTTACTTTTCTACAAAGTTTTGTTCACAAAATTTCATTTTCATATCAAACTAAATTTTATAACTAAAGTTTACTATATTAAAAAATCCAATTCATTTCATAAAGTTTATAACTAAAGTTCACTATACTGAAGTATTCATATATGGGGAAAGGAAACTCAAATAAAAAAGAAGTGTTGTGGGGTTTCGAACCCATGAGCTCATAGTCAACACCCAGAGCCACTCCCGATCACCACTAAGTCCCTTATGGACTTGTGTTCAGATTCTCACATCGAAACCCCATATACTATTTTTCTGTCCCAACTCATTATTTTCATAGAACCTAATTTCTCATTTGATCCAATCTTTTCATTAATCTACAAATAATTTATCTAGACTGGAATTTCCTCACTAACAGAAACCTATGGATTAGAAAATTTTTCATATTTGATAATACATCTAATTTCAAATCCTTTCTTCTCTTTTGTTACAAGAATTCATTTTAATCAAACTAGAAATTTTGTATTCTCTTACAAAAATTTTAATAAAATATGTATACCCATTTTTACATTACCAAAACTCCATTTTTTAATTACAAAGAAAATCTCTCCAAACATTTTCACAATTTCTAGTTTCTACACTTCTACATTAACACACAAACTACAATTTCTCCTTACTTTTTGTTCTTATTTACAAACAACATGACAATACTTTGTTTCTCAATCAATAATAATACTTCTACAATTTATCATACATAAAAACATGAAATGCAATCCCTACAATTAGAAAGTATATGATCACCCACTAACACAATGTTAATCTATTTGTCAACATAGCATGATTCACTATTAATCCCACCACAATCATAGTATAGTTATTCTATTTTATCAAAACTACTCATTCACTTTTATTAGCATGTACATTCTAAAAAAATTAGAAAGTAGGAGAACACCCATCTTGATTGAAGCTTGAATGATTGAAAGAATGATCACCACTTCTAGCTCCAAGACTCCTAATTCTTCTTCTCCTTCTAGCAATGGCCTCCCCTCCTAGCAAGATTACTCCAAAGCATAAGAACACTACTTCTCTTACTCTCTTTTCTTTTATTCTTCTCTTTTCTTTCTTTCTTGCTTCTCTTTCTTTTTTTCTCTCTTTCTCTTATTTTTCTTTTGTTTTTGGTGTGAAAAGAATGAGCAATGGAGGGTGCTATTTATAGGATTTTGCTAGGGTCCTAATTGCATAATTACACACCTAATAACTCACTCAAATTAATTTCTAACCTTTCACATTTTATAACTCTCAAAACTCCTAACTTTACATCTCCCCACTCTCCAAAACCTTAACCCTCATTCAATCTCTCTCTCTCCCCATGCCAAAACCGACCCACTTTGGTACAATCCGGTATGTGCATGTACACATGGACATGTGCATACACAATACACATTTTTAGGTGGGCCCCCATCCAATTACATTGTGTTTTCAAGCCATACATAATAGCCCACTATTCTCATACCCATTCACTTGAAAGAAGAACATCACCCTGCATAATTCTTCATGTGTGGGCCCCCAGCACCACTACAAAATCCATTTCCAATTATGTATACACTATACCATGAATATATTTCTATAACTAGCAACCAACACTATATATATACATATATATGGACGAGTAAAAATTTGTTAAATTAAAAATTTATAATGCAACAATAAATGTGCATATATTTTGTGAAATTTATTTCGAGAAAGGATACGCCCAAATGCGCGAATCGAAACAAACACGTGCGTCGCACGTAAAATATCAAAATGCGAAAAATCTATTTTATTGATGAAAATTTATTAAATATAATCGAAAATAATATAAGCAAAATTATATTTACTAATTTATATATATTTCCTGATGAAATCACAACACGTAGAAAGCACGTGCATTATACGTGCAGAAAAATTGAAAAATGCATTTTAATAAAAATAGGGGAAAATGAATTTCTGTTTTATAAAATAGATTTAAATATATAAAATAAATAATTTAAACACATAGAAAATATTGTACGTAGTGGTGGAAACACGTGCATCAAAACACGTATAAAGCACGTAGATTATGGAGATTGAAATATTATATTTTAGTTGACTGAAATCAATACGGAAAATGTATAAATAGTACGAATCCAAAATATGTAGTGAAACACATCACAAAATATACGTGCGTAACACCCAGGGGCAAAATTGTAATTTCCAATTTTGCGGGGTGTTACAGTCCACGACCCCCCAAACTCCAACGTTGTATGGGCCCAAAGGAGGGGTCCAAACGGTGGAGCTAAAGAGGGTGAGGGACCAGCTCCGATTGGGGAAGCTGCAGAGAATTGGCAGGAAGTTACTCATAAAGGAAAAAGAAAATCCAAGTCCCCATCCCCAACACTACAGGAAAACAGAAAACACCAGAGAAAGGAAAAGCGCAAACCGGTGCCGTGCTTCAATTGTGGGGAGTTGGGACACTACCGGACGGAGTGCACAAAAGAAGTGTGATGCCTGAGGTGTATGATGTGGGGTCATATGTCTTACAACTGCACAAATGTCGTCACTTCCAACGATGACGAAGAGCGGCGAGTGTACAGGGGTAGGTCGCCTGACAACCCAGCGACGATCAATCTTGCAAACAGCCTCACCACGATAAGAAATGAGGAGAAATGGCTAAGTCAGTGGTGCGCAGTGGCACGAGTGACAATAGGAAGACCATCGGAGGCCGATGTTCTCCAAGCTTTGAACGCGAGATGGCCAATGAAGGTGCACCGTGATTGGGTTGTCAAGAGAATGTGCCCCCTCCAGTTCTTGATTTCTTTCCATTCGCCGCAAAAGATGATAGAGGTCACCGGAATGGCAACGGTGGATTTTGGGCATTTCAAGATGGACTTTAAAGCTTGGTCATCGAGCTTTGGTGCCGAGCGACCCCAGGGGAATAGATACTGGGTTTGGATCCAAAACGTACCATTACATTTTTGGAAAAAGGAAGCTTTGCAAGAGATAGTCTCCGACTTTGGCACAGTGGAAGAAGTCGACGAGAAGACCGTGCGCCGATCGGAAATAGTATCGGCGAGGATACTAATCAGAAGTAGGGACATCACCTTAATGCCAAGATTCGCAAAAGTGTATTCCTATGAGGAATCCTATCTCATATGCTTTTTCCTCGACAAACGCACAGATAGGGAGACGGAACCCACCTCCACGTCCCCATCGCCTACATCCTCTCTCAGAGATGGTCGTAGCTACAAGCAAGTTGCGTCGCCAACATGGGAGCTCACCATTGTTGGGACCCACGAAGTGGAGCGGGCCCATCGAGAGGTGATCAAGGCGGCGAGAGAGATGGAAACTCACCGGGAGCCTACAACGAAGAGATTAGAGAGGTTTGGATCAGGGCAGGACGCCGGTGGTCGACTTTGAAGCTAGACCAAGGGATCCAACGGCCAAGATGACCCAAGCCCAGATTTGGTAAACTTTACACTTTCAGGGGTGAATCAGAAAAAGGGGAAGCGGAAGATAGGTCAAAATGGCAATCAAACACTACAAAGTGGTCAAATGCTGCATGCAGGTGAGGAGGGACATGCTGTGGAGCAGAGAGGGGGGACAGAGCTTGCATGCCCTCAAAATGGCAAACACCAACCCCGTAACAACATGCATGCTTCGGGACAAGAGTTGGTGAGGGACAGTGCCAGCTTGGGGAAGAAGCCAAGCAAGAAAGCACCATCCACCAGGGAGTGGGTAGAAAAGGTTTGGAAAGCACCAAAAGGAAAAAAGGTGGCTTCTTTGGGTCAAGAGCACCAGGATTCAGAGGCTATTTTGGGGAAAGCGACGAGCAAAGTGCTGCTCGCTCACAGAGAAGAAAGCCCAAAGGAGAATGAGAAGAAAGGAACCTCTGGCGCTCGAGATTTGAGTAAACTCAAAAATGGTAAAGAAGCCAACGAAGAAGGAGAAGATCCATCTGCTGTGAAGCTTAAAGAGAAAGGAAATTTTGGTTTGGCGCTCAAAGCTTTGGTTACACCGCCCTTATCATCGAAGCCCACGAAGTCTGCAGAGACCGATGTGCCAACCAATCCGAAGATGCCAGGTGGGATGGGGGGTGAGAGTACTGCCTAAGTTGACAGGGGTGTGATTTCGAATCTCGAGGGTTACGGTATGATGTACTACGGAGTAGAAGAAAGAAGCAAAGCGGATTCTTCTCATATGGGTGGGCTTGTTTGTAAGAGTTTTATAGGCATTAATGGGCCTAAAGAGGGGCCCAAAACGCTTATTTTAGCCCCTGAGACAAGTAACACTATTTTTTTGAATAATCAGACAGGTATTGGGCCCATCGAGGGGTCCACCACAGGAAGCACCACTATTCTTGAAGAGGCATCGGTAATTTATGGGCTCAATGAGGAGTCCACAATGAGAGAATCTACTCTACAACTGGAAAATCAGCATGCAGATAGTGATGAGGACCTAGAAGGGTGCTTAAACCTGGATGAAGAATTCTCATTTACAGACGAGGAGTCAGAGGAATTAGAGTTTATTGCTGATACACAAAGGGAGATCTCGCCAGAGATGATCTTGTCCACACTTCCAGAGTCAGCACCAGGAGACAGTACTGGTTCGTCTCGCAGGACGGTTGGGTTCAGAGTACAGCGGTCGCCTAGGAGGGCTCATGTGGAGTCCCTGGATGACAATCTGGAGGTAGCAGCGGCAGCCAAAGCTGCAAAATTCGACGATGGAGGTACGAGAATTTTTTTGGCTACTATATTAAATTTTATGTCAGACTCTGAAGTTTTTTTCCTAGCTAAAACCTGTGGTTTGGAAATGTGTTACACAGAATGCAATGAGTTACTTCTCAATAAAATTAGGGGTTGGGAAACTGAAAGGGTTGAGTCTAGTTATCAGAAAGAACTAGGATCTAGCTCTGGGTTGATAGAGGTCTCTGAATATGAAACCTGTCCCACACCCATACCCACGGTCAACCCAGACACGGTCCCCCAATGAATACACTATTCAGGAATGTCAGGGGGCTGGGGGATAGAGGGAAACGAGATATGGTTAGGGACGTCATTAACAAGTCCAAGGCGGAAGTGGTAGGGTTAAAGGAGACCAAACTTGTGCATGGGGCCAAACTCAAAAGGGTAGGAGGGAACAGAATCAAGGAATGGGTACTACGCCCATCCGCAGGAGCCTCGGGGGGAATTGCTATTGGGTTCAACCCGAATATGCTCACTTGTATCGAGGTTTATAGTGGAACGTTCTCCCTGACTATCAGACTAAAACGACGATCTGATAATTGGATGCAGACAATCACTATCGTTTATGGACCGAATGTGGCTACAGAGCGTGATGCCTTCTGGCAAGAGCTGGTCGGTATTCGACACCGATGGCCAGGAGCCTGGATTGTTGGGGGGGACTTCAATATTACCAGATTTGCTTTCGAGCACAAGGGAAGAGGTTCCAGCCACAGGCACAGAGAAGAGTTCAATAGGATGATCACGGAACTAGAGCTGATAGATATCCCAATTAATGATAGACTATTTACATGGTCTAACATGCAGGCTACTCCGATCATGGCCAAATTGGATAGGATACTAGTATCGATGGATTGGGAGGCTAAGTTCCCATTAGTAACTGCTAGATTGATCCCTCAACCCACGTCAGATCATACTCCGATCCTACTTGAGACAGGGATACAGGGAGCTCAAAGGCCTAGGAAATTCAGATTTGAGAAGGTCTGGCTAGAAATTCAGGGGTTTCACCACATGGTGATGGAAAACTGGGGACTCCCAACTGCTGGTGCGGACGCTGCAGCCCGATGGTGTGAAAAAATCTGCAGATTAAGGAAGCACTACGTAAATGGAATCGGTCTAGATTCTCGACCATTTGGCGTGCAAAAGAATCCTTTTTGGAAGGAATTGATGAACTAGAAAGGGTGGAAGAAACGAGAGTCCTGTCACAAGATGAAAGAAATAGACTACTCAAGCTCCGTAAGAATATTGCCAATCTCTATAAGTTGGAAGAAATCAAATGGCAACAAAGATCAAGGATTTCATGGCTCAAAGAGGGAGACGCGAATACGGCCTACTTCCACCGAGTGGCAAGCGCAAGACGCAGGTCCAACCTAATTCTGTCAATACAGACGAACACAGGGACATCGCAAGACGAAAAAGTGATTTCCACAACCTTTCAAGGTTACTACAAGGACCTCTTTGGGAATAAGAATGATTTCAGGATCCCACTTACGGATGATTACTGGCAGGCATACCAGAATGAATCAGCGCAAACATTTGCCACCTTCAAAGCTCCCTTCTCGGAAGAGAAAGTAAAAAAGGCCATCAATCAAATGGGAGCAGACAAGTCGCCTAGGCCAGACGGCTTCCCAATGATGTTCTTCCAAGTGTTCTGGAAAGAAATTAAAAGGGACGTTATGGCACTGATGGATGAGTTTTTTAACAACAATCTCAGATTGGGCATGTTCAACTTTGCAGAAGTCGTCCTGATACCCGAACGGAAGGAGTCTACAAAAGTGGGGGATTTTAGATTAGCCTCATAAACTACTCGGTTAAGATAATCACAAAGGTCCTGGACATCCGCCTGGGAAGTATTATGGACAGCTTAATCAGCAAAACTCAGACGGGTTTCATCAAGGGCAGATGTATTCTAGACTGCGTGGCCACCGCTGAACAAGTTATCCACCGCTGCCATACGAGCAATTCTAAGAACTTTCTCCTGAAACTGGACTTTGAGAAAGCGTATGACTCCGTCGATTGGGAATGCCTGCTGGAAGCTCTCAGAGGAAGAGGATTCGGGAATAAATGGATAAGTTGGATCAAACAATGTTTGCATACTAGCAAAACGGCAATCTCGGTGAATGGGCGGTCGGGGCTGCCGTTCCTGTGCAAGAAAGGACTCCAGCAAGGGGATCCGCTATCACCACTTCTATTTACTATCGTAGCGGATGTGCTGAGGGGTATGCTTGAGAACTGTCGAAGAAAAGGTTGGATAACGCCAGTGGCCACTACCGCGTCTAACCAAGGGTGCACGATTCTTCAGTACGCGGATGACACCCTACTTTTTGGTAATGGGACCAGGTCAGAAACAGTCTGCTTTAAGGGGGCCATATACTATTTTGAATCCTGGTCAGGCCTCAAGATAAATTTCCACAAGAGTGCTCTGATTCCAGTTACTCTCTCCAATGTCGAAGCACGGGATCATGCCACCATTTTAAACTGTATGGCGAATGAGTTCCCAATCAAATACCTAGGGCTCCCACTCAGACTAGGGAAACTCACTAAGTCGGACTGGCTGCCTATCATACACAAGATGGAGGATAGACTGTCTGGTTGGAAAGGAAAATCGCTTTCACTCAGGGGCAGAGTGGTGCTCATCAATTCAGTGTTGTCTAATCTGCCCATTTACTACATGTCATTTTTTGAGCTTTCTAAATGGGTTATCCAAAGGATTGACTGAATTCGAAAAAGATTCCTTTGAAAAGGGGCAGATTCGAATAGGGGAGGTTACCACCTAATCAAATGGAGTATTGCTTGCATGAAAAAGAAGCATGGAGGGCTAGGCATCATCGACCTCAGAGATATGAACCTTGCCCTTTTGGGGAAATGGTCGTGGAAGGTGTTTTACCACATCGGTAAAGGATGACAGGATTTCATTCAACCATACCTCCAGAGAAAAGGTACGAGAAGTTTAGGCTTCAGAGTAGGGTCTAAAGTTTTGTGATTCTGGAAAGGAATTACCAAAGCAAGCGGGCCGTTCAATTCAGCAGTTTCGTCGACTATCAATAATGGACGGTCCACCAGATTCTGGTGGGACAAATGGTGTGGTGCCCATACCCTGAAGGAAACTTTCCCAGAGTTGTATGAGAAAACGAATCGACCGAATATTTCTGTGGCCGAGACTTGGAAGAGGGGAAATTGGAGGCCGTCGCTCCGAGGAATGCTTACCCCAGAACTACACCAGCAACTGCTTGACTTGCAAGCACATATCACACGGACCGGTGCGATGTGCGCTCAAGGCCCAAATCAGATGCGCTGGGGACTTAAGACCAACGGAGCTTTCACAGTCAGATCTCTGTATCATCGAATTCACTATCGAGGATGCAGACCGAGCTGGGCACAGGTGTTATGGAAGGCGAAAACCCCCCTTAAAGTAAGAGTATTCCTCTGGCTAGTGCTCAATAATGCAATCCTCACCAGAGAAAACCTTGCCAAAAGACAACCCCAAATTGCGACCAACTATGGATTCTGCAACATGCATGCGGAGAATTTGAACCACCTTTTTATCCACTGCCCAAGGAGTAAGGCAACTATGGTAGAGATATTACGAGCTTTAGGAACATGTGACTACCCAAGCAAATATGAGGATTTGTGGATTGGCCCCAAAGTTGCCTCGATTCGCCAAGAGATGAAGGATGCGTGGTACATTGCCATTGCAGCAGCTACATGGGTGTTATGGCTAGACAGAAACAATTTTTATTTTCGCGCTTCATGTAATAGTATTTCTGGTAACCTTACTCATATCATGCATCTTATTTCTTTTTGGGCTACAGCTGCTGCCACAGGAGCGAGAGGGAGGATTGCCAGAGTCTTCCAGGTGGAGGATTTTGATGATGAAGAGGTAGAGTTCGGGCCGACACTGGACTGAGGGGTTGGCGCCCTCTAGCCGCAGTCTCTACTACTTTGTGTTTTGTACCGACATACTGTACTTTTGGCTGTTTGATGTATGGATGATTAGACCCACCCTCCAGGGTTTGTTGGGGGATTATGTTTTACTTCCTGCATTATACTTTTTATTTCTCCCGGTACACCAGGGTTGTTTTATTAACCTCTTATTAATGAAACAGGATGACTTTATTCCACCTTTAATCTTAAAAAAAAAAAGAATACCTTATCAGATCAGCTGCAAAAGCAAAGGAGCCAACGTCTGCTTGTGGAGGTTCGTTTTCGGTTCTTAGTTTCATTTCAGATAATATGCTTCTTTACAATGCCTGTGCAATAGGTCTAGACATGGGTTCCACGAAAGAAGAACAATTTCAAAGGGTCTTTTATCTTAGAGAGGAGGCGGATAGACTTTGTCTATAGCAAGTCTAGGTGGGGGGTTTTCAGTTGAGGAGGGGATTAGGAGATTTTTCATTTTTTTATGTTATACATCTTTTGGAATGTAAGAGGTACGCGCTCTAGAATTAAGAGTAGACTAGTTAATGATTCTATCACTAACCATAAGCCAGTTGTGTGTGAGTTGCAAGAAACTAGAATTTCAAACTCGCAGAGTAGGGACTTTGAGAACATGAGTGCCTTTACAGATTTTGAGTGGCGTTTTAGGGAGTCTAGTGGCATGTCGGGGGGGGTGAATAGCGTTAGGTTTTTACTCTAAAATCTTTGAGATTATAGATGATTTTGTGGGTACTTTTTCCCTGACGATCAGAATTAGGAGACAGAGCGATGAGTGGGAGCACATGGTCACTTCGGTTTATGGACCCAACATCGCGAGGCTTAGGGAGGGCTTCTGGTTAGAATTAAAAGACGTTCGTAGTAGATGGGAGGGATCGTGGGTTTTGGGAGGAGATTTCAACATTACTATATTCCGATCGAAACATCGGGGGAGGGGGGAAACGATAGATGTAGATTGGAGTTCAACAGGCTAATCAGCGATCTAGAGCTTATCGAGCTACAGGGGTCTGATAGAAGATTTACGTGGACAAACATGCAAGCTAACCCGACCTTAGCGAAACTAGATAGAGTATTAGTGTCCTCAGAATGGGAAGAGAGATTCCCGCTGGCTAAGCTTGGGTCAATCCCCAGACTTACGTCGAATCATACCCCACTTGCACTTGACTGCATAATAGGTTCAGAATTCAATAAAAAGAAGTTCAGATTTGAGAAATCCTGGACTTACTCCAGTAGCATCAAGAAGGTTATTGAAGGCTCTTGGGAGAAGCCTACAAACACAAATGCTGCAGTATCCAAATGGATGGTCAAAATTAAGAGATTGTGAAAAACTCTAAAGAAGTGGGCGAAAGAGGAGAACGGGGAACTAAGGAGACGAAAAGATAGATTGAGAAATAGAACACAAGAACTAGAAACCATTGAGGAAGAGAAAGTATTAGATGGTAGAGAGATGGAGGAGCTAGCACAGAACAGAATTGAAATGCACAAGATTGGAGAGATGGAAGAGTGCTACTGGAGACAAAGATCTAGGATCCAATGGCTTAAGGAGGGAGACTCCAACACGGCCTTCTTCCATAAGGTGGCTAATGGTAGAAGAAGGAAGAGCAATATTCCACAAACTTTATTCTTCTCACAATCCCATATTATCAAATTCACAAATTAACAAATTCCACAAACCCTAATTATTCCACAAACCCTAATTAGTCCACAATCTCAAACCCAAATTAGCCCATAATCCATCATTATTCTTCTCACAATTCCAACTATTTAATTCACAAATTAACAAATTATTCAAAATTGAAATTCATGCCTAGGTTTGAGAAAGGGAACAAGATGGGGGCACAGGACACCGCACGGGGAGGGGTGTTGGTTCGGGTGAGGGTTTGGGTTGAGCGAAGGAAAGTTAAAATATGAGTGACAAGGAGAGTGGCAGTGGGATAGGGTTTTTTTTATTATTTATGTAGTGGAAAAAAATATTATTTATCCCTTCTATCCCGGCTAATTTTTTAAAAACACCAAGGTATAGCTCACCTACTCCGGTGATTGTGGAAAGCGCCGCGGTAGGGGGAACTGGTTTTATCAAACTTTTTTGTAGGGGAGCTACAGCGTGTTTATGCCTAAGCGCCAGGGTAGAAACACCGTCGTAGCACCATTTTGTTGTAGTGATTCCAAGATTGACGGTGAACAGATACAATTCACGTCTTCAGAATAATCAATTGCAGGAATACATTTGGAACTCTTAGGTCTCAATGCTAATAAGGAAGTAGAATTTGCAATAAATATTTGAAGTGTCGCTATGATTGTAGAAAATAATAATGTTTTTATATCTTTCCTAAGTGAAGATGTATTTATGTATCTTTTGAAATGCATATTTCATGAAGACATTCTTAATAAAATGCGAGGACTAATTAAATGCCAACAATAACAAAAACACATTTGGAAAATGGATTCCCCAAACAAGAAATATAAAGGAGCCAAAAAGGTCCCAAATAGTCATAAACTTGTGAATTTTTTCTCAAACTGTCCCACTTTTGAAAGTTTTTTCCAAACTGCCCTACTTTTTTGAAAAATTCCCATACCGCCCTACTCGCTTTCTGAAAAAGCGAGTTTGGGTAAATCTCCATCGCTTTTTCAGAAAGCAAGTGTTAGGCCTAGTTTTGCTCTTGCCCACACTCGCTTTCTCAAAAAGTAAGGGGATTTATCCCACACTCGCTTTTTGAAAAAGCGAGTGTCGATTGGGTCTTTAGCCCCCACGCTCGAAATCAGATCTCACTTTATCTTTCATTCTCTATCTTCCTCCTCCTCTTCTAACAAAACCCTAACCCATCCGCAAGTTTGCTCTAATTTCGGCCATTAACCCACCAAAATACGTCGATTCACTCATAAAATCCTCGCATTTCTCATCTTCTTTCTATTTTCCACTTCTCTCATCCTCATTTAACCCTAAAAACCCTAAACCCCAATATCCAAGATTGTGTTGATTTTTTGAATTTGGGGGTAAAGCTTGCGGTTGAAGGAGGTGGAGTGCTTCGAATTTGGGGTAAAGCTTGCGGTATATTTATTAAACTCTTGCTTTTTTAATGTTGTATATATATGTATATATATGTAGGTAAAAATTGGATATATGTCGAATTTGGGGTAAAAATTGGATATATGTAGATATATGTAGGTTATATATTTTGTTATAGTTAATAATAATTGTTTTTAGTTGTAGTATACTCTCTTTTATTATAAATGGCACGCACGATGGAGAATGTAGAGGAAGGATCGAGTAGTAGACCTTCTCGCGGCGATGGACCACGTACTTCTTTTGGTCCACCTCCTCGCGGTGGACATGGTGGTCGTCGTAGTGGTACCGAGCGTACTAAAGTAAGTGAATAATTATTTATATTCGATTAATTTGATTATCATACAATAAAATATAATATCGATCATTTGATGTAAATGTTATTGTTGTATAGGTCCCAACTAATCCAAATGAGGCAGGTCCTTCTTCTTCAGCCCCTTCATCATCTTATATTCCTCCCGAAGGTCCAGGTCCCCTCGACCCTACACTCCTTACTCTCCAGTCGCATCACCGTTTGAAGAATGTGTGGGAAGGTAAATCCAAGGAATGTACATTTAGGGGGGGGGAGTCATCCACTGCCTATGCACCCACGGATTCACGAGATCCTACGGGATTGTAGATTATATGGTATTGCACTGATGAGCTCCATTAAATGTGATCGGACTCTTCTTACCGCACTGTTTGAGAGATGGCGGCCTGAAACACACACCTTTTACCTGCCAGTTGGGGAGATGACCGTGACACTACATGACGTCTCTGTACTTACCGGTCTTTCAGTTGATGGGCAGGCAGTGACCGACACAATGAACTTCGAGCTGGTATATCTAGTGGAACAGTACCTTGGTGTCGAAGTGGAAACCAGAGTAGTAAATGGGAAATTTATTTGGTTGAAGTGGTTGAAGGGCACATTTAAGAATTGATTGAATGAAGATTCCACTGAGGAGGAGGTGCAGTGCTACTGCAGGGCCTACATCCTTACACTATTTGGTGGCATGATGTTCCCAAATTCGACTGGTCATTCGGTCTCCTTGTTGTACCTCCCATTGATTACCAATTTGGGACAAGTCGGACAGCATAGTTGAGGTAGTGCTGCGTTGTCGTCCTTGTACCGGACTCTGTGTAATTGTAGTCTTGGTTCGGTATAGATGAATGGACCAATGATCTTACTACAAGTCTAGAGTTGGGAGCGTATTCATGTGGGTCGGCTCGCAGTGCGAATGCAATCACCCAATTGGGTCCATCTCCCCGAGGACCAGCACATGTTACCTCCACTTGGTGTGTACTGGTCCGGCAATCTCACATGGACGGCCAACCCTAACAGATGTCTGACGTACTTTCGTGATGAGTTGGATAGGTTGGCAGATGATTGCGTCGTGTGGATGCCTTACACGGAGGAGTATGTTGCTCGACTACCGCCTATTTGCTTGTACAGGCACAATCTTTGGTTGACAAAAGCACCACTGACCAATTTTGGCACAATTGAATTCTACTATATGAATAGAGTGCTACGTCAGTTTGATCTCCTTCAAATAATTCCTGTTGCCGAACCGTTCAATGCCGATATGCATTCTATTACTAGAATGGATCGACAATCCGAAAATAATTGGGCCGCAAGCTTTTCTACATATGTTGAGAGATGGAATCAGCACCGGTTCAACGAAATTATTGGTGACATTCCTCCATTTGATCGATCGTTGCATGCGACTTACATGGCCTGGTACGAGAGGATGACGAGACGCTATATATCTCCGACAGTGCAGACTTCTGCAGGTGTGGTAGTCCCGATTCGTCGATCAGCAACCGAATCAGCAGATCAACATTCGATGAATTTGCATATGTTCCAACCGAAGGCATCGGCTCTTCGCATAATTGTAAGTTTTTAAGTTTTGTTGTATTTTTTAAAGTTTTTCTAGTATTTTGGTTTACATATACATTCACTGTATTTAATATTTCAACTTCTCATGTTTTGTTGCCACACCCCGCTTTCCAAAAATACGGAATACGAGCGTGTGACAAAGCCCAGCGAATGATTTTCATCATTCATGAGCTGTAGGATCGACTCAGCATCATAACAAGAATATAACAAAATGTACACAACCACGCATGCAAGAATAATTTATTAAGCAACAGAAAACAATTGAAACAAATAGTAATATCTCAAATGGTTTTCAACTCTGGATCAAAAGAATAAAACTAGGAAACATAAGCCCGTTACAAGTTTTTAAGTAGCAAAGAAATAAATAACTCAAGAAAACAAAGTATCTAAGCAAGTCCTTGCTCCAAGCAAAGCCTAGAATGTCTGCTCACCAATTCCAGCAGGCAACACGTCTCCAAAGTCTGTTTATAAATATAAAAATGAGAAAATAGAGAAAATAAGCTAAATGCCCGCAAATAGTAAAAACAA
The DNA here is from genome assembly GCA_017893485.1 of Hemerocallis citrina. Classification (NCBI taxonomy): domain Eukaryota; kingdom Viridiplantae; phylum Streptophyta; class Magnoliopsida; order Asparagales; family Asphodelaceae; genus Hemerocallis; species Hemerocallis citrina. The sequence continues at coordinate 192,877,679 of CM030368.1, read as the reverse complement.
GTACAAGAAATATGGAACAAGATTTGGAATTAAGAATGTAATAGGGATGCAACAAGTAGTGGGGATTCAAGAAATTAGCTAGCAAGAAAGACAACTCGAGCGATAAGATTGGGTAACAAATACTAGTGGTAGAACAAGTGGTTAGTGAACATGTAATGGTGTCATGCATCAAGTAATAAGTATCACGTACAAGTATCAAGTAACAAGTAACAAGTCTAATGTTTCAAGTTGTCAAGTACAAGTATCAAGTAGCAAGTGTCAAGTATTATGTTCAAGTATCAAGTCTCATGTATCATGTCATCGAGTAATAAGTAAGCATGTATCATGTTCATTTATCATGTGTCAAGTCTTGTAGTTATTACTATTTAGGTAGCACTTCATGCATCCATACTTTTACTACATGGTTGCTACAAACAATCAGTTACGTTTAGGCCTAGTGGTGGATTTTAAAGGGCGGTGTACTCAGACATCAAGTATCAAGCAAGCATGGTTCATGAATCGGAAAATAAAATAACAAGTTCACGAAACAAGTTCGCGAATCCACTAACAAGTTCAAGAACCACACAGTGGGTTCATGAATCAAACAAGTTCATGAGCCAAGTAATGGCTCCATGAATCGATCAAGATGCAACAAGTTCATGAACCAAGTATTAGAAAACACGGGCCCCCTTCCGAGTATACTTACCTATATTGTCCACTACTATGGCCCTTCCCTTAAACTCCGACTTGTTATTTATTATTATCATTAAGAAAGCATGAAAGTGTGCGAAACAAGTCAAATAAACATAATCAAGAACATGGAACAAGTCTAGGCTAGGTAGGATACAAGTTTGAGGGTCAAAACAATTCAAAATATCAAGAACAACGAGAATTCCAATTCTGGACAGTATGACGTTACTGCACCAAAACTGCGATTCCCGTTGCTACAAGATAGAAAATGTGGATCCATCAGAAGTTCTAGAAACTAGACTCCTGCCCGGTTCGAATGCATATAATTAAGATACATGAAAGTTGTGGTAACATGTGTCAAAACAGCAAATTATACAGCATTTATGTTCAGTCAGAATTTGTAAACTGAGTTCACACATATGAAACAGGGTTGAAACGTCATTAATTAATTCTGAGAAAATTTGGGAATGTTCTCTAGGGTGTCCATTAATAGCATGCAAAATTTCCAATAATTTACTTACTGGTAGCATAGTTAAAATAATTGTAAACTAAAGAGGTGCAGCAGTTTTTGCGAATCTGCAACTACCGACACAGCAGCAATAAAACTGCGATATCTCCTAGACCGTAACTCGGAATTCGAAAATTATGGATGTTATTGACAACTAGAAATTTAGGGCTATATTTCATATTCAGGGCTCAAGTTCAAATTCTAGTTTTATTGGGTCGAAACAGCAAGTAAAGACAAGAACAGCAGCAAGTATAAATTTCTTATATATACAAGTTGCATGATAATTTGCTATTATGAGTCTAGATTAGTGTGTGATACAAATACGGATGTATTGAGAATCAAATCAGCAAGTCTCTTGTATTTCTCAACTCTAAAGAATGTATGATCAACACAACACATCATACCTCACACGTCTACATGTCAAGGGGTTCATGTTCAAGTAATTAGGAGATAAAGGGGGTCCAACTAGTTTGTAAATATATCAATGAAGGGTTGTGACTCTTAAGATTATGGAATCGATGAGAAATAATATTAGATCAACAACGATAAGACAAGGAGGAGTCACAACTACTATCTATTTGCAGTATTTTCAAATTAAACGCTTGTACTAGAACAAAAATTTGTACAGGAAGATTACTTGCCTTGGGAACGATGATTAGATCCGAACACGAATAAGTGACGGGATGACACACGCAAGCACGTGCGGTACACGTGAAAAACAGCACACACGATCGGATCTCCTACTCGGATCTGCTCTGGACGCCAAATAGCAAACACCACAGATCTGATCAGGGGAGGCTCGGATCTTGATGAGATCCGACAGCTGAAATTCAAAATGCCCCTTCTTCTTTCCTCCTTTCTTCTTTTTCTTGATCAGCAGACAGGGAGAGAGAGAGAGCAGCGGCATCTGGGTAGTTTTTAGGGTAGTTTTTAGGCGGCTAGGTAGTTTTTAGGGTAGAACAGTAATAGGGGTTTAGGGTTAGGGTTAAGCTAGGTTTAGGGTTATATAGTATAGGGTTTGGGTTATTGGGTTATAGGGTAGCGGGTTTGAGTGAGATCCAACAAGAGATTTGAGTCAAAATTCTCTATAATTAGGGAAAATGAAATGGATGGGGTAAAACAGTCAACTCTCTATGAAGAACAATAATCAAAGCAGATAAGAGCAATGAAATTTGCAACAAATATTGGCACAAAATTGAGTCGAAATAAAAGAAATAGATTTTTATTAGATCTGGAAATAAAAATACAGGATCTTAAATTGATAAAAGAATATAATGGAATAAAATACAGCAGAAAAATACAGATACGGAAAATAGGAGTTACATTTTATATGAGCCAGACTTGGACTATGGCTAAAAAATGTGCTACTGTGTTAAATAGCAACGTCGCGTCATCGGTGAAGGACTTTGCACGCGAGATGATGATGTCGTGTTGTGCACAAGCTGATGCTGTGGGTGAGGGAGCAACCTTGGATGCTATACTTACTCCTCCTACCCATCGAACCAGTGCTCGTCGTGTTCGTAGGAAGAAAGTGGTCCATAGACCCCCACCTCATCCTAGAAAGGATTCCGAAGAAGCAGGAAAAGATCTTTACAGAGGGGACCGGTGAGGGAGTGGGAAGAAAAGAGAGGGAATGGTATAGCACTATAGGGAATTAGGAAGCATATGGGAATGCCATAACAGAGATCAACTAGAGCTTATGCCAAGGATTACTTTCCCAACAAAGCTATACTGTCCTCCCCTCTCCTTTATGCTTCTCAAAGCTGCTCTTACAGTAATAACTCTCTTGTGAAGATGAGCCACCTGAGACTACTCCATAGTAGGGATTAATGGAGAGCAAAACCCATATCTGCATTCACCCCCCCCCTTAGACGAAAGCCCTGAAGAACAAGGATCTGAAAGAGAAGTGGTGGAGTAGCTGCTGACGCTATACGAGTTGTCTGGTGCATAAAAAATATACATGTTGGTGAAACCTTCATTTTCTTTGTGACAGATGGTGCTGTTGAACTGTTGCAAGGTCATCTTCATGGCCCTTATTAGTAGATAGAGTCAAAAGAAAAAGAGAAGAGAGATTGAAGAGTATGGAAAGGAGTTGCTGTTCGGACCACTGCAATTATATCTCGATCGGATATCCAAGAGGTGACTTGTACACCAACTGTACTGCTGCTAGCCTAAATATAATAAGCTAGCGGATGGATCCACAATGGTAACTCGAACTGGCGGCGAAGGAGTATCGTGGATTATCAATAAGCCTAGAAGGAAATCTTCCTGGGTCGATGCCCGAGCGGTTAATGGGGACGGACTGTAAATTCGTTGGCGACATGTCTACGCTGGTTCAAATCCAGCTCGGCCCAAAAATGCACCGCTCCATGACATGAGTATGATAGAACCAATTTGTTCTACAGAAAAGAAATGACCGATCCGTAGAAAAAAAGAGAAAGGGGAAGAGATACAAGTTGAGGGGACACAACAATAAGAAGAAGATCCGATTCCGATGTCCGGTATGATACAAGCCACTCCACAAACGGGGTAAAAGGCAAAAGAGACCTCCCACCATCATCACACCCGATCCGTGAAGCTTATTTTGTATTAATTATGTAATGTTTGTATTAGTTCGTAGGAAGAAAGTTTCTTTCAATGTATACAACTTCTTTTCTAATGTTTTGTAATGTTACATGTATGAAGTAATGCAATTTCGTATGGGGTGTGTGTGTGTGTGATTGTTTCATTTTTTCAAAGTTCTGAATCTTTGTGTGATTGAGAATGTTGCGAGTTGAGTATTGGTGAAGTGGATTGCAGTGAAAATTATTGATTGAATAGTTGAGAATTGGTTGAGAGTTTTGTATATGGGGCAACTGCATTTGTAAACTGAAGCTGTATTTTATTAGGCCTAGACTAGCTTTTTCAGAAATCGAGTTAGTCTTCAGCTCCTCACTTTCTGAGAAAGCGAGTCTTGAGCCTGCATGTTTTTTAACAAGCAGACCCAAGACTCGCTTTCTCAGAAAGTGAGTGTAGTTAAAACTACATCGGTTTTTCGAAAAGCAACTGTGGAGTAGAGTGATCTCTGGACAGTCGCTTTTTGAGAAAGCGAGAAGATTTCTACTAGACTCGAGAAAGCGAGACTGCTTGTAAAATACATACACTTTTCTGAAAATCGAGTGTGGTTGTGTAATAGGTTGGTGAGAGTATTGGAATGTGTATGTATTTCCAATCGACATACGGTGAGAGAATTGGTTGAGGGTAACCCAATTGCCTTCTCGGTTTTCCAGAAAGCGAGTGTAGGCTTTCGAAAATCAAAAGCCTCACAGTCGCTTTCCGAAAAAGCAATGAGATATTAACTACTCTCGCTTTTTCAGAAAGCGAGTGAGGCAGTTTGGAAATTTTAAAAAAATTGAACAGTTTGGGAAAAACTTTCAAAAAGTGACAGTTTGGAAAAAAATTCTACTTGTTTCCGGGGGTTTTTTTTTTTTTTTTTAACTCTAAACCACCCTATTTCATGGTAGGCACTAGGTAAATAAAGAAGAAAAGACGTTACGGTAGTGCTTTAGAAGGAGAAACGAGTTTCACTGTAGGTACATGTACTAAAGCAAGGTACATGTACTAAAGCAAGTTCGTTGTAGTAACGTAAAGCGCAAAATAAGTTCACAGTAATTTACAAAAATAAACAAGACAGAATTTACAAGACATTCAATTAGATGTAAATCAACATGCAGAATAATGTCGACAAAGCAAGATGGGGCTCTCCAATTTATCAAAGCTCAAACTTTTCTCTCTATATATATACACACACTAATCAGCGAAACAATCAATTATCAAAGATGAATACAAGATACAAGAACTAAATACATCACATGTTCTCCCATCTATTCTCTTCCTCCACCTATTAGGCTCTGTTTGGTTCAAAGGAGGGGAGGGGATGGATTTTAATGGAGGGGATGGGTGGGGAGGAAAAGGGAGGGGAGAGATTTAATGAAGACTCTGTTTGGTTCAAAGGAGGGGAGGGGAGGAAAAATAATTATATTCTTGTTTGGTTCTCAAGGGGAGGGAATGGGTTTTATGATAAAATTACTTTTATACCCTTCACAAGGTGATCGATATATCCATTCGAACTAATTTTTGGGACAAGTTACTGTGTTGCATCCTCGCTTAACCTTTCAGAAGAAACTTCTCGTATCAGAAATGAAGTAGAAGGCGCAATCAGAATTCAGAAATTTATAATGCATACGGATATAATCAAATGATGTAATACAATCAACACATATTATAATCCACAATGCGGAAGAATTAAAGATAAAATACAATTACATTGTTTAGTTAACACTATCATCGAGATCATAGAGCGATGACAAGATTTACAGATAAAAATTACAATCACACTGTTCAGAAGCTAACATACGATTGATTGACGTAACACAAACAAGTTCAGCTAATTGAACTAAACATCTATGGAAATCATAAAGCAATTTATGCTTGGCTCTTGCTCTTGACCATGACCAAACAGTATCCTCTTTAGTCCACACGCCTTCACTGTCACACGGAAAGGATGTTATCTTGTCACATTTGTGAACCTCCAAGCATGAAAGATTTGGAAATGCAGCATGCAGTTCTTCCTAGCCAATTTGTAAACTGTTTAAGTACCTCAAATGTACAACTAAGACATTCGAACCCGTCCCATTGCTCAAATTAATCATGTAACCTCCCCTAATGTACAATTGCTTTAATTTCTTATAACGTGCAGGGTCAGGATAAAAATCGTCATCTGGAAAGCATCGTAGGTCCAGTTTCTCAAGATTAGGAGGAGGGGATGAGAGCATAGTATTGACTGTTGATTTATGCTGATTTGCAAACTCTGATGAAGGGAGTAACGACCACCTGGTTGTTAAGGACGTGAGGGCTTCAAACTTTCGCAATGTTGAAGCTTCATGTTTTCGTAACAAGTTCACCAATCACAAAAGATGAGAGAGAAAAGAAAATAGTGACCATGATATCTGTGTACAAAGTGATTATAATCACTTGGTGATCCTTTTAGACATTCCTAACTAAAAGGGCAATTTAGTCCATTCACATTAAAAAATTAGACATATTTTTTCTCCCCTCCAAATCCCCCCAATATTGGAGGGGAGCCAAAATTGACTTAGGAGGGGTGTTGCACCCCTCCATTTCCCTCCCCTCCCCTCCTAAAAAATGAACCAAACATAAAAAGTTTTAAAAAACTCCTCCCCTCCCCTCCCCTCCCCTCCCCTCCATTCCCCTCCAACCAAACACTCACATAAAATAGTGAGAGAAAAAAATATAGTGAAATTTGTAGTGGGTACAGCATTACTCTTTTCAAAATATCGAATCTAAGCAAGCCCTACATCTAATTAAATGTTATTAAAGGAGATGAACAAATTCAATTGGGTAAGAAGGGGTTTAAAGAGGACTGACGGCATGAGTAACAGGAGCTGGAGAAAAATTGCAGTTATCGGCTTAAAGGGGGTAGGTAAGTCGAAGAGTATTTTGCAAATAAATCTGTTTTGAGTTTACTTTAACTCGACTGTGAGTTAGATTATAAGACGGAAACAGCTCAAAGTGTCCTAAAAACTTTCCATAGTTTTAAAAGATTTGAAATATCGTTATACAAACACAGATTTGAGATACTATATAGAACTGTACAATTCACGGAAGATTTTAGCGACCAATATGAACTCCTTCGTTCCCCCTCTTTTCTCTTCGCATCTTATTTCTTACAAAACATTCCAAAAAGCAATTATAACTTCATCTGTGCTAAAACACAGAGAAGTTTGTAGAGAAGTAAAGGATTTGGGACTATTTCCCTTCAATTACAATACTTTGTTTGCTGCACATTCGACTACAAATTGAATCATACGTGTCAGGTTCTCATAAGACGATCCTCCGTCTTCCATAGCCTTCCGAGCTAGTTCCCCAAACACTTGAGCCCTAGCTCTCCTCTCCACGGCTTCCTCCTCTCCGCCCATCAAACTCTCTATAGCTCTCTTTACATCGTCCCTCTTCACCCGCACTTTATCTTCAGTTCTAATAATATAAGGTTCACTGACCCCTAAACTGACACCAATCTTAAGAACTTCCACCATCAACTTCTCGTTTAGGAACTGATCACCGAAGTGAGGACACGTGATCATTGGCACTCCTGTCGACACTGCCTCCAGCACCGAGTTCCAGCCACAGTGAGTAATGAATCCTCCAACCGAAGGGTGGGATAGGATGAAAATTTGAGGAGCCCAACCTGTAATTATAAGGCCTCTTTCCCTTGTCCTCTCCTCAAACCCTAACATCCATTCATCAATTTTTGAACACCTTTCCATTTCTTTGATCACCCAAATAAATGGTCTGTTCGTTGCTTCTAAACCACATCCAATCTCGGTAATTTGTGATGCATTGGTGTGGACAAGGCTTCCAAAATTGACGAAAACGACAGATCTAGCCTCCATAGAGTCAAGCCAATCCGAAATGCGAGACTTATCAACAGAGGCTTTGTTACCTCTTGTAGCTTTACTATTAATATCCTTGTTACAAAGATATAATGGACCGATAGGCCAAATTCTCTGCCCTAATGTGTTCTCATAGAGCACAAGAAATACGGGCTCCAGTTCCTTAAAAGTATTCACAATGACACCATCTGCTGTATCTCCGGACTTTATGAAATTCTCATGAAAATTCTGAAACCCTGGCTGATCAAACCAAAAGGGGGTTTGGGCCTTGCTAGTCGTGATCCTCTGAGGTAAGTCGGGTACCACTACAAGCTCAGACTCTTCCTGTAAATTCTCGTAGACTTTATATTTTCGGATGTTATGAATACAAAGGCTAAAGAAGCAAGAAGGCCCATAGAATATGAACCTTTGTATGTTGAGCTCTTCTGCGACTCTCATCGTCCACCACATGATGTTGTCCGAGATGATGCAGACTGGGCCAGGCTTTTGCTCTTTGAGATAGAGCTTCAACGGTTCTTCAAACGAGCTTAGAGCTTCGAAGAACGGTACATACAAATCCAGTGACGTGATGAGGTCGAGGTTCTCTAATCCTGCAGGCAAACCAGCCTCCTTAGGTGGGAAGTCAAATTCAACGAATCGAATAGGAAGGCCATCAACCTTGACACGATCAATGGTCAGACTGATTCGGGCTGCATTGACTGGGGTGGTGATGAAACTGACCAAGACCCCACGGGCGGCAATGGTGCAGGCCATGTCGACCATGGGGATCATGTGACCCTGGGCCAAGAAGGGGACTAGCACGAAGTGAGGCTTCGGATTGTGGAGGTGGTCATCCTTCGACACGAGGGATTGCATATTTTGGTGGCTGGTGGTTTGTAGTACTAAAAGAGATGAAGTGAAGAGGAACAATGATACATTTCAATATATACATGACTAGGCTCTCTATTGGTTGTGGGTCAATTTTTCGTATTCATCTACGCAAGGAAGATGTCCTATTCGATCTCCTTGTTTTCCCTCCCTCCCTCCCATCCCTTTGTTCGCTAACCACTATAGTCTTGTCAGGAAAATGACATTCAGTTTTTTTTTTTTGTTTTTTTTTTGGACTGCAGCCAAGACAGACCCTTTTATGAAATTGCTCCAATGCGTAATTGCTTACGCACCTTTATTTGAAACCCACAGGTTTTTGTCCCAGCAGTAGGTAAGTCTGGTCGATATTATCAATTCCTCTTTTTTTATTGCTTTCTTCTACATCTAGTATCCTATACCTATGCAACTCTCGATCATATATATGCAACTCTTAATCCGGCAATAACAACATTTTTCTGATAAACCGGTAATAACAACATTGTAAGCCTAATATAATCTAAATGACAGCTCTACTATCGAACAATACAAATACAAGATTGGGGGTTCCTATATAGAACCAAACTTCTTCTAGAAGAATAACCTCTGACTTTGCATACTTCCAAATGAAAAACCTTACTGACTACTTCTAAACACAAAGCTTAACCAAAAAAATCCATAACAATGCTTTCTATATTGGAGGATCTAGCATGGCTTCAGAAGCCACATGTGTGATGAACAGGTAAGTTCAAATCTTTAGAAGAACTAATTTCCAGAGAGAACTGGTGAACTTAATCTTTAGAAGTAATTTAAAACTCAAAATGAACTCAAACAAAGAAGAACGTGGAACCCATGTAAATATTCGACTTAAAATCAATTGCAATTGCTTGTGGGCTGGTATTCTTTCTCTTTAAAACTAAATTTATAGATAAATAGGGGGGGCATCAAAGCAGCATTGATAAACTATTCGGTTATCTTAGATGCAAAATATGCAAAAGCAAGGAACAAAGTGTTCTCGAGCAACACACGCATGCCATAACATGGAAAATCTTAAAACTTCATATAGAAAAAGGGTACTGTGTTTATGTCTCTGATTTATGTCTTTAAGTAACATAGAATTTAGCCTCTTTTTTTTTAGCTCAAAAAGGTTTAAACTTCCATTCTTAGCAAAAAATTTAAGCTGTGAAAGTCTTTCATGCTACAAAAATTAGAATTCCAGTTCCTTGGCTGGTAATTTTTATTTGGTCTATACTAAATTAGTTAATAGTTCACCCTGTTTTTCATCTTCATTTATCTAACAACAATACAATTCCCTGTTTTTCATCTTCATTTATCTAACAACAATACAATTTATTTAAAATATCAAATTCGAACATTAGGATTTTTAATGCTCATAGATGGAATAAGGAGGAACGAAATAAATATGTTACCACTGCGAAAACAATTTAGTATCAATGCACTGTGTCCAGTTAGATAACTGATGTACCATAATATAAAGAAAAAACAAACACTCCGTTTTTCTTTTTTCTTCAAAGAAAGCAATGAAATTATTATAGAGTAATGCTAATACCTACTAGCAAATTTACTACATTTTCTTTAACTACCTTTAGCTGGCATGGATGACAAGGTAGCAGAGAAAAATTTAGTAAATTTGGTCGTCGGTATAGCATTACCCTTTATTGTAACCCACTGATTTAGAAAAATATCAACATGCAGAAAAAATGTTGACAAAAGCATTGGGGAGGGGAGAGGCGAAGGCAAACTCTTCTCTAAACTAATCAACGAAAATTTAATCAAGAATTTAATAAATAATTTTTGTAAAAGGAATCTAGAACAAACTGCATCCCAGTGCACTCCAAAATACAACGATAATAGAAAATATTGTTGAAAACTTTCCAAAATATTGAACCTAAGCAAGTCCTAAATCAATTAGGATATTATGAAAAGGTGATGAACAAATTCATCTCATGTGTTACCCTCTCTCAAGATATCAATCATGCTATATATTCTCTCGTTAGCCTTGGAATGAACCTGCATGATAGAAACAAAGGTTTTTTAAGCACTAACCAATCATTGTACCAGAAGTAAAAAAAAGTATAAAATAAATAAATAAAATAAAAACTTGAACAAAAAAGTAACAGTCACGTTCTTGGAAAGAAATATGGCAGCATCAAATGGACCCCTCAGCGTATATGGAACGGCCACAGACATTGTGCTGGAACTCAAAAGAAACCCTACCTAGAAAAACACACCATGATAGTTGGCCATTTTTTGTTCGAAATGACTTCTAAAAACCCCATGCAGAATGATTAACATATTAGCTGCTCAGAACAGGGGCGGATCCAGGATTGAAAAGTGAGGGGGGCTGGTAAATTTTTTTCCATACAATGTAACATTCAAAAATCAAAAAATATATAAAGTTGTTATAAATACTAGAGGGATATACCAAATTCCCCACATCTTTCAAAATATACTTTCTTAAATCATTTTAGTTGCACCTGACGATTTTTGATAGAGTAAAATTCATCAACAACCACATCATATATGATCTTCAAATATTGTCTTGTTCATTGATTGGATAAGACCATATTGGACAGTGCAATGCCGGGTCACGCTCAAGAGAATTGAGATCCACATCTACGGTTGGTTCTTGTTGAATGAAAATTGGAACATGATCTGATGTTGGAACCTCATCCAAAATTGGAGTTTGGGCACTTGATGATTGACTAATACTTTTTTACTTAAAAAATTGAGAAGAGAGGGTGTAGTTTGTTTTCTTTTTTGCATTCATCATATCATCAATTTGCAACAAAACTATAATTCCTGTAAATAGCATAAATTACTATTACTAATCAAGACTCATTATATGCTGCAATTTCAATTTAGAATTTTAATACTAAGGAGTAACCTATCATTTCAAATTTCAATTTTTTATCTAATTCAGTTAATCAAGATTAACCTATCATTTCAAATTTTTGCAACTCCAAATCTAATCAAGATTAACCTATCTTAGTATCATTATTAATCTTATTCAATTTTGCAACTTCAAAATCCAAATCGAAATAGAGACAGAGTTAGAGAGAGAAAGACTGAAAGAGTACCAGAGAGAGAGAGAGGCAGAGAGCAACGCAAGTCGGCAAGTTGGCGTCAGGCAGGCCGTTGGCGTCGTCCGTTCCGGTCGTCGCTAACTCGCTCATCAGTCGAAGGAGCAGAGAGAGAGAGGGTGAGAGGCAGACAGCGCCAAAGGCCCCCGATCCTGAAGTTCCGAACCCGAAGTCGTCGAACTACACTGCCGCCGCTAGCTGACCTAAGGTTTGGGTAGCATGCCCCCCCCCCCCCCCGCCTCAGAAATTCTGCACTAATATATTGGTCCTGCGCAAATTATCATTTCATTGTAGTTGCTAACAATGTGGGTTGCTACTAACTAGTCCTCGTAAAGTTATTTAACTAATCATGGTTAAAACTAAAGTAGGGATCTATGTTGACGTAAATAACCCCTGTTGTACACACACACACACACACACACACACACACACACACACATATATATATAGGGGGATTTATGGAGGACTAATATATATGCACAGAACTTGAGAGTTACTGACACACACACACACACACACACACACACACACACACATAATATCCTAAATCAATTAGGATATTATGAAAAGGTGGCCTGAAGCAAACTCTCAAAAGGGGGCCCACATATACCCAAAAAAAAATGATTCATGTATTAGAAAGAAAATAAAAAAGTATACATGAGAAATCATGGATTTTAGGGACCTGAAGCTAATATAAAAATTTTTAGGGGCCTAAAGCTAATATAAAATCATGAAAAAAATAAAGCGATTCATGGATTTTAGGAGCCTGAAGCTAATATAAATTATTTGGTTTTCTTTTCTGAAAATGGGGGCCCCCTTTTTTTTGATGATTTTGGGAGCCTGATGCAACTGCATCAGTTGCATCCATTTTGGGCCGGGCCTGCCCAAACCTGAAACCTGCATTAAAAAAAAACTCAATCCAAACCCAAAAACCGCTTTCAAATACCAAACCCAAATCCAAAACTACGCCTTTTTCCCAACTAGTTGGGGTCGACTACATGAATCCTGGTTTTCCATTCTGCTTGGTTTAGCGCAATATCATCTGTAAAGTCACAAGCTATCATATCTTTTTTCACCGTTTCCGTCCAAGTTAGTTTAGGTCTTCCTCTACCCTAACTCTACCCTCAATACTTATCAAATCACTCTTTCTAACGGGGGCACTACTAGACCTACGTGTGACATGCTAAGCAGTTAAAATCCCCGATTACGTCCGATTAATCTCCGATTAATCGCTAATCAGAGGCTAAACAATTATTTTTTAGCGATTTATAATATTTCAATAGTTAGCGATTTAATCGGGTATAATCGGCCGATTAGTGGTTAATCGACTGATTTTAAGTGGCTGATTAACCGATTAAATCCCCTCTAATTTTCATACTCGTTTGCATTATTTGGGATCAATTCGGTCCAAACTTAAATCCAAATCCAAAATTCAAATTCCTTCTGGTCCTCGCGCAAACCCAGACCCGACATGTCGTCGCTCTCTTCTTCCTCGCGCAAACCCAAACTCAAACTGATTCTCTTCTGCTTCCTCGAGCAAACTCAAACCCGACCCGCCATCGCCCCCCCTGCACCGTCGCATACTTGATAAGACCCGCATCTGCTGCACCTCCTCCTCTTATTGCTTATGCTCCTCCTCCCCGATTGTTTTTGTTTGATAGAACCGACCAGCAAACCCGACCCGACCCACATCCAGAATCCAACTCAACTCAAACCAAGTACTCTCTTCTTTTTCTCTATAACTATATATTCCTATTTGATAATCTCATAATAATTTATGTTAGGATTTAGGATTGCTACATAATGAGTATATATCTTTTTTTAATATATATATATATATATATATATATATATATATATATATATATATATATATAATGATTTTTCGATTTAATCCCCGATTATTTTCCGATTAACCGATTAATCACTAATCGTTCCTTGACCGATTAGTTCCAGAAACCGATTTTAACTGCCTAGGTGTCATGTCCAAACGACCTGAGACGATTCTCTCTTAACTAATCTTGGATTGGAGCTACATTTAGCATGTCACGTATATGCTCGTTTCTAATTCTATCCTTCCTTGCATGGTTTTAAATATCGGATTTCGGTCTCGTCTCGGCAAGGGGTGTTTCATCTCGGATCGAAGATATCGGAGGAGATCTCGGGGAAATATTATCATATCGGATGTTCATTTTTTATACTCAATAGATATTTTTTTGTTACTAAATAAGACATTATATGTCCTACATGTCATTTATTATATAAATTACTGTATAATGTAACTAATGATATGAATCAATTACGATAAATCTTCTCATAATTTAACAATAGTATAGAAAAGAATGTAATATATGTATATAACTAAGTTAAATTTGCATTGATTAGAAAAAAATGTATTAGTTAATAAACTTACTTGACTTTGCATATATACAAACAATAGCGATACGAAATCCTCACATTGTTTTAGTTTAAGGTCCTATATTGAAAGACATATATGCAAAAAGTAAAACAAATTTTTTTAATATAGTCACAATAACATTTGTCTATTTCGGCTGATATTTCGCCAATTTCGGCAATATTTCGACCTATATTTTGGTAATTTCGGCTGAAATCTACATATTTTGGTCCAAAACGATGTAGAGTATAAAATATGTAATTTCGTATCGGCAAGCTTGCCGAAACAAAATTTCAGCCGAAATTTCAGCTGTATCGGAGGAAATTTAAAACGGTGCTTCCTTGTTTTACCACACATTCATCTTAGCATCCTCATCTCCTCTACACTCATTTTTTAGGCATGTTGTTTCTTTGTTGCCCAACACTCTGCTCCATACATTATTGCTGGTCTAACAGTCGTCCTATAAAAAAATTTCCCTCAACTTCAAAGGTATACGTTTGTCACACAAAACACCACTGACACTTCTGCACTTAAGCCACCGTGCTTGGATCCTATGTATAACATCTTCACAAATCTCCCCATCTCTTTGTATAAGCGAGCCTAAATATCGAAAATGGTCTCTCTTAGGTATCTTTTGGCTATCAAGCTTCACAACTTTCTCAGTTGTGTTCTGAATATCACTAAAATTACACTTCATATACTCTGTTCTAGTTTTGCTTATCTTAAAGCCTCTAGCTTTCAAAGTTTCTCTCCACAATTCTAATTTAGCATCGACTCCTGCTCCAATCTCGCCCACTAAGATGATGACATCGGTAAAAAGCATACACCAAGGCATCTCATTTGTATTCCTCGCATCAATTCATCCATTACCAAAGTAAAGAGGTAGGGGCTTAAAGTCGAACCTTGGTGTAAACCTACTGTAATAGGAAAATCGCTGGTCTCTCCTGTGGTAGTTCTAATCCAAAACTCAAAAATCCTAATCCAAAACAACTCCAACCCTACCCTAACACTACCTCTACTTACTGTTGCTGGTCTGTTACTGTCACCGCCGATCACCGCCGCCACCGCCGTTCGTCGTCGTAGTCAAAAAAAAATCCGAAAAAACAAATCGAAAATAATAATAATGATAATAATAAATTGCAAGTAGAACTTCTTCAATAGAACCCCAGTTTCACTTGTATCTTTCCGTCTCCACCAACTTCCCCGCTTGGGCTGTAAATCGGACCGGACAGGGACCGGCCAGTCATATGTTCAAGCTTGGACCGAAATTTTACTCGGACGGGCTTATGTCCGGCTCGGTCCAGATCGAACAAAATTTTTATAGTCCGGACTCTGTTCGGTAAAGCATCGGACCACAACAATACTCGAACGAACTTATGTTCGGCTCGAGCTTTGTGAAACATCGAATCTAATAATTTGTTCAAGTTCGGCTCGTATAACAGTTCATACGGTCCACGATCGGGCCATTTCTCGAGCCGAACACAGATGGACGACGGACCATCCTGTTCATTTTACACCCCTATTCCCCGCTGCTACATCTTCCTCTTCACTCTCCCTCACATCCAGATCTCCATCTAAATTTAGACAGCAGCAACGCCGCCATCATCCTGATTTCGGCCTCCTCCTTACCAGCATCATCCCTAACCCTACCCCACCCCTTCTTCTGATACCAATAGCACCATCCAGCTCCCTATCCCGATCCTGACACCAACAGTATCTTTGTCCTCATTTCAGTCCCTGCTACAGCAACACTAGTCTCATTTCTTCTCGCAGTACTTCTTCTCTTATATCCTCGGTCATGACTGTTACTCCAGCCTTGCCATCAGATTGGGCTAATCTTCAGCATCTCCTCGCTCAGCTGGAACTCCAGCTCTTGGATCAGTCCCTCTGCCCCTGCATTCTCTGTTACCTCATGTATGAATTCTTTCTGAATTTTAGATTATGGTGCATCACATCATCTTACTAGTAATTATACACTCCTCACCGCCAGCACCACTTTTCTCACTCTCCATCCCTATACACAGTTGATGGCACACAACTTCTCCCTACACACTCAAGGTCTATTAGCTCTCCCACTCTCACATTACCTTATGTTCTTTATTCTCCTCATTTATCCATGAACCTTATGCTAATCTGTAGCACAGACGGTTAGGTCATATTAGTGAGTCTCACCTCAAGACTTTAGGCCGTAATGGTGCCCTTGGTCCTCGTTCCTTTCCCCATTTGTCTAATTATCAAGGTTGTCATTTGGCCAAACACATAGCACTCTCTTTTAATCACAAAAGCACTTATCAAACCACCAATCATTTTCAACTTATTCATTCTGACATATGGGAACCCTGATGAGGACATCAGTTCAAGCCGATTTGGGCACTTCTGTCAGCGCAGGCATCATCTAGGATGGCTACTCCAGTAGCATAATTATCTTTATTTCAGCAATTTTTATTTGTTTTGGGGCATTTTAGTCATATGTAGTAGTTTTGCAATTTGCAGCCTTTATTTCTGCATTAGAATATTTTGAAAATTTGTATTGAAATTTTGTTTTGAGCCTATATATAGGCCTTGAGAATAATGATAAGATATATTGATTTTAAAAAATATTGTGTTGAGTTTTTGCCCTTCATTCTCCTCTTGTATGTACATGACCATAAGAGAACATTAGGATTTGTGAAAAATCCTAAGTATTAGGGTTTGTGAGAAACTCTAACTTACACCCCCAAATCCCCAAATTTATTTTAAAACTCTAACCCTAATAACATCTCTCTCTATAGTCGCCATTCACTTCTCCATCCCCTCTCTTCTTCATATCGTCTTCATGTTCCTTTGCTGGCTTCGAAATCCACCGAAACCTATCAGGCCCTCCCTTTTCCCCTTCTTCCCAAATCCCCACAACACCCATCTCTCCTTCCCTCTCCTCACCCAACCACCTCCAAAACCCCACCGAACCCCTCGCCCTCCTCCTTGCTGCTTGCACCACCACTGATGCCTTCGCCAGCCGCTCGTTCTTCACACCTGACCACCTCTTCTACTGTCGATGCCCCCCTCCCACCTTGCCTCACCATCGCCGCAACCACTCCTAAGCGCCACCAGCAGTACCACCTCAGCAAGCAACAACCCGACGTCAACTTTCTTCTCCTTCGTCACGAGCGCCCAGTAACAAGCATATCGGATCAAATCTGATCTGAATATTTTGATTTGATAGCTTCAGGTGTCTCATGTTTGGGTGTGAAGAAGGGATCATCGCAGTGTTTCAATTCAGATCCAATATGCTTTCTTCGAACTTCCAGTAACTTATTTTCACTCTTCAATTATTTGTGTATTACCAATCATCTCTAGAATATTATCTAAATTTTCTGTCGTTCACAAATATTGAGTGTGTGTGCTTCTACTTGCTAATTAGAGTACAAATCATTATTATATATTTTACTTGCTAAGAACGCTTAGGTATATAATTATTGATTGTTATGATTGAATCTTTAATTGGGCTTGTTAAACTATTTCATATCTTAAAAATCCATCAAACCAATTAGTAATTTAATTTCTGACTTAATCTATATTACATATTGGTAAACTTAAACTTTTAAAAATCTTGAAAATTCTCTACTTAGGGTTAAGTTCTCATCAGACCCTCTCCTGTACCTTCGTGGAAAGACTCTCTATTATGTTGCCTTCATCGATGACTTCACTCAATATACATGGGTTTCTCTTATGCACCAACGATATGAGATTCCTAATATTTACCAGTTCTTTATGACCATGATTCACACTTAGTTTGGTATGTGCATCAAGAACTTTCGCTCAAACGGAGCACGTGATTACACTTCCACTACCATGAGATCAATCCTTCAATCTCACGGCACTTTTTCAGCAATCATGCACTCACACACATGAGCAGAATGGCATTGCTGAACACAAGTATCATCACATTCTTTGAGACAACTCGTGCTCTTTTACTCTCCTCTTCTATTCCTCATTCTTTTTGGGCTGAAACTGTCATGACTCCTGTTAGCCTCATTAACATCACTCTCTCGTCTAACCTATCTGGTACGACCCATTATGAGGCTCTTCATCACTCGCCACCGTACTACAGTATGCACTGTACTTTTGGGAGCACTTGTTATGTCCTTCTCCCTCCCACTGAGCTCACAAAGATCACCGCTCATGCTGCAATGTGCGTTCACTTAGGTATCAATTTAAAGCACAAAGGATATCATTGTTTTGATCCATCAGTGGGTCATCTCCATATTTTATGACATGTGTCCTTTGTAAAAGATTTTCCTTACTACTTGACCTCTCCTGAGGATACTAGCTTTCTTGATTCTCCAGTTGTTGGATTCTCCAGTTGTTGGGCCTACTTCCTCGGACACCTCTTCACACATTCCCTTCGATCACACTCCTTTGGCTCCTTTTTCATCTCATACAGACGTTACACCTATTGTTCCTCCTACAGAGACACCACCTGCATCACCACATCATCATACACCCACACTACCTGCATCCCCATAACTGCATGCACCTCACTATTTTAAATTTCGCCCGAAATTTTCTTTCAGCTGACTTGCCGATACGAAATCATTGTTTTTACTCCATATTGTTTTGGACTGAAATGTGTAGTTTCGGCCGAAACTGACACACTACTGTTATTATGAATATATAATTTTTTTTTGTTTTACATTTTGCGTATAAGCCTTTTAATATAGGACTTCAAGCTAAGATAATGTGAGGATTTTCTCTCTCTATTGTTGTGTATAAGCAAAGTCAAGTAAATCTATTAACTAATATTTTTTTTCTAATCAATGCAAATTCAATTTAGTTATATACTTTATATTACATTCTTTTTTTATTGTTGTTAAATTATGTGTATATTTACCGTGATGGATTCATATCATTAGTTACATTATACAATACTTTATATGATAAATGACATGTAGAACATATAATATCTTGTTTACAAACAAATTTTTTTTTTATTGAGTGTTCGAAATTAACATCCGAGATGATCATATTTTTCCAAGATTTTCTCCGATATCTCCGATCCGAAATGAAACACCCCTTGCCAAGATGAGTCCGAAATCCGAGATTTAAAACCTTGATGCACCCACCCCACCGACCTCACCCCCACACCCTGCCAATCCACCACCGGTCCATTAGTTTACACGTTCCACTTCGGGTATCCCCTGACACGTTATACACCTGATGCCACTGGTCCTTCTGACCAGTTTGGCTTTTGCCACCCTAGCTTTCTACTCACCACAGTTTCATGCATATCTTACTGTCATACACTCCACACGTGAGCCCATATCCTATCATAAAGCAATTCAATATCCCGAGTGGCGGAAAGTTATTACAAAGAAGTTCAGTGCATTTGATCAGACTGACACTTGGGATGTTGTTCCACTGCCAGTGGGCGTCCAGCCTGTTAGCTACATATGAATCTTCAAGGTCAAATTTTGACCTAATGGCTCCATTAAGCGGCACAAGGCTCGTCTAGTTGTCCAAGGATTTACTCAGTAGCATGACATTGATTATGATGAGACTTTTGCTCCAGTTGCACAAATGACTACAATTTGCACTCTCCTTGCCGTTACTGCCATTTGTCAGTGGCCGTTATACAAGATGAACGTGAATAATGTCTTTCTTCATGGTACCTTATCTGAGGTTGTTTACGTGCATCCTCCTCATGACCTTACTACCCCTCCTCGTCATGTTTGTCGTCTGCGTCGAGCTATATATGATCTGAAACAGGCCCCTCGAGCCTGGTTTGAGTGTTTTTGCCATGTCATCACACAGACCAATTTCAGTCAAGAGTTCTCAGAACCACTCTATTTATGCGGTCAATACCGCAGGAAATGATACTCCTACTATTATATGTTGATGATATGATTTTTACTAGGGATGAATCGGCATCCATTGCATCCACCCAGAAATACTTTCACCAACAGTTCCATATGAAAGACCTTGACAGACTACGCTACTTTTTGGGTCTCGATATTGCCTATGGATCTCGGGAGATACCCATTTCTCAACAAAAATACACATCAGACACTATCTTCGCTATATGTCTCTCTAAAAGTCGATCAACTGATACTCCCTTCGAACTTTACGTGAAGCTTCGTCCTACAGATGGTGACCTTCTTCCCGATCCCACTAGATACAGGCAGATTATTGGACAGCTTGTCTACTTATGCATGACCAGACCTGATATAGCTCATGCAGTTAGTATTGTCAGACAGTTTGTTTCCGCTCCTACATCAGTTCATTACAGTGCGCTTCTTCAGATCCTCACTATCACTTGCTTATTATTTATGCATTCTACATCTAAATTGGAGGTTAGTGCTTATTCTGATTCAGATTAAACGAGTGATCCTACTACCAGATGGTTTACCACAGATTTTTGTCTATTTCTTGATGATTCGTTGATCACATGGCGAAGAAAGAAATAAACAGTTGTTGCATGTACTTCAACAGAAATTGAGTACAGAATGATGGCAGCTACTACTAGAAAAATTGGTCATGTTCGTTGGTTGTTATTAGATATGGGTCACTGTTATATGAGTTACTCATCTTCATTGTGATAACCGAAGTACATTGCACATTGCAAGCAATCCGGTCTTTTATGAGCGAACGAAGCACATAGAGATTGATTATGTTTGTGAGCATTTTGAAGCAGAGACCATTTTACATCATTATGTTACCTCTTCACAGCATACAGCAGACTTTTTCACCAAATCTCATACTGTTCAGAGATTTTGATACTTGGTGGGCAAACTCACACTGTTCGACCCACCGTAAGTTTGAGAGGGGATATTAGATATTATGAGATATTAGTTTAGTCTCATATCAATTATGTATCATTTTTTAGTATTTGCTTCTCTCCTATATATACGACATATTGTACTCAATTATAATCAATCCAATAATCATTTCTTTATCTCTCTGTTTACTTTAACAAGGTCAATCAAGAGCGAACTTTGAATATGTATGACAGAAACGTTACAGGTGAAAAAATTAAGGTGAAAAAATTTTGAAGTTCACTGAAGTACATTATCAGCCAAGTATGTCTTAAGCAAAAAAGTAACTGCTAAACTGTTGTTTGCAACCCTATTCAATTTTACTATTAAACTAGGTCATGATAATTTTATTATCTTGGGGGATCAGAAATGAGCCAAGTCTTATTAGGAACCTCCAAGTGTTATTAGGAACCTCGCTGGCTTACTAAAAACCGTTCAGTAGTACATAAAGAAAAAGAACATCATACGGATGCATTGTGTTGGACATACATGTCGGACATGGCACAACCTCCACACAAAAGTGGCTCTAATCATTTTATAACAGATCAACTCAGTCAGATGTAATTAGAACAACTACAATATAGGAGTAACTTCTAATTTCATTTGGCCAAAGTTGCACAATAGATTTGGCAGTTCTTTTATCAGAGAAATATTACTCGTAAAAGTGCATGAAAAGAAAAACCTGAAAAGTATCAAATCCACGAATTCCTAAAAGTTTATTCCAATAATTTACAGGGGTGTATTGAATTGGAATTTGAAAAGATTTTAAAAGAATGTAAAAATCCTAGTGTATTCAATTAGGATTTTAAAGGAGTTTATAAAAGTCACAGTGTATTCAATTGAGACTTTAAAAGACTCTATTCAATTCTCGGTGTATTCAATTGAGATTTTAAATGACCCCATTCAATTCTCGGTGTATTCAAAAAGTTATTGATTTTGGTAGAATTAAGAAATGGGAGGATTTAGATGGAATCTAGGGTTTGAGGTATAAATACCAAAAGCCTTTGCAATTCTCACATTCTCCGTAGAAACTTTTAAGCCATTTGAGATTCTTTCTGTACATTCTTCCTTCCCCATAGTTGCATCCACCCCTCCTGTGAAGGTATTGTACAATTTTGAAACCCTAGCCGTACAGGGGTGTATTGGATTGAGATTTCAAAAGATTTTAAAAGAATTGAGAATCCCAGTATTTAAGGAATTTATAGGAAATTCACCTAAAACTTTGACTGGGATTTATAAGGATTTTAAAATTGTTTGATGGAATTCTTATTATGAATTTGATGGAATTCGAAGGAATTCGATGACAATAGACTTTATAATTAGTTCATTTCCTACACAAGATTGTCATTCTCATAAGATTAGTACGAATAAACATCAAGGCACCTCGCAAAAAAATGTCATTCTTATAAGATTTTTCTGAAGTACTAGAAGGACACCCACATAAACAAAAGTAACAGCAAAAAAGAAAGAGCCCTACATGAGAGAGCTGTTGATGAGTCCATCAACTCAATACTCGTTGTTTTAACATTCTGAAATAGCATAAAATAATAATAACTAATAACACCCGGTAACCAAAGTCATGGAGCAAAAGATCTATAAGGAGCACCAACTCTCCCGTTAAGCATCATAACTCTACCACATCTCCTCATCAACTCAATACTCGTTGTTTCTGCACCATAGGACTTCTAGTTAGCAGTTTCACTATATAGGCCATATCATACGAACCATGGAACGTTATCCACTTCGTCCTGTACCTGCAACGAGAAACCAATTTATGCCATAGCAATCTTGAGAATATTTTGAATCAACTCCGTCGCGTTGATTTTGATTGAAATTGATTCCATTGTCTTTCAGGAGGCGGATGGACGCCTCTGCGTGAGGATCGGTGGTTGGGTTGAATTAGGGTTTGGGTTGAATTAGGCTTCTGCGTGGGGATCGGAGGTCAGGAGGTAGAGGAGAGGAGGAAGAAGACGATGGAGGGAGAAGGGGATTAGGGTTTGGGTTTATTTGGGGATAATTTGGGGCATATGTACAAGAAACAAAACCATACTCACCAATGGCTTGAAAATTTCTACAGAGAAGGTGAGAATTGCAAAGGCTTCAGGTATTTATACCTCAAACCCTAGATTCCATCTAAATCCTCCAAATTTTCAATTCTACCAAAATCAATAACTTTTTGAATACACCGAGAATTCAATGGGGTCATTTAAAATCTCAATTGAATACACCAAGAATTGAATAGAATCACTTAAAGTCTCAATTGAATACACTGTGACTTTTATAAACTCCTTTAAAATCCTAATAGAATACACTAGGAATTTCAATTTCTTTTAAATTCTTTTCAAATTCCAATCCAATACACCCCTGACTTCAAACTCCTTTAAATACTCTCTCTCCTCCAGCCTTCTCCCCGACTGAGTTTCCCACCCAATCAACCTAACCCAATACTGTAGCTTCGTCTTCTCCGACCATCTCACCAAATTTTGGCGCCCCCTTCTCCGTTCGTCTTCTCCGGCGCCCCTTCGTCCTCCCCGACCTCCGACGACCCTCTCCACGTCGCCAGCACCTCCCGAAACCCCCCTGCACCTCGTCGCCCTCCTCTGTCCTCGACATTAACAGAGCACCCTAAATTTCGATTCCCTCCTCCCTATTCCGTGGCGCCGGCGCCGTGACCCCGTCGACGTCGCCCCCGCTCGCCGTCAGCCCCGCCATCGATAATGAACATTACTAGATTATAAAGTCCATCAAACTAATAGGTTTCTAAGAATTCCATCAAACATTAATGAACTTTATAGATATCATTACACAGCGAAGTCTGATTAGATTGTTATTGCCTCTTTATGGTCCTACATGCTACTATAATTAACGCATAACATTTTTTTTTTCTAATTTTACTTGATCAGCAGAACTGTAATTTTTTACCCTTTTCCTGTTTAACAGAGAAACTACATACAAGAGCAACACAAGGCACGCAAAAAGGCCTTTAGAAATGAAGCAGAACAAACTGGAAACTCGAAGCCGTTAAATGTGAAAATTTTATTAATTTATGATGCAGCCTACATAGATCACCCAATGTAACATAGATCTGAGACTTGGCCAACAATCACGATGATGAATGATGACTGCATGATCATCGGATATACAGGAGGAGATACTATAGTGGCAAAACGACTGATTGATCTTTGTTTCCACCCAGGTTTTATACATATTCTGAAAATAATTAGAAATTATGCTTCTACAGGAAACAGTCAAACTTAGGCCACTACATTTGTGTTATGGACTGCAACAGAGGGAGAAACTGCAGTCTGTTATTGCGAGTTCATTCTTCAGCAGATCATATCAAAAGCAGACACTGATTTGAAAGTCCAGAGGTTTTGCGTACGAGGATTGAGCAGATGATAAAATTAAGGTTTCTACTATGAGCCAAGACTATAAAGTCCATCAAACATTACTAGATTATAAAGTCCATCAAACTAGATAATGAACATATTTGGTTTTCAACAGTTAATATGTTATCCATGTGATGATTTATGTCAATGACTTGCGAGGTGCCTTGATGTTTATTCTTACTACTCTTATGAGAATGACAATCTTGTCTAGTCGATGAACTAATTATAAAGTCTATGAAAGTTCAATTGTCATCGAATTCTTTCGAATTCCATCAAATTCATAATAAGAATTCCATCAAACTATTTTAAAATCCTTATAAATCCCAGTCAAAGTTTTAGGTGAATTCCCCATAAATTCCTTAAATACTGGGATTCTCAATTCTTTTAAAATCTTTTGAAATCTCAATCCTTAGTCTAAGGTAATGAGAAGGTGAAGAAAATAGAAGACAGATTGCACTGATATGAATGGTAACCAAATAAAGGTCTCATTTAGAGTCTTGTCAACATAAACTTCTAATAAGAGCAGGAGCCAAAGTCAAGATATTCAAGGTAACACACCTGGTCCAAATCAAAACAAACATCTTCTGGAAGCATGAAATGACAGCTTTAGCCGTACCAAATGTGTCCTTTTTGCTTGCTTGATGAGACTCATACACCTGATAATAAAATAGTACTTCAGAAATTGTTATTTATTCTTCTCGTTATATATAGCAAGGGAATTAAAAATACTGACCGAAAAAATAATGGAAACATGAAAAGTGTTTCATAGGAGGATACAAATGCCTATAAATTCTCTAGGGCATTGAGTTAGATTGCTCTTGGAATTTCAGGGTTTGGTTGAGAGTGCTTCTACTATGTGGAATTGTGGGGACAGATTGATGAGTCTTAGTTGTGGGAACCACTGTTCTATGCTGTTTGAGGGACTATTGCCCTCCACTGGTTCTGTTGCACAAGAAAGGAGACCATTCTTGAATATCCCATAGATCGATGCCAGTCCCAGCATTCCATAGAATTCTACTCTTTACATATCTCATATTAGCAAGCTTGTACATATTTTTCACTCCATGTTAGTTTCCAACTTCTCATATAAACTATCATATGCTCTGTATTTAACCTAGCTAAATAAATCATTTACCATTATTTCTTCCTCTTGCAATGTTTATTCACAAATTTCCAACATTTCTAAGCTTCTATCAATATTAAAAACATGTTCAATTTTCAAACATTGCAATTACACTATTGGTATTAGACTAGGTTAACTATTATCCTGCAATTTGAAGCCAAGAATTCCTATAGCGCAAGAGTTCCAACTTTTTTTTATATAAACTAGAAAAAAATTTGAGGACCCCATCAATGGAAAATAAAATACTGTTAGTTTATAGCCCAAGAAGACTCCTGGAGACTGATCCACTATAATTTCCATTGCTGAAAGAAATGCAACAACCTACTCAACAGAGAAAGGGAGGAAAAAAAAAGAACAAAAATTATTTAGATACAAACTGAAGAAACCGAAAGGAAAGCACAGAACAAAAGTTATTCATTCAAACGTAATGGAATTTCCAAACAATGCACCTGTTTCCCCATCTGTGGAGAAATTACTGCATATACGTTTGCATCTTGAACTGTCTTATACAACATCTGTCTATCACCCCCAGTTGTGCCCATTTACAAAGGGAACACCAACCTTACAGTAGAGCTCAGCAGTATCTACAAACATTAACTATTAGATAAGCCAATCCTTTCACAAAAAGATTAATTTTTGTTCAAAATGACATAAAAATCAAGGCTTTTCTTTTAAAGAATGAATTTATCTATTAAAAATCTTTTATGGATAAAACTTTTCGTTTACAAGTCAAGCAAATAAGTTCAGCAATTTTGTTTGCATGACCATGAATTCCATCCTAAGAATTTGATTTGGATACATTAAACATATATTACTTTACCAATTTACCATCAAGAATACATAAAATCTTAAAAGAAGTATGAGTACCAATTACACAGCATCAAGAACAGTATAGTCTACCACAACGACATTTGGAAATTCATCATACACAGAAGATTAGACATTCTCTCTTTCCAATGGGCCATATATTTTGTTAGGAAAGTTATGGGCAGAAGCTACCCCACAACTAAAGTGGAATTGAGAAAGTGGAATAAAGTGGACACAAATATTTTATGTGGAAAACCCCCAAAGGAGAAGGGGTAAAACCACGGGCAAGGTAGTGGGATTTTACTGCTGAAAGTAGGGATTACAACATTCTCTCTAAATATAAGGAGAGTACAATTTCCACTCTCTCTTATAATAGGAGAAACACGCTCTCACAAATTTGAGAAAAATACAAGTATACAAATATCTCTAAGGGAATACAATTTTATCCCTCTTGAGAACACTCTTGTAATACTCTCTTTCTTTTCTTAATCCTCCTTTCTTTTCTTAATCCTCACTGAGCTCTTATTGCTCTGCTCAGCTGCATCTCAAACCCTTCCTCTAACCTCAATTTATAGTAGGCAGAGGAGAGTTAGGACAAGAGCAGGAGAATTGGTGGGTTGGTGGCCTCATTTTTCAACAATGAAGGCAGTGGCCTCATTTTTCAACAATGAAGGCAGGAGATGGCCTATTCTGCCGACATTCTCCCACTTGGAGATTTGATTAAGGATTAATCATGTCTCCACACGATCCCTTCTACCTTGCCATTCTTATGCTGCTTACGTTACTGCTAGACCACACGAGGATCTACACCATTCAAACTTGCCAGTGTTGATTGACTTGGTCATAACATCTGCTAGGTTCTCGTTAGTGTGAATTTTGTGCATATCCACACTTCCTTCCTCCACTACTTTTCGAACGGAAGTGATACTGGACTCTTATGTGCTTTGTCCGTGAATGAAAGGCTGGATTCCTTGCAATGTGCAAGGCACTCTGACTGTCACAAAACAGAACAATCTTCTCATGTTTGTGCCTGAGCTCCTCCAATAACCTTTGAATCCAGACTGCTTCCTTGCAAGCTGCTATAGCCACCATGTATTCTGCTTCTGTTGTAGATAGAGCCACAATAGTCTGCAGTGTCGAAACACAGCTTACAGCTCCTCCTACAAGTGTAAACACATAGCCCGTAGTGGATTTGCTTTTGTCGAGATCGCCTGCAAAATCTGAGTCCACATAGCCTCTGACAGTTAATTCTGATCCTCCATAACATAATGCAGCATCTGAGGTTCCTCTGATGTATCTCAGAATCCTCTTTACTGTACTCCAATGCTCTCTACCAGGATTCGCCATGTATCGACTAACCGCTTCCACTGCTTGTGTAATGTTTGGTCTTGTACATATCATAGCGAACATCAAACTTCCCACTGCTGATGCATACGATACTCGAGACATCTCCTTCCTCCCTGCTTCATTGCTAGGACACATCTTTGAGGATAACTTGAAATTAACAGGAAGTGGGGTCGAGATTGGCTTACAATCTTGCATATTGAAGCGCCGCAAGATCTTGTTGAAGTAATTCTTCTGGGAAAGCCAAATCTTCCTGTTACTTCTGTCTCGGTGAATCTGCATCCCTAGAATCTTGTTTGCCGGTCCCAAGTCCTTCATGTCAAACTCCCTAGCCAACTGTGCCTTCATTTCTTGGATTCGATCTTTGTTGGGGCCTGCTACCAACATGTCATCCACATACAATAGGAGGATAATGAAGTCATCATCTCCATCAAACCTTTTGTAGTACGTACAATGGTCTGAACTAAGTCTGTTGTATCCAAGGCTAATAATGAAGGAATCAAATCTCTTGTACCAACACCTCGGTGCCTGTTTGAGACCGTACAGAGATTTGTTCAACCTGCAAACCACGTTCTCTTTGCCTATTTCAGCAAAACCTTCTGGTTGGAGCATATAGATTTCTTCTTCAAGATCTTCATGAAGAAAAGCAGTCTTCACATCTAACAGCTCTAGATGTAGGTCAAGCGTAGCACACATCGCCAAGACTACTCTGACTGTCGTGAGTCGAACCACAAGTGAAAATATTTTATTGAAGTCGATACCTTCTTTCTGAGCATATCCTTTCACCACCAATCTTGCACGATACCGCTCCACTTGGTCATTTCCATCGTGCTTGAGGATTAAGAAAAGAAAGAGAGATTAAGAAAAGAAAGAGTATTACAAGAGCATTCTCAAGAGAAATAAAATTGTATTCCCTTAGAGATATTTGTATACTTGTATTTTCCTCAAATTTGTGAGAGTGTTTCTCCTATTATAAAAGAGTGTAAATTGTACTCTCCTTATATTTAGAGAGAAGGTTGTAATCCCTACTTTCAGCAGTAAAATCCCACTACCTTGCTCGTGGTTTTTACCTCTTCTCCTTTGGGGGTTTTCCACGTAAAATAATTGTGTCTACTTTATTTCCACTTTCTCAATTTTACTTTAATTGTGGGGTAGCTTCTGTCCACAACTTTCCTAACAGTGGTATCAGAGCTACCCGAGATTGGTTCGTATGTGTGGAACCACTCTCTCCGAGAAGTCATGTGCCATGTTGCTCCTGAGTCCAGTAACCAGACGTCAGAGAACTGCTTTCTATCTCCAACCACCGTTGTTGCCTCGCTGTATAGACTTCACCACATATCGAGTACTTGCCACATTCTCTTGAGCATTTGATGACTAGGGTCTCCACTCTTCTTCTTGAACCAACAATCCTTCTTGAAGTGCCCTTTCCTGCCACAGTTGTGGCACTTGTAAGTCTTCTTACTTCTGGATTTTGATCTACCATGATTCTGACTCCCACTGGAACCACGTTCCGTTGATCTTCCTCTCATCACCATCAAAGCTTCCACTTGCGGCGAACTTCCCTGTCTGTCTTCCTTGTTCTTGCGTCTGGTTTCTTCTTCCAAAACAGCAGCTGCAACTTCGTCGAAGACTAAATAGTCCATCAGGATATTGTTCGTCAGGTTGATGATGAGTTGATCATACGAGTCAGGTAAACTTTGAAGTAGAAACTCCGCACGTTCAGTGGTCTCTATTTTGCAACCCATTGATGTAAGTTGCGAAAATAGGGTGTTGAGAGTGTTGATGTGGTCGGTCACCGATGTCGATTCCGCCATTCGAAGAGTGTACAATCTTCTCTTTAAGAAGATCTTATTATGAAGTGACTTGGCCTCATACAATCACAGGCTCAGATGTATCCCTGTGGATGACAGCAATGCAGGAAGAGAATGTCGGCAGAATAGGCCATCTCCTGCCTTCATTGTTGAAAAATGAGGCACCAACCCTCTTGCTCTTGTCCTAACTCTCCTCCTCCTACTATAAATTGAGGTTAGAGGAAGGGTTTGAGATGCAGCTGAACAGAGCAATAAGAGCTCAGTGAGGATTAAGAAAAGAAAGAGGGATTAAAAAAAGAAAGAGAGTAATACAAGAGTCTTCTCAAGAGGGATAAAATTGTATCTCCTTAGAGATATTTGTATACTTGTATTTTCCTCAAATTTGTGAGAGAGTGTTTCTCCTATTATAAGAGAGAGTGAAAATTGTACTCTTCTTATATTTAGAGAGAAGGTTGTAATCCCTACTTTCAGCAGTAAAATCCCACTACCTTGCCTATGGTTTTTACCCTTTCTCCTTTGGGAGTTTTCCACGTAAAATATTTGTATCCACTTTATTTTCACTTTCTCAATTTCACTTTAGTTGTGGGGTAGCTTCTGCCCATAACTTTCCTAACAAATTTGAATCTCCTTACTGTCCACATGCACAATTTTATCAGATTTCTCTGAGCTACTGAATACTATCGGAATTATCTGAAGGCCAGTAGATATTGCTGCTTCTGCAACTGCTATTCCTATTTCCCCAGTGTATCCATTTATCTACCAAATTTGAAAACCAAATAAAAATCTAGAAAAAGATAAACCACACGAAACACTGGTCTTCCAGATGAAAAAAAAATAATCTGTTTTATACATGACTACTAACAATAACCTCGAAAGAATTTCCAAGAAGGTAAACCTACTGGATTCCTAGCAAATTTTCCACCTCAAGAAATAGTGGAACTTTAATCTTCTGTGAATCAGAAGAAATTTAATTGATTTGGAACTTTTGAAGGGTAATGAATTTGACTTGGTAAGCAAACAAACAAGAGATGAACGGAAGGAAAAATTAATCTAAAGCAATCGAAAGATGAGAAAACAAGGACTTGCTTTAAATTCGCAAGTAAATGTGAAAAAATGAAGAAAACAGATAAATTTCACTAAAAGTCGTAGAGGGTCTGATTATATTTTTCAAATGAAATAGCATTTATTCAACATGGAAAATAAAGAAGGGAACATAGCAAACCCAACTTCATACATGTACCGTAGCAGTAAGGCAATGGGTTGGGTTCACTTATCACAACCCACTGTTATTTCTCACTACATGTAACGCAGTAGTGATACCATGCACAAAGAATAATCAAATAATAAAGATTAGTGAATGTCAAATATCCAATTTTATTGGATTAGTAGAGTTTCCTCTCAATATATGCTACACTTAAATCTATGTCACAATCACCATGCTAGAATTAGAATGTAGTTAGAATAAAACCAATAATCATGTTGGGAGATACTACAACCACTACAAAACAAAACGCCTATCGCGGCGTTTGGGTGGAAACGCCAGGATAGACATGTATTTTTAAAAAAGAATTCAAAAACACCCCTCTATGCTGGCGTTTAATAAAAACGCCCCGGGATATTGGGGCTATCCCGGCATTTTATTTTAGGTATAAAACGCCGGGATAACCCGGTAAAAATTTAGAAATTCCCTCTATTTTCTTTCTCTAAACTTAACTCTCTCTCTCTCTCTCTCTCTCTCTCTCTCTCTCTCTCTCTCTCTCAAACCCCAGCCCCTAAATCCCTGCCCACCACATTACCTCGCTGTCATCGTGCCCCTCCGTCCCCTGCCGTCATTCCCCGCCCCCCCCCCCCCCCCCCCCCGTCACCGTGCCCTCCCACAGTCGTCGTGCCCCGTTTCTCTCTCTCTCTCTCTCTCTCTCTCTCTCTCTCTCTCTCTCTCTCTATCTCACTCACAAACCCTAGCCTCAAAATCCTTCGGCCACCACTGCTCGCCGTCGTCATGCCCCATTGTTGTCATGATCCCCCGTCCCCCCTCGTTGTGCCCTCCCCCCACCACCATCGCCTCGCCCCCATCTCCTTTCTTCTTCGTTTCCCGAGCACGACGTAGGTCTATCTCTATCCATATTGTGTTGTTTGGGAAAATTAGGGTTAAGAGTTTGCTTAATTTGTGGAGGTTTTTTCTTCTCCTTTCCGTTATGCTAATTAGAGTTTTTGTTTGGCTATTTATCTCATCTGTAAATTCCTCTTTGTTCTCATTTTCTAAAATTTTCATTTTTCATCAATTTTTGGTTCATTTTTCGATCGAAAATGAGGGAGTGCATCTTGATCCACATCGGCCAGGCCAAGATCCAAGTTGGAAACGCATGTTGGGAACCTGGAACACGTCATTCAGGTATAGATCCATGCTTCATTGCGTTTCGTTTATTCCATTGCCATTGGTAGATCTGTGATTTTGTGTTGATAGAACTGTAGTTTTGCGATTATATGCGAGATCTGGTTAGTTGAAGAACTAATTTTGAGGATGTTTTGTGATTTTGGTTGTATATCTGTGGATTTGAGCTGATAGATCTGATTGATTGAATGCTTAATTTCTGGCTACTTTTGTTAGATCTGCTTAATTTTTGAAAATGAAAGAGAGAGGTCTTTTAACAATGATTTAAAAAGGTTATGGAGTAAATTTGTTTATTAGCTCCGGATATGAGTGCTGCTTTTAGAATTAGAAAGTTCTTAAGTTATTAATCATGTCTTAGGATCTTTTCCCTTGTGAATCTAAATGTTGCAATGAATTCTTCGGGCTTTGTTTATATATTTCGAATGGTTGTATTTCATGAGCCTATTATACTTTGCTTTATCCCCTTCAAGATACAAGAGTGAATCTAGTTGTAACTTGGAACTTATTTCTGACATCATATGAGATTTTATGTTCATTTGTTTGATAAAATTTCACAAGAGTGGCATGTAGCTAGTAAACTCATTCTCGATATACTTTGACACCATATTTGATTGACTACATATCCTTAATGGACCAGATTGCCAGTTTTGTATAGGGCTAACTTAATCAATGGCTCTTGGTTTACGAATACATGCCACAGGGATCACTAGAAGATCATCTCCAAGGTATGTTATATTTTAATCCTTAATGTTCATTGCATATGGTGTTCTAGAGTCTAGAAAGAACATTCCGGAGTGGAATTTCAGTGTTATGCGTAGCAACTAAGAAATAAAAAGTTTTATCAAAAACGAAGAAGAAGATACACTTAGTTAAGGTCCTTTGATGAAATTAGTGGATAGGCTTGATATGCACCTTTCCTTTTCGGTGGTAACAAATTACACATTGCATCTTGGTTCTGAATGATGATTGCAGTAATATTATCAGCAAGAAGCAGCAAAATTGCGCCATCAAATCCAGGTTTTACAAAATGCTAACAGGTAAGCTTCCAAGGGCTAACTTAATCTCCACAATCCATGTATACAAATATATCATTATTGGTTGTTCAAATTATCCATTTGACAAAGCACAACTAGGATATAAATTCTCATTATCATTTCAGGCACCTAGTGGGAGATTCTCTTAGTAATCTGACTGTAAAAGAGCCCAAACAACTCGAGAATCGACTTGAAAGAGGCATTTCCAGGATCAGGTCAAAGAAGGTAGACTCCTACAAATAATAATTTTTCAATCAGATTCAGATGTTTAACAACCCTTTTGCAAGCTATATATGTTGCACCGGAATACATACAAGAAAGGGCATGACACTAGATATATTAATCTTCCAAAAAATGTATAATATGACATCTCACTATCTCAGTGAACCTATATATTGTAATAATATAATTAGAATCCAAAAATGCTATTTTAATTAGCTTGCCCTCGCCTGTGTTATAGCTATACAATTAATGGATGTCAATCTGTTTTCGTTTTTCATGTATAGAGATAGCTAGAACTATGATCTATAATGAAGATATTACAGTTGCAGTCATATCCAAAAATGCAAAGAGAGCACCAAACTTCCTTTACACTTAAAGTGGGCCAATTAGTCAAGAGCCAAATAATCTGATATATATCGAGAGGACTGAGATAATCCAAATCATTGTCCTTTATTTTAAGGTGTGACATTTTCTGATATGTATCACTGGATATCATATGAATATTTAATCTCAGCAATTAGAGGTTTTCCAATCAAGTTGGTTTAATTAGGATTCAATAAACAAAATTCCTGACAATTGCTTACTGGCAGCTAATTTTCTTGGCCCTTAACGTTGACATTAACCTGAAGGACACAACTCTAATCAATTTGATTTGAATTATCCGAGCACAAATCAAGATAAGGTTAGTTTGGATAAAATTAAAGTGCTAGGTCATATTTCTATTATGTATAGCCTTCTATAAGTACATAGTAGACTCAGTTTAGTGTCAAGTACATCTATTAACTACAAAGTGTACCTGATTGAAGTTGGATAGTGTTAATTGAAATTCAGAGGGCATGGAAGTAGTGATTTCCCGATATGATTTTTTTTTGAAATCTAGTTGGGTGAAAGAAGTATCATATTGGAACTAAATTTTGGTATTCTATTTCATGTAGGGTTTTTTTTTTTTAATAATATCGGGAAGTTTCAGTTTCAGTTTTTTAACTTCAGTTTCAGTTTAATATTGTTATTTTGTATGTTTTCTCCAGGTCTATAAGAGAAACAAATTGTATTAACAAATTGTATTACCAGCAAGTTCAAGCGATCATTACTTCATTTGAGTCTGTACCTGGCCTCAGTAGTGCTGCCCCTTATGCATCTTTAGCCCTCATGTATATGTCTAAGCACTTCAGGTGTTTAAAGAATGCGAGATCTGACCAACTCCAACACATGAACAAAGCCATTGGGAAAAAGCGCTTTGGCGAAGAGGAAAACAACTCTACCACTGGATTTGGGATCTTAACTAGTAGTGACTCTCTCTTGTTAAAAATATCTCTTCCAAATAAACTCTTATTTTTTTAATTAAGCCTATTTGTTTGTGTTTAAGTATTTATGTTTGTCTGCACTGTTCATGATCTCTTTTATTTTTAGACAGAGTTGTAAATATTATGCTTTGGATTCTATGAAATATATGGGATTCTATTTCATGTAGGGTATTTTTTATTTTTAAATTTTAATTTTTTTTAAAATACTTTTAAAAAAAATATTTTTAAAAAATATATATATTTTTAAAGTACCCTATCTCGGCGTTTTTGGCCAAAAACGCCGGGATAGGGTATTTTTTAAAAAAACAAATAACCTATACCGGCATTTTTGACCCAATGCCGAGATAGGTAACTTTTCCTTTTGTTTATATAGACGCTCTATCCCGCCGTTTTTTGTATAAAACGCCGTGATAGACATGGTCTATAGCGGCGTTTCTAAAAATTGCCGGTATAGACCCTATATCTGTTCCGACGCTCACTATAGCAGTGTTTCTGGTGATATTTTCAGAAGCACCGTTACGATCTATCCCGGCGTTTATAAACGTCGGGATAGCCCACAAAAGACGTTGGAATTGACTTTATGTGTTGTAGTGAACACATTGCCTCACAACTAAAAAATATGTCCAATTCACAAGCCAAAACCTTGTGCCCCCTGTTTGGCACAAAGAAATATGTGAAAGAAGAGATCACTCATATGGATTACTACACTGATGGAGTCCAGAAGAAAAAATAAAAGATTAGGAAGTGCAGATGAGCGGGTTGGAATAGTGAGAAGGAGAATATCATAGGAGTAAAGACAAGGAAAAGAAATCTAACTTCATTTTAATCATACACTTTTGGCTTTTAGCCCTTTCTTACATGTGTATCTCTAGACATAACAATCCTCCAGAAAAATTCTTTTCTAAATTCTAACAATCTTAGCAACCACAATGTAGTGATTAATCTAGGCTAAATGAAATACTCACATTTCACAAGAATCATTTCGTCACTCAACCAACTATTAATCCAACTCTAAGCAAAAAAAAAAAACTATTAATCCAACCAAACAACATATATACTACAATATAATGTGAGACACATAGTAAAGATGTGTTCCGTTGGAATTGAAATAAAACATACATGTGTACTCATGTACGTTTGTAAAGCAACAAAATTGATGGCAGTTATGTGAAAGACGCTAATACTACACCAAGACTCTGAACTTATGGTAAGGGTTGAGGGTGTTACACTTACTTCTACCATGCCCACGTGACCTAGGTTGTGCACAATGCTATTTTTATTTATTTTAATTGACAATTTAATATATGTACCGGGTAGGTACCATGTCAAAGATCCTTCCACTAGACACCAAACTCTGAAGTTCTGGAAATGGTTGATGGTATTACACTTGTACTTGAACAAGTTATCATCCCTTGAGAGCACCAATAACTCCAATGGCTAACATTATTAATAGACAAACGTGAGCATTGAACGTATTAACAATCTAGTGTAAATGTATAATATAATTCTATATCACACCAACTGTTTGACAAAATTCCTCACCCACAAAACTCAAACCGTACTTCTTCTAATCCGAATAAATCATACAATCGAAAATTGCGAAAAAGGGTTAGGTGGAAATAGCAATTGCAACAAGAATCTGGCATCAAAATCTTGATCTTTGAGAACGAGGAATACTCACCAAGATTGGGAAGGAGAGATTTTTCGATGAGACAGTGGAGGACAGGTCGATGCTCATGGTTGGGCAGTTCCTCATGGTAAGGAAGCGGACTCTTGATGGGCGGTTCCAGAAGGATGATGGTGGATGCCCTGCTTTGAGATTCGGGCAAAGGCTGAAGATGGAGTTGAGAGTTGATGAAGACATTGAAAAAAATTCCTTTTTGGGGGTTTGACTTGGAAGAGTTTGTTACAATCCTGATCCACTCCGGTGATGGATCGTCGCAACTTTTTGAAACTTTTTGCGATTTTAGGCCACATCCCAAACTATTAGCAATTTTGGCTAGCAAGTGTCACGTCAGCAGTGGCCGCTATTGGGAATAGCGATCTCTTCATGGCGACCACCACATTGGACTCTCACACTTAGCAGATTTGTATAATTGCAAACTACTTGGAGTAACTGAGGTCGCTATTGGGAATAGCGACCAATAGCGACCTCAGGTGGGCCTAAAAACGATTGGGTCAACCTGTGGTCGCTATTGGGAATAGCGACCTTAGTTATACAAGGTCGCTATTGACAATAGCGACCTCAGTTACTCCAAGTGGTTTGCAATTATACAAATTTGCCAAGTATGGAAATTCGATGTATTGGTCGCTATGAAGAGGCCGCTATTCCCAATAGCGGCCGCTGCTGACATGGCACTTGCTAGCCAAAAGTGCTAATAGTTTGTCAACTGGCCTAAAATCGCAAAAAGTTTCAAAAAGTAGCCTAGTAATGCAAAAAATT
Source organism: Hemerocallis citrina (assembly GCA_017893485.1). Lineage (NCBI taxonomy): Eukaryota > Viridiplantae > Streptophyta > Magnoliopsida > Asparagales > Asphodelaceae > Hemerocallis > Hemerocallis citrina. The sequence continues at coordinate 192,841,048 of CM030368.1, read as the reverse complement.
CGGGGGGGGGAGGGGTAGGGGGAGTTCGAAGAGACAAATAGGAAGAGCAAAAGATAAAGTGACAGATGGGTCTAAAAGGCCGAGTGAAGAATACCTTAGTTTGTCATTTGTCACTTTGTCACAAATAAAACACATACGCTGCACGTGTAACTCTAACTCTATTGGAGAACAATAGTATGTACATTATATGTCGAACAAAACAAAAAAAAACGGCCCTGATGTGAAGCATCTTCTCCGGCCCTCCTTCTCCTCTTCTCCAACCCCTCTTCTTTGAACCCGTCTTCTCCGGCCTTCCTTCTCCTCTCCTCTCCCCCATTTTTCCTTTACCTTTACCTTTGAACCCATCTTCAAGATTCCTCTTCTCCATTGCCTTTGAACCCATCTTCAAATTTCGTCTTGTTTGATTTCTAAGACTACTTCAACGACTGGCTGCTACTACCCTAACAAACTTCGGACCTCTGACTCATTCCCGTATGTTGTCGGAGTTAGAACTGAGTGGGTGCGGAACCAACGAGAGGGTCCACCACACCCCTACCACCCCTACACCCCCCCTAACCTCCGATACTCTTCCTCCACCCCCTCACAGACTTGAGCCTTCGAAATCCTCACTTCAAACTCCTGCCCCAATCCCAGACCTAAAATCTAACCTACAACCCTACCGTTTTGAGGGTGAACCCTCTGGGCTCAGAGTCGTACTTTCCCCTTTGCGGGCACATCGAAATGCACATCCTCGGCTTGAGGGGAGAGGCTCAGATCATCATCGCCCAACGGAAGAGCTACAGCTGAGAGGACAGGCCCATAAAGGGGGTCCTCCTACAAGCCAGTATCGGCGTAAAAGAACCCCCACACGGGGCCAGCATCACACTCAACAACAGACACATGACCGGCGATACAGCACAGAAGTGCAACATAGGGAAACCACAGGGACACTTGTGCAAGAGAAAGAAACTACCATAATGCAACTCACAACCCTCACCATCACAGAGAGGCAAGAAAACACCACAGTGATACTAACCATCTTCCCTACCATCACAGAGAGCAAGTATGCTCAGTCACCCACCAAAACCAACAGCGCCCATGCATCAACACCTACCTCCAAATGCTACCTCACCCCCAACGGAACCCAACAAGCAACACCAATACCAACCTCTTGCTTCCCCCCCCCCCCCTTCGCAACCCCCACCAACTGCCGCCAAGGGAGGTGGTCCACGACCCCCCAAACTCCAACGTTGTATGGGCCCAAAGGAGGGGTCCAAACGATGGAGCTAAAGAGGGTAAGGGACCAGCTCCGATTGGGGAAGCGGCAGAGAATTGGCAAGAAGTTACTCATAAAGGAAAAAGAAAATCCAAGTCCCCATCCCCAACACTACAAGAAAACAAAAAAACAGAGAAAGGGAAAGCGCAAACCGGTGTCGTGCTTCAATTGTGGGGAGTTGGGACACTACCGGACGGAGTGCGATGCCTGAGGTGTATGATGTGGGGTCATATGTCTTACAACTGCACAAATATCGTCACTTCCAACGATGACGAAGAGCGGCGAGTGTACAGGGGTAGGTCGCCTGACAACCCAGCGACGATCAAGCTTGCAAACAGCCTCGCCACGATAAGAAATGAGGAGAAATGGCTAAGTCAGTGGTGCGTAGTGGCACGAGTGACAACAGGAAGACCATCGGAGGCCAATGTTCTCCAAGCTTTGAACGCGAGATGGCCAATGAAGGCGCACCGTGACTGGGTTGTCAAGAGAATGTGCCCCCTCCAGTTCTTGATTTCTTTCCATTCGCCGCAAAAGATGATAGAGGTCACCGGAATGGCAACGGTGGATTTTGGGCATTTCAAGATGAACTTTAAAGCTTGGTCACCGAGCGAGCGACCCCAGGGGGATAGATACTGGGTTTGGATCCAAAACGTACCATTACATTATTGGAAAAAGGAAGCTTTGCAAGAGATAGTCTCCGACTTTGGCACAGTGGAAGAAGTCGACGAGAAGACCGTGCACCGATCGGAAATAGTATCAGCGAGGATACTGATCAGAAGTAGGGACATCACCTTAATGCCAAGATTCGCAAAAGTGTATTCCTATGAGGAATCCTATCTCATATGCTTTTTCCTCGACAAACGCGCAGATAGGGAGACGGAACCCACCTCCACGTCCCCATCGCTTACATCCTCTCTCAGAGATGGTCGTAGCTACAAGCAAGTTGCGTCGCCAACATGGGAGCTCACCATTGTTGGGACCCACGAAGTGGAGTGGGCCCATCGAGAGGTGATCAAGGCGGCGAGAGAGATGGAAACTCACTGGGAGCCTACAGCGAAGGGATTAGAGAGGTTTGGATCAGGGCAGGACACCGGTGGTCGACTTCGAAGCCAGACCAAGGGATCCAACGGCCAAGATGACCCAAGCCCAGATTTGGTAAACTTCACACTTTCAGGGGTGAATCAGAAAAAGGGGAAGCGGCAGATAGCTCAAAATGGCAATCAAACACTGCAAAGTGGTCAAATGCTGCAGGCAGGTGAGGAGGGACATGTTGTGGAGCAGAGAGGGGGGACAGAGCTTGCATGCCCCTAAAATGGCAAACACCAACCCCGTAACAACATGCATGCTTCGGGACAAGAGTTGGTGAGGGACAGTGCCAGCTTGGGGAAGAAGCCAAGCAAGAAAGCACCATCCACCAGGGAGTGGGTAGAAAAGGTTTGGAAAGCACCAGAAGGAAAAAAGGTGGCTTCTTTGGGTCAAGAGCACCAGGATTCAGAGGCTATTTTGGGGAAAGCGACGAGCAAAGTGCTACTCGCTCACAGAGAAGAAAGCCCAAAGGAGAATGAGAAGAAAGGAACCTCTAGCGCTCGAGATTTAAGTAAACTCAAAAATGGTAAAGAAGCCAACGAAGAAGGAGAAGATCCATCTGCTGTGAAGCTTAAAGAGAAAGGAAATTTTGGTTTGGCGCTCAAAGCTTTGGTTACACCGCCCTTATCATTGAAGCCCACGAAGTCTGCAGCGACCTGATGTGCCAACCAATCCGAAGATGCCAGGTGCGATGGGGGGTGAGAGTACTGCCTAAGTTAACAGGGGTGTGATTTCGAATCTCGAGGGTTACGGTATGATGTACTACGGAGTACAAGAAAGAAGCGAAGCGGATTCTTCTCATATGGGTGGGCTTGTTTGTAAGAGTTTTATAGGCATTAATGGGCCTAAAGAGGGGCCCAAAACGCTTATTTTAGCCCCTGAGACAAGTAACACTATTTTTTTGAATACAGACAGGTATTGGGCCCATCGAGGGGTCCACCACAGGAAGCACCACTATTCTTGAAGAGGCATCGGCAATTTGTGGGCTCAATGAGGAGTCCACAATGAGAGAATCTACTCTACAACTGGAAAATCAGCATGCAGATAGTGATGAGGACCTGGAAGGGCGCTTAAACCTGGATGAAGAATTCTCATTTACAGATGAGGAGCCAGAGGAATTAGAGTTTATTGCTGATACACAAAGGGAGATCTCGCCAGAGATGGTCTTGTCCACACTTTCAGAGTCAGCACCAGGATACAGTACTGGTTCGTCTCGCAGGACGGTTGGGTTCAGAGTACAGCGGTCGCCTAAGAGGGCTCATGTGGAGTTCCTGGATGACTATCTGGAGGTAGCGGCGGCAGCCAAAGCTGCAAAATTCGACGATGGAGGTACGAGAATTTTTTGGCTACTGTATTAAATTTTATGTCAGACTCTAAAGTTTTTTTCCTAGCTAAAACCTGTGGTTTGGAAGTGTGTGACACAGAACGCAATGCGTTACTTCTCAATAAAATTAGGGGTTGGGAAACTGAAAGGGTTGAGTCTAGTTATCAGAAAGAACTAGGATCTAGCTCTGGGTTGATAGAGGTCTCTGAATATGAAACCTATCCCACACCCACACCCACGGTCAACCTAGACACGGTCCCCCAATGAATACACTATTCAGAAATGTCAGGGGGCTGGGGGATAGAAAGGAAACGAGATATGGTTAGGGACGTCATTAACAAGTCCAAGGCGGAAGTGGTAGGGATACAGGAGACCAAACTTGTGCATGGGGCCAAACTCAAAAGGGTAGGAGGGAACAGAATCAAGGAATGGGTACTACGCCCGTCCGCGGGAGCCTCGGGGGGAATTTCTATTGGGTTCAACCCGAATATGCTCACTTGTATCGAGGTTTATAGTGGAACGTTCTCCCTGACTATCAGACTAAAATGACGATCTGATAATTGGATGCAGACAATCACTGTCGTTTATGGACCGAATGTGGATACAGAGCGTGATGCCTTCTAGCAAGAGCTGGTCAGTATTCGACACCGATGGCCGGGAGCCTGGATTGTTGGGGGGACTTCAATATTACCAGATTTGCGTTCGAGCACAAGGGAAGAGGTTCCAGCCACAGGCACAGAGAAGAGTTCAATAGGGTGATCACGGAACTAGAGCTGATAGATATCCTAATTAATGATAGACTATTTACATGGTCTAACATGCAGGCTACTCCGATCATGGCCAAATTGGATAGGATACTAGTATCGATGGATTGGGAGGCTAAGTTCCCATTAGTAACCGCTAGATTGATCCCTCAACCCACGTCAGATCATACTCCGATCCTACTTGAGACAGGGATACAGAGAGCTCAAAGGCCTAGGAAATTCAGATTTGAGAAGGTCTGGCTAGAAATTCAGGGGTTTCACCACATGGTGATGGAAAACTGGGGACTCCCAACTGCTGGTGCGGACGCTGGAGCCCGATGGTGTGAAAAAATCTGCAGATTAAGGAAGCACTACGTAAATGAATCGGTCTAGATTCTCGACCATCTGGCGTGCAAAAGAATCCTTTTTGGAAGGAATTGATGAACTAGAAAGAGTGGAAGAAACGAGAGTCCTATCACAAGATGAAAGAAATAGACTACTCAAGCTCCGTGAGAATATTGCCAATCTCTATAAGTTGGAAGAAATCAAATGGCAACAAAGATCAAGGATTTCATGGCTCAAAGAGGGAGACGCAAATACGACCTACTTCCATCGAGTGGCAAGCGCAAGACGCAGGTCCAACCTAATTCTGTCAATACAGACGAACACAGGGACATCGCAAGATGAAAAAGTGATTTCCACAACCTTTCAAGGTTACTACAAGGACCTTTTTGGGAATAAGAATGATTTCAGGATCCCACTTACGGATGATTACTGGCAGGCATACCAGAACGAATCAGCGCAAACATTTGCCACCTTCAAAGCTCCCTTCTTGGAAGAGGAAGTAAAAAAGGCCATCAATCAAATGGGAGCAGACAAGTCGCCTATGCCAGACGGCTTCCCAATGATGTTCTTCCAAGTATTCTAGAAAGAAATTAAAAGGGACGTTATGGCACTGATGGATGAGTTTTTTAACAACAATCTCAGATTGGGCATGTTCAACTTTGCAGAAGTCGTCCTGATACCCGAACGGAAGGAGTCTACAAAAGTGGGGGATTTTAGACCGATTAGCCTCATAAACTACTCGGTTAAGATAATCACAAAGGTCCTGGCCATCCGCCTGGGAAGTATTATGGATAGCTTAATCAGCAAAACTCAGACGGGTTTCATCAAGGGCAGATGTATTCTAGACTGCGTGGCCACCGCTGAACAAGTTATCCACCGCTGCCATACGAGCAATTCTAAGAACTTTCTCCTGAAAATGGACTTTGAGAAAGCGTATGACTCCATCGATTGGGAATGCCTGCTGGAAGCTCTCAGAGGAAGAGGATTCGGGAATAAATGGATAAGTTGGATCAAACAATGTTTGCATACTAACAAAACGGCAATCTCGGTGAATGGGCGGTCGGAGCCGCCGTTCCCGTGCAAGAAAGGACTCCAGCAAGGGGATCCGCTATCACCACTTCTATTTACTATCATAGCGGATGTGCTGAGGGGTATGCTTGAGAACTGTCGGAGAAAAGGTTGGATAACGCCAGTGGCCAGTACCGCGTCTAACCAAGGGTGCACGATTCTTCAGTACGCGGATGACACCCTATTTTTCGGTAATGGGACCAGGTCAAAAACAGTCTGCTTTAAGGGGGCCCTATACTGTTTTGAATCCTGGTTAGGCCTCAGGATAAATTTCCACAAGAGTGCTCTGATTCCAATTACTCTCTCCGATGTCGAAGCACGGGAACATGCCACCATTTTAAACTGTATGATGAATGAGTTCCCAATCAAATACCTAGGGCTCCCACTCAGACTAGGGAAAACTCACTAAGTCGGACTAGTTGCCTATCATAGATAAGAAGGAGGACAGACTGTCTGGTTGGAAAGGAAAATCGCTTTCACTCAGGGGCAGAGTGGTGCTCATCAATTTAGTGTTGTCTAATCTGCCCATTTACTACATGTCATTTTTTGAGCTTCCTAAATGGGTTATCCAAAGGATTGACCGAATCCGAAAAAGATTCCTTTGGAAAGGGGCAGATTCGAATAGGGGAGGTTACCACCTGATCAAATGGAGTATTGCTTGCATGAAGAAGAAGCATGGAGGGCTAGGCATCATCGACCTCAGAGATATGAACCTTGCCCTTTTGGGAAAATGGTCGTGGAAGGTGTTTTACCACATCGGGAAAGGATGGCAGGATTTCATTCAACCATACCTCCGGAGAAAAGGTACGAGAAGTTTAGGCTTCAGAGTAGGGTCTAAAGTTTTACGATTCTGGAAAAGAATTACCAAAGCAAGCGGGTCGTTCAATTCAGCAGTTTCGTCGACTATCAATAATGGACGGTCCACCAGATTCTGGTGGGACAAATGGTGTGGTGCCCATACCCTGAAGGAAACTTTCCCAGAGCTGTATGAGAAAACGAATCGACCGAATATTTCTGTGGCCGAGACTTGGAAGAGGGAAAATTGGAGGTCGTCGCTCCGAGGAATGCTTACCCCAGAACTACACCAGCAACTGCTTGACTTGCAAGCACATATCACACGGACCGGTGCGATGTGCGCTCAAGGCCCAGATCAGATGCGTTGGGGACTTGAGACCAACGGAGCTTTCACAGTCAGATCTCTGTATCATCGAATTCACTATCGAGGATGCAGACCGAGCTGGGCACAGGTGTTATGGAAGGCGAAAAACCCCCCTTAAAGTAAGAGTATTCCTCTGGGTAGTGCTCAATAATGCAATCCTCACCAGAGAAAACCTTGCCAAAAGACAACCCCAGATTGCGACCAACTATGGATTCTGCAACATGCATGCGGAGAATTTGAACCACCTTTTTATCCACTGCCCAAGGAGTGAGGCAACTATGGTAGAGGTATTACGAGCCTTAGGAATATGTGACTACACAAGCGAATATGAGGATTTGTGGATTGGCCCCAAATTTGCCTCGATTCGCCAAGAGATGAAGGATGCGTGGTACATTGCCATTGCGGCAACTACATGGATATTATGGCTAGACAGAAACAATTTTTATTTTCGCGCTTCATGTAATAGTATTTCTGGTAACCTTACTCATATCATGCATCTTATTTCTTTTTGGGCTACAGCTGCTGCCACAGGAGCGAGATGGAGGATTGCCAGAGTCTTCCAGGTGGAGGATTTTGATGATGAGGAGGTAGAGTTCGGGCCGACACTGGACTGAGGGGTTGGCGCCCTCCAGCCGCAGTCTCTACTACTTTGTGTTTTGTACCGACCTACTGTACTTTTGGCTGTTTGATGTATGAATGATTAGACCCACCCCCCAGGGTTTGTTGGGGGATTATGTTTTACTTCATGCATTATACTTTTTGTTTCTCCCGGTACACCGAGGTTGTTTTATTAACCTCTTATTAATGAAACAGGGTGGCTTTATTCCACCTTTAATCTTAAAAATAAAAAAGAATACCTTATCAGATCAGCTGCAAAAGCAAAGGAGCCAATGTCTGCTTGTGGAGGTTCGTTTTCGGTTCTTAGTTTCATTTCAGATAACTATGCCTGTGCAATAGGTCTAGACATGGGTTCCACGAAAGAAGAACAATTTCAAAGGGTCTTTTATCTTAGAGAGGAGGCAGATAGACTTTGTCTATAGCAAGTCTAGGTGGGGGGTTTTTGGTTGAGGAGGGGATTAGGAGATTTTTCATTTTTTTATGTTATACATCTTTTGGAATGTAAGAGGTACGCGCTCTAGAATTAAGAGTAGACTGGTTAATGATTCTATCACTAACCATAAGCCAGTTGTGTGTGAGTTGCAAGAAACCAGAATTTCAAACTCGCAGAGTAGGGACTTTGAGAACATGAGTGCCTTTAGAGATTTTAAGTGGCGTTTTAGGGAGTCTAGTGGCCTGTCGGGGGGATAGCGTTAGGTTTTTACTCTAAAATCTTTGAGATTATAGATGATTTTGTGGGTACTTTTTCCCTGACGATCAGAATTAGGAGAAAGAGCGATGGGTGGGAGCACATGGTCACTTCGGTTTATGGACCCAACATCGCGAGGCTTAGAGAGGGCTTCTGGTTAGAATTAAAAGACGTTCGTAGTAGATGGGAGGGATCGTGGGTTTTGGGAGGAGATTTCAACATTACTAGATTCCGATCAGAACATCGGGGGAAGGGGGGAAACGATAGATGTAGATTGGAGTTTAACAGGCTAATCAGCGATCTAGAGCTTATCGAGCTACAGGGGTCTGATAGAAGATTTACGTGGACAAACATGCAAGCTAACCCGACCTTAGCGAAACTAGATAGAGTATTAATGTCCTCAGAATGGGAAGAGAGATTCCCGCTGGCTAAGCTTGGGTCAATCCCCAGACTTACATCGAATCATACCCCACTTGCACTTGATTGCATAATAGGTTCAGAATTCATTAAAAAGAAGTTCAGATTTGAGAAATCCTGGACTTACTCCAGTAGCATCAAGAAGGTTATTGAAGGCTCTTGGGAGAAGCCTACAAACACAAATGCTGCAGTATCCAAATAGATGGTCAAAATTAAGAGATTGTGAAAAACTCTAAAGAAGTGGGCGAAAGAGGAGAACGGGGAACTAAGGAGACGAAAAGATAGATTGAGAAATAGAACACAAGAACTAGAAACCATTGAGGAAGAGAAAGTATTAGATGGTAGAGAGATGGAGGAGCTAGCACAGGACAGAATTGAAATGCACAAAATTGGAGAGATGGAAGAGTGCTACTGGAGACAAAGATCTAGGATCCAATGGCTTAAGGAGGGAGACTCCAACACGGCCTTCTTCCATAAGGTGGCTAATGGTAGAAGAAGGAAGAACAATATTCCACAAACTTTATTCTTCTCACAATCCCATATTATCAAATTCACAAATTAACAAATTCCACAAACCCTAATTATTCCACAAACCCTAATTAGTCCACAATCTCAAACCCAAATTAGCCCACAATCCATCATTATTCTTCTCACAATTCTAACTATTTAATTCACAAATAAACAAATTATTCAAAATTGAAATTCATGCCTAGGTTTGAGAAAGGGAACAAGATGGGGGCACAGGACACCGCACGGGGAGGGGTGTTGGTTCGGGTGAGGGTTTGGGGTGAGCGAAGGAAAGTTAAAATATGAGTGACAAGGAGAGTGGCAGTGGGATAGGGGGTTTTTTATTATTTATGTAGTGGAAAAAAATATTATTTATCCCTTCTATCCCGGCTAATTTTTTAAAAACACCAAGGTATAGCTCACCTACTCCGGTGTTTGTGGAAAGCGCCGCGGTAGGGGGAACTGGTTTTATCAACAAATTTTGTAGGGGAGCTACAGCGCGTTTATGCCTAAGCGCCAGGGTAGAAACACCGTCGTAGCACCATTTTGTTGTAGTGATTCCAAGATTGACAGTGAACAGATACAATTTACGTCTTCAGAATAATCAATTGCGGGAATACATTTGGAACTCTTAGGTCTCAATGCTAATAAGGAAGTAGAATTTGCGATAAATATATGAAGTGTCGCTATGATTGTAGAAAATAATAATGTTTTTATATCTTTCCTAAGTGAAGATGTATTTATGTATCTTTTGAAATGCATATTTCATGAAGACATTCTTAGTAAAATGCGAGGACTAATTAAATGCCAACGATAACAAAAACACATTTGGAAAATGGATTCCCCAAACAAGAAATATATAGGAGCCAAAAAGGTCCCAAATAGAGTCATGAACTTGTGAATTTTTTCCCAAACTGTCCCACTTTTGAAAGTTTTTCTCAAACTGCCCTACTTTTTTGAAAAATTCCCATACCGCCCTACTCGCTTTCTGAAAAAGCGAGTTTGGGTAAATCTCCATCGCTTTTTCAGAAAGCAAGTGTTAGGCTTAGTTTTGCTCTTGCCCACACTCGCTTTCTCAAAAAGTGAGGGGATTTATCCTACACTCGCTTTTTAAAAAAGCGAGTGTCGATTGGGTCTTTAGCCCCCACGCTCGAAATCAGATCTCACTTTATCTTTCATTCTCTATCTTCCTCCTCCTCTTCTAACAAAACCCTAACCCATCCGCAAGTTTGCTCTAATTTCGGCCATTAACCCACCAAAATACGTCGATTCACTAATAAAATCCTTGCATTTCTCATCTTCTTTCTATTTTCCACTTTTCTCATCCTCATTTAACCCCAAAACCCCTAAACCGCAATATCCAAGATTGTGTTGATTTTCGAATTTGGGGGTAAAGCTTGCGGTTGAAGGAGGTGGAGTGCTTCGAATTTGGGGTAAAGCTTGCGGTATATTTATTAAACTCTTGCTTTTTTAATATTGTATATATATGTAGATATATGTAGGTAAAAATTGGGAATAAAAATTGGATATATGTTGAATTTGGGGTAAAAATTGGATATATGTAGATATATGTAGGTTATATATTTTGGTATAGTTAATAATAATTGTTTTTAGTTGTAGTATACTCTCTTTTATTATAAATGGCATGCACGATGGAGAATGTAGAGGAAGGATCGAGTAGTAGACCTTCTCGCGGCGATGGACCACGTACTTCTTTTGGCCCACCTCCTCGCGGTGGACATGGTGGTCGTCGTAGTGGTACCGAGCGTACTAATGTAAATGAATAATTATTTATATTCGATTAATTTGATTATCATACAATAAAATATAATATCGGTCTTTTAATGTAAATGTTATTGTTGTATAGGTCCCAACTAATCCAAATGAGGCAGGTCCTTCTTCTTCAGCCCCTTCATCATCTTATATTCCTCCCGAAGGTCCAGGTCCCCTCGACCCTACACTCCTTACTCTCCAGTCGCATCACCGTTCGAAGAATGTGTGGGAAGGTGAATCCAAGGAATGTACATTTAGGGGGGGGGAGGGGGGGTAGGGTCATCCACTACCTATGCACCCACGGATTCACGAGATCCTACGGGACTGTAGATTATATGGTATTGCACTGATGAGCTCCATTAAATGTGATCGGACTCTTCTTACCGCACTGCTTGAGAGATGGCGGCCTGAAACACACACCTTTTACCTGCCAGTTGGGGAGATGACCGTAACACTACAGGACGTCTCTGTACTTACCGGTCTTTCAGTTGATAGGCAGGCAGTGACCGACACAATGAACTTCGAGCTGGTATATCTAGTGGAATAGTACCTTGGTGTCGAAGTGGAAACCAAAGTAGTAAATGGGAAATTTATTCGGTTGAAGTGGTTGAAGGGCACATTTAAGAATTGATTGAATGAAGATTCCACTGAGGAGGAGGTGCAGTGCTACTGCAGGGCCTACATCCTTACACTATTTGGTGGCATGATGTTCCCAAATTCGACTGGTCATTCGGTCTCCTTGTTGTACCTCCCATTGATTACCGATCTGGGACAAGTCGGATAGCATAGTTGAGGTAGTGCTGCGTTGTCGTCCTTGTACCGGACTCTGTGTAATTGTAGTCTTGGTTCGGTACAGATGAATGGACCAATGATCTTACTACAAGTCTAGAGTTAGGAGCGTATTCATGTGGGTCAGCCCGCAGTGCGAATGCAATCACCTAATTGGGTCCATCTCCCCGAGGACCAGCACATGTTACCTCCACTTGGTGTGTACTGGTCCGGCAATCTCACATGGACGGCCAACCCTAACAGATGTCTGACGTACTTTCGTGATGAGTTGGATAGGTTGGCAGATGATTGCGTCGTGTGGATGCCTTACACGGAGGCGTGTGTTGCTCGACTACCGCCTATTTGCTTGTACAGGCACAATCTGTGGTTGACAAAAGCACCACTGATCAATTTTGGCACAACTGAATTCTACTATATGAATAGAGTGCTACGTCAGTTTGGTCTCCTTCAAATAATTCCTGTTGCCGAACCGTTCAATGCCGATATGCATTCTATTACTAGAATGGATCGACAATTCGAACATAATTGGGCCGCAAGCTTTTCTACATATGTTGAGAGATGGAATCAACACCGGTTCAACGAAATTATTGGTGACATTCCTCCATTTGATCGATCGTTGCATGCGACTTACATGGCCTGGTACGAGAGGATGACGAGACGCTATATATCTCCGACAATGCAGACTTCTGCAGGTGTGGTAGTCCCGATTCGTCGATCAGCAGCCGAATCAGCAGATCAACATTCGATGAATTTGCATATGTTCCAACCGAAGGCATCGGCTCTTCGCATAATTGTAAGTTTTTAAGTTTTGTTGTATTTTTTAAAGTTTTTCTAGTGTTTTGGTTTACATATACATTCACTGCATTTAATATTTCAACTTCTCATGTTTTGTTGCCACACCCCGCTTCCCAAAAATATGGAATACGAGCGTGTGACAAAGCCCAGCGAATAATTTTCATCATTCATGAGCTGTAGGATCGACTCAGCATCATAACAAGAATATAACAAAATGTACACAACCATGCATGCATGAATAATTTATTAAGCAACAGAAAATAATTAAAACAAATAGTAATATCTCAAATGGTTTTCAACTCTGGATCAAAAGAATAAAACTCGGGAACATAAGCCCGTTACAAGTTTTTAAGTAGCAAAGAAATAAATAACTCAAGAAAACAAAGTATCTAAGCAAGTCCTTGCTCCAAGCGAAGCCTAGAATGTCTGCTCACCAATTCTAGCAGGCAACACGTCTCCAAAGTCTGTTTATAAATATAAAAATGAGAAAATAGAGAAAACAAGATAAACGCCCGCAAATAGTAAAAACAAGTACAAGAAATATGGAACAAGATTTGGAATCAAGAATGTAATAGGGGTGCAACAAGTAGTGGGGATTCAAGAAATTAGCTAGCAAGAAAGACAACTCGAGCGATAAGATTGGGTAACAAATACTAGTAGTAGAACAAGAAGTTAGTGAACATGTAATGGTGTCATGCATCAAGTAATAAGTATCACGTACAAGTATCGAGTAACAAGTAACAAGTCTAATGTTTCAAGTTGTCAAGTACAAGTATCAAGTAGCAAGTGTCAAGTATTATGTTCAAGTATTAAGTCTCATGTATCATGTCATCGAGTATCAAGTAAGCATGTATCATGTTCATTTATCATGTGTCAAGTCTTGTAGTTATTACTATCTAGGTAGCACTTCATGCATCCATACTTTTACTACATGGTTGCTACAAACAATCAGTTACGTTTAGGCCTAGTGGTGGATTTTAAAGGGCGGTGTACCCAGGCATCAAGTATCAAGCAAGCATGGTTCATGAATCAGAAAATAAAATAACAAGTTCACGAAACAAGTTCGCGAATCCACTAACAAGTTCAAGAACCACACAGTGGGTTCATGAATCAAACAAGTTCATGAGCCAAGTAATGGCTCCATGAATCGATCAAGATGCAACAAGTTCATGAACCAAGTATTAGAAAACACGGGCCCCCTTCCGAGTATACTTACCTATATTGTCCACTACTATGGTCCTTCCCTTAAACCCCGACTTGTTATTTATTATTATCATCAAGAAAGCATGAAAGTGTGCAAAACAAGTCAAATAAACATAATCAAGAACATGGAACAAGTCTAGGCTAGGTAGGATACAAGTTTGAGGGTCAAAACAATTCAAAATATCAAGAACAACGAGAATTCCAATTCTGGACAGTATGACGTTGCTGCACCAAAACTGTGATTCCCGTTGCTACAAGATAGAAAATGTGGATCCATCAGAAGTTTTAGAAACTAGACTCCTGCCCGGTTCGAACGCATATAATTAAGATACATGAAAGTTGTGGTAACATGTGTCAAAACAGCAAACTATACAGCATTTATGTTTAGCCAGAATTTGTAAACTGAGTTTACACATATGAAACAGGGTTGAAACGTCATTAATTAATTCTGAGAAAATTTGGGAATGTTCTCTAGGGTGTCCATTAATAGCATGCAAAATTTCCAGTAATTTACTTACTGGTAGCATAGTTAAAATAATTGTAAACTAAAGAGGTGCAGCAGTTTTTGCGAATCTGCAACTACCGACACAACAGCAGTAAAATTACGATATCTCCTAGACCGTAACTCGGAATTCGAAAATTATGGATGTTATTGACAACTAGACATTTAGGGATACATTTCATATCCAGGGCTCAAGTTCCAATTCTGGTTTTATTGGGGTCGAAACAGCAAGTAAAGACAAGAACAGCAGCAAGTATAAATTTCTTATATATACAAGTTGCATGATAATTTGCTATTATGAGTCTAGATTTGTGTGTGATACAAATACGGATGCATTGAGAATCAAATCAGCAAGTCTCTTGTATTTCTCAACTCTAAAGAATGTAAGATCAACACAACACATCATACTCACACGTCTACAAGTCAAGGGGTTCATGTTCAAGTAATTAGGAGATAAAGGGGGACCAACTAGTTTGTAAATATATCAATGAAGGGTTGTGACTCTTAAGATTATGGAATCGATGAGAAATAATATTAGATCAACAACGATAAGACAAGGAGGAGTCACAACTACTATCTATTTGCAGTATTTTCAAATTAAATGCTTGTACTAGAACAAAAATTTGTACAAGAAGAATACTTGCCTTGGGAACGATGATTAGATCCGAACACGAATAAGTGACGGGATGACACACGCAAGCACGTGCGGTACACGTGCAAAACAGCACACACGATCGGATCTCCTACTCGGATCTGCTCTGGACGGCAAATAGCAAACACCACAGATCTGATCAGGGGAGGCTCGGATCTTGATGAGATCCGACGGCTGAAATTCAAAATGCCCTTCTTCTTTCCTCCTTCCTTCTTCTTCTTGATCAGCAAACAGGGAGGGAGAGAGAGCAGCGGCGGCTGGGTAGTTTTTAGGGTAGTTTTTAGGCGGCTAGGTAGTTTTTAGGGTAGAACAGTAATAGGGGTTTAGGGTTAGGGTTAAGCTAGGTTTAGGGTTATATAGTATAGGGTTTGGGTTATTGGGTTATAGGGTAGCGGGTTTGAGTGAGATCCAACAAGAGATTTGAGTCAAAATTCTCTATAATTAGGGAAAATGAAATGGATGGGGTGAAACAGTCAACTCTCCATGAAGAACAATAATCAAGGCAGATAAGAGCAATGAAATTTGCAACAAATATTGGCACAAAATTGAGTCGAAATAAAAGAAAAGGATTTTTATTAGATCTGGAAATAAAAATACAGGATCTCAAATTAATAAAAGAATACAATGGAATAAAATACAGCAGAAAATACAGCTTCAAAATAGGAGTTACATTTGTAGATGAGCCAGACTTGGACTATGGCTAAAAAATATGCTGCTGTGTTAAATAGCAACGTCGCGTCATCGGTGAAGGACTTTGCACGCGAGATGATGATGTCGTGTCGTGCACAAGCTGATGTTGTGGGTGAGGGAGCAACCTTTGATGCTATACTTACTCCTCCTACCCATCGAACCAGTGCTCGTGGTGTTCGTAGGAAGAAAGTGGTCCACAGACCCCCACCTCATCCTAGAAAGGATTCCGAAGTAGAAGATGAAGGGGAAGAGATACAAGTTGAGGGGACACAACAATAAGAAAAAGATCCGATTCCGATGTCCGGTGTGATACAAGCCACTCCACAAACGGGGTAAAAGGCAAAAGAGACCTCCCACCATCTTCACACCCGATCCGTGAAGCTTATTTTGTATTAATTATGTAATGTTTGTATTAGTTCGTAGGAAGAAAGTTTCTTTCAATGTATACAACTTCTTTTCTAATGTTTTGTAATGTTACATGTATGAAGTAATGCAATTTCGTATGGGGTGTGTGAGTGTGTGTTTCATTTTTTCAAAGTTCTGAATGTTTGTGTGATTAAGATTGTTGCGAGTTGAGTATTGGTGAAGTGGATTGTAGTGAAAATTATTGATTGAATAGTTGAGAATTGGTTGAGAGTTTTGTATATGGGGCAACTGCATTTGTAAATTGAAGCTGTATTTTATTAGGCCTAGACTCGCTTTTTCAGAAATCGAGTTGGTCTTCAGCTCCTCACTTTCTGAGAAAGCGAGTCTTGAGCCTGCATGTTTTTTAACAAGCAGACCCAAGATTTGCTTTCTCAGAAAGTGAGTGTAGTTAAAACTACATCAGTTTTTCGAAAAGCGACTGTGGAGTAGAGTGATCTCTGGACAGTCGCTTTTTGAGAAAGCGAGAAGATTTCTACTAGACTCGAGAAAGCGAGACTGCTTGTAAAATACATACACTTTTCTGAAAATCGAGTGTGGTTGTGCAATAGGTGGGTGAGAGTATTGGAATGTGTATGTATTTCCAATCGACATACGGTGAGAGAATTGGTTGAGAGTAACCCAATTTTTTTTATTCCTTTTTTTTAAATAGATCAACGGTCAGATTCGACGAAAATAATAATAATAATAATAATAATAATAATAATTCTCGGACGGGACAACATGTCCGGCCAAGAAATAAGGAGGGTTTAGTGGGTAGGTTAGGTTAATTAATTAGGTTTAGTTAGTTTTTAATTAGGTTTTGGTATTATTATATTATTTATTTTATTTAATTAACATATTTTATTTAATTAACATAATTAATCAGTAATTAAATTTTTTTAATTTTATTTAAACGAAAGAGACGGTACAACATGTACCGTCCCTCCCATTTTTAAAAAAGAAATTTGCGCGACGGTAAATGTTATATTGTCCCACGCAAATTTTTAAAAAATGAGAAAAATATAGCAAACAACCACTACAGAATATTTCGCTATTTGCTACTACTATAGCTGTCATTTTTTTAAAATGAGAAACACCATTGTGGATGCACTTATCGGCTCAAAGGGGGTAAGTCGAAGAGTATATTGCAAATAAATCTGTTTTGAGTTTACTTTAACTCGAGTGTGAGTTAGATTATAAGACGGAAATAGCTCAAAGTGTCCTAAAAACTTTCCATAGTTTAAAAGATTTGAAATATCGTTATACAAACACAGATTTGAGATACTATATAGTACTGTACGATTCACGGAAGAGTTTAGCGACCAATATGAACTCCTTCGTTCCCCCTAGCGACCAATATGAACTCCTTCGTTCCCCCTCTTTTCTCTTCGCATCTTATTTCTTACAAAACATTCCAAAAAGCAATTATAACTTCATCTGTGCTAAAACACAGAGAAGTTTGTAGAGAAGTAAAGGATTTGGGACTATTTCCCTTCAATTACAATACTTTGTTTGCTGCACATTCGACTACAAATTGAATCATACGTGTCAGGTTCTCATAAGACGATCCTCCGTCTTCCATAGCCTTCCGAGCTAGTTCCCCAAACACTTGAGCCCTAGCTCTCCTCTCCACGGCTTCCTCCTCTCCGCCCATCAAACTCTCTATAGCTCTCTTTACATCGTCCCTCTTCACCCGCACTTTATCTTCAGTTCTAATAATATAAGGTTCACTGACCCCTAAACTGACACCAATCTTAAGAACTTCCACCATCAACTTCTCGTTTAGGAACTGATCACCGAAGTGAGGACACGTGATCATTGGCACTCCTGTCGACACTGCCTCCAGCACCGAGTTCCAGCCACAGTGAGTAATGAATCCTCCAACCGAAGGGTGGGATAGGATGAAAATTTGAGGAGCCCAACCTGTAATTATAAGGCCTCTTTCCCTTGTCCTCTCCTCAAACCCTAACATCCATTCATCAACTTTTGAACACCTTTCCATTTCTTTGATCACCCAAATAAATGGTCTGTTCGTTGCTTCTAAACCACATCCAATCTCGGTAATTTGTGATGCATTGGTGTGGACAAGGCTTCCAAAATTGACGAAAACGACAGATCTAGCCTCCATAGAGTCAAGCCAATCCGAAATGCGAGACTTATCAACAGAGGCTTTGTTACCTCTTGTAGCTTTACTATTAATATCCTTGTTACAAAGAGATAATGGACCGATAGGCCAAATTCTCTGCCCTAATGTGTTCTCATAGAGCACAAGAAATACGGGCTCCAGTTCCTTAAAAGTATTCACAATGACACCATCTGCTGTATCTCCGGACTTTATGAAATTCTCATGAAAATTCTGAAACCCTGGCTGATCAAACCAAATAGGGGTTTGGGCCTTGCTAGTCGTGATCCTCTGAGGTAAGTCGGGTACCACTACAAGCTCAGACTCTTCCTGTAAATTCTCGTAGACTTTATATTTTCGGATGTTATGAATACAAAGGCTAAAGAAGCAAGAAGGCCCATAGAATATGAACCTTTGTATGTTGAGCTCTTCAGCGACTCCCATCGTCCACCACATGATGTTGTCCGAGATGATGCAGACTGGGCCAGGCTTTTGCTCTTTGAGATAGAGCTTCAACGGTTCTTCAAACGAGCTTAGAGCTTCGAAGAAGGGTAGATACAAATCCAGTGACGTGATGAGGTCCATGTTCTCTAATCCTGCAGGCAAACCAGCCTCCTTAGGTGGGAAGTCAAATTCAACGAATCGAATAGGAAGGCCATCAACCTTGACACGATCAATGGTCAGACTGATTCGGGCTGCATTGACTGGGGTGGTGATGAAACTGACCAAGACCCCACGGGCAGCAATGGTGCAGGCCATGTCGACCATGGGAATCATGTGACCCGGGGCCAAGAAGGGGACTAGCACGAAGTGAGGCTTCGGATTGTGGAGGTGGTCATCCTTGGACACGAGGGATTGCATATTTTGGTGGCTGGTGGTTTGTAGTACTAAAAGAGATGAAGTGAAGAGGAACAATGATACATTTCAATATATACAAGACTAGGCTCTCTATTGGTTGTGGGTCAATTTTTCGTATTCATCTACGCAGGGAAGATGTCCTATTCGATCTCCTTGTTTTTCCCCCCTCCCATCCCTTTGTTCGCTAACCACTATAGTCTTGTCAGGAAAATGACATTCAGTTTTTTTTTTGTTTTTTTTTGGACTGCAGCCAAGACAGACCCTTCTATGAAAAACTTCTTCTAGAAGAATAACCTCCTGACTTTGCATACTTCCAAATGAAAAACCTTACTAACTACTTCTAAACACAAAGCTTAACCAAAAAAATCCATAACAATGCTTTCTAGATATTATCATCTCTAATAACTCCATCTCTTCCCCTTTTGTTTCCATATTGGAGGATCTAGCATGGCTTGTGAAGCCACATGTGTGATGAACAGGTAAGTTCAAATCTTTAGAAGAACTAATTTCCAGAGAGAACTGGTGAAAAAGTACAAGTAATTTAAAACTCAAAATGAACTCAAACAAAGAAGAACGTGGAACCCATGTAAATATTCGACTTAAAATCAATTGCAATTGCTTGTGGGCTGGTATTCTTTCTCTTTAAAACTAAATTTATAGAAAAATGGGGGGGGGGGGGGGGGGGGGGGGGGGGGGGGGGGTCGGCATCATAGCAGCATTGATAAACTATTCGGTATCTTAGATGCAAGATATGCAAAAGCAAGGAACAAAGTGTTCTCGAGCAACACACGCATGCCATAACATGGAAAATCTTAAAACTTCATATAGAAAAAGGGTACTGTGTTTATGTATCTGAAATATGTCTTTAAGTAACATAGAATTTAGCCTCTCTTTTTTTTTTTAGCTCAAAAAGGTTTAAGCTTCCATTCTTAGCAAAAAATTTAAGCTGTGAAAGTCTTTCATGCTACAAAAATTAGAATTCCAGTTCCTTGGCTGGTAATTTTTATTTGGTCTATACTAAATTAGTTAATAGTTCACCCTGTTTTTCATCTTCATTTATCTAACAACAATACAATTCCCTGTTTTTCATCTTCATTTATCTAACAACAATACAATTTATTTAAAATATCAAATTCGAACATTAGGATTTTTAATGCTCATAGATGGAATAAGGAGGAACGAAATAAATATGTTACCACTGCGAAAACAATTTAGTATCAATGCACTGTGTCCAGTTAGATAACTGATGTACCATAATATAAAGAAAAAACAAACACTCCGTTTTTCTTTTTTCTTCAAAGAAAGCAATGAAATTATTATAGAGTAATGCTAATACCTACTAGCAAATTTACTACATTTTCTTTAACTACCTTTAGCTGGCATGGATGACAAGGTAGCAGAGAAAAATTTAGTAAATTTGGTCGTCGGTATAGCATTACCCTTTATTGTAACCCACTGATTTAGAAAAATATCAACATGCAGAAAAAATGTTGACAAAAGCATTGGGGAGGGGAGAGGCGAAGGCAAACTCTTCTCTAAACTAATCAACGAAAATTTAATCAAGGATTTAATAAATAATTTTTGTAAAAGGAATCTAAAACAAACTGCATCCCAGTGCACTCCAAAATACAACGATAATAGAAAATATTGTTGAAAACTTTCCAAAATATTGAACCTAAGCAAGTCCTAAATCAATTAGGATATTATGAAAAGGTGATGAACAAATTCATCTCATGTTACCCTCTCTCAAGATATCAATCATGCTATATATTCTCTCGTTAGCCTTGGAATGAACCTGCATGATAGAAACAAAGGTTTTTTAAGCACTAACCAATCATTGTACCAGAAGTAAAAAAAAGTATAAAATAAATAAATAAAATAAAAACTTGAACAAAAAAGTAACAGTCACGTTCTTGGAAAGAAATATGGCAGCATCAAATGGACCCCTCAGCGTATATGGAACGGCCACAGACATTGTGCTGGAACTCAAAAGAAACCCTACCTAGAAAAACACACCATGATAGTTGGCCATTTTTTGTTCGAAATGACTTCTAAAAACCCCATGCAGAATGATTAACATATTAGCTGCTCAGAACAGGGGCGGATCCAGGATTGAAAAGTGAGGGGGGCTGGTAAATTTTTTTTCATACAATGTAACATTCAAAAATCAAAAAATATATAAAGTTGTTATAAATACTAGAGGGATATACCAAATTCCCCACATCTTTCAAAATATACTTTCTTAAATCATTTTAGTTGCACCTGACGATTTTTAAAAAAGTAAAATTCATCAACAACCACATCATATATGATCTTCAAATATTGTCTTGTTCATTGATTGGATAAGACCATATTGGACAGTGCAATGCCGGGTCACGCTCAAGAGAATTGAGATCCACATCTACGGTTGGTTCTTGTTGAATGAAAATTGGAACATGATCTGATGTTGGAACCTCATCCAAAATTGGAGTTTGGGCACTTGATGATTGACTAATACTTTTTTACTTAAAAAATTGAGAAGAGAGGGTGTAGTTTGTTTTCTTTTTTGCATTCATCATATCATCAATTTGCAACAAAACTATAATTCCTGTAAATAGCATAAATTACTATTACTAATCAAGACTCATTATATGCTGCAATTTCAATTTAGAATTTTAATACTAAGGAGTAACCTATCATTTCAAATTTCAATTTTTTAATCTAATTCAGTTAATCAAGATTAACCTATCATTTCAAATTTTTGCAACTCCAAATCTAATCAAGATTAACCTATCTTAGTATCATTATTAATCTTATTCAATTTTGCAACTTCAAAATCCAAATCGAAATAGAGACAGAGTTAGAGAGAGAAAGACTGAAAGAGTACCAGAGAGAGAGAGAGGCAGAGAGCAACGCAAGTCGGCAAGTTGGCGTCAGGCAGGCCGTTGGCGTCGTCCGTTCCGGTCGTCGCTAACTCGCTCATCAGTCGAAGGAGCAGAGAGAGAGAGGGTGAGAGGCAGACAGCGCCAAAGGCCCCCGATCCTGAAGTTCCGAACCCGAAGTCGTCGAACTACACTGCCGCCGCTAGCTGACCTAAGGTTTGGGTCGCATGCCCCCCCCCCCCCCCCTCAGAAATTCTGCACTAATATATTAGTCCTGCGCAAATTATCATTTCATTGTAGTTGCTAACAATGTGGGTTGCTACTAACTAGTCCTCGTAAAGTTATTTAACTAATCATGGTTAAAACTAAAGTAGGGATCTATGTTGACGTAAATAACCCCTGTTGTACACACACACACACACACACACACACACACACACATATATATAGGAGGATTTATGGAGGACTAATATATATGCACAGAACTTGAGAGTTACTGACACACACACACACACACACACACACACACATATATATATATATACATATATAGGGGGATTTATGGAGGACTAATATATATGCACAGAACTTGAGAGTTACTGATATGTTACTAACCCCAATTATTTATTACTTACGTCTTATCTGGTGATTCAAGGTGGTACATATGAAATGCACGGCCAGATAGGTGATCTTTAGAGACACCTACTATCTCCCCCTGCTCCTCGGGATCCCTAACTTGTCTAATCTGTCGATTGAGCAGAAGAACCTCAAAGTTATTTATTTATTTGGAGAACACACTTTTGGTATACAAACTGAAAAGTATTAGCATGATTTAGAAAGAAACTGTTGACATTATATTTTTGTTTTAGGTCTATTAGATAGTATGAGATATTAGTTTAGTCTCATATCGATCATGTATCCGTTTTTAGTATTTGCTTTTATCCTATATATAGGAGATATTGTACCCAGTTATAATCAATCCAATAATCTTTGCTCTATCTCTTTGTTCACTTTAACATGGTATCATAGCACTAACCCTAAATTTCTTTCTTCCTCACTAATCCGTAACTTTAATTACACAAATTCTCTTCTTCTCAACAACATCAAGACCCAAACAATTACAACAACAACAACTCCAGCGACGAATCCCAACAACTCCGGCATCAACTACCTTCATCAATAGCATCAGAGCTTCAAATTTTCGAACGAGATCATCATCAACAACAAGATCACATCATCATTATCAACTCCGAAACCCAACTTCAACATCAACTTCGCCACTTTCACCCCACATCATCATCATCAAATCCAGCTACCTTCCCCCCGACTGCAACCCTAACACTAGCATCCACCCATCCCGCTGCATCTCCCCGCGACCAAACCACCACCCGACCCGACTGCTTCGTCTCCCGACGACCCCCAAAAACCACTACTACAAATCCTTGCCGCCTCTGAAATCAAACTCTCCAAATCCTAGCCCCCGCTACACCCCGCTGCCTCTCCTCCCTCGAAACCCTAGCCGCCACCCACAAATTCCCAAAGCACTCGACACCCTAGCCTAGGCCCGGCCCAAAATGGATGCAACTGATGCAATTGCATCAGGCCCCCAAAATCATCAAAAAAAAGGGGCCCCGTTTTCAAAAAAGTAAAAAAAAAATTATATTAGCTTCAAGGCCCCCGTTTTCAGAAAAGAAAATAAAAGAATATATATTAGCTTTAGACCCCTAAAATCCATAAACCGTTTTATTTTTTCATGATTTTATATTAGCTTCGGGCTCCTAAAAATTTTTATATTAGCTTCA